>CM031613.1:36973626-36986821 GCA_018398815.1 Conus ventricosus
ACAGCCATCAAATGGTTTGGAAGACGAAACACCGACTCCTTTGCCCTCATATAGAATTCGCTGATATTCTGCGCTGATCCAAATCGTTATGGCAGTTGTGGCTGGCGATTAGAGTACAGAACGACAGCTTTGTCAGAATCGATGATGTTATACATATTTCTGTCGGATGTTCAGTTCCCTTTCTTTTTTTTTTCATTTTTTTTTTTCATCCACGTCAGATCGAATGACTTCTTACCAATGATGCTGAAGCGTTCTGCAGGAAAAATGTGCTCCTACGACGTTTTTACGCACGACTGAATAATTGCAACTCCAAAGTGTCCATCAATCTCCATTCAACATCACGAATTGTTGTGACATCACACACCGATAAATCTAAGCCCAGAAATGAACCGTTGCTGAATGCAAATGTGTTTAAAAAAAGTTTCAAGGTTAGAAGTGCAAATCAAGGCAAGTTTAAAGGCCATTTTCACATAATTCGCCGGTCTAAAAAAAATTGTAGTTTTTTTTTTTCAACTTAGCGTGGTCTCCTTGATGAACCACTTGGTGTCTGGACCACAGGATCAATGCGGATTCAAAGACGCTCAGGTCTGTGACGTTTGTCTCCGAACCACCTTGTTGGGGCACCTGATGCCCAGACCACAGGATCAGTGTGGACTTAAAGGCGATCAGGTCTGTGACGTTTGTCTCCGAACCACCTTGTTGGGGCACCTGATGCCCAGACCACAGGATCAGTGTGGACTTAAAGGCGATCAGGTCTGTGACGTTTGTCTCCGAACCACCTTGTTGGGGCACCTGATGCCCAGACCACAGGATCAGTGTGGACTTAAAGGCGATCAGGTCTGTGACGTTTGTCTCCGAACCACCTTGTTGGGGCACCTGATGCCCAGACAACAGGATCAGTGTGGACTTAAAGGCGATCAGGTCTGTGACGTTTGTCTCCGAACCACCTTGTTGGGGCACCTGATGCCCAGACCACAGGATCAGTGTGGACTTAAAGGCGATCAGGTCTGTGACGTTTGTCTCCGAACCACCTTGTTGGGGCACCTGATGCCCAGACAACAGGATCAGTGTGGACTTAAAGGCGCTCAGGTCTGTGACGTTTGTCTCCGAACCACCTTGTTGGGGCACCTGATGCCCAGACCACAGGATCAGTGTGGACTTAAAGGCGATCAGGTCTGTGACGTTTGTCTCCGAACCACCTTGTTGGGGCACCTGATGCCCAGACCACGGGATCAGTGTGGACTTAAAGGCGCTCAGGTCTGTGACGTTTGTCTCCGAACCACCTTGTTGGGGCACCTGATGCCCAGACCACAGGATCAGTGTGGACTTAAAGGCGATCAGGTCTGTGACGTTTGTCTCCGAACCACCTTGTTGGGGCACCTGGTGTCTGGACCACAAGATCAGGGTAGGTTCAAAGCGGCCAGGCCTGTAACGTTTGTCTCTATTCCACCTTAGTGGACAACCTGATACCCGGACCACAGGATCAGGGTGGGTTCAAAAGCGGTCAGACCTGTGACGTTTTCTCTGATACACCCTGGCGGACCACCTGGTGTTTGCACCATAGGATCTCTGGAAATAGACCAGATTTCGTTGGGGCCTAGCAGCTAGCGACTCGAACAGCTGGTCAGTCTGGAAGGTTTTACTCACACACACACACACACACACACACACACACACACACACACACACACACACACACACACACACTCACACACACACACACACACACACACACACACACACACACACGCTGTCTTGTAATCTGTGTTTGTCTCTTTCTTTCCATTCATCTTTGTAGAATATCCATGAATGAGGTTGACTTACTGGCGTCAACTCACTTTTGCTTAAAAAAAAGTTATGTTTTATTGTTTGTGTTCTCCTCTTCCAGATATCGAGTGGGACAGTCTTTGGAAGGCGAAGAACAAAGTGGCTTACACATCCTGGCATGCCTTTGAGCAGGTACCACAAACATTTTCTTTCTGAATGGTAGATTTTGGAAGTGTTTCAAAGAAGAGAATATACTGGAAAAAACGTAGTTTCTTAACAGCTGATGGTAAGGTATTTCCGCTAATGCCACAAAACTTGTTTCAGCAGAATCATGTTCTAGTCATTTACAAAAGGCAGATCTATGCCCATCTGTGACACCGTCGTGTGCTACTCCGCTTTTAATCCGCTGTCCCGAAATCCTCTGAAAGAAAGGTCCCTGTTCGATGAACTGAAATTCACGAAAGCACTCTTCCAACCGCAGAATCGACGACTTCTGACAGAATGAGCACAGCTTCAAGTCGTTCGCGAGCCAGCAACAACAAGAAGGGACCGTCATTTCTGGTCGCATTATCAAACATAACTGGATCAATGGGTGCTCAAAGCCTTTCACAATCATAGACGGGATAAAGGTACACAGCTCGAAATCTTGGACAATCAATCCTATTACTGGCCAGATACGTCCAAAATCTGATAAGCTACACAGACCTACCTCATGTTGCATGTCCATGCGTGAATCAAAACGTTCCCACTTAGTTGGTGATCACTTGGTGAGCACTTTCTATTCGGCCTTTTTAGTCTCCAAACGCTATCAAGTTCAAAGGTGTGCTACAAATCGTAATGCAGCAGGACTAGAAATAACGGGTTTTATTTTAATGATGAATACAAGAACGAAAACATTCAAATCGGGCGTGACTGATCTTCCGTAAGATGTTTTCAAGAATACTGAAATAATTGAGGACAACATGGAAAGATTGGGACTGTGTCGTATTTGCACTCTCTCGTTGGACACTGCTGTCTACTCAGTTTTAATGGAAACCTGTTTAGATGCAGGACACATAAAACAGAGTGCAGCGCTCTTACAATGCTGCTCCCAAAATCAGTTGTGGCCTCAACATCTTTCTTACATATAGGTTTGGCTATTATTAACCGTTATTAACTTTACACGGTGACAATCTGTTTTTGATTTGAATGTTTGTATTTTACATATTAACAAATGGGGGGCGGCGGTCATTCAGTCCAGACAAACAAATAAACAACGAAACGAACAGAAAGGAAAACAAGAAATTAGAAAATGAAAGCATTTAGATTCAGGTCTTCTAGAGATAATAACGCAACTTAGGCCAAAGATATAACTTTTTTCACTTTGTGAATTCAAAACGGGAAATGTGATAACTGTCATATTCCCATTATGTAGGTCGTTTTCCCCCCATTCCTTTAAAAATAAACACATTGTGGAGGTGAAAGCGGGGGGGGGGGGGGGGGGGGGGGGGAGCCTGTCAAAACATATTACGTTCTGTTCTAATGAAAAACTGAATAGACGCAATCTATCTAGCGTGTACAGTAAGCATGACACATAATAGGATTGGAACGGCAACGATTACTTTAACATCACTGGTGCATTTATATTCTACTAACACGGTTTGATTGCAGTCTGCGAGTCCATTAGGCTAACAGGCTAAGCAGTGATGTCGGTGTAAAAATCACGTACACAGATTTTCCCCCGTTCATCAACTGAGCAATATGTCCTTATGATGCATTGCGCTGATCTCTGTTTGGAAATACGACTAAGAGTGTTGGAAATCCACAGAACGTAAGACGACCAACTCCAGGTTTACAAAAGAAATCTGATAACGCATATTAACCTAGTTTATGAATAAAAGAAACCCCTGAACTGGGCTGTTCCGCAACAAGCTATGAATCTGTGATATTCCCAGCATTTGATAGCCGTTCCCGTGACTTCACTGTAAAACTATACAGATGAAGTGCGAAATTCCTCAACAAGCCAAGTTTCGATACTGATGTCAACTTCACAGACATCAGAGGTGTTGGCTAACAACGATGGTGCACATGTCACAGAGATGTTGAAGTCTGTGTCGAAATGCTTTTTTTCTGTCTCAAACACGGCTCTATTATCCCTACAGAGCTCATTCAGTTTTCTTTATACACACCCATAACCAGGCACTACAAATCGCAGCATTGACACCGTCTCTTTAAAGGAAGCACTCGATTGATGAAAGGTTGTCATGGACTAACCTATAAGAGCAGGTACTGCACTGCTGCCGAGTCACTTCGTGGTGATCAGTGCTGTCTGTGTTGTTCTGGTCCACCTGCTTCAAAGCCCTTCTGACGTCAATCTCTGTTTAGATGTGGATCCAATGTGACTGAGCGACTCCCTCTGGTAGAACGTCCTCAAGTCTGTCCAACGATTATTCAAGTGGACTTACCTATATCAACGACATCGAGAAAAAATAACGTTAAAAAATGGCAGTCGAGAGCAGTGCGAAAACGGCCATTGAAATGAATGCGTCTTCATGATGACCAGTGAGGAGAATGAAGATGCTGTTATGAGTACTAGTCTGGTCTTAGACTACATAACAGGACTGCTGTCTACTCTCTCTCTCTCTCTCTCTCTCTCTCTCTCTCTCTCTCACTCTCTCTCTCTCTCTCTCTCTCTCTCTCTCTCTCTCTCTCTCCCCCATGATATACTCTGGCATAAACCCGCGAGATAAAATCACCTCTTTCAGATGCATGGAATGCTTTCCATTTTAACCCTAAATATTCAACTCGCAGGACTGCTCTCTACTCGCTCTCTCTCTCCCATGATATACTCTGGCATAAACCCGCGAGATACAATCACCTCTTTCAGATGCATGGAATGCTTTCCATTTTAACACTAAATATTCAACTCGGTGCGAGAGTCCGCAGCGGTCGAAAAATCCTCCAGATAAATTCCGTTAAAAGGACTCGAATCCATGATTTGCCGACCCACAGCTGCAACGCAAACCTCAGTATCACGGTCGAATGTTTGCATTTATTTCTGATGTCGGCTTTCCAGCTCGACGTCAAGGAAGATAAGACTTAATTATGGGAGGTGTGGGCACCCTGGTCAGATTTCCCCAAAGGTGAGACCACACAACATGCAATGTCCCACTGGGAAACACTGCACAAAGTGCACAGCTGAAGGAAAAACGGTCTTACAGGCCGCCTCCGTTGTTCGGGCCTCAGACGAGACTTTTCAGCCAGTTGTTCTTCTGTCCGACGCCCTGCCAGACCTGCAGGCGTAGGTTGTTCATGTAAATGCACTTAGGAACTGTTAAGGGTGCTCTCAGATACCACTTCATTTCATTGTAATGATATCCAAGAGCGACATCCCCAGATTATCGACGTGTGCAGTGTGGACAGACTCAGTCACCACACACAAAGTCAGGGCTTGTCACAGGCATCAAGGTTTATTGAAGTCTCACTTCGGTGAAGTTAAGGAGAGTTCGTGAAACGATGCATGCACACACACACACACACACACACACACACACACACACACATGTAGATTTCTTGCTGGTGTCAGTATCGGGAACTCCGTTGCGATCTAAGCCCCTTTAATCGAGAAGTTATTCGGTAAATACTCCTTAAATTTTGCATTGCATTAAAAACAAGCACATGAACAACCCAGCAAGAGAGAGAGAGAGAGAGAGAGAGAGAGAGAGAGAGAGAGAGAGAGAGAGAGAGAGAGAGAGAGAGAGATGCACAACTTCCCCATCAGGATCGTCAAAAGAAACCCAGACCCCGCCCCCTCCCCCCCCCCTTCCCCCAGCCCCAGCCCTACCCCCACCCCTGTCACCGCTTCTCCCAAAGAGTCTCCTTTGGTTCTATTGATTTGCCGTATGAGGGTATTTGACCCTGGTGCCCGGTGTTCATAACCCTGTGTTTAAAACCCCGTTATGTTTACACTCCTGTTATTCAAAGCTCCCCCAGCCCCAGCCCTACCCCCACCCCTGTCACCGCTTCTCCCAAAGAGTCTCCTTTGGTTCTATTGATTTGCCGTATGAGGGTATTTGACCCCTGGTGCCCGGTGTTCATAACCCTGTGTTTAAAACCCCGTTATGTTTACACTCCTGTTATTCAAAGGCCTACTGAACACAATGCAGATTTGATAGGAATTCACTCTGGGTTCTTGAGAATGTTTTATATTATGTCCTTTCTACACATGGACGAAACCCAAATCACTTACGGAATTGCGGTCTCGTAATAGGAACAATACGGCATGAGCATGTCATTATCTGGGTGCAATGAACTCAACACATCTGTGCACTTCATCAAGCTGAGCAACGCACAAACAAGAAACCCTTCAAACACCACTAAGCCTTTGACGGACAGCCAAACTCCCCGGTGTCAAAACAGTTTATTGCAAGTGCTTAATACGTGCATGCATAGATCAAAGTTCAAAATACATAGCAAGGAAATAAATGTCTCAGGCTAGGCATCTGAAAGCCTGCAGTTAATGTTGGCTTCAAAGTAGTCCTGCGAAGTAAGCTTGCAGGAGAATGTCATCGCTTCTATTGAAGGTAATCAACTGTTTCCAAAATACACATGTATGGGCCCATTGCTCTCAACTTAACTAAACTGTGTAACATATCACACAGAGATTGAAGACAGTTCAAACGTACTGCAGTCTTGTTCTTAAGCTAGCACTATGACTGTGGTTATGCATTATTCTTATCGGAACGCAAGCCAACGATGACGATCGACAGTCAAAGCACTTTTGGCAAAAGACCAAAGCTTTGTGGCCCCAACATAACAGGTTTTTTTTTCATTTAAAATCTGAGCAGGAGTAGACGCCAACACGTAGTCGCTACTGTCTAGAAGCACAGGCAAGTGAAATATATGACGCATTAAGATCCCCGTTCGTGGGCTGCGCCATGTTTAGTGGGTTTGCTTGAAAATTGTGTATTCTTAGTTTCATTCCAAAATATCAGGGATGACAAGATATGTGAAAACTGGAGGAACGTCAAATTTATGAACGTTCCCGTGTTCTTGTGCGTGAAGAATATACAAATAAGATGACTTGAAGTTTATAATCATAGCAACAGCACGAACAGCAGCAACAGCAGTAGCAGCAACAACAATAGTAGAGGTAAAGATGATGCCGTTAGAAGTAGTAAAAGCAGTTGTTGAAGAAGCGGCGGCACGTGCATACGTGATGATTCCTAATCGCCTGTAACACCCATCACACGGTGAACACCAGCTAATGAGATAGTAGACATTCCGGTCAACTCAATCTAGAGCACGTGTTCACAGTATTCTGTTCTACAAACGAGTCGCCTTGTTACCCCCTATTAGCGGTCAGACCCCCATGATAATGTTCACGAAGCAAAAACAGTCGAGTTCACACTGGAGTTTGGAAGTGCACATACGACCTGAAGCCAAGGATACACCCTCTTCTGTGATAGCATCACTCTGACATAGGGTTAAAAAAAAAGGCATTCATCCCCACAACATTGTACAATACGTCCCTGTAGTTACAGGTATCCAATGCACAAAGATCAAGCTTAATTAAGTATATCTGAAATCCTGCAAAACATTTACGAGAGCTGTTTAAATGGACTTCATTTGTATTCTGAACACGACAGAAGCGCTGAACTGACATGTCTATTTTTCAATGCAAGCTGAAGTCTGTAAATCACCACTGGGTCCTGAACTATGTGACAAGGGCCACGAAAAGCCATTTTTATTAGACAAACTTCAAATAAACCACTCCTTTAACACGTCCCAACGTCCACCGCCGAGCCTGCTCTGAAATCACAAATATAACTTCTATTTCAATAAGTCTGAAAGAAAATTTGGCAGCATGCTTTACATTAAGACAAATAGAAACGTTCATTTGACTTGAATTCTCTTGCTGACTGCTATCAGGGAGCATCTTTTTTCTTTCTTTCTTTCTTCTTTTGTTTTGTTTTTTGGCTGCTGTTTTTTGGCTGCTGTATGTGACGTCTAAAGAAGACGTATTCGTTCAACATCCATTCATCCGTTGTGTTATTTTACACCTTGATTTGTGAGTTGATTTGTATTTTACCTTCTAGGTGGATAATTATTTCCCTTCCATAGGGGCTCTTTGTGTATGTATGTCAATCTGAATTATCTTTCCTGAGGTAAAAGAACACTCACACACACACACACACACACACAACACACATGCGTGCGCTCGCACGCGCGCATATGCACACACATTGCATTACATGGAATACATGTGTCCGAGTTTGTTTCATTCTTTTTTATTTTTTATTTGCGGGATGTGCCTTTGTTGGACAGTCGCCAAATGGCAAGCAGCACCCCGAGAACGACTGAGTCCATCGTCAGTTCAAGGCCTACGCCACCCACCAAACTCGCGCAACACGCGCTGAGCGCATGGCTTCCTGAATCTCCAAGGCCACGGGGGGGGGGGGGGGGGGGGGGGGGGCAAGGTAGGTGCACGGGAAGGGTGGATGGGTAGGGGAGTGGGGAAGGGAAGGAGCGAAGACGGTAAGGGTGGAGACGGGTGGAAGCAGGTTCATGGATTTCGGACGGTCAGCTTCGAACCCCTCCACCGCCCCTCCGCTCCGCCCCGCACTCTTCCCGCTCCCACTTCCTGCTCAGCCTGAAGTGAGTGCTGCTTTGCACGAGCATGCACCCATGAAAGGTAGCGACCTTGGCAGTGACTGCAGACTCTTGCAGCGTTAGTTTGTTGTTGTTGTTGTTTTTCCCCACTCGAGCTTTACTACCTTTGAAATGTTACTATTCAAAAATTCTACCCCGTTCATTCAGGCCTATTTCTGAAACAATGTAAAATGATTATTATATAAAGCATACAGGCTGTCTGAAATTTAGTGTGTGTGTGTGTGTGTGTGTGTGTGTGTGTGTGTGTGTGTGTGTGTGTGTGTATCAGGCATTCCACTTCCTTCCCATCTTTCAAAACCAGCCTCAAACAGCACTTCCAGGTTCAGGAACTTGCAAGTGTTTCGTAGTTTCTCCTTGTGTGCGTTTCTATGATTATGGATAGAGACTGAATGCGTGCGTGTGGTGTGTGTGCGTGTGTGTGTGTGTGTGTGTGTGTTGTGTGTGTGGTGTGTGTGTGTGTGTGTTGTGTGTGTGTGAGTGAGTGAGTGAGTGATGTGAGTGAGTGAGTGAGTGAGTGAGTGTGTGTGTGTGTGTGTGTGTGTGTGTTGTGTGTGTGTGTGTGTGTGTGTGTGTGTGTGTGTGCAGATCCACGGATAAGGCGCTCTTTAGATGCCAGTCCTTACTTTATCATTACTGTTATTATCATTGTTATTATTTTCATTATTATTATTATTATTACACCATCGTTTCTACCGACAGTTTTCATGAAACAAACCATCGACCAGCAATTTATTATCTTTCCCAACAACAGTTTTCAGAAAGGAAAGTATCAACTTGCAATATTACTTTTGTCCCCGCAAAGAATTCTTATTGCACCTGCCGACCTTTTTACATGAACTATCGACCAGCAAAATACTACAGTTCCTGCTAAGAATGCCTCATAATCATAAATGAAGTCTACCTGATGAAGTGTATTTCGTCATTCCAGAGTTTTCTTTGCATTCCACAATTGAAACCATGCAGGCTGTTTCTTATGGTGAAGGGCTTTACTTTTTTTGTCTATTTTTCCAACTAGCGTTCACGCTCAGTGCCGCGTACGCATTTCAACCTGATCTAAGGCCATCCCCTGTGAACAATATAAACGTATAACAAAGTACTGAGTTAACAATTTGTGTATTTGCTGTCTTGTAGGGGAAAAATTATGTTTTAGACAATATGCTGTTCAGTTTGACCAAAGAGTCGGACAATGAAATCAGCGGCAACGTTACCGAAAACACAGCAAAATACAAGTAAAGAGACAGAAGAGATACGCCAGTAATGTAAACAAGGAGAAGGTGGTAATGTTGCTTATAGCCCGCCGACCGCAAAGGGCCCTATCAGGGTTGTCACCATGTACTGAGGCAAAACGCAAGGAAACACACACACACACACACACACACACACACACCACACACATGCGCGCACGCACACATGCGCGCACGCACACGCATGCACACTTATTTGATACATGGATGTATATTGAAGAAGCATTGCTTTGTGTCTACTTTTTTGCGTAATTTATTTGTTCTCTTTTGAGTAAAGAGTGCTTTCCCTTGCGTCATTTATTTGGGCTTGCCGACATACTACTGATCAAAATTTTGTTGGCTGACTGTGCGAGTATATATATCGGTGTGCGCACGCGCGTGTACGTGTGTGTGTGTGTGTGTGTGTGTGTTGTGTGTGTGTGTATTGACATGTGCGTGCGCTTGCGTGTGTGGTGTGGTGTGGTGTGTGTGTGTGTGTGTGGGTGGGTGGGTGGGTGCGCGCTCGTGCACCTATCGAAAAGGCGCAGCAATAGCAAGTTAAATACACGATAATGCATTCGTGGAGTATAAACGGTGTGTCCTAGACGTGTATATATTTGCATATACTAATAAGCTTAGATTTCCCGTCTACCCTTCATCTCCTCACCCAGACGTCCGAACGTTTCCCTGAGCCAACCTGAAACAAAACAAGCGGCGGAAAATGCATGGAAGGATGATACTAGGAATGAAGTGACGAAGACTGAAGGTAAGAGGAAGGTAAGTTAACTATGAAAGGAGAGAGAGAGAGAGAGAGAGAGAGAGAGAGGAGAGAGAGGAGAGAGAGAGAGAGAGAGAGTTGTATAACAGGTTAGTGCATTGTGTATTGTCTCACGATATGCCGATGGGGGATTTCCTTATGGCAAAAAAGACCAGAAAGACTTAAGCACAAACACGCTTATTCTTTTTTTTCCGTTTTTTTCCCTTTCTCCCCCCCCCCCCTCCCCCCCCCCCTTCCCCCAAATGACAACATTAATGCAACCTTATTTGGTCGTCAAAGTCAGGTACGCTTCGTTTTCATGTGGTCTGACTCGTCTTCTTGAGAAAAGCGGAAACGTCGTGGTCCTGGAAAGATAGCGTTCAAGCGCAGTTAATGGCCCGTGCACGCGCTCTTGGCCATTCACAGTAGAATGTACCGTCCTATTTCCACAGTGACGTCAAGCATGGGCGTTGTTGAACTCTTTCTGAGAAATCTAAATTTCAAAATGTGCTCTTGCTGTATACTGCCAGAAACGCCCGTTTCTTTCCAAACTGACTTCTTGCTGTGCTCTGTCAGAAACGCCCGTTTCTTTCTCGCCGCGTGTTTTAGATGCTGATGTGTCCAGTACATTTCCTCTCTTCTCACGCATTTTCTTTGCTGAACACAACGTGTCCTGATAAAATCAGGTATTTGTTTATTCAGCAACAAGAAGGCTGATTTCCTTACGAAACTGATTAGCTATATGTGTGACCGTGGCAGCCGACCATTCAATTCATGTTGCTTGCAGTCCAGCCGACCGCAATGGTCCAAACCAGACCCATTGCGGTCGGGTGGACGCACGCACGCACGCACGCACGCACACGCACACACACACACACACATACACGCACGCACGCACGCACACAGCTCACTAAATCAGATTTTCTATTAAAACAACAACAACAACAACAACACAAAACAAACAAAACAACGCCCCAGAAATTTGTTTAAATATTTTTTCCGTAGAATCTTAGATCAAATGGAAAATGTTTCTTTCTTTCAGAAACTCAAACATCACATCGGGTGACACATCTCTGAACAACGTTGTCATGGAGTCGGCTACAAAGTATTGGACATCATGTAAGTTCTAACACTCTATGAGAACATGTTTAATAGTCAGTGATACATCGCATATAAAGCATCATGGAGCTTTCTCATACAGTTCTTAGAACTTCGAATGACAGACATTGGCTGCGATAACCGAGATATCTTCTATCTATATATGACAGCCTGTAAGAGATAACCTATGTGCCCTTAACATGACAGTGAAATTTGGCCGTCGTTAAAACTGAAGCTGCCTTTAACGACAGAAAACAGCAAAAACATATATACAGGCAAATGCAAACGATCCCCACTCTGTTAATAGAAACTTCACGTGTCGTGGGATACAAACTCAAAACTGGATAGAAATGCCATTTATTAATCAAGAGAGTCAGGTAAAGACAAAATTCATCAAAACCTTAAGATGGATGGGCCAGCAAGGTAGACAATGAGAAAGAACAAGATAACATATAGAAGCAGAAATTAAGACCGAAACATAAATCGCAAAACGCGAATAAATACATGGCCCCAAATTCCGACAACTGGTCAAATCAAGTATACAAGTTGAAATGCCAGCAAAGATCATTTAGTAACGTCATGAAAAATAACCAATATCGATCACGAGCCGACCACGATGGCTCATTACGACTTCCAGTGAGTGGACGAGCTTGTGAGTGTTTTGCTACTGTTTGCAGATGCAGAGAGGATGTTGGGGGTAGCATTAGGGTGACATTAGTCTGTGAGTATGCATGCCGGCGTGAAGGGTGTACGTCTGTGTGTTTAAAGTTTTGTTTATTTTCTGTGTGGGTGGGTGTGCACTCGTGCGTGTGCACTCGCGCGCATGCGCGTGCGCGTGTATGTAACACTTATCCACTGAACCGAGGCATGGTTTTTTTTTGCTGTCATTATATGCAATATCCTGTGGTTAAACATGTTTAGTCATACCAAAGAGATCAAAAGTAAGTGAAATCATTAATGAATTCTTTGCGTGGTTATGTATGCTAAAGAGCAACAATCACCTTTTATGCTTACATATTTCTAATTCAACTCGAGGTGTGTGTACGTGCTTGAGCGCGTGCGTGTGTGTGTGTGTGTGTGTGGGGGGGGGGGGGGGTGGAAAGGGGGGGGGGGGAGAGGCGGGCATTTGACTTTGCTGTGCGATCGCTCAGGTAGACTGAAACCACACAGTCGAATTTCATCTTCTTCATGGATGCATTTTCTTTTTTTTCTCCGAGTGTTGCTCAAATGTCCCAACCAACGCTGCATGTGTCTGTGTCCGTCGAGCGTGGTTGACGCCGCGATACGTTATAGAGGATAAGGCGGAGTACCGCTCTGTTATGCAGTCTCAGTCCAGAACAGAGCTCCATCGCGTCATTTTCCTCATTCTCATCCTCACTGACCTGCATCGGAGAGTCTGAAATGATGTACTCTTCGTGGCCCTTCTGCTCTGCTCTCACGTGGACTCCGTTTTGATTTCCTCTCCATGTCTACGTCCTCGGTGAGTTCGTTCGAGGTCACCAGTATCGGCCAGGTCACAACAACTGTCGGTGGACGGTCATGGTGGTGTTCTCCAGAGGCACGCTCACTCAAGCTGGCTTGGCAGTCTCTAGGGGGATTCATCGACGGTGCCTGCCCATGTTGGCTCAGAAAGCACCACTTCAAACTATCGAACTGACTCGGCAGCAGTGCTGTGTCTCCTCTGGTGGTTGCCTCAGGA
>CM031613.1:36986921-37014421 GCA_018398815.1 Conus ventricosus
TCTTTGCGTTTCACCCGCTGAAGGACAAGAGATACGCAAATAAATACTACATTGTGTGTGTCAGTGAGACAGTGAGGGAGTGTGTGTGGTGTGTGTGGTGTGTGGGGGTGTTGTGTGGTGTGTGTGTGTTGTGATGAGTGTTGGGTTGTGTGTGTGTGTGTGTGTGTGTGTGTGTGTGTGTGTGCGCGCGCGCGCACGCGTGAGTGTGTTGTGTGTGTGTGGTGGGGTTTGGTGTGTGGTGTGTGTGAAAGGCGCGCCCCCCGAAACTGCTGCTGCTTTTTTTGGCCCCCTCCCCCTCGTGTACATACTGAACACGTGAGGGGTTTCTGACTTTGTGAAAAACTCGCATACCCCTTCACAAACAAAAGGTTTTTTCTGAGTTTACTGTAAAAGGGGAAAACTTGCAGTTTTTCTTTTAATTATACTAAGGGCCCGTATCTGAGCACTGAAAGGGGATCGGAATCTTTCTCTAGTTGTTCCAGTTTTGGGAAACTTTTTGCCTTTTCCCAACAACTTTTTTGGGATTTCCATCTTGTTGTGGGGGGGGAGGACAGTGGGAAGGGGGGGTAAGTAGAGGACTTTTTACTAAAGTCCCACAAATTGCTTCCTTTTGGTGTAAACAAAGCAGTTTAAACCCATTCTGTGATTTTGTTTTATGTTTTTTTAAATAAAATTTTAACCCGTTAAAAAAAAAAATCGGTAAACCCCCCTAGGGAAGGGGGGCGGGGTGGGGAAAATTTGGGGAAATTCCTTTCTGATGATATGACCATTTTGAGATTTTTTTTCTATTTTTATGGTCTTCCGTTTTTGTTCTGAAATAATGTTTCTGGGTATTATAAACCATTTTTGAGTCATTTTTTTTTTCTCTTTTCTTTGTGGTCGTCGTTTTTAGTTCTGCCCCAAAAAAACCCTTTTTCTGTGTAATGGGAAAAACGGGAAGGGTTTTTTTTTTCCCTTTTAAAATTTTTTTGGGGTCGTCCGTTGTATTTCTGCCCATATTCAAAACTTTTGTTGTAAAAAACTTTTTCTTTTTTTGTCGGGTTTTATGTTTGTTAACAAGCGCTCTTTATGTCCCTAAAGTGGCGTTGAAAATAAGTTAAACCAACGAAATGAGCCTTATTATCCTTTCCCCCAGCACCCTTTCTAAAAAGACTTTCTAATGTACCTTCATTTTATGAAATATTTCAGGAAAAATTTCCAAATTGTGATTTTTTTTTGGGGGGAAAAAAACCCCAATCGGAATGTCGGGGCATGAAAACAAGGTTTGTTTTTAAAACCCGTAAAAGATTTCGTTGTTTCAGTAAATTTGTTCAAATTTTTGCCAGCTGCGTCTGTGTGTGTTTTGTGCGCGCGCGCGCGCGCTTTGTGTTGTGTGTGGGGTGGGGGTGTTGTGGTGTGTGGGGTATTTTTGGTGTGTGCGCGTGCGCGCGCCGCGGGCGTTTGTGGTGTGGGGTTGTGTGTGTGTGTGTGTGTGTGGTGTGTTTTTGGGGGGGTGTGTGTGCGCGCGCCCCGGCGCGCGTGCTCCCTGTCACGCCCGACCCGGAGGTCTGCCCTACAGGATCGGTCAGTGGGAGTGAAGGGGTACTGAATCACACCCCCCGCAAGAGACCACACAAGAAAGATTACGTACACCCCCCCTTTTTATTCACACCAAAAAACCACTTAGTCAAAAATAAGCTTTCCCAAAAACCCCACAATTTGCACAATCACAATCAAGCTTTTTAAAACCTAAACGACTTCCCCAAAATTTAAAGAAATTTTTCAACACCACGAAAAATTCCCCAAAATCACAAAAAAGCTTTTCCCAACGCCCCCCTTTTATAACTAAAATTTTTAAAAAAGGAATTAAAAAGCCCAAAAATTTTCCCTTTCCCGTGCTTCAGGGCCCCCCCCCACCCCCCCTTGGATTTCCAAAGCCCCACTGGAGCCCCGAGTCGCATAAAAGTCCCCCAAACCCGGGTCATTTAAATTGAACGAAGTGTCTTTCAATGCGACACCTTTGACACACCAAAAACCCCCGAATTGCACGCCCTAGCGAACCAAACGGGTGAAAAGGGGGCCCCTGTATGGTTTCCGAGGGACCGGGGGGAACGCTCCGTGGGACGGGGCCGTTGCGCTAAAGGCCCCGGACGGGGGTCGGGATCCTCCAGCAAAGGGCCATTGGTGCTCCTAAACCCAAATGCGGGGGCCCCCCAACAGCGCAAGTTGGGTGAGTCCCCCCCGGAAAGAAAAGGAACCGGAAGGGAAAACTGGAAGGAAAGAAGAAAGGGTACGGGAAACCCCCGCAGTCAGTAAAATTCTGGCTTTATGCTGTAAAATCCAAAACCCCCCCTCGAAAGGGGCGGGGGGGTTAGGTTTTCTGAGTACATTCACAGCACCAATAAACACAGCCCGAGCAAAACCCCCTAAAAAAAAACCAAAACTGGGGAAATGTTCGCAAAAGGGAATCCTCACACGAACAGGAAGGGGTTTACATCACAGGTAAACAAAATGAAAAACAAATTATGTCTTCACCCTTTCCCCTCACCCGTTCAACTTTTTCCCTTTTCTTAGGAACGAACTAATACAGAACCATTCCCCTTTTTATAACGCCACCAAATTTGCAAAAAAATTAATGGCAAAAATTATCCCCACTTTTTTATAGCAACATTTCAAAATGACACAATTCCCCAAACCAGGGCTTAAAAAGGGACTAATCGTGCGCCGAAACGCTCGCAAACATAAAATCTTTCCCCCCCTTGAAACAAAAAAAAACAGAACGGTGGCCGAAGAATACAAACCCGGGCCAATTTTGACGGGGGGACGAGCGAGACCAAGAAATTTCCCAAAAACCCCTGAATCCCGGGGCCTCTCCCCCATCCCCACCGTTTTAAGAATCACCAGATGATAAAAAAAATTAAAATTTTTGGGTTTTAAAATTTTTGATTTGGGCCGGGGTTAAAAGATTGAATTAACCAAAAAAAAGGGGTCTAAACAATTTTTCTTTTAAAAATTAAAAAACCAAAAAAAATTTGCCCCAAAAAGAAAAAAAATTGCCGGCTAAAAAAAAACAAAAAACAAACCACGAAACTGATGTTCCCAGCCCCCCGGGGTTACCCCAGTGGGGGGGTCAAGCGACTTGCCCTCTGCCCAATGAGAGGAAGCAGAGAAAGGGAAAAAAAGAGACGACGTGATTCCCCCCCCTACGGCCGACGTAGGAATAAAAGGTACCGCCCCGGTACCTTCGACAAAGTGGTGAAAAACCCAAAACCCGGGGCAGGCGCTCCCAGAGACATTTCCCGCTAGTTGAAGAAAAAAACCTCCTTTAAACGATGGCACCCAACATCCCAACGCAAACGTCCAGTGGAAAAACCTCAAGCCTAAGGGGAATGTTCCCAAGGCGGCAGGTAAAAAAACGGCAAAGGGGCCGAAGAGACAAAGTTCAAGCAAAAGGTCCCAAACCCCCCCCGTGAACTTGCGGTAAAATTGAACGGGAAAGTGGTTTTAGAGAGAGAGAGGAGAAAGTAAACCTAACCTGGCTGAACAAAATTTTTAAGGGGGAAAAACGCCCCACAACCCCCAAAAGGGCGGGTTTCACAAACAAAAACCAACGACAATAAATAAATGAATAATTCCCAACCCTAGAGGGCCAATCGTCAAAAAGGCCCTCGTGACAAAATCGTGACAAACCCCCCCCTTCAAAAAGCATCTTTTCTCTGAGATACATGCCCCTTTTAAACCTTGACGCATGTGCAAAATAAACAAAAAAGGGGAAACCAACCCAAAAATTGGGTGATCGACAGAGTACGAAAATCCAATACAACCTTTTTCCGATAGAATTACACAGGGAGAAAAATTTAATACAACTTTTTTTATAAAAACCTAAGAAACCTTCAACAATAAAAGTACAATCCGAACCAGTGGTGATTCATTTCCATTAAAAATAACTGAAGTGAAAACTGTCACTAAAACCTGATACAAGAAAAAAAAGGGGATAAAACCCCTGGTGAGGGGAAGTGTCCCTCTGCTGATTTCCCCAAATGTGCTGACTAGGGGAGCTGGGTGAGATATCAGCTTTCCGTATCCCTTGGAACCCAAAAAATATGGCGAAAATGATTTTCCGCATTAAACCCCAAACTTTGAGTCGACGCGACTGGCCGGATCCGGCCCGGGCACTGGAGAGGAGGGATAAACCCCTCTCCAGTAAAAAATTCCCGGGCCTTTCCTTCTTCTTGGGTACGCCGGGAACTCTTGGAATAACTTGTGCATTTTTAATCTGTCTGAGCTGAAAAAGGTTTGAACCAAAGCAAAAAACCCCTCCCAGACCCCTTTTTCCTAAACGAGGGAACATTGGGGAGTCCTGAGCCACCGACAGGGCGTCCCTCATCCCCAATTCCACAACGACGGGGTAAAATCCCCCTGGCAATGATTTCCCGTTCGCCGTAATCCAAGGGGGGGCGGGGAAACACTTTTCCTTCCCTCGCAGGGCAAATCCCTTTAGCCCCAAAGCCACAGAGGTTGCTCTGCACACGGGGGGGGCAAAAGGGGGGGGGCAACATCCCCCTTTAAATCGCCCCCAAAAATTTAAAGGGGCGCTGAAACAAAGGGCCTTTGGGCCTGCCGCATAAATAGGGTGAGGGGTTGCCTTTTGCAGACATCGCAACTGGGGCAGTACTCCCTAACCTAGAATCATTCCCGGGGGGGAAAAAGGAAGAAATCCTGTCAACTTCGCTCGAGAGTCCGTTTTTGAGCCCTAGGGCCCCTTTTCCAGGGGTGACATGGGGTTTCCCCGGGAAAAACAATTCTCCCCTCAATTTTAGTCCCTTTGGGGATCCCTTGGGGCCACCCTTGGGCCCCCTGGGAAAACCCTAAAGGAGGAAAAACCCCCTTTTTGGAGCTTGAAGCTACCTTGGGTGTAGGGCAGAACTGGGGGGCCCCGACCCCCCAAAAACCGGTTGTCGGCCCAGGGTGGGGGGACATCCAATCCCTGGCCTGAAAAAGAACCATGGTAGCAGGATCACCCCTACCCAAACCCTCGTCAGAGATCGGCTTTTAAAAACGGGACGAAATTCCTGTTTCCTGCTTTTTGGGCGGGGGCGGCGGGTAACTCCCCCACACCCCTTTTGTACGGGCAGATCCGTAGCCGACTGCTGCTCCTTTCCCCAAAGGTGATAGTTTTCCTTTAGAAGGGAAAACGGGGTCGCTAAAACCGCGTTTGCCCATACTTCGCCCAAAAGGGGGGGGGTGGAGATGGGATGTTTTCGAAGGGGGGTGGAGGAAAAACCCCAGCCTCCAACCCGAAACACATCATAACGGGCCCCCCGCCGACCTCGGGAAAAAAAAAAAAACCCCCTTATCGCCCAAAGGGTCGATTTTTCCCGAACCCTGATGGATTTCGACCAAGGAAAAAACCAAAACAACAGAAAGAAAAAAGGGCATCTAAATTTCCACCAGAACTGGGTTTGGCCCCCCCGTTGGCCAGGCCCGAGGCCGCGGGAAAGGACTAGCCCCAGGGACTCCCGGGGGGTTTGGGGCAAATTTTCCCCAAAATTTGGGGGCCGGGCGACCAAAAAGAAAAAACAAGTGGGGTTGCTGAGGCCCCCCTTGAACGCCTCCCTTTGGCTGACCCCACCTTGCGGCCCCCTATTCCCACTAAATCCTGTGGGGGCTTCCGTCCGTATCTGGGCGATGCCCATAAGCTCTACGGGCTTCAGCAAAAAACCTCAGGGGGTATGAATCGCGCCCCGGGGAAAACCTGTGGTGCTGTCTCGCCCATACGGGTCCTCAACTCTGGGGACCGGTTTTTGGGTCCCTTTCCCAAAGGAAAGATCCCCAAGCTCCGCTTTGCCAATGACGCCCCGTACCCAGGGGTTTTGGGGCGCCTTTTCCAAACTGCACGAAGGCTCATCGTTATTCTTTTTCCCCTGGACCCAAAAATTCCTCCTTACGTTTTTTGGGTAAGGGGGGAAACGTTTACGCAGAGCCAATTGGATTCTGCTAAATCCGCCTTCATTTAGAGTAAAACACAAAACCCCCTTTCAGCACCTTTTTTTCCAAAAAAGGTGCATGGCCTTTTGTTCCTCAAAACAATTGGTTTGAACTAGAAAACCCTTTTCAAAATCTCTAAGAACATTTCAATGTCCTCACAGGTCTGAACTCTGGAAGCTTTAATTTTGGGCCTCTAACTCTATCACTTGCCCTTTGGGGATTAACCCCCTTTTTATTTACAGATGCGGGGGGTCCCCCCGAAAGAAAATTGTTCCATCTCTTCCCAAACCCAAGGGGCTTCCTGTTTGGGAGCCCTTTCCCCTCTGCGCTGATCTAACTTTCCGACGGGGGCTTTTTTTCTTTCAGGCCCCCCTCCCTACGCAGAGCTTCCCGTCTGGCAGGCCCTCTTCCTAAAGCCCGCGTAGCCCCTTCCCTACGCAGCGGAGCCTCTTCCTTACGCAGGCTTCCTTTTTAGCAGCCCCCCCTCTGCGCTCTTCCCTACGGGGGGGCCTCATCCTCCCCTTTGGGGGTTTTTTTTCCCAAAACAACCGGAAGAAGGGAATTTCTTGAGCAGGGTTTTTCCCCCCCCGAAAAACCCGGGGGGATGGGCCCCCCCCCTTCGGCCCCCCCCCTTTTTGGCTCCGACTTTCCCATGAGGAAAGTCCCCCCCGGGGGGATGCCCCCTTACAGGGGGAAACAATTTAAAGAGAGGGTTTTGGTTTTTTGCGAACCAGAAAAACCCAAAAGTTTTCTTCGCTATTTCTCTGACGCTTCCGAGTGGAAGTGCCCGTCGGGGGGCCCCAAAAGGAAAAGCCCCTAGAAGAAGTAGTGAAAAAAAACCGCTGGCCCCTCGGGTACAGCAATGGAATAAGAAAGTCACTGTTGGCGAAAGTGTGGCCAAATAGTAGGGGCACATTTTGAAAACCCCTTTTTCTTTGACCCCACGCGTCGCCAACCACAAACACCGGGCGTTGCCATGACAACTATATTTCCTTTCGGTTCTAAATAAAGGGGGAAAAAAATTCCACTAGAAAGAAAAAAAATACCGCCGAAATGTCCCCGTCTCTTGGGGACTGACTGAGAAACCGAAAAAAAAAAAAACAAAATTCAAAGTTTCAATGTCCCGGGTGCTCCCCCCTCTGGCAACCCTCGCCTCCAAAAGCACGAGGGAACCCGGCGGGGGGGCTAACCCACAAAAAAAAAAAAAATAGTCCCCGGCTTTCCCCACTCTGGCAACCCCCGCGCTCCACAGCACGACAACAGTGCGGGGGGGCTCAACCCACAAAAAAAAAAAAAAAAAATGGCAGGGCGGGAACCGGAGAGAGGAAAAAGTTTAAAATAAAGTCCGATACACCCCCCTTTCCAATAACCCCCCCGGTTTAAAAAAAACGGTTTTAAAAAAAACAAAAAAGGTTTTACAACTTTAGTGCCCCAAAAAAAGGAAAGTCTTTTTGGGCCCTATCTGCGTGAGGCACCCCGGGGGAAGGGGGTCTTGGGCGCGGTCGATTCCCCCCGGTTCCCCACCCCGACTCCCAAGCCAACCAGATGTTCCTTCAGGGGCCCCCACAACTCCCCCACACGCTAGAGTCACCCAAAGGGGGCCAACCCCCCACAAAAAAAAAGGGAAAACTAACCCAAACGTTTTACAAAACAGACCGAACTTTAAAAGGTTAACCCGGAAACCCCAGGGGGACAGCCAGAGCCCTTCCATCCCGGCGAGCCCCCCCCAAAAAGTTAAAGACCGACCCCGGGGTCTGCCCGACAGGGTGGTCTAGATGGGGTGAAAGGGGGTGACTGAACTCACACGCCCCCCCAAAAGGCCCACACAAAAGAATACCCCCAAAAACACAACCCCCCCCCTTTATTCACACCCAAAACAACATATCACAAAAAGCCTTCCAAAAACACACAACCCTGCCAATCACAATCAAGCATTTCAACGTCCACAAAATCACCCAATTTAAACAAATTTTAACACACATGGACATAAACCCCAAAATCACAAAAAAGCATTTAACGCCCCAAAAAATATAACTATAATCATAAATAAGGTTTTTAAACAAAATTTTCCCCTTTCCCTGCTTCATGTGGTTCCCCCACACCCCCCGACTTTTTCCAAAAATTCCCCTGTTTAGCAAACCCAAATCGCATCCCAAATGGGCCCCCAAAACCCGGGTCAGTTCTTGAACGAAGTGTCTTTCAATGCCGACACCATTTCACAACACACCCGAATTGCACGGGGAAATGCGAAAACAATGGGGACACGGGGGGTAGGAAAAACAAGGGGCCGCGGGGAACGGTCCCGTGGGGCGAGCGTTGTCGCTGAAGGGCCCCGGGCAAAGGGGCCCGGGGCCTCCACCCAAAGGGGCCCATGGCCCCCTCAACCCGTGCGCGGGCCCCCAAAAGCGCAAATTCGGGTGAGTAAACCCCGGGGAAAGAGGAACCCGGGAAAGGGAATGGAAGGGGGAAAAAAAGAAAGGGTTTCGGAACCCCGCATCAGTACAGTCTGGCATATGTGTTTAAAACCCCAACAAACCCCTCCCCATGATGGGGGAGGGGGGTTTTCTGAGTACATTCACAGCCCCACTCAACACAGACCTGAGCATAACACAGTAAAACCCAAACCCAAATGAGGAATGTTCGCCCAAAGGGCTCCTCACACAAAGCAGGTAAGAGGTTTTCATTCACAGGGTAAAAACATGAATAACAAATTTTGTTTTTCATCCCTTTCCCCCACTAAAGTTCAAAATTTTCCTTTTTTAGGATGAAAATAATACCCGAAAACCCTGCTTTAAAAACTCCACCCCAAAATTTTCAAATAATTAATTTGGGACAATTATCCCCACATTTTATAGGGAAAAATTTTAAAATTTAAAACAATTTCCAACCACGCATCCCAAAAGACTAATGTGCCAGCAAAGCTCGCAAAAATAAAACTCGTTCCCCTTTCACACCAAAAAAGACGGGGCCCAAGAATACGGGGCAAATTTTGGGCAGGGGCGGAAAGAGCGAGACCCCAAACAAGTTCCAACCCTGAATCACCCGGTCCCCCCATCCCCCCCCACTACCGCATCCCAATGCAAAAAAAGAATAAAAAAATTTTTGGGTATAATTTTGGGGTGGCCAGGGTTTAAAAATTGGGAAATTTAAACCCAAAAAAAGTGGCTCAACCCAAATTTTTTTTTTAAAATTTTTAAAACCAAAAAAAAAATGCGCAAAAGAGAAAAAAATTTGCCGGTAACAAAAAACAACAAACAAACCCCGAAATGTGCTTTCCGAACCCCTGGTTGACCCCAGGGCGGGTCAAGCGACTCTGTACCCCTTTTCCGTCGAGATGGGGCAAACAGAGCAGATGCGGGAAAAAAAAGACGACGTGATGCCCTCCCCAAAAAACCCAAAAAGTAGGAAGAAGGTACCGACCGTAAACCCTTTGACGAAGTGGGGAAAACCAAACCGGGGGCCCGGCGCTTTCCCCGAGACATCTTCCCCTTTGAGTGAAGAAAAAAAAAAGCCAAAAAGATGGCACCAACATGCCCCCGCTAGTACAGTGAGAATACCTCAAAACCTTTAAAAAGGAATGAGCACGTTTCGGCAGGTAAAAAGACAAAGGGGGAGGCCGATAGAGACAGCCCCCTTTAAAACGAAAAGGGACCAGCCACCCGTGAACTTTAAAGGAAAGAATTGCCGGGCGGGAAATTTGAGAGAGAGAGAGGAGAGAAAGTAACCTTCCCCCGAGCTTTTTCGACATTTAAAGGGCAAACCCCACCACAACCACCTTAAGGGGCGGATTTTTCCGACAACAACCAAAGACCAAAAAAATAAAAAGAATAAATTTCCCCCCCTAGATGGGCCAAACGTCATAGGCCCCCCCCCCTCTTTAAAAAACCCCCCCTTTTAAAAGCAAACTGTTTCTCTGAGATACAGGGCTCCTTTTAACCTTGACGCTTTTGCAAAATAAAAACAATGGGGCCGAAACCCCCCAAAATCTTGTTTAAAAGAGTACGATAAATCCAATACAACCTTTTTTACGTTGAATTTTTCGGGGGATTCATAATATACATTTTTCAAACAAAATAAGCAAACCTACCAAAAAAAAAATAGAATCCGAAACCCGTGGGTGATTCCCCTACCCTTAAAATAAATGAAGGAAAAATGGGCCCCCCCCTGATACAGAACAAAAAGGGGGGAAACCCGGTTGGGGGAAGTGTCCCTCTGACTGATTTCCCAATGTGCTGACTACGGAGCTCGGCTGAGAAATCAGCATCCGTTTTTGCTGGGAACCCCTTTAAAAGGGCAAAAATGCCCCCATTTTCTGCCTAACTCATGAGTCGCGACGACTGGCCGGGTCCGGGGCCAGGGACTGGGGAGGATGATGATCGCTCCCCAGTACAAACTTCCGGCCGTACTTCTTCTTGGGTACGCCCTGGAACTCTTGGCATAACTTGTGCAGTTGATCTGTCTGAGCTGAGGAAAGGTTTGAACCAAAGCAAACATCCTGCCACGACTCCTCCTCGACGAGAGGAACAGTGGGGATGTCCTGAGCCACCGACACGGCGTGCTCATCGCCACTCTCCACAACGACAGGGGTGAATCCTGCCTGGCAGTGAGTTCGACTTTAAATTTTTTGTCGGACAAAACGGCCTGGTTGGACAAAACGGCCGGCTCTGTGTAAGCGGCCGTTTTGTCCGATATTTCACTGGCAAAGAAGTATAAATTCGTGGCGTTCTGTTTTTTCGGGTTTTTTTTCTCTCCTTTTTTTATGTCTGTCTACCCCAAGTAAAGAAATCACGTGGAAAAAAACCCATTCGGCCGTCATGCCCCCAGGTGGCCAATTTGGCGTCTTAAGCTGACCATTAGCCGTCAGGGGCCATGACTATCGAGTGGGTCTTATTCTCGTGATTTCTTTACTTGGCTGCAGGAGAGAGAGAGAGGGAGGGAGAGAGAAGAGAGAGAAGAGAGAGAGAGAGAGAGAGAGAGAGAGAGAGAGAGAGAAAGAGACAGACAGACAGACAGACAGAGACAGAGAGAGACAGGTGGCACATCACGATACAACATTTGAGGTGACTGTGTCAAACCGTTGGGGTCTTGGGACAAACAATTGACGCACCCTCAATTTTGAGACTCTGACGTTGTCTGTGTGACCTTTTGCCTTGACCTTCATTGCTTTGACATATTTGGAGAGCAATAAACCAAACAACCTTCATACCAAGTTTCAGCTTCCTATGTCGACCGCTGCCCAAGATATGGCTAAGAATAGATTTTCGGTTTTGAAAGTCACACGTCAAGGTCATAACCTTGACCTTAAAAATTTGGAAAAGGTTTATTTAAGCCACCCCCTCCTGTTTTCTTGCTTCTTTGAGTATTTGCAGTATTGCCTTTTTCAATGTAGATAGGGCTGTCTTTCATCTACCTTTTGAGGAGAGTACGACCTTCATCAATTTACAATATTTGAATGCAGCATAAGCCAAATCACCTCCATGCTAAGTTTCAACATCCTATGTTTTCCAGTGCTCGAGATATGGATAAAAATAGGTTTTTAGTTTTCAAAGTCATTCGCCAAGGTCATGACCTTGACCTTGAAATATTTGTTTGGAATATCTTCCAACTAAGGTGGCACAACATCACATAAAATTTGAATTGCTTCTGTCTACCCGTTCAGAATTCATGATTGCAACAAAATTTCCCCACCCTCAAATTTTTAGGGTCCAGCTATCTCCTCGACTTTGACCTTGACCCTGATTGGCCTACAAAGGTCGTACGTCAAGGTCATGACCTTCTTGTTCGGATCTCTTGCCATTCTTGTGCCACACCACCACACAAAGTTTGACGCGACTCCGACTTTCCGTTCGGAAGATATCCTTGCGACAGACAGAAAAAAACAAACAAACAAAACAAAACAAAACATAAAAACAAAAACAAAAACAGAACGCGACGAATTTATACTTCTTTGCCAGTGGAACTGGGCAAAGAACAATTAAAAAATATATCGGACAAAACGGCCGCTTACATAGAGCCGGCCGTTTTGTCCAACCAGGCCGTTTTGTCCGACAAAAAAATTGAAAGTCGGACAAAACAGCCGGGTTTTAGCCGGCCGTTTTGTCCGACCCGGCCGTTTTGTCCAACCTCGGACAAAACGGCCGGGTCGGACAAAACGGCCGGCTACAAAAGTTAAGAAACGGCAACACAACACATCCCACCCATCTTTCTTTCTCTCTTTTGTTCCTAGCCGACCTTCTCTCTCTCTCTCTCTCTCTCCTCTCTCTCTCTCTCTCTCTCTCTCTCTCTCTCTCTCTCTCTCTCTCTCTCTGACTAGACCTGTCCTCACAGTTAACGTCACACCTGATGTGATCTTTGAATTTCTGAAAGAGATGAACATAAATTTCATCTGATCATAAGATTTTACGAAAGAAAGATTTTTAACGAAGTTTCCGGTGCGTTTTTAAAAGGTGTGTTTTATTTTAAAGAGATGTGTGAATGGTGGTGGTGGTGGTGTGGTGTGGTGGTGGTAGTGTGTGTGTTGTGTGTGTGTGTGTGGTGTGTGTGTGTGTGTGTGTGTGTGTGGTGTGTGTGTGTGTGTTGAGGACTTGTGAGTTGATTTTAACGTGGTGACAGCCCTGATATGGCCCTTTGCGCTCGGCTGGGCTATAAGTATCATTACCTTATCTTACCTTACCTACGTTGGGTTTTGCAATAGAAGGTACATGAATCCTTTAAACTAGGGAAGCCACAATATCAAGGCTTACCGGTGATAATTAGAGAAAACGAAGCAGTTGGGCAGTTTGTCAGAATGGTATGACTGGATCTGATAAACAGTTCAATTTTGACAACCATTTGGACGGTTTCTTTAGCTAGATTGAAAATACAGAATGTGTATGTCGCTCATCATGGAAGCATAGCACAGTAGTAAAAGATGAAGAGCGTCACAAGAGATTCTTATCCAGAAATATTAATCAGTATATTGTGACTTAGCCACAGACCTCGCACCGCCAACCCCTCCCTCAGCACACACAAGAGCTGATCAACCTGAGGAGCTCCCACGACCTGTTTTGCCATTGAGCGATTTTAATGGACACAGTTCTCCATAGGGTAGTGCGAGTACCTACATCCAGAGATATCTTGAGTTGTCTTTGCAGAGCTGGATCTATGTTGTCTAAATGATGGGTCTCCAACATCTCCATTTTTCCACAGGAACGCTGTCGTTTTCAGATTTGTCGAAATGTGACCCTGTCAACCTCGGGTGATGTCGATGGAGGAAGGACTAGCGCACAGCCCAAACACACTCACAGCTTGCTTACAATCTCATTCATATATCATGCATTCGTCACATCAAACCACTAGTAAAGTCTATAACTTACTACACATGATCATAGAACGAAACATCAATGCATATGGAATCAAACAAAATAAAACATTCTCTCTTTCCTGAACTTCACAAAATCATTTATCTAAAACATCATTAACTAACCCGGGTATAAATAGATTTCTACTTTACCTGGCCAGGTGATCTTAACTATTCACGAATCACTGTCTTTTCTTTTCTTTTTTTTTCTTTCTTTCACTGTCACTTTCACAAGCACGACACAACTGCTGGCACTGGTCTTGGTCTGCTGGCGCCTGGTCAGGTGAGACTGCTGGCGTTGGTCAGGTTGGACTGCCGATGAAAGTGGCGCTGGCCAAGTATGAGTCGAACCCCCGTTCAGATAGAACAGTAACTAATCAACATCGATCTGTTCTCCTTTCTTTCTTCCTGCATTAACGCATTGCACTCTCTCTCTCCTAGTCTGCTCTATTAAATGGACATGGTTGCTTTTCTTTTCCTTTTCTTTTCTTTCTCTTTCTCTTCATTAGTTAGCAACTCTCTCTCTCCCCACATCTCTCTTTAGTCCTCCCTTTGCAGACTATATCTGGTGCTAATGCTCAAACTTCACTCCTCTCATCTCTCTGCCTTTCTCCTGCAGAGACTACAACCCCAGAACCTCTCTCTCTCTCTCTGTCTCTCTGTTCGTTCTCCCCCTCGTTCCCCCGTTCTCTCACTCTCACATCCTTCTTATTCCGTTCCGATCTGTCCAAAAAGGGCGAGTACCATTGGTCAGTATTTTTACCCCTGATACCCGAAGTTATCTCCCTCTAATTCCATTGGATATTCAAATCATGACAGTCACGCCTACACGCCTTACTCTCTGTGGTGGTCAATTGGTCATTTAATTGATTAGCTAGATTTCACCCCCACCACACACTACCTTCTCCCTCTCTTCGTTCCGGCGACGTCGTAAATTGGCTAGATGAGTCTGGGTAGGCGCCAAGACGTTGGCTGGCAGACCAATCGAGACATTCGGCCAGCCGGCTTAGTCCGTCTAGCAGACAGTGCTGTCTCCACGAGAGCTAAAAATAGTCTTTAATTGGCTGAGGCGACAGGTGAATGCGTCGGTCAGCTATTTAGTCCGTCTGGTTGGACAGACCGTCTCTGTGGAGCCTCTCCCCTATGCTTAATTGGCTGGATCCGAACCATGGGGCCGTCTGCCTGACGCCCAGAATATTTGCGTTAGAGCTTATGTCCAACTGGGCTGGTGGCGATTGACCACGAATTTGGTTGAGTTTATTTTTGAACGTGACAATTTCCCCCTTGCAAAAGACTATGCACCGCATCGTCTCAAAACCACGGTAACAAAAAAAAAACAACAACCGAATTTGCTGACACACAGCTACACGTGCAAAGTTTGAAAAAATACTTTACAACCAACGGTTTATAAATTATAAAATATATCATTAGTGAATACCACTCCAATGAGTTATCATTGACGTGCGCTCTTGCGTTATTTCAATTCATTTTATAACGACCTCTGTGCGCACCTATGCAATCCCCCTACCTGCGGGTTTGCCACATCTTCTCTTCACAATTCTTATGAAAAGCACAATATAATATGATCACGATCCATGACACTTCACTGAGGAATCTCCATCCCACTTATTGCAAATAATGCCATCACTACACAAGCGACTGTATGCTCCAAGCATAACTACATTCACATGAACAAGTCTCACACAAAAAATATGAACCATAGCCAACTGGGAATGAACCCATATCCAATCAACATAACTGTAGTCAACACATATTATCAACAAAGCACCCCGGATATGACTGACTTCCTCTGAGTTTGCAGCTTGCTAGACTACACGGCTTAAATAGTCAGCTCCGACATTCTGTCGACCGGGAATGTACTGCACTCGATACCTGAGGGCTGCAATGCCATTGCCAACGCAGCACTCTACTGTTTTTCAACTGCGCCTCCTGCAGGAATTTGAGTGGTTGATGATCCGTCTCTATCACGAACTCTTTCCATACAAGTATTTGTGGAACTTCTGCACGGCCCACACAACGGCTAAACACTCCTTCTCCACCGTTGCATACCCTTCTTCACACTTTGTCAACTTCCTGCTAGCATACCTCACAGGGAACTCGACCCCTTCGTGCTCCTGCAACATACTGCACCTATCCCACCACCTGATGCATCTGTCCGCAACAAAAATGGTTTGGACATATCTGGTAGCTTCAAGATGGGACGGGAACCTAGTCTTTCCAGCACCGTCTGCAGTGCTTGCTCTGCAGCGTCTGACCACTCGACCACTGCCGGTTTCCCTGCCTTGACCAAATCACTGAGAGGACTCGTGATTGCTGCGAAATTTGGAACAAACTCCCTGTAGAACCCAATAAAACCTAGCAGACTCCTGACTTCTGTTTTGTCTTTGGTCTCTCTGAATTCATCATCTTCTCCACCTTTCCCCTTTCTGGCTGCTTTGTGTCGCCTCCGACAACAAAACCTAGGAATTTCTACTGTCTAGCCCTTCATACAGTGACACATCCCTGTATGACTCTTCTGGAAACTTAGGCAACAAAATCTCCCCTTCTTCTGCTGGGTCCCTTCACCTCATTCAAGGGATTGCTGCTGCGCCTATGTGCTGAGCCCTCACGCTGAATATATTTGCGGAGGAAATTTGCATGGAAAAGTTTTGGGTTTCCCATTCACATCAATTCGGTAATCCCGACCGACCTTTTCAGTGATTTGGTGAATGGTCCTTTCCAATGCATCAGCACTTGTTGTGACCCGGGGAAGCAATAACAGGACTTGATCTCCCGCCTTGAGGGATTGGGTTCCTCACTCCTGTCATATTTGCTTCTTCCTGAACGACCCTAGCCTCCTGCAAACTTTCCCTTGCAACCTTACATGCTCATACCTGTGCCCACCTTTGAACAGGGCGAGATTGGGCCAATCAGATCAATAGCCACTCTCTTGAATGGTGTGTCAATTAAAGGGGATGTTTAAGAGGTGCCTTCCTCTTCACCCCTCTTGTGGCTGATCTTTGACACACATCACATGACATGCAGAAACGTTTTATGTCTGCCATTGCTCCTGGCCAATGAAAGTCATCAAAGATTCGGTCAGCTGTTTTGCTGGTGCCGAGATGACCCGCCATGAGCGACTCGTGACCCACTGACATGACAGTGTCACGATAACGTGCTGGTACCTCTAACTGAGTGGTCACCTTACCTGTCTTCCCCCTTGGTGAACACTCGGTACAACAGCCCGCCTTTCACAAGAAATTCTGTCTCACCTCCTCTAACCACCTGTTTCTCTCCACCTCTTGCCAACTCCCAAGACTTCACGAGCGAAGGGTCTTGTTCCTGTGCAGCCCTAAACTCATCAGTCTATGCCCGACTTCCTTCCTGGAACAACTAACGGTTTAACAACCTTTTCCTCCTTCTTGCTCCGTGTTTGAACTGCTGCCCCTGTAGCAGTCAACAACTCAGGATCCCCTGGATCCCTTGCCCCTGGAATATTTCCAATGATCAAATCATGAAGGGGTTTTCTCTCCATCACCAACGCAGACAACTCGCCTGAGAAGTAAGGGGTACGTACTTCTATCTTAGCAACTGGGAACTCCCTCACAGTGCCATCGATTAGAGTACAGGTCTGGATTTGCCCGTCAAATCCCCTTTCTCGACCAGCGTTGTTCGTACTACCCCGCATGAACAACCAGTGTCTCGTAACACTTTCACCCTCTGCTGGCCAATCCACCCTTCTTCCACTGGTAACGAACCACTCAGCCTAGTGCCCTCCATCCCTGACACTGACTGCTGTCCAGTGCTAGCCATAGGCTGCACTCCACCCTCTTCAGACTGAATCCCTTTTGGTTCCACTGCAGGTCGTTTCCCTTGACGACCCTTATCCACCTCTTGCAAGGCTGCTGCCTTCTGGAACCTCATGCGACAGTCCCTCGCCACATGTCCCTTCTTGTGACAAATGAAACACCTAATGTCCCTTTGCCCTTCCTTCTGCCCCACCACTGGGTTTGCAGACTTTGCAGAAAACTCCCCTGGTCTCCTTGCACTCTTCTCACCTATGCCTGGCAACCTGTTTCTCCCTGCACCTTAGTGCCCAAACGTGCCTCTCTATACACCTCTGCGAACTTCAACAACTCTCCTGCTGTCTCTGGCTGTCTCTCTTTCAAATGTATGGTTAACTCAGGGCCGCAACCTGACAAAATCTTTCTTTCATAACTAGCTCTTTCAATTCAACGAACTCCTTCTTCGTACCACTCAACTCTAACCATTTCTCAAAATAGTGATCTAGACGTGCACCAAACTGAGTGTACGTTTCCCCTGCTTGCAATCTAGCTGAACGAAATTTCTTTCTGAATCCTTCCTCTGTGAGGTCAAATCCTTTCATCAACGATTCCTTCACAGCGCCGAAATCAGACTGTTTGTTCTGCTGGTAACGCAGTGAAAATTTGTAATGCCTTACCCGTCAGTAATGCCGACAAAATGACTGCCCACTCTTCTGGAGGCCAACCCTGACTGGTCGCAAACGTTCGAAACGACTGATGTATGCATCAATCGAATCGGTTCCTTCAGAGAATTTTGGCAACTTCGTCGGGGAGCGTAACTGCGAACAGAGTCACTGGAAACTGAACTCCCATCCTCGGTGGTCTCCCTCTGTATTCTCATTTTCTCTAACTCTAATTGAACCTTTAATCTTTCTGTTTCCTGCGTTTCCCTTATTCTTTCTGTTCCTGCTTCATTCTTTCTGTTTCCTGCGTTTCTTTATCATTGTTAGCCTGAATCCTTAATTTTTTCTATTTCTTGCGCTTCTACTGCCGACACGTCGTCTTTCCGCGCGTTCATCCCTTTCCATCTTTTGTTGGTTTTCACAAATGCACGCAACTCTTCTCCCGAATAGCCTAAATCACGAGCGACGCTCACAAGTTGTTCAATAGGGGTGTTCTTTTCTTCCGCCATTATATCTCTTTTTTTTTTTTTTTGAACAAGATTTTATTACTACGACAGTCAAACTGGTGGTTTTCCGACACGAGTGACGTAATAGCACAATCCTATAATGATAATATTAGCTTGGGACAACGTAATTAGTTTTTATAAGACGCCCAGCGCCTGACCCAACTATGAGAGCGAATTATAGGAATCTGTGCGAAATGAGTACTCTGGGGCTGAAATGCCAAGCCTAGTATTAACTATCTTGGAAGCAATGCCAAGCCTAGTATTTAACTATCTTGGAACATACAGTAAGACAACCCCTTGTCTTAGGATTACAATACTTGAATCCCACCCAGCTTCCTCTCTGAGAAGTTGAACAATTATAAATAAATGGCCAGAATATCCTGGCAGGCTCGCCAATAAATTGTCAACCTCGGGTGATGTCGATGGAGGAAGGACTAGCGCACAGCCCAAACACACTCACAGCTTGCTTACAATCTCATTCATATATCATGCATTCGTCACATCAAACCACTAGTAAAGTCTATAACTTTACTACACATGATCATAGAACGAAACATCAATGCATATGGAATCAAACAAAATAAAACATTCTCTCTTTCCTGAACTTCACAAAATCATTTATCTAAAACATCATTAACTAACCCGGGTATAAATAGATTTCTACTTTACCTGGCCAGGTGATCTTAACTATTCACGAATCACTGTCTTTTCTTTTCTTTTTTTTTTCTTCTTTTCACTGTCACTTTCACAAGCACGACACAACTGCTGGCACTGGTCTTGGTCTGCTGGCGCCTGGTCAGGTGAGACTGCTGGCGTTGGTCAGGTTGGACTGCCGATGAAAGTGGCGCTGGCCAAGTATGAGTCGAACCCCCGGTTCAGATAGAACTAACTATCAACATCGATCTGTTCTCCTTTCTTTCTTCCTGCATTAACGCATTGCACTCTCTCTCTCCTAGTCTGCTCTATTAAATGGACATAGTTTGCTTTTCTTTTCCTTTTCTTTTCTTTCTCTTTCTCTTCATTAGTTAGCAACTCTCTCTCCCCACATCTCTCTTTAGTCCTCCCTTTGCAGACTATATCTGGTGCTAATGCTCAAACTTCACTCCTCTCATCTCTCTGCCTTTCTCCTGCAGAGACTACACCCCAGAACCTCTCTCTCTCTCTCTGTCTCTCTGTTCGTTCTCCCCCTCGTTCCCCCGTTCTCTCACTCTCACATCCTTCTTATTCCGTTCCGATCTGTCCAAAAAGGGCGAGTACCATTGGTCAGTATTTTTACCCCTGATACCCGAAGTTATCTCCCTCTAATTCCATTGGATATTCAAATCATGACAGTCACGCCTACACGCCTTACTCTCTGTGGTGGTCAATTGGTCATTTAATTGATTAGCTAGATTTCACCCCCACCACACACTACCTTCTCCCTCTCTTCGTTCCGGCGACGTCGTAAATTGGCTAGATGAGTCTGGGTAGGCGCGCCAAGACGTTGGCTGGCAGACCAATCGAGACATTCGGCCAGCCGGCTTAGTCCGTCTAGCAGACAGTGCTGTCTCCACGAGAGCTAAAAATAGCCTTTAATTGGCTGAGGCGACAGGTGAATGCGTCGGTCAGCTATTTAGTCCGTCTGGTTGGACAGACCGTCTCTGTGGAGCCTCTCCCCTATGCTTAATTGGCTGGATCCGAACCATGGGGCCGTCTGCCTGACGCCCAGAATATTTGCGTTAGAGCTTATGTCCAACTGGGCTGGTGGCGATTGACCACGAATTTGGTTGAGTTTATTTTTGACCGTGACAGACCCCTCACTTGTCCTGGACTATGAGTAGTGTGCTCACGGCGATCATTAAGGAAATTACCACTTTCCAACAGTCCTGAAATGCAACACTATAGAACGCTGCATTTCAACTGAACACCTAATGTATCCAAAAGCTACGGGGATCTGTTTGCAGGAAGTATCTTAAAAGAACTTATCGAAGAGGAAGTTCTGCAAAGTCGTGATCTATTCAAAAACCTGACAGACATAGTTATAACATTTGCAAAAGACAGTAATCCAACTTCCTCCAACAAGACTGTAAATGCCTAAAATACTTTGGTTTCACCATGACTGCCAACGCATTACAAATAGACCCAAACGTACTCAGAGTCGTGTCTGTCACAGACCACCAACGCTAAACGTTCGAACCCATCAAAAACTGTGTCAAATCAAGACACACTTTTAAACAAGTAAATATCGGTTTTGGAGAGACTTCTGCTGTAAGCTGACATCAAAAACATCCAAGAAAAAAGTCTGGAAAACTACCAAGAAAATCACAAGGAACAACACCAACCCATCTTTTCATCAGCTGAAACTTGCAGAAGCTATTACTGACACACAAGCTGTTGCCAGTCTGTTGGCCTCCACTGTTGAACAAAACTAATTCTCCACGATCACATCTGCTGCTTTCTTGAAAAACAACCAACCAAAAGGAAAATCTCCCTGTAGTTTTTCCTCAGACAATACTGAAGTCTGCAATCTGCCTTTTTCAATTAAAGAACTAAATCGGCTCTGCAAACCTCTAGTGATCCTGCTTCTGGCCTTGATGAATCCATCACTAACTTCAAAAGCATCTCCCAGCTAGCTGTCTCCAGACTCTTCTAAAAGTCTACAATCGTATCTGGAACACAGGGTTTTTGCGCCCTCCTGGCTGAAAGCCCACATCATTTCTATCCTTAAACCATGAAAAGACTTGACCTATCTTTCCAATTATCGCCTAGTAGCTCTGACTAGCTGCCTCTGCAAACCAATGTAAAAAAAATGACAACTGAAGCTAGAAACCGATAGCCTTTTGACCAAAGAACCGTGCGGTTTCCGCAAGAACCATTCTACCCATGGCCTTTAAGTCTGTCTTAAAACATCATCCGCAACACCTTCACTAACACAGACCTGTGCTTGCTATTTCTTCTTATTTCATAATGACACACAAAAACTTAACGACAACAGATGAAATGTAGAATTCTTATGGATCCTCATATCAGGGTTTTCATCGACATCTTCCTTTTCATGATAAAGAAAACTATATGGCTTATTCGCAGTTCCAAGTCCGGGGTGGCACCTCACAGTCCACATTCACAGCAGAATTAGGATGTAACCCAAGGGAGTATTCTTTCTCCTGCTTTCTTCAGCATCGGAAGTAATGAATTTGTCAGTTCTATAAACCAGAATTCCGAATCCTCTCTGTTTGTTTATGAATGTGGACTCTGCATAGTTGGAGCCACATGTGATTGCATACAACGTTGGCTGCAACTTTGCATGGATAAGATACGACAGTGGGCCGCGGAAAATGGGTTTATTTTTTCAGGTGCCAACACTCAGTGCACCTCCTTTCACAGCTTTCGACAGTACTTTACTGACCCTGAAATCCGTCTGGATAAATTCATCATTTCAGCTGTGAGTAAAGCCAAATTTCTTGAAGTTATCTTCGATTACAAACTGAACTTTAAATGTCACATCCAGCACTTGAACACTTGTTATAAAGCAATGAACATTCTGAGAGTTGTAGCACACACGGTCTGGGGCGCTGATGTGAAAAGTCTTCGACATCTTTACAGGGCTCTGATCCGCTACACACTGGACCATGGCTGTGTGGCTCATGCTTCCGCCAGACCTTCCTTCCTGAAGTTTCTAGTGCCCATCCATCATCAAGTGGTTTGACTGTCTGGTTGCATTCAGCGCAACCCCTGTTTACAGTCTGTATGCTGAGGCGGGAGAACCATCCTTCTCCAACCGGCGGCTGAAGCTTTTTTTAACTATTGTTTGATTCTCTCCTCTGAACACCAAAACCCTGCTTATGACTGCGTTTGGACCAGAAAATTTTCAAGAAATTTAAAGAGAATCCAAGCTCCATTTCACCCTTAGGATTTTGTATTCTTTCCCATTGGCATACGACAGACATTGACATTGGAGTCGTGTGTGATTCGTTCACATTTCCTGACGATGTGTCGCGTCGTCACTCATTTTATATTCAGATGTTTTCCGGCTAGAAAACTCCGTATTGTATCGTTACCTGTTCATAAGCTGTTTTTAATTGGACATCTGCGTATTGTTTCGTTTGCTTGGTGTATTTCCTTACTGGGCAAGTATGTGTTGTGTTGTTACCCATTTTCAGTGTTTAGGATCTGGACAAGTGCGTATTGTGTCATTATCCATTTTTAAAGTGTTATAAGTTAACAACTGTATATTACATTGGTACACATTCGTAGACTGGTTTCTTACTGGACAGGTTCATTATGTCGTTAACAGTTAAGCCAGTTTCTAAGCAAAGAAGCGTTTATCACGTCGTTTCACGTCGTTATCTAATCTTTAGGTATTTTGAACCATGTCATTACCTGTTGTTGAGATCTTTTATGACTATACAAATCATTGCTGCGTCGCTACCTCTCATGAAGGTTATTTTCGAACTGTACAACAGAAGACTGTTCTTATCTAGTTTTTAGATATTTCTGAGCGTACAATTTCCTTCTGTGTCGTATATCTATTCTTGAGGAGTTATCTCATCGTAATATGGGAAGCAGAATAAAGCGGGAGAGGATATGGGGAGGGACTACTTTAAACAAAGTCTATTTTTGCCACCTGTTGTCTTCAGATAATGGCACATCGAAATGAAGACGGCTAACGAAAGAGCACAGGAGTCGCTGTACTTTGTGCTTCTTATGGTGGCCACAACTGCATAGCTGGTCAGACAGAAGATCCCTACGATTGTTTTCGCTTACCAACTCAGTCATGCCTCTAGTTGGGGAGATTTGAAAATTTCAGTCCGCTCTTGTTCAGAGGTTGACGATTGCTGTGGCAATGCCAAATGCTTTTTTCACGGGCAAAAAACGCAATGGACCGATTCATCAGGATTATCTCATGTCGTTTGTCTCTTTGTGGATACAAGCCACGCGGAATTAGACAAGACTTCACTTGGGCACTTTACTAACACACAGATACGCGCACTCAATCACGCATGCTGACACGCACATTCTCTCTCTCTCTCTCTCTCTCTCTCTCTCTCTCTCTCTCTCTCTCTCTCTCCTCTCTCTCTCTCTCTCTCTGTACGTGTGTGTGTATGCGCTTGTTTGTCTGTCTGTCTGCTCGTCTGTCTGTCTATATGTTTGTCTGTGTGTCTGTCTGCCTCTCTCTCTCTCTCTCTCTCTCTCCTCTCTCTCTCTCTCTCTCTCTCTCTCTCTCTCTCTCTCTCTGTACGTGTGTGTGTGTATGCGCTTGTTTGTCTGTCTGCTCGTCTGTCTATATGTTTGTCTGTCTGTCTGTCTCTGCCTCTCTCTCTCTCTCTCTCTCTCTCTCTCTCTCTCTCTCTCTGTTAGTGTGCCTGTGTGCGCCTCCCCCCCCCCCCCCCGTGCCTCCCAGCCTCTCACCCAGTTATTACGCTAATTGAAAGTATGATTAAATGAATGTCTGAGCTTCAGAAAACAATCATGTTAGTATTGCGCGCGCATTTATTAGATAAAACACGGCCAGTTCTGATCTTAATGTTGGCGTGTGTTGTCAAGAGGTGAAGGACACAAAACTCCGCAGTCCTGGGGAGCGTTTTTTGTTTGGTCGAGGGCTGTAATCTTAAGCAGGCCAAATGAACAACGCCCAGTGCACTCAAACATGTCTCGCCCAGTCCTACCTCCCACCCCACTGTTTGGGTAGGACAGTTCGTCTCTCTCTCTCTCTCTCTCTCTCTCTCTCTGAGAGTGTGTGTGCTGTCTGGGAGTGCAGCTCGTCGGTCTTCTCGCACGAATGAGCGTGAAGATTTAGAGCAGTAAACCGTCACACCCGGGTAGAGAAGCTTGAAGACGAAACATAGCAGGGCATGCTATTATTGGAAATCGATGTGAATGATAATACCAAAGGGAAAAGATATGGCAGAACTTGGGTATTTTCTACAATTTGTCTGTGGAAATTACATTGTTTGCTGAGGTTTTGCCTCCCCCCCCCCCCCCCCTGTTAACCTTCTTTAGTGCTGTTAAGCCGTCTTGCTGACGTTGTGACCGATTAGTGTGTCTCAGTTCTTAAAAGTTTTTAGTTGCATTTCATGACATGACTTTTTCTTTGTTGTTATCTGGCTTGGACGTAGATTATAAACACTGTCCAGAATAAGAAAAAACATATCTCCATTCTCCACTGTCTGTTTGCTTGCATATTTGTTTTCCTACATAAAGTACTGCTGTTATCTTTATTTTGTCAGCAATAATTTTGTTACTCTAAAGGTGATAAATCAGTCAGGACATCTACAGAAAATAACAGCAGATTCAGATTAACCACATAAAAACATAGAATTACTTTTGATACTGCATGTGCCTGCGAAAGACTTAAAAACAGCGCATCATCTGTTATTAGATTGATCTATTTCAAAGAGATTTACGAGAAGATAGGCATTAGTGTCGTGAGACAGGAAGAAAAAAACTACTGTTCATCTGATTTATGTATATAACTGATAACGCAGCCATTAAGTATTTAGATTGTTATGAAGATCGAAACCTAAAACTGGAGCGGCGATTTATAATTAACCTCCCCGGGGTGCATTTGAGAATTATTGACTACAGGTCGATCTAGTATCTCATTTGATTCAACCCACCAAACTGAACTGAACCGAGAGCAATTCTAAAGGTCCACTGTTTCATATTTGGTCGTCCTCGAGGGAGATAGATGATGTAATAACATCAAAGTAAGTAACTGCTGTTTTGCCCGGAAAGGACTCCCACATCCAAAAAGCAACTTTCCAAACGCAGCGTTCACGTACAAGAGAAATCCCTTCGAAAAGCACACATTCACAAAGTGAATTGGGTAGATGTCCAATAATCATGATTCAGATTAGTTAAAATTAGCTTCTTTTTGTATTTTTTTCCATACCAAAAACGTGAAAAAATGGAGCAAAACTGCGTTTCAATGGTTATCCATGTGTGCATTATGCCATTGTTGAAGGAAATATGCAAAAGCGTATCAGCGCTGCTGGGCTTGAGAAGACATTTGTCTAGGGCTCAAAGTTTAGTTATAAAGTTATCAGTTATCCAAAAATGATAAATTGTCCCCTTTTACGTCATGCCATCTGCCCCTTGTCTCCCCCACCCCCACCCCCCCTCCATCCCACGCACACATGGCTGTCCTTAGCATATTGGAAGCGCAGCAGTACCTGCACGTCCTGCGTATGATGGTCCCTTTTACTGTCAAAGTCGGACGTCGCAGCACCAGAGCCTGGAACAATTACCGTACCAAATTATCTTACACTCATACATTAAATTCTCGAATCAGACCAACAGTTAGGAGCCAATCGGAATAAAGTTTTTATTCTAACAAATCGGAACTTTGGAGACGACTCCTTAATGTATAGCTGTTTTTTGTCCGTCATAATTTCGTTTACCATTGCTCACAATTACCTTGAAAACAACGCATTAGGAAGACATTATCTTTTAATGTATTATTAAGGGTCTGTTTTGAAAACAAAGGGTTTTAATTTTCAAAATATTTGACCCACATCAGCAACACGATCAATACGCTCCACATTGAGAACCTCATAACTGGAAGTAAATTTCCCCAACGCCTGTCGAAGTGGTCCTGTCCGCAAGTTCTCAATTCACCCCGTAAAACGTGCGTTCCATAGCTGGCTACCACTCCTGTTACGGTCCCTGGACAGTAAGGGATTACTGTATTCATCTCTTAAACTCAGTCATCGCACAGCAAGGCGCAGATGCTGTAACCAGTCCTTAAGTGTTCTATTGTCCATCAAGGATTTCCTTGCTATGACTCTGATCCATGGCGTTGGACAGGGAATCGTGGCAAGATGCATCGCCGCGCCAGGCGTGTGAGGACTACGAGAAACCTGCCGTCGTATGGGTTGACTTAATGCCTGACACACACATTGGTCTTGTGCTCAGTGTATGAGATGCAGAGTATTCATCTGAAGAGTTCGCAGTCCAACAGCTTGAGTCTTCTGCCTAAATATTTGGGCTCTCATTTTACACAGTTTGGGACATTTTACCAAACATAGTGCTAACAGTTTTCTCAAATTTCGACAAAGTACAAACATTTAACACGAAACTCGTGACTAGACTATAATGTATTATGTTTCATTTTGCGTAGATTCTTCAGCTTCTGGAGGTCTTTTAAAAATGTTATTTCCAGTAAAGTTATTCTAGCTGTCAGAGACAGAAACGAACACAGGCATGCCAAGGAAAAAAAGACGGGTAATTCTTGGTGGTCAAGTTTGTTTTGACTCTTTGATATGAATTCCACCCGTTCAGAGGGCGATCGCAGTGTGTAGGATAGCGTTGCTTGAGTTTAGAATTCACACAGAGAGAGAGAGAGAGAGAGAGAGAGAGAGAGAGAGAGAAGAGAGAGAGAGAGAGAGAGAGAGAGATTTTGCATTAAAGGAGAATTTGTTGTTTGAGTATGATGATACTGTACGGCAAAAAACAATTTGGAGGGGGGGGGGGGGGGCTGGTGTCCAAGTGCGGTTGCAAAGAAAAAAACATGGTTTAGTCTTGTTGGAATGGTTTGGGAGATCGTACAGTTGTTTGGTATGATGAGGTGGTGTGGGTGAAAAAGAGGAGGGAGGGGGTGCAAAGAATAACACGGTCGGGCTTGTGTGTTTGGGGGGGGGGGGGGGAGGGTTGGGTGGTATAGTACTTGGGTATGATGATGCAGTGTGTAAGGAGAAAGAGGGTGGGGAAAGGGGGGTAGGTTGTCCAAGCGCGGTTGCAAAAAAAAAAAATAAAAATAAATAAAATAAAACGGTTATTTTTTTTACTGGAATGGTTCGAGGGATAATGCAAGTGATTAGATTTGATGATGCAGTGTGGGAAAAGAAGAAGAGGTGTGTGTGTGTGTGTGTGGGGGGAGGGGGGGGGGTCAAAGGCGATTGCAAAGGAAAAAAAAATGATTGGGTTTTGCTGGAATGGTTGCAGCGTAAAGAAAATAACTACAGCCTTAGAGGGCCATGGCAAGGCAATATGAATAGCACCTTGCCCCACCGGGAGCTTTCAGGTTCTTTTATCGGATTACTCGCGCGTGAGTAACCCGAAGACCATGATACTGATAATTTACACCGCGGCTTAAGATCATTATAGGCCCAGAAGACACGTAGACAAAACCGTGCCACTTACGTACGCTTCACTGAAAAGCAGGAATAGCTCATCAGTAAAATGAGCTGATACTTCATTTGTACACAGATGGGTATACTGCTATTGAAGATAAAACCATGCCATGGCTAGTAGTACACATGCA
>CM031613.1:37021921-37036921 GCA_018398815.1 Conus ventricosus
CCTGATAAAGAACAGGTCCTGTATATGCTTGTACTCGATATAACATAGGTCTTGCTTTTGTACCTGATATAGAGCAAGTCCTGTATATGTTCGTACTTGACATAACAAAGGTCTTGCTTTTGTACCTGATATAGAGCAGGTCTTGTATTTATGCGGTTCCTGTAGAGCATCCACGCTGTCCATGCACTTGAACCGTTTCTCTCCGTTCACCACAATAGCTTGGGACTGGCGGGGCTTGAGGTCATGAAACATCACCTGCAGTGCAACAACAACAAGCACCTCTTCACCAGCATTGTCATCTGAGCATGGTTGCTTGAGCTCAAGACAAGATTACCTTCTTCACATACCCTTCAGTTTTCAAACGTAACAAAGCTATGCAGTCTAAAAAAAAAGTGGTTTGAACAACGTAAAACACGACAAAGCTCATTGGTTTGGTCATCTGAATATGTCAGCCGCAGGCGCAAAAACGTTCAATAGTCGGGAAGAACTCCGTATGCACTCAACAAAAAGGCCTTAAAGCTATTTTAAAGAATGGAAAGAAGGACGAGATGGGGTTGTGAAGTTTTTTGTTTGTTTGTTTTTTGGTGTGTCTTTTTGCAAAACGTCCCCCCCCCCCCCCCCCATTTTTCTAACAAGAAAATGCGATAACCTGATAAGCTGCAGGAGTATGTTGGTGGTATGGTCTTAATCATAATCTCAGTTCCCCACGTCATGCCTGAGGGGGGAGGCGGGATGGCGGTTGGGATAAACGAGAAACATGAAAATAATCAACTGCCATTCTTATTACATGAAATGGACAGTACTTACTGAACTCTGTATCTGTATAAATAGTAAACTGACGTAAACCGTTTAAGTGAGAAATGACGAAGGCAGCTTTCGCAGATAAAACCATGTGTTTCACTCTTGTGATATAAAAGACCTTGAGGTGTGAGCAGTGGTGGGGGTCAAGGTGTGTGGGGGGGGGGGGGGGGGGGAGGGAGGGGAGGGTAATGGGGCAGGGAGCGAGGGAGAAAACTATGCAGTAAATCCAAACTGTCGGGGAAAACGTGTTGAACTGGGCTAAAGAAAAGCAAAAGAAGCGAGACGTACGCTGCTGTAGAAGAAATAGACGCCTGGTTGGTTGACAGTGAATCCCCCATCCGGGAGGGACACCAGGGGTTGCTGGGACTTGTTCTTGTACAGGTCCTTCATCCAGAATGCCTCCTCCGTCAGCCGCAGAGGCGCCTCTGCATAGGTTAAAGCAACGTCATTAGTCGACGACACTGAAAGGACACACGGAAAGAAGAGTTGGACATGATCAGCTTACATCTCTAGCACTGACTCAAAAAAAGAAAGAAAGAAAGAAATACACATCGCGCGCGCACATACACACACACGTGCGCGCGTGCGCGCCACACACACACACACACACACACACACACACACACACACACACACACACACACACACACACACACACAGAGTGAGAGAGAAAAACAGAGGAGAGAGAGGGGAGGGGAGGGATTCGCTTCCTGCATCTGGTTATCAATTCTGATGATTTTTGTGTGTGTCTTTTTTCCTTCGTTTTTTTTTTTTCCATAATTATCTTAAAGGTGTTTCAGTTCATTTAAGTGGGAAAAATTACAATAGACGTGTGTGTGTGTGTGTGTGTGTGTGTGTGTGTGTGTGTGTGTGTGTGTGTGTGTGTGTGTGTGTGTGTGCGCGCGCGTGCGTGTGTGTGTGTGTGTGTGCGCGCGCGCGTGCGTGTGTGTGTGTGTGCGTGTGTGCGCGCGCGCTTCAGTCATTTAACAGAGTTATGTTTGTCAAGCTCAAAGACCAGGCCTCAAGTGACTGATAGAAAACCCCCATCTTCTTTTATTCACTTGGATACCCGTTACTACTCTTAAATTCCGTATTCCTGTATAAACATAAAATTTGCTTACGGCATTGGTCAGGTAAGATTGGCAGCCACAACTGACATTTCACCAGAACTCCTTTTTTCCCCTCTAAATGATTAATACCGTCTTCCTAGATATTGTACTGGACATTGTCATCCGCGTTTGTATTACATTATGGCCAGTGTTTTGGCATTGCAGTAGCCATTGTCGCCAGTGCTTCTTTTATGTAATCACCACTTTTTTGCTTGTTTCTTTTTGTACTACTATACACATTGTTACAAGCGCTTGTTTCAGATTATCACAACTGAAACAAGTGTTTTTAATTGTCATTGAAGCCGTTATTACCAGAGCTTGTTTCAAACTATTACAACAGTTTTAATGATGTTGTAGGCCTGGTTACCAGTGCTGTTTTTCAAATCACTGTTGTTTTTCTCATTACTAAAAAGACAGTGTTACTCGTGCTTGTTTTATGTCACCATTTGTTTTCTAGGTACTGTGTAGTAGACATTGTCGCAAGTGATTGTTTCGTATCTTTACCACCTATTTTCAGGTTATTATAATACATATCGCCACTGCTTTTCTGCTTTCTACAGCAGATATTGTGACAATTAATTGTTTCACATTCACAGTACAGCATTCCTTGGTAGCACTGATGGGCGTGTAAGTCAGGAGTAGGAGCTCGTTTCTTTATCCATTTATTTTTTGTCATAATATGTCATGTTATTAATTATCAATAATATCATTTTGCAAGTAAAGCTCATATATATATATATATATATATATATATATATATATATATATATATTATATATATAATATATATATATATATATATATATATTATATATATATTTATATAACGTATCTACCTTCGTGAGTATTCACTTTGTGTCTGATTTTAGTCGGATACTCCTCGGTGTGTTTGTATGCTACAATCGTTGCTTGTGTACTTCTGTTTTTGTTTCGTTCAAACTGCTGATTCCTGGAGGCAGAAAACGTGAGGGAATATGCAGTGTTATTTTGACGGTTTTGCGAGAGCCTTCTAAGTCTGCTGCTTGCAGACAGCTTGAATGACAGCTTGGATGTGGTTAGTATGTGATCTATATGACATAAGCATTGCATTTGCCCGACACATAAAGAGTACCCTCAGGGAATGCTGAGGGCTCTCTCAGTGCCGATAGATCCCTGCCTTCCTGGAGTTCTGGTGCTGATGACTTCCCTTTTCCTCCTGTTACTCTTTTTGACTGCATGTTTTCCACTTTTTGTTTTCTGTTACTGTTGTTTATATATTTGTTTCTTTTTTGCCTATGTGGACCATTCTTCTGCTGTTGATCGGAAGACTCTTTTACTTTGTTTTTCAGGTGACGATATACGATGTCGTAGGCTTGTTTCATGTGTGGTGCTGTGTGGGTGGTGTTGTGATGTGTGTGTGTGTGTGTGTGTGTGTGTGTGTGTTGTGTGTGTATGTGTGTGTGTGTGTGTGTGTGTGGTGTGTTGTGTGTCTAATCTGGTGACTTGGTAGTGAAAAATTGTGTACACAGTCCAGAGGGGACACAAGCTGCCTATTTTGTATGCCCATGTGACCTTTTCTTTCACTGTATCTTGTGTTGGATACAAATGTTTTTCGTTTCTTTTTTCTTTTTGTTGTTATGGTTGTTGTTGTTGTTGTTGTTGTTTGGTTGGGCTTATTTTTTCAATCTGGGAGGGAAAAATCAAGGGGACAGCCTGGCGCTTTCAGCACAGCCTGGTCTTATCTGCTTTCAAATCAAATCAGCTTTGTTATCTCAGGAAGTACTTATATTGTGGCACACATATCCATCCCTGACAAATTATCAAACTGCCAAAAACGGAAAACGTGTATGCTGTATGTGCATACTTCATATTAAAAGCAGACGTAAGGTTTTCATTCTGTTTTGAAACAAATCGATATGATCAGAGACACGCGTGGTTACTCCCTCCCTCTCTCTTTACCCCGCCGCCATTGCTGTTCTGCCCCCCTCCCCCCCCCCCCCCCCCCCCCCCCCCCCCCTGCACCCACACACGCGCGCGCGTGCACGCACGCATGCGCGCACGCACAGAGGAAGAGAGAGAGATGGGGAGAGGTGAGAGTAGAAGAGGGGGAGTGTCTAAAACTAAAAAATGAGGAAAATGAAGCAAAATTTAGCAAGAGAGGGATTAGTTACCGCTAAGGACACAGACAGAGTACAGGACAAGACACTTGTACACTAAAAAAAAATGAAGTTCAAACGGAGTGACCGAGTGCGGAAAATCAAGCAAAATTTAGAAAAGAGGGGGTTAGTTACCGTCAAGGACACAGAGTACAGGACAAGACACTGTACAGTGTCTTGTCCTACCTGTCTGTGTCCTTGGCGGTAATTAACTCCCTCTCTTTCTAAATTAAAAAAAGAGTTCGCTAATACTTGAAGATACGCACTTGCGTACGTATACGCACACACATTTCCTCACCACCACCCCCCCCACCTCCCACCTCCTTTTCCCAGGGTATCAATATATTAAGTAACATGTCAATTACTGTTTTTGAAAGTTATTGGTGACATCTCTCGGCAGTTTTGTTTTTCAGTTGTAAACACTTTCAAGATGTAATGGTTTCCCCTTGGCCTTTACAGCCCTGGGAAGCTGGCTGGGCTCTAATAATAAGAGACTGTTGACACGTCCATTGTTGTGCTTCATAATAGTATCATTTCAACTACACTCGGAACATCCGTCACAGACGAAAAAAAGACCATGATAAGTCATGGAGGGGGTTATTGTAATTCTGCAACCTGCTTTTATACCCTATGCAGTTCAGTGTGTCAGCTGTTGTCTCTATGCTTATTGCTGTCACGTTCCTTAATATCGTGACGGGTCATTCGATGCTAAGAGTGTACAGTGCTAAAGGAAAAGAAGACAATACTGTTCATGGAAGCTGAGGTGATCGTTTCTTGCAAATCTTTGTCATACATTGTAATCTAACAATTCGTTCGTTTTAAAGGTGTGTAACATCATTCATTCTAAAGGGGTGTGTGTGTTGAAGGAGCTAAAAAAGAAAGGTTTACACGGTAGCGAACTGTTCGGTTATTTCAGGTCATTGTCAGACTAATTAAGATCACGACAGTTCATCAGATGTTAAGGACAGGTGGCATGAAAGGGGAAAAGACAGTACTATGGCCATGGTAGAAAACTGTTCGGTTACTGCAAGCCGTGGCATTCCACTCCATGACAAACATACACCAGTCTGAAACAAACGAAGAGAACGCATTTCATTTAGAAAAGACCCCGTCATTTGTTTATGTACTTTTGTTTTTCTTCTAATTCGCCTACGTCATATCGACTTCATTTCATTGACAGTGGTTTGAAGAATCACTGCGTTGTGGTTACAATTGAAAAGAGCAAACCGAACAAGCATTACTCGCATCTGTTGCATCGCATTCCAGGTGCTTTTGACTCGTTACAAGCAGGTGTGCGCGACCAACACACGAAACGGTAAGTGATTTAGGCAGCTCCACAAGGTGTTAATAATTAAGGCAGTTCCACAGTGTGTTGATTTGTCTTCTTTAATTCCCTTGCCTTTCTTTTTGTCGTGGTGGTGGTGGGGTGGGGGTGTCAGACTACTGATTTCATTTGTGTCCAAGCCTCTAGGTTAGGGTCATGACATCGGCCAGTGTTAAGAGGCAGTGCGTCGCGAAGTGAGTTGGCAGCACGCAAAGTTAAACAAAGGGCCCGCAAAAGTAATGCCTCCGTCAGAGTGTTAGTTCGTCATTGTTCACAGCAGAACCTATTCTCTATTCAAACGAACAACAACGCGTAAGCATTACACTTAAAATCATTGTCTTGAGCAAACAGAAAATGATAGTATACAATAGAAATGCAACATGGCGATGCTTATCAACAATATGGTTTTAAATGATTGTCCGACGAGAAAAATGGTGACAGCTATAGTCCAGTCTGTCCTCAATCATACAAAATGTGTTATAAAGATATTTGTCTGATACGTTATCAGTAATATACAAATCCCAGTTGTTATCACCAAACAACCGTTCCATTTGTCATTCTGTTGTTATCACCAAACAACCGTTCCATTTGTCATTCTGTCTGATGTTCCATTTGTGATTCTGTCTGATGTTCCATTTGTCATTCTGTCTGATGTTCCATTTGTCATTCTGTCTGATGTTCCATTTGTCATTCTGTCTGATGTTCCATTTGTCATTCTGTCTGATGTTCCATTTGTCATTCTGTCTGATGTTCCATTTGTCATTCTGTCTGATGTTCCATTTGTCATTCTGTCTGATGTTCCATTTGTCATTCTGTCTGAGTCCATTTGTCATTCTGTCTGATGTTCCATTTGTCATTCTGTCTGATGTTCCATTTGTCTTCTGTCTGATGTTCCATTTGTCATTCTGTCTGATGTTCCATTTGTCATTCTGTCTGATGTTCCATTTGTCATTCTGTCTGATGTTCCATTTGTCATTCTGTCTGATGTTCCATTTGTCATTCTGTCTGATGTTCCATTTGTCATTCTGTCTGACGTTCCATTTGTCATTCTGTCTGATGTTCCATTTGTCATTCTGTCTGATGTTCCATTTGTCATTCTGTCTGATGTTCCATTTGTCATTCTGTCTGATGTTCCATTTGTCATTCTGTCTGATGTTCCATTGTCATTCTGTCTGATGTTCCATTTGTCATTCTGTCTGATGTTCCATTTGTCATTCTGTCTGATGTTCCATTTGTCATTCTGTCTGATGTTCCATTTGTCATTCTGTCTGATGTTCCATTTGTCAATTCTGTCTGATTTCCATTTGTCATTCTGTCTGATGTTCCATTTGTCATTCTGTCTGATGTTCCATTTGTCATTCTGTCTGATGTTCCATTTGTCATTCTGTCTGACGTTCCATTGTCATTCTGTCTGATGTTCCATTTGTCATTCTGTCTGACGTTCCATTGTCATTCTGTCTGATGTTCCATTTGTCATTCTGTCTGACGTTTCCATTTGTCATTCTGTCTGATGTTCCATTTGTCATTCTGTCTGACGTTCCATTTGTCATTCTGTCTGATGTTCCATTTGTCATTCTGTCTGATGTTCCATTTGTCATTCTGTCTGATGTTCCATTTGTCATTCTGTCTGATGTTCCATTTGTCATTCTGTCTGATGTTCCATTTGTCATTCTGTCTGATGTTCCATTTGTCATTCTGTCTGATGTTCCATTTGTCATTCTGTCTGATGTTCCATTTGTCATTCTGTCTGATGTTCCATTGTCATTCTGTCTGATGTTCCATTTGTCATTCTGTCTGATGTTCCATTTGTCATTCTGTACTGATTAAAGTTAGAAACTAGTAAACAAACACAGTTTTAATAAGCTGATGATGTGTACAGCTCAGAGCAATAAGCTGATGATGTGTACAGCTCAGAGCAATAAGCTGATGATGTGTACAGCTCAGAGCAATAAGCTGATGATGTGTACAGCTCAGAGCATAAGCTGATGATGTGTACAGCTCAGAGCAATAAGCTGATGATGTGTACAGCTCAGAGCAATAACGATGATGTGTACAGCTCAGAGCAATAAGCTGATGATGTGTACAGCTCAGAGCAATAAGCTGATGATGAGTACGTACAGCTCAGAGCAATAAGCTGATGATGTGTACAGCTCAGAGCAATAAGCTGATGATGTGTACAGCTCAGAGCAATAAGCTGATGATGTGTACAGCTCAGAGCAATAAGCTGATGATGTGTACAGCTCAGAGCAATAAGCTGATGATGTGTACAGCTCAGAGCAATAAGCTGATGATGTGTACAGCTCAGAGCAATAAGCTGATGATGTGTACAGCTCAGAGCAATAAGCTGATATGTGTACAGCTCAGAGCAATAAGCTGATGATGTGTACAGCTCAGAGCAATAAGCTGATGAGGTACAGCTCAGAGCAATAAGCTGATGATGTGTACAGCTCAGAGCAATAAGCTGATGATGTGTACAGCTCAGAGCAATAAGCTGATGATGTGTACAGCTCAGAGCAATAAGCGATGATGTGACAGCACAGAGCAATAAGCTGATGATGTGTACAGCTCAGAGCAATAAGCTGATGATGTGTACAGCTCAGAGCAATAAGCTGATGATGTGTACAGCCAGAGCAATAAGCTGATGATGTGTACAGCTCAGAGCAATAAGCTGATGATGTGTAACAGCTCAGAGCAATAAGCTGATAGTTGTACAGCTCAGAGCAATAAGCTGATGAATGTGTACAGCTCAGAGCAATAAGCTGATGATGTGTACAGCTCAGAGCAATAAGCTGATGATGTGTACAGCTCAGAGCAATAAGCTGATGATGTTACAGCTCAGAGCATAAGCTGATGATGTGTACAGCTCAGAGCAATAAGCTGATGATGTGTACAGCTCAGAGCAATAAGCTGATGATGTGTACAGCTCAGAGCAATAAGCTGATGATGTGTACAGCTCAAGCAATAAGCTGATGATGTGTACAGCTCAGAGCAATAAGCTGAATGATGTGTACAGCTCAGAGCAATAAGCTGATGATGTGTACAGCTCAGAGCAATAAGCTGATGATGTGTACAGCTCAGAGCAATAAGCTGATGATGTGTACAGCTCAGAGCAATAAGCTGATGATTTTAACAGCTCAGAGCAATAAGCTGATGATGTGTACAGCTCAGAGCAATAAGCTGATGATGTGTACAGCTCAGAGCAATAAAGCTGATGATGTGTACAGCTCAGAGCAATAAGCTGATGATGTGTACAGCTCAGAGCAATAAGCTGATGATGTGTACAGCTCAGAGCAATAAGCTGATGATGTGTACAGCTCAGAGCAATAAGCTGATGATGTGTACAGCTCAGAGCAATAAGCTGATGAGTGTACAGCTCAGAGCAATAAGCTGATGATGGTACAGCTCAGAGCAATAAGCTGATGATGTGTACAGCTCAGAGCAATAAGCTGATGATGTGTACAGCTCAGAGCAATAAGCTGATGATGTGTACAGCTCAGACAATAAGCTAGATGATGTGTACAGCTCAGAGCAATAAGCGATGATGTGTACAGCTCAGAGCAATAAGCTGATGATGTGTACAGCTCAGAGCAATAAGCTGATGATGTGTACAGCTCAGAGCAATAAGCTGATGAGTGTACAGCTCAGAGCAATAACTGATGATGTGTACAGCTCAGAGCAATAAGCTGATGATGTGTACAGCCAGAGCAATAAGCTGATGATGTGTACAGCTCAGAGCAATAAGCTGATGATGTGTACAGCTCAGAGCAATAAGCTGATGATGTACAGCTCAGAGCAATAAGCTGATGATGTGTACAGCTCAGAGCAATAAGCTGATGATGTGTACAGCTCAAGCAATAAGCTGATGATGTGTACAGCTCAGAGCAATAAGCTGATGATGTGTACAGCTCAGAGCAATAAGCTGATGATGTTACAGCTCAGAGCAATAAGCTGATGATGTGTACAGCTCAGAGCAATAAGCGATGATGTGTACAGCTCAGAGCAATAAGCTGATGATGTGTACAGCTCAGAGCAATAAGCTGATGATGTGTACAGCCAGAGCAATAAGCTGATGATGTGTACAGCTCAGAGCAATAGCTGAATGATGTGTACAGCTCAGAGCAATAAGCTGATGATGTGTACAGCTCAGCAGCAATAAGCTGATGATGTGTACAGCTCAGAGCAATAAGCTGATGATGTGTACAGCTCAGAGCAATAAGCTGATAATGTGTACAGCTCAGAGCAATAAGCTGATAATGTGTACAGCTCAGAGCAATAAGCTGATAATGTGTACAGCTCAGAGCAATAAGCTGATAATGTGTACAGCTCAGAGCAATAAGCTGATAATGTGTACAGCTCAGAGCAATAAGCTGATAATGTGTACAGCTCAGAGCAATAAGCTGATAATGTGTACAGCTCAGAGCAATAAGCTGATAATGTGTACAGCCTCAGAGCAATAAGCTGATAATGATACAGCCAAGCAATAAGCGATAATTACAGCTCAAGCAATAAGCTGATAATGTGTACGCTCAGAGCAGATGGAACAGGTTTTAAGAAACGAAGTGACGCTTGCAGGACGTTTTATATGTCGAGACATGCAAGAATGAGAGCAAAACCAGTCATAGACCTTTACTGCAGAGACTGGAAGATTGAGACCATCCGACTCTGAAGCCACCACTCCATCCCATTCCGTCTGTCCACTCCCACGACCACCTCTATTCTCTGCTACACACAGATCTTTCCTACACTGTCTCCTCTCCTCATCTAAAATAAAACGAAATAAATTAAATACAGGCTCTTATGACAAAATCTTTCTGGGGCAAAGGCTGCCAAAGACTGACTGAACTTGTCCGTCCCCTTCCCTCGCCCATTCTCCCCTCCCTCCCTCCCTCCCTCCCTCACACACACACACACACACACACACACACACACACACACACACACGACACGCACACCACAACACACACACACACACACACACACACACACACACGCACGCACGCACGCACGCACGCACGCACGCACGCACGCACGCACGCACCACGCACGCACACACACACACACACACACACACACACACACACACACACACACACACACACACAACACGCACACACACACATACGCATACCACAACACACACACACACACACACACACACACACACACACACACACACACACACCACAACACAACACACAAACATGTGCATGCGCACGCCGCGCCACAACACACCACACACACACACACACACACACACACACACACACACACACACACCACACACACACACACACACCATACATACAAAGCCAGTCGTTTTTATGTGGTAAATGAATGAAGACTTGGAAAGCAACTTGCCTTCTCCTGTCATAAGCAATCCTGCGGAATCGGAGTCTGGAAAAGGAACATATGGGATCTTGTCATTAGAAAAAAAAAGGTCCACGGAGAATGGTAACGTATAGTTGTGTTGAGTGTGTGCTATGTTCCTAAGTCTGACCCAATTGCGCAAGAGTAAACGAAAGGATTGGAACTGAAACATATGGAATGAGTACGATAGAACGAAATGAAACGTATCCTGGAATGTTAAGAGTATGTTTTTTGTTTATTTGTTTTTTGTTTTTGTTTTTGCTGCCCCAACCTCTGTGCCACCCCAGTGGCATTGCACCCACGCCACTCTACCCACAGCCACAGCCCGGTCAGTCCCACTGCGGGCCCCGGCCCTGGCAATCCACAGGGAGCAGTCAGTGTCAAGTCGTCAAGAGGCAACCCACCCAGGGAGACACTGCACTGCTGCCGAGTCAATTCGGTGGTGTTCAATGGCGCCTGCCTGATCCAACATACGCAGGACATCACCTACTAAGCCCCCTACTGACGACGATAATTGCTAAGTCGCGAGCCGGCGTAAGTGGGCTCTCCCTCCGGAGGGCGCCACCACGTCCGTCCAACGACAGCCCCCATGGGCTCGCCGATACTGGTGACCCCAACGGAATTAAACCAAGGCCACAGATGTGAGAGGACATCGAAACTGAGGTCCACCATGAGAGCAGGCATAAAGGGCCACAGAACTTGACTTTTTTTTTAATGCCGATAGATGAGAATGAGGATTATTAAGATGATGCTACGGATTTCCATTCCGGTCTGAGATTGCATGACAGGCCTGCACTCCACGCTTGCTTTCATAATATACCCGGCGTCAACCAGGCCCGAGAGAGACAAACACCTGCAGTGTTTGGTCAGGAATTTGAGCAACACTCTCAGAGGCGCATCCATTAAGTGGATGAAACTCGACTGTGTGGTCCCAGTCTTCCCAACTGAGCCCGTAGCAAACTCAACTTTGGGTAGAAGCCGGTCGGAGCAGAAAAATCCCTGATGGGAATCGAACCCACGACCTCCTAGCCAGGAGTCCGCGACACTAACCACTTTGCCACGGCGTCTGGTATGTTAAAAGTATGTTTATGCCACCTCTCAGTTGACCCAACTATACAGGAAGCTTAGTGTGCGAAGTCAGGGAAGAGATGATAATACAAGTAATACAAATACAAGGGGTTTTGTTGCTCTTTTTTGTTCCTTCCAAACCCGCAATGATTTGTAACAAAAGCAGTAAAGGGGTGAAGATTGTAACGAAAGCATAAAGGGATGAAGATGCAACGAAAGCAGTAAAGGGATGAAGATTGTAACGAAAGCAGTAAAGAACTGAAGAGAACGAAATCGAAGCAGCAGAAACAGGACAGCATTTAAAAACGACAAAAACACTAAACAGCATGGCCCTGTTAGAAACAGCGAAATGATCAAGGCAGATTCCTCTTTTTCTGACTCCACATTTCTTTCAAGGTCGGTGTCAAATGTCGGAGCGATTACTTTTGCCCGATAATCCTTCGATTTCGGAAGATCTCGACAATATACTTCCAAATATATACAGAAGTTGTTCAATCATATCATCTGCATCATCTCTTGTCAAACATGATAAACAACTGTCTCCCAGTCCGCGCGCGCGCACCCACACACACATACACCCCCTTCTCCCCCCCCCCCCCCCCCCCACACATATATATACACAGCCTCTCTATTCAAATTCGATTAGTGTGTGTATGTGAGTGCATGTGTGTGTGTGTGTGTGTGTGTGTGTGTGTGTGTGTGTGTGTGCGCGCGCGCGCGCGCGCGCGCGCGCGTGTGTGTGTGGTGTGTGTGTGTGTGTGTGTGTGTGTGTGTGTGTGTGTGTGTGTGTGTGCGCGCGCGCTTGCTATAGAAAAGTGTCGGAGCTTTCAGTGTGGTGCAATAGCAGCAGAGAATGAATAATCTTTTACATTTCAGGCATTTGAAAGACGTTGGTAATTAAAGGCATGAACGACAGAATTTCCGAATTACGAGTCAAAGATGTCAAGAGTGCGTGATTGGGGTAGCTTTTGTGTGTATGGTGCCTTTTGATCGCAATGCTGGGAGCACGTTAGACATCACACAAACCCACAGATATGATTTACCAGTCACAGCTTAGCACAGCGCAGTTGTCGATTAACAGTGATGTTATCTGTCCCAGAAATGTGTACCTGATGTGATTAAAGCTTTGAAAAAGCGTGTAGCAAACTGTTAACAGGAACAGATACGTGCGCCTTGCTACTGCTGCCCATGATGAGGGTAGTATTATGACCCATGACCTTCAACAATAACATGTCAATATTCCTAGCGAATCGTTCAGTGTAAGATGCTGACGTCTTTACATTTTTAAAATCACAAGTTGTAATCTGCCGTCGGTTCATTGTAGTTTTCGGGATAGGGGAGGGTAGGGGGAGTGGGGGTTGATCATTAACATATCAGTGTGCAAAATAGCACTTTCCTAACAAACAAACAAAAAGAGAAAAAAGGCCATTAATTGTCTGCCGTGTTGACATTAATCTCCTATGAACAGTTTATTTATAGACCATTGGTTGCCTACCATGTTGACAGTCGAACTTTCATTAATAGTTTATTCATAGTCCATTGGTTGCCTACCATGTTGACAGTCGAACTTTCATTAATAGTTATATATGTTCCACATGAAGTCGAATTACTTTATTCATAGTCCATTGGTTGCCTACCATGTTGACAGTCGAACTTTCATTAATAGTTTATTCATAGTCCATTGGTTGCCTACCATGTTGACAGTCGAACTTTCATTAATAGTTTATTGATAGTCCATTGGTTGCCTACCATGTTGACAGTCGAACTTTCATTAACAGTTTATTCATAGTCCATTGGTTGCCTACCATGTTGACAGTCGAACTTTCATTAACAGTTTATTCATAGTCCATTGGTTGCCTAACATGTTGACAGTGGAACTTTCATTAACAGTGTGTTCATAGACCATTGGTTGCCTGTCGTGTTGACAGTGGAACTTTCATGAACAGTGTGTTCATAGACCATTGGTTGCCTACCATGTTGACAGTCGAACTTTCATGAACAGTGTGTTCATAGACCATTGGTTGCCTGTCGTGTTGGCAGTCGAACTTTCATCAACAGTGTGTTCATAGACCATTGGGTGCCTGCCCTGTTGACAGTGGAACTTTCATTAACAGTGTGTTCATAGACCATTGGTTCCCTGCCCTGTTGACAGTCGAACTTTCATTAACAGTGTATGCATAGACTATTGGGTGCCTGTGGTGTTGACAGTCGTACTTTTCTTGAGCTGTATATTTGTGGATCAATAGTTACCTCCCATGCTGACTGTCGGGCTTCCATGAGTAGTTTATTTAACAGACGTCTGATTGTCTACCATGCTGACAATCGAGCTTTTAGGAGCAGTTTCAATACAGCCAGTGAACGGGCTGCCGTGTTAGCTGCAGTGTTTGATTGTATGCAGTTCATGTATACAGTTCATGTATGCAGTTCATGTATACACAGTCGTTTTTCTGCCATTTTGACGAACGCCCGTACATGAAATGATCGTTGATGTACCAATGACGGCATGATTGTCCGAAGTCCTTTGTGCAGCACAGATATTGTGGGCATTGTGGGTTATTATTATTTTTTTTCAAAGGATGGAAATAGACAAATACATGTATACACAATGCACTGGCATGCGCGCGCGCGAACCCATACAAGAGAGAGAGGGGAGGGGGAGAGAGAGAGAGAGAGAGAGAGAGAGAGAGAGAGAGAGAGAGAGAGAGAGAGAGGAGGAGGAGGAGGAGGAAGATGAAGAAGGCGAAGAAGGAGGAGGAGAGAAGAAGATGACGATGATGATGGTGATGATAATGATGATGATGACGACGATGATGATGATGGTGATGGTGATAAGGGCAACAACAACAACAAAGAGAAAAGAATGAATGATCGAGAATGAAAGGAAGGCAAGCAAGAATGATACGTAATGGTAATTACTGACACTTTCACCAAGTGACTGTTGTCGTGTGTTGGGATACAAAGTGTTAAAATAAGGCACTGGGCTTCGTTTGTTATAGTATTAAAATGAGCCACGTGTCTTTGAATGAAATCTGTGAACTTGGACGAAGCGACGAAGCTGGGATTTTTTTTGTTTTGGTCACGATACCTTTTAAACAAAAATAGTCCACCTTTTCATACTCTTACTCGATCTGTCTGTTACATTGTGTGGTGCACGTGTTCAACATAGCAAACTAACAGCACACCAGCTGTTTTCAGT
>CM031613.1:37041921-37046921 GCA_018398815.1 Conus ventricosus
TAACTAAGCCTAAATATCATAGACATCATTCATCGATTAAATTGACGTCATTAATATCATCGACCACACCATGATAGGGTAATTTCCTGACCTCTTGTATAAAGATTTAACATGACGCTGTTAGCCCTTTCTGAAATGTATGTCTTTCGTATTCTTGTTTGCATTTGATCTGCTTTCGGTTTCTTTTCAGTTATAGTTCACTCCCCTTCATCACGGTTAAGGCCATTGAATGAATTGTCTGTCTTGACTCTCTCCTCTCTCCCCTCCTCTCTCTCTCTCTCTCTCTCCCCTCCCCTCCTCTCTCTCTCTCCTCTCTCTCCCTCTCTCTCTCTCTCTCTCCCCCCTCTCTCTCTCCCTCTGTCTCTCCCCCCCCTCTCTCTTACACAAAACGCACGCACGCACGCACGCACGCACGCACCGCACACCCCCCCCCCCCACACCACCACACACAGACGCACACACACACACACACACACACACACACACACACACACACACACAGAGAGAGAGAAAGAGAGAGAGAGAGAGAGAGAGAGGAGAGAGAGAGAGAAGAGAGAGAGAGAGAGAGAGGACAGACAGACAGACAGACAGACAGAGTCACTCACTCACCTTTAATGCAATTTTCTAATTTTCCTGCAGATGTTGTTGGATTTGGTCTTTCTGTCAACAAATAACAGTCTTTTAAATATTTTCTTCAGATGTGTGTGTGTGTGTGTGAGTGGTGTGTGTGTGTGTGTGTGTGTTGTGTGTGAGTGTGTGTGTGTGTGTGTTGTGTGTGGTGTGTGTGTGTGTGGGGCGTGTGTAGTCTGTGCGTGAATGTGCAAGGGTTGTATGTATGTGCGCGTGCGCGTGTGGGATGTAAGTTGTGTCAGAGAGAGGAGAGAGAGAGAGAGAGAGAGAGAGAGAGAGAGAGAGAGAGAGAGAGAGAGAGAGAGAGAGAGTGTGTGTTGTTTTCCCTGTCGTCGTCTGTCTATGAAGAGAGAGAGATGTGTACTCTAGAATGCGTTGACGTGTGCGAATCTTCTCATGTATGTTGTGGGGTTGTGTGTGTGTGCCGCGCGCGCGCGCGCGCGCGGGGTGTGGTCTGTGTGTGTGCGCGCGTGCGTGCGCGCGCGCGTGTGTGTGTGCGTGTGCGTGTATTGTGTGTCTTGGTGTGCGTGTGCACGCAATGTGTGCGGTTTGTGTGTTAAAGGGAAAAAATAGTATGTGATCTTTGTATAGCCAAATTTTCGTGTTCAGTTTTACAGCTGTGTTCGCATGTTTAGGTCCGGGCCACAACACTTGTCTGTCGGTGCAAATTTGGCACTCGCACCAAACTGTCAGGTGTATCCCTTATTCAGAAGTCCCTTTTCTGACATACTCGTAGACAGATCACTAGGGAAAATTTGCTGAAGCTCCACCTGAATAGAATGCAATTTTTGTGACGTGTTTAGGCCGGTGGAAACACACCGTATTGAGATCGACATTGATTCATGGGAAGCAGTGTTCACTGTAGGTACATATACAAACAATAGCCATGGAGGGGACAGTGTGTTCTAACTACATGAGGTCCAACGTGAGCTTTGATTTTCAGCAATTCTCAGTGAACAATCTGAATGCAAGAGTTGACACTTCAACATGGAAAAATTAAGAGTAAACTGACACTTGCGACCTTTCACTGTGCATGTGAATTTTCCGTCTCCTGTCTACGCATTAGGTCGCTGTCCAGACCTGAGTAACATCCAGGACGGTCAGGGAATTTTTATCCATTTCCAAATCATATTTGCTCGCAAGACCTAAATAGCGACAGTGGCTGTACATGATGCATGTGAGGGGGCGCGGTGCCTTGTCTAACACTGTTTGCTCACTGCTCAGCTTGATACTGCATAACAGAATCAGCGATTAGAGCTGGAACGGATACTTTTCAAGCCGGCAACTACAACCCTCTGTGGTTTTAGTCCTTGACATTTTACCGATAGAATGGTTATCTTTCGGTAACTAGATGGTGTTGAAACCGACCCTTGTTGGGCATCAGTTTAGGGAATCGAGGGAGCGGGATCATAAAGCAGAAGTCTATATTTAGAAGTGTTATAGCATAAGAAAGGCATACTTTTTTTAAAAACCTTTTACTGTTAGAGCCTGCCCTCATTTTCGCGAGCCTGGCCTGCGTTTCCAACTGACAAGTAAAGCCAGCAGCTACGAAGCAAAGCTAATAAAGCGTGTTTACTGGAAACCACTACTTCACCGCAAAGCTAGCTTCTTCCCAAGGTCAGTAGTGCTAGCACATAATGTAGCCGGTTTTCCGCTCGACGATCGAACGTCCTTCAGTTACCCGATCGCGAGAAGGACCCGGAACAGGCTGATGAGGTTATGATATTATCTGTCACGGCACCGAACATTTCTCGCTGAAGACGTTTCTTTTTTCTCTGGATTCAGTTATCAATGCAAGGAATCAAAAGTAATGGGGCATCAAAGACGACTGAGAGGCCGTAAAGAGTTCAGGAATAAAGCCGCAGCCTGTGCATTGACTGTGGCAGCCTTGAGATGTCTCGCTGCCAGTTGGCTGGGCTCAAAACAACTTGAAACGAGAGACGACGTTGCGTGTCGTTCTCGTCAGGCGTCAGTGGTTGTATGTATGTGTGTATTATATATTACAGAGGGAAGAGTCATAGCTGCGCAGGTTATAACCTGAATGGAAGGAGGGTGGAGGTGACGCACGCTTCTGGAATTACCTCTTTTGATTCTTGAGACGGTTAATGGATTATCGCCCAATAACATTAGAGTCGTTTAGTTTTGCAGAATTGCTGGTCACATGATTGTTGAAGAGCAAGCATCTTTTTCTTGTGTGCAGTCGACGCCATCAAGGAACCGCTGGCTTTACTACGATTGTTCCATGCTGCCAGACCGCACTGTTTTTTGTTGGTTTGCATTACTGGGTTCACTCGCTTAGCTTGACGATCGGAAACTCGTGCATGATGTCTCTACACTTTCTTACCTTCCCGTGTTTCTTTTCTTGGGGCCTTTTCCTTTGGCTTTGACATCTACAGTGAAGCAAGAAACGAGGAAAAGCGTTAGGAAGTGTGAACACATCCAGGGTAACTACAAAGCAGTGCAGAAGTTCTCTCTCTCTCTCTCTCTCTCTCTCTCTCTCTCTCTCTCTCTCTCTCACACACACACACACACACACACACACACACACACACACACACACACACACACACACACACACACACACACACGTGCGCGCGCGCACGCAAACACGTACACACATACACAGACAGACAGACAGACAGAGATAGAGACAGAGAAAGACAGAGACAGACATATAGGCACAAGACGCACAGACATATAGACACACACACACACACACACACACACACACACACACACACATGCACACAAGCACACACACACGCACGCACGCACACACACACACACACACACACACACACACACACACACACACACACACACACACACACACACACACACACACACACACACACACACACACACACACCACACACACATACACACGCGCGCGCATATAAAGCAGACTGTCATGTGACGTAGCCTCACATCAAGGCGTGTGACGCTCCATCACATGTAGTTAGTGATATGAATCATTTCCCCGTGCCACAACTAAAGGAAGAATATTCATATGGCTTGACTAGTGTAGCGGGCGTCCCCAAAATAATTGTGAGTATGACTCATTCAAGAAACAAATGTGGTCATTGGGTGAAAGTGACCACTGAGTGATAGTTTAACAAGGCTGGTAAGGTAAGGTGCTGGTCATGTGTTTTTGAACACTGAGTATGCACTCACTAGGAGAAGGGGGAAAGAGTCAGTTTTAACCCAGCAGATGGCCTAGAGACTCGAACCTGTCAGGACGGTGGTCCTCGTTGCTGACCAGTCATTACCAGGTGAGTGATAGATAGTTGGGGAAAGCTACAGGGGGAAAACTTAAGGAAAAGAGAAAGAAAGAATTCATATTTGAATTAAGAAGGTTAGCCTACTTACACGAACCTTATTCGTGTTTCAGACCCTTCACCCTTTTACCCCTTCGCCCTTCACCCTTCACCTTTCACTCCGTGAGGTGGTTGAAGATGGCCATGGTGTGGGGAACACACCGGTAGTTCAGCCCCAGCAGGTACCAACTCCAGGGAGAGGAGTTGAAGCTCGTCGTTTCTCAAGAAACAGAAGAACTCCAGGAAGAGAAGTCGAGACTCGTATCTCCAGGACAGGAGAGTTCGAGGGGCAGTATATTGTCTCAGAGAGAGAGACAGGGAATTGAGAAAGCGGAGAAGTTTTTACTTGAGGCAGGCAGGTCCTCAGTGATTACGGGAGTTATGTATTCTCCTGGTCTGGAATTTTGGGATAACGGAATGTGAAGGCCATAGCTTTATAGAAGCGGAACTAGATTATTTTATCTCTCAGTGTAAAGAGAGATACAAGTGTGAAGATTATTTTATCTCTCAGTGTAAAGAGAGATACAAGTGTGAAGACTATTTTTCTCTCAATGTAAAGAGAGATACATGTGTGAAGATTGATTTGTCTCTCGGTGTGAGGAGAGATACATGTGTGCGGATTTATTTGTCTCTCAGTGCGGAGAGAGATACAGGTGTAAATTCTGTTTACAAGTTGTTGTTGTGATTAGTAAAGTGTTTTCCCTGAAGGAGAGGGGAGAAGAAAAACATTCGGTAGTGCTCCTTTTGGGTGATTGGAAAGATTGCGTGTGCGTATGGAGTAAATGCTGTCATGAATGCGGGTATGCAAGAGTGACAGTGTGACACAGACTAAAGATATACACTACCACGCTGAGCAACTGAAGCCAAAAAAGAATCAAATATTTAAACTTCAAGCCCCTTTCCTTGACTGGCTATGTCTCATTCTTCGTAATTAAGATTGCCAGCATGCACGCACATGCGTGGCAGCGAGGTAGAGATGCCCGGATTTTCTGTTGTAAAGGTGACCATATTGTTTTCCGTATTAGGCGCTGACGAAAAATAAAAGACGGTTGG
>CM031613.1:37056921-37066921 GCA_018398815.1 Conus ventricosus
TTGTCACGCTGACAAATACTACAAACCCAAGTACTGGGTCGTACTTATAATGTACCAGAACAAACACGCTCACCAGTACCCAAACTGTTCTTTGTGAAAACTTCTGCTTACGCTTCCCAGTTTTAACTGCTTGTAGACAGGCCATTGTTCAAGGCCGTGAGTAGCTAGCTGGTGGTGAAATGTGTGTCGGTCACAGTTACTTCATTTGGGTCGGGTAACTGGATTAGGTCGGTGACAGCAACCTTCGTCAGACTGATAGACTATAATAGCCAGTTTAGTACAATAACACGGATAACAGCGGTTCGCAAGTCCCTGTTGCTTGCTTCAGTCTCAGTGGTATTGGTGTCGCAGCAAAGACCGACATCTCCTGGTTTATGCCGTGTCAGCCTTTGTGTCAAAGTCCTGAGGATGACCCATGACATGATGAAGAAGTACAACACTTAGCGGATGCACGCAACTTGACATCACAGTCATTTCCTCCGTTGTCATCAACATTGATTCTTTTTTTTACCGTTCCTCTGGACCCGAATACAGATTTTTCCTCTCTTGACTATTCTTCCATGTCTAGGCGTGCCAACATTGTTCGGAAGACTCCTCCCATCATCTGCTGGCAGTTAGCATTCAGCATTCAGACATTTAATCACCGACTGAAGCTGTGTGCCCTGCTAAAGGGAGAAATATGCCAAAGATTTAGCTTCCCCTCCCCCCAATTCTCTATTCCTCGGTTCCTCCCCGTCCCTACACCCTTCTCCTGCCAAACGCTTCCCCTACCCCTCCTCTCTCTCTCTCTCTCTCTCTCTCTCTCTCTCTCTCTCTCTCTCTCTCTCTCTCTCTCTCTCAAAGAGGACGAAGTATATTTTGTTTTTGATTGTCCTGCTTTCGCAGATATTCGACGTACATGCAAAATGTTCAGTGAACCAGCCGCACAGGTAGAGAAAAGATCTCAGACTAATTATTTCCAGTAACAAAATACTATTTGCACAACATAAAACAGAAGCCAGAGATTTAAGGAGAAAGAACATCACAAACAGCATGTTGAGCTAAAATCACATTCGGCACTTGTTCTGTATTTATCTTGACTTGATGGTCGAAGAAAATGGATTACTCAGGTGCGCGTACGCGTGTGCCCGCATGTGTGTGTGTGTGTGTTGTGTGTGTGTGTGTGTGTGTGTGTGTGTGTGTGGTGTGTGTGTGTGTGTGTGTGCGTGCCTGTTTAGTGTGTTTGGGTGTGTCTATGTTGTTTGGGGGAAGGGGGAGTATTAAATTGTAAGAGTTTGGCTTTTTTTTCAACTACATGTCTTAATCGCAGTCTGTTAAATGCGGTAACTGTACCACCTTGTCAACATGGCTTACTTACTGTCGGCAATAAAAACTCCTCTCTCTCTCTCTCCCTCTCTCTCCTCTCTCTCTCTCTCCTCTATCCTCTCTCTCTCTCTCTCTCAATGTGAGTGTGTGAGTGTGTGTGGTGTGTGTGTGTGTGTGTGTGGTGTGTGTGTGTGTGTGTGTGTGTGTGTGTGTGTTCGCTAATCAATAATAACGCTTCTAATTTATGGGGTTCGGCATGTGCAAATGCATTGATTACCTATTGTCAGATTGTACAAACGTGCCATACATTCAGGTCGTCCGGAATCAACGTCTTATAACCGCTCATGATCACAGGAAGCTGATGTTTTACCCTTTTAAGCTACGATTGGAGCATAAATCAAGCAATAATGATGTGCAGAGTCATCCGTGGAAATGCGCCTCCTTTATGATGGACCATTTCCCAGAAAACATAACAGACACTCACTCAAAGTGACTGGACTCATTCAAGTCTAGTCTAATGCATAGTGTGAGACACGCAGGTATACTTTACCACTGTATCGAAAATTCATGGATAGATTTACTACGTTTTATTAAATCAGTAAAGTCATATTATGAATAGAACGAAATGACGAAGCTATATAACCGGCTAAGTATTTGAAACACGATTGTCCTTTAACATTTTCCAGTGTTTTCTAGGCATGGTGTGTCTGTTACCCATCCGGATTCCAATTCTCTCTCTCTCTCTCTCTCTCTCTCATCTCTCATCTCTCTCTCTCTCTCTCTCTCTCTCTCTCTCTCTCGTGCTAAAACAATTTTCTGCAGTGAATGTATGTGTACTGCCAGGTCTGCTAACCGCTCCTTACAATAGAGTGATATTTTTCCTAACGGTATGGCCGATTTTTATCTTAGATTTTCATAATCTTTCGTATTGTTAATTGTTTCAACGTTTCTAACATAGTATTTGGCGCCCACCCACCCCCTCCCCCCCACCCCCACTGCCCTTCGCCCCCATCTCCACTACCTGTATCCTTCTTAAGCTTTCAACCCCTTAACTCCCCCCCCCTACTCCTCCCCGTTCCTCTCTCTCTCTCTCTCTCTCTCTCTCTCTCTCTTTCTGTGGGGCACCGACGGAGTTTCGCGCGTCAAGTCGCACCTGATAGCTCTCCATTGATTTCATGGTTTTTCAGTGAATCAAGTGTACCTACCCCCACACAGTTTTGGTCAGTGTGCGACAGAAGTGCCATGCCATCTGGAGCGTTGGACTTTAGGGCTCTTGTGGCTCCTTTCTCCCCGTTTTCCTGGTCTTCATGATGAAGCGAGCTAGGCAAAAACTCTCAAGCGAGTCGCCATATTGCAGCTGAAAAGGAGAGTGGACGGTGTTGTGGCAGGCTTGCTCTCCTCACGTATTTGTTCTGGGGGAGCCTTCTGCTTCGTTGTGGAGATATTGAAACTAATCCTGGCCCCAACCCTGCACAAGGACGTGACAGCACCAGGCAGACCCGATTCTCCAGCACTGGGCGAGCAGTGGCAGAGTGAGTCTGGAGAAACCTGTCAACCCTCAGGGAGGCGCCTCTAACCAGCCAGTGAAGGAGCCGTCCCTGTCCGACCTCATGACCAGTTCCAGTCGATGGACCGGAAATTTGACGAGGTCAAGCAGGACATGCGTCTTCTCCGTGAGGGGTATGGTGCCATGCAGGAGGAGATGAGAGGGCTGAGGCGGGAGGTGGGTGACCTTCGACAGCAGAACCACGACCTGCAGAGAAGGAACGACGACCTGGTCTCGAGAGTGGACAACCTGGAAAGGAAGGCGGACGATCTGGAGGGGAGGTCCAGGCGAAACAACATCCTCTTCTATGGTCTCGCCAGGAAGGAGAATGAGACAAGCGCGCAGTGTGAGGACATTATTAGGGAACTACATCACTGATCAGCTGGAACTGTCTCGCGATGTGGAATTCGATAGGTCCATCGTGTCAGTTCCAAACCGGATTCCCCGATAATTGCACGATGTGTTTTTTATAAACAGAAAATGGACATACTTAAAGCTAAGCGGAAACTCAAGGGCACCAAAATCTTTTTAGGGGAGGACTTTTCCACAGAGTAAGAGACACAAGAAGAAAACTAACCCCTCATCTTAAACAGGCAAGAAGTGACGGGAAACGTGCCGCAATGATCCATGATCATCTCCTTGTGGACGAAACTCGTTACACGTTGGACTCGGGTGATCGTCTTGTGGTAATGAAATAGGGGTTAGGCCGTCCTGTATTTATCCTTGTTTTTTGTCCGCTGCTGTGGAAGGAACGCATACTGAGTCGACGCCGGTGGCCTTGTCACAGCGCGACAGTGTCAGCGAGTTAGCGCCACGTGAGAACTGTGCGCCCGTGTTCTGTGACGAGGTTCTGTGTCGCCGGTACACGTGAACAGCTCTGTAGACGATGTGTCAAATGGAAATGTGTGTGGATCGACCTCGTCAGTGATGAATAATGAGTTTGATGATGCTAATGTATGTAATAAAACGAAACCTTTTTTCTTTCCTTCATTGGAACGTTAAAGGACTACTCACAAAAATACATGAATCATGATTTTGTTTCGTATGTTTGTTCCTTTGATTTTGTTTGTTAGTTGAGACGTTTGTAGAAGATTTTCAGGTGCCTATTTAAAGGGTACACATTGTTCTGTAAGCCTGCTGTTAAACTGTCGACACACGAAGACGTTCGGGTGGAATTATATGTTTGATAAGAAGTGAGCTGTGTTCTTTTGTCAAACCTATATGTGTGGAGTCTCATCTTTTTTATGCTTTTGTGTTGGATAAATGCCTTTTCGGCATTGAAAGACACATTATGTAATGTTTGTGCTTATATACCGCCAGAGAACTCACCATATTATGTGCATTTTGATTATGAAAATGGTGTTTCTTTATTGGAAGATTTTTTATGTGATTGTTTGCTTTAAATAAAGAACATGATATGTACATAGTAATTAATGGAGATTGAAATAGCAGAACCTCAAATATATCTTGTGACTTAGAATCCAATGTGTGTGATTTTGTTAATCAACATTTGAGTGGGCCTTTGAACCTGAACAGAAATTCTGAAGACCGTGTGATTAATAATTATGGCAAAATGTTACTTAACATGTGCACTGTTTTTGACCTGTGTATTTTGAACGGTATGTGTGTGATGACCTTCAAGGTCATTACACGTACATAGCTGATAATGGTAACAGTGTAGATGAATTTTTTTACTGTCGTATGATTTGTATTCAAGAGTGTCTGATAGCATCAGAATGAATGTGTCTGATAGAATTGATCTGACCATTGTCTTTGGAATTATATATTCACTTTCCTATGAATAATGAGATTTGTGTTCAGGATGATGTTCAAATCTCGAAAAGTTTGTATGGGACGAAACCCATAGCAATGTGTTCAGAGACAACATCTGTTCAAACGATATGCAAAGGCAGTTTGAAATGGCGATCAGTTTAATAGATATAAATATCAACGAAGCACTTCAGGTTTTTAATCATTGTATAAAAGATGCAGCAGACTTCATGAAGAAACAAATATACATGGTAGGCACGTGAAAGATGACGACTGGTACGATAAAGAATGTCGTGCAGAAAAGAAAACTGTACGTGATTTGTTGACGAAATTTAAGCGTACTTTGTCTCCACCTGATCGCACTTCTTTATGTATAGCAAGACGTGAATATAAACATTTGTTAAAGAGAAAAGAGAAGCAATTTAATGAGACTCTATTAACTGACTTATACGATCTGTAAATAATCAAAATCTAGATTTTGGGGAATCTGTGCGTAAAAATACTACAACAAGAAGGCAGACATCGAATGATATTAGCATAAGCGATTGGTATGTACACTGTAAAGAATTGTTAGAAAGAAAGACAAGTTTGATAATGTTCTGGTTCAGGGAGAAAGTAATACTGACCAAAGTTCTTATGATGCGTTAAGAATATGATGTTTATGACAATGTTGATAATGATGATGATGATGACCATGCTGCTGCTGCTAGCTGCTTTTGATGATGAGATGATGGTGATGAGATGGAGAAAATAACGATGGTGACGGCGAAAACAATTTGAAATCAACCTATCTTAGTAGGAGAGTTTTGATTGCGCTGAAAACTCTGAAAAGTCGCAAGGCTGCCGGTCCGGATAAAGTCATAGGGGAATTATTAAAAATGCCTGCAAATCAAACTTGGTAATGGAATTTTTGTAAAATTTTTTAATTCTCTGTTTGAGAGAGGCATATATCCTGAAAGTTGGTGTGAGTCAATGTTGTGCACTATATAAAAAGGGTAATGTTACCAATCCAAATAATTACAGAGGAATCTCGTTGTGCAATGTTTGCAGCAAACTGTATAGTGCAATTATTAATAAAAGACTTCAAGTGTGGTGTTGAGGCAATAACATTACAGGTGAGTTTCAAGCTGGGTTTAAACAGAATCGTTCCACCATAGACCATATGTTCACATTAATGGCTTTCATCCAAAAACAATTTTGTCTGAACCGTAAGTTGTATGTTGCTTTCATCGATTTGAGAAAGCGTTTGACTCTATCAATAGAACCATACTTTGGCCTATCTTGTTAAAAAACGGTATTTGTGGAAAGATACATAAATGCATTATGAGTATGTATGATTGTGTAAAGGCAAAGGTACGATGTGGTGCTGCTTTAACTGATTATATCAATTGCACATCAGGTGTAAACAGGGTGATGTTTGCAGCCCAGTTTTGTTTTCTTTATTCATTAATGAGCTGACTTTGGAGGTAATAAACTCTGGAAGACATGGTGCCCATTTTGTAAATGATGCTCTGGAAATATTTATTCTATTGCTTGCCGACGACGTGGCATTAATGTCTGAGACAGTAATAGGCCTCCAAACTCAAAATAAATAGTTTGCAACGGCAGCTAATTCACTCCAGCTGAAAGTAAATTTGAGTAAAAGTAAATAATCGTTTCAGAAAAGGGGGGTTACCTTTTCCCTCTCGGAAAAATGACATAAGATGGGGCAAATATGCCTGTTGTAAATGTATATAAATATTTAGGTGTATATTTCTCTACGCGATAAGTTTCACTTTCGCATGTAAAGATATTGCTTGCAGAGCCAAAATGCATTGCTGTGTTTTATGAAGAAGTTGTCGAAGCTGAATAATGAATCTCTTGCTTTGTTTTGAAATTGTTTGATGCTCAATCCTGCCTATGCTACAATTGGGGCTGAACTGTGGGTCTTGATGCGGGCCGCTGCACAATGCGAAAAGGTTCATTTATTTGCTTTAAAAAAGTTTTTGGGGTGTATCATCACAAACCCCAAATGATCTTGTGTATGGAGAGACTAACAGATAATCCCATATCTTTGCATTTTACTGTTAAATGTTCAAGTACTGGCTCAAATTAACGCAGAGGGCTGAACAAGATTACCCTATAAAGCTTATAAAATGCTAGTAGAACTAGATAATAGAGGCAAGATGAACGGGTGTCACGTGTTAAGGCGAAATATATGAACATGGTTTCGGGTACGTATGGCTTAACCAAGGTGTCGGAGATATGAACAGTTTTCTTCGTATCTTTAAAGAAAGACTAATTGACTGCAGGGGGCAAGACTGGAATTTTCATATTCAGAATAGTGACGGGTTTAGTTCTATAGAACATTTATTGATGTGCATTTTCTGCCAACGTATATGTCAATGACCATGGACAGGGACTTGAAGTTTGTGATGACAAAATTTTTGAGTTGGTGTTTCGATATTCTTGTTCATCACGCCGTTATAGACAAGTAAAAGTTTCTGGTCTGTGTCCATTATGTCGACAGTCAAGAGAAGATGAAATACACTTCGCAGTAACTTTTCCAGAGTTACAGGATATAAGAGAAAAGTTTATTTCCCCCAAAAATTTATACAAGACCTTGCTTATTCAAGCTTACTTTGTTAATGTCATCTGCAAATGAAAAAACTGTAAGCAGTTCGCAGTATTTTTATTCAAAACTTTTAAACGGCGAAGCATTTGTGGATTGTAATCATTATTATTAGTTTCGTATAGCGACTTTGTTATGTTTCATGATATCCCCCTTCTGAGGGGCCAAGGCCTGTAAGAATAAAACATCTGAATCGAATCTGAATCCTCTTTCTGTGTGCTTGTGTGTGTGCGTGCGTGGGGTGTTTTGTGTGTGTCGTGCGTGTGTGTGTGTGCGTGCGTGGGTGTTTGTATGTGTGTGGCTTGTGTGTGGTGTGTGTGGTGTGTGTGTGTGGTGTGTGTGTGTGTGTGTGTGTGTGTGTTGTGACACCCGTTTTGGATGTGGGAGGTGCACAGGGGGAGGGGATCAAAAGAGCTGGGGGGGACGCGCGGAGGGTTAAGGGACAGGCAAAGACTGGATCCAAATCAATGAAAGTGGTGCGACAGCGTGGGCTCCAGCTCGGTTGTAACGCACCGTTTTAAAAAGTTTAAAGTGAAAATGTCCCCGCGCCCCATCGTGTGTCCGAAGCTCAGCACCAACTCAGTAACTGAAGAAGTCATTGTGTTCAGCTTTTAAAACGCCTGTTTGAGTGAAGGGAGCCTTCATAAATATCACCTTCCTTTGGTCAGAGTGACCATTTGACTTTGACATATGCATGTGACACTCACAATCAGGTCAGAGTGACCGTTTGACTTTGACATATGCATGTGACACTCACAATCAGGGTCAGAGTGTCCGTTTGACTTTGACATATGCATGTGACACTCACAATCATGGTCAGAGTGACCGTTTGACTTTGACATATGCATGTGACACTCACAATCAGCCCAGTTTTTGTATGGGAACCCCATTCTCCCGCCGCCCCCCCCCCCCTCCCCCCCCCCCCCCCTTTTTTTAATGACAGAGCTTTCTCACACACAGAGAAAATTTCCGGCTTTTGTATGGGAACCCCATTCTCCCGCCCCCCCCCCCCCCCCCTCCCTCCCCTTTAATGACAGAGCTTTTTCACACAGTAGATTTCCGGCTTTTGTGCTGGAACCCCACTCTCTCTCCTCCTCTGCGATGATAAAGCTATTTCACACAGTAACATATCAGGCCAGACCCATTAAACAGCACGTTCACACTGATGACGCTCATCCCCCAGAACAGCGTGTCCAAGGCATTCCAGACAACGAAATGATTGATCAACTTGCCAAGAGTGCCACCAAAAAAGAGTTGAGCAGATTGTCTATCCCTCACACTGATCTGAAACCCCAAACCCAGGCTTATATCGAAGGCCTCTGGCAAAGAAATGGGACTCGCAGACGGATAACAAAACTATTTAAAATCCGTTCAAACCGGAAAGAGTTTTTAACCACGTTCCCGAGGCAGCCATGAAGGAGAAACAGTTTTGTGCCGTTTGCATACAGGCCACTCGTTTTACACCCATTCTTATCTTTTAAAAGGTGAAGAAGATCCGTGGTGCATTCCATGTCATGTACCACTCATAGTGAAAACATATCCTTTTAGAGTGTTGGGAGTTGCATGATGTTATTGTTGTCGTACCCTGGCTAAGACTCCAGGGATTATCCGAACAGCCGAAGTACTTGAACACTATCGTACAAATGCATCAGTTGGAGATGAGAATATTACGTGTGTGACCGTTTTTGATTTCCCCGCCACGTGGGCAGCCACACTCCGACTTCGGGGGAGTTGCATGATGTGACACATAAAACACTTTACAGCAGACTCCATGAAAATATTGTTCAGAGTTGTCCCACCTGATGTGATCTTTGAATTTCTGAGGGAGATTAAGATTTTTCTTCTGTTCTAGGATTTTACAGAGAAAAGATTTTAAACAAAATTTCCATTGTTTTTGGAAGGTGTGGTTTAAAGATTTGTGTGAATGAGATGTTTGTTGTTTGTTTGTTGTTTTTAAAGACTTGTGAGTTGACATCAATGCGGTGACAGCCGTGGCCCTTTGTGGTCGGCTGGGCTATGAGCAGCACTACCGTTGCCATTGTCTGTCCTTTAAAAATGATGGCTATCATAACGTTCACATCAGGAGGGATCAGGACACACTGGAAAGGCGTTTTAATAGGACAATTTTTTCCTCTCTGAAGACTGGCAGTTACAACGTTGTTTTTTCTCCCGGGTTCCTGTTCTCGCTGTTATTGGAATGGAACCGCCTAATACCTCGCTTAGAGTACCACGTAAGATCAGACTTTCGTGAATATGTATGTTAAGAGGGTTTGAACAATCAAAAAGATAACTTTTTTTTTTTTTCGAAATCCGTCCCGACCTCTCCCATGTGTTCTCACGAACTGCAAGGAGAAGGCTAGTGTTGCACCCGAATAGTACGTTCCACACTCGCTCATACCATCTGAAAGCTGAAAATGTACACTGCGTGTAATAAGCCACGCACCATTAACCACCTTATCATGGAAAGTCCGGGCGGTGCACGACGTGAAGCGTTACCACTATACAACAGATTCTTACCACTTTTCAAAGCTGATTATCCAAACATAACTGTTGCGTTTCCACAATAGAATTCATTGTATGTGATCAACGCAATCTAGAATGAATGTTTTCGGCATATTGGTTAGTTACATTAAGGTTTAACGTCCAAATACACCTACCGCGATACGGCCGAAGGGGAAACAATCCCGGAAGAATGTAGAAAGGGAGTCTACTTTAAACTACATTGTACCACCAGAACGAAAACACAGTGAGATGAGCAGCAGAAAAGG
>CM031613.1:37074421-37081921 GCA_018398815.1 Conus ventricosus
TCAAAACTAAAATATTGTCGGTTGCTCAATTTGGGGACACTGTTTTGATGTTTAGCCACCCATGTAGGCTACCAGGCATACGAATTACATGGGCTTGAAAGTGTTGGTCCTAAATATGTAAACTGCATAAAACAATGTTCCAGTGTTGAGCTCCCCTCCCTTATGCGTCTGTTTGTGGTAATGAGCTCGTGCTTTGCGCGCGCGCGCGCGTTTGTGTGTGTGTGTGTGTGTGTGTGTGCGCGCGCGTGTGTGCGTGCGTGCGTGCATGCGTGTGTGTGTGTGTGTGTGTGTGTGTGTGTGTGTGTGCGTGCGTGCGTGCGTGCGTGCGTGCGTGCGTGCGTGCGTGCGTGCGTGCGTGCGTGCGTGCGTGCGTGTGTGTGCGCGCGTGCGTGCGTGCGTGCGTGCGTGCGTGCGTGTGTGTGTGTGTGAAAAAGCACGGCATAATCAGAAATGGTTTGATAATGACTGTAATGAAAAAAGACGCAAGTATTTCAGTGTTTAAAAAGCTCTAAATTTACTAAATGTAAGAATAATGGTTTGTGTGCAAAATTAGAAATAGCAAGCAAAGAACGTAAACAAGCAAGGAAAGCAGCATACAGGAAAAATTTAAAAAATGGTGCAATGAACTGGAAAAAATTGAAAACCTGTAACCCTAAAGAATATTGGCAACGCCCGAATGACAGTACGAGTTGCTATTGTCCAGTTGATATAAAACAGTTTTATGAATACTTCAAAGCACTGAATCTGGATGCAGAAGACTATAATGGGAGCGATATTGCAGTTGTTTAAGATTGTGAATATGATCTAGAATTTTTAAATGCTGATATCGATGAAAACGAAATTGTTAGTGCAGTGCGTAATATCAAAACAGAGAAAGCTGCAGGGACAGATGAAATATGTCATGAATATGTTAAATGTAGTGCTCCATTACTTGTTGCAATTTTCTGTAAATTGTTCAACAGAGTTCTCAGTTCTGGGAATGTTCCATATGATTGGACTGTTGGCCTGATTAAACCACTGTACAAAGGGAAAGGTAGTGAACATGACTGCCACAATTATCGAGGTATAACTTTGCTGAGTTGTGTTGGTAAATTATTTACAACAGTCCTGAATAACCGGGCGTCATCCTTTCTTCAACAGAATCAAATTATATTAGGAAATCAATCTGGTTTCCGAAAACATCATTCTACTATGGACGATGTGTTTATACTTAAATGTTTAATAGATGTTTTCCGAAGTGAGAAGAAAAAGTTGTACAGTGCATTCATTGATAAAAAAAAAAAAGAGAGAAAAAAAGCTTTTGATTCTGTTGTGGGGGGGGGGGGGGGGGGGGGGGGGGGGGGGGCATGCATTTTGGTCTAAACTCATAAAGGAAAAAATCAATGGCAAAATCCTACGAGTCATAATGAATATGTATAGTAATTTGAAGTCGTCCGTATTTATGAACGGCAATTTGTCAGACTTTTTGGGGAGCCATAACGGTGTTCGTCAAGGTGAGAATCTTTCTCCTGTATTATTTACGTTTTTTTTGGTTTTTTTTTGCTGTCCCATCTCCTGTGCCACCTCAGTGGCATTGCACCGACGCCGTTTATTCTAACACCCCGTCCACAGCCATAGCCCGGTCAGTCCCACCGCAGCTCCGGCACCGGCAATCCACAGGGAGCAGTCAATGTCAAGTCGTCAAGAGGCAACCCACCGGAGGAGACACCACACTGCTGCCGAGTCACTTCCGTGGTGTTCAGTGGCGCCTGTTCTGATCTAACATACGCAGGACACCACCTGCTAAGCCCCTACTGACAACAATAATTGCTTAGTCGCGCAGCCGGCGTGAGTGAGCTCTCCCTCCGGAGGACGCCACCACGTCCGTCCAGCGACAACCCCTATGGACTCGCCGATACCGGTGACCCCGACGGAACTAAACCAAGGCCACAAACGTGGAGGGACATCGAAACTGAGGTCACCATGAGAGCAGGGCATGAAGGGTCACAGAATTTGAGACTTTTTTATGCGTATCGATGAGAATGAGGATTATTAAGATGATGCTGCGGATTTCCATTCTTGTCTGAGACTGTATGACAGAGCTGTACTCCACGTTCCTTTCATAATATATCCCGGCATCAGCCAGGCCCGAGAGATACAGGCACCCGCAGTGTTGGTCAGGAAATTTGAGCAGAACACTCTCAGAGACGCATCTATTAAGTGGATGAAACACGTCTGTGTGGTCCCAGTCTTCCCAACTGAGCCCGTAGCAAAACTCAACTCTGGGTACGACCCGACGGAGCAGAAAAATCCCACATGACTCTGATGGGAATCGAACCCACGAATTCCCGGCCGGGAGTCCGCGACACTGGCCTGTATTATTTACTTGTATTTGAATGATCTTGATGGTTATCTGAAAGACAATGGGTGTTCACTGTTAGAAATTAAGCTTTCTTTGGATGTTGATATAACGAATTATGTCAAACTGTTTGTCTTGTTATACGCAGATGACACAATCATATTTTCAGAGAAAAACAGTGGGATTGCAAAAAGTACTAGATTCCTTGCTATTATATTGTAATAAGTGGAAGCTAACAGTTAATGCTTCTTAAACTAAAATAATGATGTTTAACAGCGCAAGGCTGAATAAATAGGACACATTTCATTATGGAAATGAAAAGGTTGATGCTGTCACCAGCTTCAAATATTTAGGGGTAGATTATAATCGAACAGGTTCTTTTGCTAAATGTAAAAAAAGACAAACCTTTTGACAGAGCGTCATTAGCCATGTTTAAATTGATGCAAAAGACAAGAACAAAGGATTTATCTATTCATGTTATTTTAGATTTATTTGATAAAATGATTGTTCCAGTATTATTATACGGTTGTGAAATATGGGGATACGAAAATTAAAATATTGTTGATAAATTTTTGGCTAATTTAAAAAAAAATTATATTTCACTTAAAAAAAAGTACAATGACAAACATGATTTATGGTGGAACAGGACGTTACCCTTTATCAATTACTGTCTATGTCCGAATTATTCGATTTGGGGCTAGTTTGGTTCAATCACCTGTTGAAAAATGTCGGTTAGATTCTGTTCTGTCATGTGATATTTGCACAATAGCGCAGTAACTGTGTTTCCCTGGTTAACGTGCATTAAGACATACTTGTGCAATCTGGTTTTGACTGTGTCTGTGTTTACAGACGTCAAGGAATGTCAAAAATAGTTTGCAATGCTCTTTTCGTCAAACGTAGCAACATGACATTGAAACTCCATGGCAGTTGACGTTTTTTTCCTAAAAATTTTATAAATCTGATTTTAAGGAGGAGAAATATATTTCTAGCATACCAGATGTTTTATGTTTACCCTCTTATCAAATTCAGATGTTCCAATCATGAATTACCAATTGAAGTAGATCGTCGATTTTCTATTCCAAAAGAAGAAAGCTTATTTAATAAATGTGACATGTATGCAATAGGTGACAATTTCATTTTATCATAGTATGTTCATCAAGTGTTACTTTGCGCAACACGTATTTGCCAAAAAGATTTCTCTTCCGAAAATCTGTCTATAATTTTTTGTCAAATGATGTCTTCTACTAATCGAAACAAATGCTTCTGTTGTCGAAGTATATTAGATTATCTCAATTGTTGTAAATTGTTGGTCTACGTCAGCATTGACTAGCATTTTATGTTTTATTTTGGCTTGTTTGTTTTCCTTTTCCTGTTATTGCTTTAAACTCACCCTTCCTCCATACCCCCAAAGGGGCAAAAGGAATAAATAATTGTTCTTGTTCTTATTCTTGTGTGTGTGTGTGTGTGTGTGTGTGTGTGTGTGTGTGTGTGTGTGTGTGTGTGTGTGTGTGTGTGTGTGTGTGTGAAAGACAACTTAACTAAGAAACAATCAAAACAAAAACAAACAAACGATACCCACATACATATTTCACCACATTCGCGCATCTATACATGCATGCACACTCACACAATCAAACATATTACATTTGTGTACAAGTACATACTGTTTAAATGGATATGTCGCCGCCAGACCTGTTGCTGAGAGAAGAGATTAGTTTTAAGGGCAGACTTAAGAGTTGAGGGAATTTGAGTGTCATGTCGTAGACTGTCGTTGGGGCTGGAAAGATATCTGTCAAAGAGTCTTAGTTTTGTAGGAAGTATTCTGAGAAGTCGAGCATCAGATGAAGAGCAGGGCTGGCTAGACAGGAGACATAACTAACACTAAAGTACAAGAAAACTTTATAGTTAAATATTGCCCATTCAGATCTAGCCCATCTCAGCCACTCCACATCCCAGGCTCAGTAACAAGAACAATTACAGTATTTATAGAGCGCTTTCTGTTGTGCCAAAAGACAATTTCAGAGCGCTCGCTCACGTCATTGACATTCAAGCGTACAATGAGTTAAAAGAACACGCCGAAACCAGGAGGGGGAAAGTGCAGAGGGTAGCATTCCGGGAGGGACAGATAAGAAAAAGGAAAGTTTTCAGGTTCGCTTTAAAAGATTCGAGCATGTTTGTTTGGTGTTTGTTTCTTTACGGAGAGGAAGAGTTTGTTCCAGGCATACGGTCCGGAGACAGAGAAAGTGCGGCAGGTGTTTGTTTCTTTACGGAGAGGAAGAGTTTGTTCCAGGCATACGGTCCGGAGACAGAGAAAGTGCGGCAGGTGTTTGTTTCTTTACGGAGAGGAAGAGTTTGTTCCAGGCATACGGTCCGGAGACAGAGAAAGTGCGGCAGGTGTTTGTTTCTTTACGGAGAGGAAGAGTTTGTTCCAGGCATACGGTCCGGAGACAGAGAAAGTGCGGCAGGTGTTTGTTTCTTTACGGAGAGGAAGAGTTTGTTCCAGGCATACGGTCCGGAGACAGAGAAAGTGCGGCAGGTGTTTGTTTCGTTACGGAGAGGAAGAGTTTGTTCCAGGCATACGGTCCGGAGACAGAGAAAGTGCGGCAGGTGTTTGTTTCTTTACGGAGAGGAAGAGTTTGTTCCAGGCATACGGTCCGGAGACAGAGAAAGTGCGGCAGGTGTTTGTTTCTTTACGGAGAGGAAGAGTTTGTTCCAGGCATACGGTCCGGAGACAGAGAAAGTGCGGCCGGCGACGGTTGATTGTTTGAATCTGTGAATTCGGTAGGACAGGGGATCCCATGCGGAACGTAGAGAACGGATGGGGTGTAGAGGTGAAGACAGTAACAGACAGGAAGGAGGAGAGTCGTAAATGCGTTTATAGCGGAGACTTGTTGATCTTATACTGTATCCAACGTGAGACAGGCAGCCAGTGGAGAGACTACAAGAAGGGAGTGATGTAATCAGAGTTTTGTGAGGACAAGTCGAATGGCAGAAGATGGCACTCGTCGAAGGTAGTGTATAGTATAGATGATGTATCAGTCAAAAGAGCATCACAGTATGCCGTTCAGATGTAGCATCGACTAGTATTCCCAAAGAGACCTGATCGGCCGGAGTTGACGGAAGCAAAACTGACAAGTTGGAATGATACATTTTGCGAGGTTCTCGAGATAGTTTGAAAGGGACATGAATGCGTTACCGAATCAACAGTTAAGTCAGAAAGTGTCTGGTTTGTTCCAACGAAGATGACTTCTGTTCTGTCAGCGTACAATTGTAACTTATTCTGAAACACCCAGTTTAGTCGCACGTTTAATTTAATTCAGTCGTGTGAATCAAACCAGTGCAGAGGTAACTTTGTAGTGTTCGATGTTATAAATGGTGACCTGATATTGGACAAAGCCCAGCATATGGTTATCTACCTTTGTGTTGCATTGGTCGCCTTTTATTTAGCTTGACACGACTCTTATTATCCATGTAATGTTGCTGCGGTTATGTTCTTCCCGTGCCTCCCTTGTTACAAGATATAAACGTTGCCTTGTCGTACCTACTTGCGTTTGAGTCACGTTGTTCACGCAGTGAAATGTTTCAGAATCTATGTCAGCAAGAGTAATTATGCTGAAACACGTAGACAGATGTTGTCATTATGGAAGGGAGCATCGGAGACAGATGGGGAAAGAGGAGGGGGTTAATCCAGTGCCGTGAGAAATACATAACGGTTAAACGAAAAGCTGATGGACTCCGTAGGTTATTGTGGATGTCTGCCACTGTTATGAATTGTTAATAAAAAGCGTAACTTGTATAAGATGTTTGTACATGAAAACCGTGGTCGACTTGGTTGACTACTAATATAGCAATGGTATGCAAGTTGTTTTTACTTATTAGTTTCCGACGTTTTTACACAGTAATGTTGGAAATTACTGCCAAAGATATACGAAAGCAAGAAATTAGTGGACACCCGAGTTGAAAAGAACTCGATCAAAAAGAACCTCAGAAGAAAAATAAATCAAGTGGCACGGTACCACTCAATGAAATGGAAACACTTGAAAATGGAAAATACGTTTCATCAAGGAGAGATTACTGCGTGCGTGCCGGCTGCTCCATATATGCTGAACCACATTAGACTACAATGCGCAGGATGACGGTTGCATAACTCACTAACTGAACAAAGAAATGTGGAAAGAGATCAGAAGAGGGACTCATAGAGGAGCTTTAGTAGACGCCTAACGAAGAAATCGCCTGACCAACGTACAACTTATGCCTTGCGGTGCTCGGCTAACATGATCTGAGCTACTACTAGTGTGTGTGTGTGTGTGGGGTGTGTGTGTGTGTGTGTGTGTGTGTGTGTGTGTGTGTGTGTGTGTGTGTGTGTGAGCGAGAGCAAGAGAGAGAGAGAGAGAGAGAGAGAGAGAGAGAGTGGTGTGTGTGTGTGTGTGTGTGTGTGTGTGTGTGTGTGTGTGTGTGTGTGTGTGTGCGTGTGCGTTTGTGGTTTCAGCGTGCATATGCACGCGCATGTATGCGTGTGCATGTGGATGCTCCTATATTTGTAAGCATGAGAGCTTTACAGAGCTTGCATATGTATTCACAAGAACACAAGCACAAGTAAGTGTGAATGCAGTATGTGTATGTAAATTTCTGTGTGGAGTGGCAGTTTAGTGGACGGTCATTTTTTAAAATGCTTTTGCAAAGAATTCAGTTGCATGTGTTTGTGAAATCAAATGAAAATTATGGATTCTAAGCGGTAAATATAAGGAGCAAAACAATAACATTGACAATGCATTCGCATATACTCTTCCACAGCTGTACAAGCTCAAGTGTGCACTGACACAGATTGGCCAAACAGCCACTCTATCCCAGATTGAGTGTTGTAAATTTGCGCCCGGAAATACTCGGACTGTCAAGCCAACCTGCATTGCCGCCCATCCCTCAAATAGCTCATGTCTCCTCACGGCGCACGTTGCGGCGCAAAGTGTCACCCAGTGCAAAATGTTACCCGGTATCGACGTGGCGGTACAACATGTCACCCTGGTACAAGGGCTCATTATGGTTGACAATCTGTTCCGGAATGCCGCATAATCATATCTACCCCAGAACAGAATGTCACCATTTCTGGGTGTAAGATAACGGTTTGGGGGTAGAGTCTGACTGGTCACTTGTATCACATGATC
>CM031613.1:37084421-37094421 GCA_018398815.1 Conus ventricosus
CCACACCTGTACAAGAGTACATACGGTAAAAGAATACCTACGTACTGACACAGATACGCCGTAGAGACTCTCACTGACAAAGGCACACCATACAAACTCTTACTGACAGACACTATACACCGTACACTATCAAGCCACTTACTGACAGTGATACACCATACAGCCACTCACTGACACAAATACACCACACACCCACTCACTGACACAGATACGGCATATAGATACCGGCACAGCTACACCATACAGAGAATAACTGATAGAGCTACACTACGCAATCTAAAGCCACTCACTGACACAGGTGCGCCATACAGACACTTTCTGACCGAAATACACTATACGCCATACAATATACACCACACAGCCACTTCCTGACACAAATACACCACACAGCCACTCACTGACACGGGTACACCACATAGACGCTGACGCAGATACGTCATACAGACTGGCAGAGATACACTATACGTCATACAACCACTCATTGACAGTGATAAACCATGCGGCCACTCACTGACACAAACGTACCAGAAAGTCGTTCACTGACACAGAAACGCCCTGTAGATTTTTACTGACATAGCTATACTTTACAGACCATTTAAAACAGAAAGACACCATATAACTACTCGCTGACAGAAAACTACCAAACAGATACTTATTGACATTGATACACTATACAGATACTGACAAAGACACACCACGCAGCCACCCACTGACACAAATACACCATACATTTACTTCCTAACACAGATATGCCATGCAGGCACTTCATAACACAGATACGCCATGCAGGCACTTCATAACACAGATACGCTATGCAGGCACTTCCTGACACAGATGCGCCATGCAGGCACTTCCTAACCCAGATACACCATGCAGGCACTTCATAACACAGATACGCCATGCAGGCACTTCATAACACAGATACGCCATGAAGGCACTTCATAACACAGATACGCCATGCAGGCACTTCATAACACAGATACGCCATGCAGGCACTTCCTGACACAGATACGCCATGCAGGCACTTCGTAACCCAGATACGCCATGCAGGCACTTCATAACACAGATACGCCATGCAGGCACTTCATAACACAGATACGCCATGCAGGCACTTCATAACACAGATACGCCATGCAGGCACTTCCTGACACAGATACGCCATGCAGGCACTTCCTAACCCAGATACGCCATGCAGGCACTTCCTAACACAGATACGCCATGCAGGCACTTCATAACACAGATACGCCATGCAGGCACTTCATAACACAGATACGCCATGCAGGCACTTCATAACACAGATACGCCATGCAGGCACTTCCTGACACAGATACGCCATGCAGGCACTTCCTAACCCAGATACGCCATGCAGGCACCTTCCAACACAGATACGACATGCAGGCATTTTCCAACACAGATTCGCTATGCAGGCACTCCCAACACAGATACACCATGCAGGCACTTCCTAACACAGATACGACATGCACCACTTCCTCACAGATACGCCATGCAGGCACTTCCTCACAGATACGCCATGCAGGCACTTCCTAGCAAAGATACGCCATGCAGGCACTTTCCAACACAGATACGCCATGCAGGCACTTCCTAGCACAGATACGCCATGCAGGCACTTCCTGACACAGATACGCCATGCATGCACTTCCTCACAGATACGCCATGCAGGCACTTTCCAACACAGATGCACCATGCAGGCACTTTCCAACACAGATACGCCATGCAGGCACTTCCTAGCACAGATACGCCATGCAGGCACTTCCTGACACAGATACGCCATGCAGGCACTTCCTGACACAGATACGCCATGCAGGCACTTCCTAGCACAGATACGCCATGAAGGCACTTCCTAGCACAAATACGACATGCACGCCACTTCCTAACACAGATACGCCAGCAGGCACTTCCTCACAGATACGCCATGCAGGCACTTCCTAGCACAGATACGCCATGCAGGCACTTCCTAATACAGATACGTCATGCAGCCACTTTATAACACAGATACGCCATGCAGGCACTTCCTAGCACAGATACGCCATGCAGCCACTTCCTAACACAGATACGCCATGTAGCCACTTCATAAACAGATACGCCATGCAGGCACTTCCTAACACAGATACGCCATGCAGGCACTTCCTAACACAGATACGCCATGCAGCCACTTCATAACACAGATGCACCATGCAGGCACTTCCTAACACAGATACGCCATGCAGCCACTTCCTAACACAGATACGCCATGCAGGCACTTCCTAACACAGATACGCCATGCAGGCACTTCCTAACACAGATACGCCATGCAGGCACTTCCTAATACAGATACGCCATGCAGGCACTTCATAACACAGATACGCCATGCAGGCACTTCCTAACACAGATACACCATGCAGGCACTTTCTAACTCAGATACGCCATGCAGGCACTTCCTAACAGATACACCATGCAGGCACTTCCTACCACAGATACGCCATGCAGGCACTTCCTAACACAGATACACCATGCAGGCACTTCCTCACAGATACGCCATGCAGGCACTTAATTCCTAACACAGATACGCCATGCAGGCACTTCCTCACAGATACGCCATGCAGGCACTTAATTCCTAACACAGATACACCATGCAGGCACTTCCTCACAGATACGCCATGCAGGCACTTAATTCCTAACACAGATACGCCATGCAGACACTTCCCAACACAGATACGCCATGCAGACACTTCCTAACACAGATACGCTTTGCAGACACTTCCTAACACAGATACGCTATGCAGACACTTCCTAACACAGATACGCCATGCAGGCACACCCTAACACAGATACGCCATGCAGGCACTTCCTAATACACATACGCCATGCAGACACTCCCTAACACAGATACGCCATGCAGGCACTCCCTAACACAGATACGCCATGCAGGCACTTCCTAATACAGATACGCCATGCAGGCACTTCCTGACACAGATATACCATGCAGGCACTTATTGAGGTAGATAGTTCTCACGGCCACTTGCCGGCACAGATACCCCTTACAACCACTCACTGACATAGATACACTACATAGCCACTCATTGACTCGAATACACCATACAAGCACTTGCTAAGATAGATACCCCTTACAGCCACTCATTGACGCAGATACATCATACAGGCTCTTGCTGACATAGATACCCCTTACAACCACTCACTAACACAGATACACCATAGAGGCACTTACTAACATAGATACCCCTTACAGCCACTCACTGACAGGTACAGCATACAGGCACTTACTAACATAGATACCCCTTACAGCCACTCACTGACACAGATATACCATACAGGCACTTACAAACATAGACACCCTTTACAGCCTTTCACTGACACAAATACACCATACAAGCACTTACAAACATAGATACCCTTTACAGCCACTCACTGACACAGATATACCATACAGGCACTTGCAAACATAGATACCCTTTACAGCCACTCACTGACACAGATATACCATACAGGCACTTACAAACATAGATACCCTTTACAGCCACTCACTGACACAGATACACCATACAGTCATTTCCTGACACAGATACTCCATAGAGACAATTAAAGCCACGCACAAACTACAGCTACGCTAAACAGTCACGCGTTTAATACAGATACTCCATACAGCCGCTTACCACCACACCCTAAAGAAAGGTAAGCCAAACATTCACGCACTTAACACAGATATTCCACTCTTATGTACAGGTGTCGGGTACAAGCGCCCGGGAATACATGGTCTGACAAACAATCCGATCTTCAATAAGAAAGGAGGGAGATCAGTAAACAAATAGATAAAATGTGTTAAACATTTTTAATGTCTTGATAGGACGTAAGAACGGAAGGAACAAAAAAACGGGCAGTGCTTTTCAATAAAATGCTAAATCATTTGATCTCCTCTCTCTCTCTCTCTCTCTCTCTCTCTCTCTCTCTCTCTCTCTCTCTCTCTCTCTCTCTCTCTCCTCTCTCTCTCTGTTTTGAAATCTGTTATCACGACAGTGTCTTATCATTGCTAAAAGTATTCAAAAACAAACAAAGAAAACAAAAAACATTCCACAACACCAGAAAACAACGAACAGAAAACAAACAAACAAAAATCAAACAGACAAATAACGCCCAGGAAACTTGCCACTCCACTAAATAAACTGCTCCAGTTTAACAATATGGGTGAAACTTTCAATGACACTAGGCTACATCCAGAACAAACAGATGATCGGAAACAGCCAAGTTGCTGAGAAAACTACAAAATAGGCAGCCAGTGTCTGATTATATTGCTTAAATCTCATTCTCCCCTCTCTAGATCGCAGTGTAACAGGATTCTGAAGGACTTCAAACAGAACGTTTCATGGAAACGATACATGGGATTGAAAAGGAATGCAGATTGACAAAGGGAGTCTGTATAACTTGACGTGGGATGTGTTTGGCTCATGATTTCCCACAAATCCATGGATATAGCTTGTAGTAGTAAAACGCTAATGATTGCAGCAACGCACCTTGTCTGGTTTAACATTTTGTAGACTTGGAGTAGGTCCCCTCTAAATCACCGTGCCTTTAAAAAAAAAAGCTCTTTCGATGAATATCATTTTGTATATCAGTAACCAAATTTGTTGATCTTCTTTGAAAAAGTATTTCCGGTGCAGCAGACTGTCACTTAAACCTGCGATACCATACAGTATTTATGCTCCATACGGAGTCTAACCAATGTTTCATATTAAAGATAGATATTTGTTTATTTCCTTTTCCATATAGGGAAAAACTGTTTATCAGTCCAGTCTTTCTAATAGTTTTGTCCGTTGCACTTTGAGTACACTATCAAGTGATACCTTACCTTTGAGGGAAAAAACCTTTTTTGTAGAAGCTACAACAAACTTTTCACCATCCGCTTATTGTATTTCTTTTTTTCATTGATATTTAGGATGGTTCTTTCCAATATTTAGAATCTCATATTTAGCCTATTAGCACTAAAATGTAAATTCGACGCATCCAACCGTTCTGTTTGGGCAGTAACGTTCATTTAGTACGCAAAACAGATGAGACAAATAAGTTTCATTTACAGATATGCCTTCTTTAACCTGTCGAGTGCAAAGACATCCAAAAATGCATTAAACAGTACTCCCCAATACCCGTTCAACGTGTTTGCTCAATCTTTACCTGGGTAAACAAAGTAGAGACGGACAAGTACACGGGTTGAAATACAACCCTTTTTCTGAAAACCTGTTTTTAGACATTGGCCGCAACATGACAATACATAATGATTTTACAGACAAGGGCCTCTTGTCCAAGGCCCTGATCTATGTCCTGATGTTCTCAAGGAGAACAAGACTTTGTCTCTTCGTGAGTCCAGATTTGTATTTCAGCAAGGCACCACGGCGATCGATCACTGGTCAAAATCAAAATATCCATCTCCACGATGCATTACCATACTGATGTCAATATACGGTCGAAGAAAGAGAAACGAGTCATCATCAGATTTTACCATTGTAAGAAAAGGGACAAGTTTGTACACACACGACGAAAAGAAATAAAAGCCTTGCAATGCTGACCAGTAGTGATCTGTTACAACATGCTGGAGCTAAATACATACCAGTTACAAACATTCTGGTGAAGGAGTTTGCAGCTCACCCTCTGTTCCACTGGGATAGAGGAATTCCTTCATAAGGAAGATAGCAAAGAATATGCTGGCGGATCAGCAAAAACGCCGATATAGTTAAACAGATTTGCCGGACACATCAGGGATGACCGTCAGGTTGGTCCTTAAAAAGGCCTGATTCAGCAGACATTTGGAGAACAGGAAAAAAGGAAGCTGAAAGAGGTGTCATTGAGAGAAAGAGCCAAAAAGAGCCAAGGTCCAAGCTCAAGCAGGAAAATGTGGAAAAAGGGCTGCTCCAATTGTGACTGGCGATAAGGAAGGAACACCGCATGCTGCTGCCAAAAGTGTAAGGCTTTGGATGCAAGGAATACGTCTACAAACACTATGAGGACTGTGAATTCACAGCTTCTTTACATTGGGCTTTGTCCGTGCAGACACAAGTGCGTCATGCTGTTGTCGATTGTAAAGTGGCGAGGTGCTGTCTCGATTTAGTCAGCTTACCCAGTATCTCTCTCTCTCTCTCTCTCTCTCTCTCTCTCTCTCTCTCTCTCTCTCTCTCTCTCTCTCTCTCTCTCTCTCTCTCTCTCTGTGTGTGTGTGTGTGTGTGTGTGTGTGTGTGTGTGTGTGTGTGTGTGTGTGTGTGTGTGTGTGTGTGTGTGTGTTAGGATTGTTTGTGTTTGTTTGTTCACTTACGTATTTGGTTTTGAAGCAATGAAGTTTTCCATTCTGATCTATATTTAATACCATGATTAACTTGAATCATTTCAACAATGTTATTCATGAAAGTGAATATGAAATGAGGCAGGAACACCAAACAGTAAATAATAAACAAGTAGGGTTACTCTTGTTCCCATGATGAAACAAATCTGTTTCATCATGGGAGCAAGTGTTATTCATGTTTTTATATTCTTTTATTTCAGCGTGTAACTGGTGACTGAATGTGTTCATGCTCGTTTTTAAGTTATCAATAAACCAAATGTTATTCGCGGTTCCGTCCCTTGATACCTTCCGTCTTTGTTTATATCTGTCACCATGTGTGTACGTGAATGTAAGGGAGTCTGAGCAGACAAATATTGTAAGCGCACGCGCGTACACACACACACACACACACACACACACGGAATTCCTCTCTCTCTCTCTCTCTCTCTCTCTCTCTCCTCTCTCTCTCTCTCTCTCTCTCTCTCTCTCCTCTCTCTCTCTCTCTCTCCCCCCCACCCCTACCCCTCTTGTATATTCTCTTGCCGTTCTCTACATATCATATCGTTTCATCTAAACCATCATCGTCCAACCAAACAGGATGACGTGATTTTTTTTCTCTGTGTCTATGTCTCTGTGTTGTCTATTTACATGTCTATGTCTCTGTGTTGTCTATTTACATGTCTATGTCTCTGTGTTGTCTATTTACATGTCTATGTCTCTGTGTTGTCTATTTACATGTCTATGTCTCTGTGTTGTCTATTTACATGTCTATGTCTCTGTGTTGTCTATTTACATGTCTATGTCTCTGTGTTGTCTATTTACATGTCTATGTCTCTGTGTTGTCTATTTACATGTCTATGTCTCTGTGTTGTCTATTTACATGTCTATGTCTCTGTGTTGTCTATTTACATGTCTATGTCTCTGTGTTGTCTATTTACATGTGATTTCATGGGAGGGGGATGGCGGAGTAAGATAAAGCAAAACAAAACTGAAGATAACATGGCAACAACAATTTTAAAGGGAAAGTAATCTTAACTCCAATAACAATAATTCAACATCTGCACATTCGAGGTAAGCAAAAACTACGCTTCAGGAAAACTCAGAGAAAGGAGACAAAATAGTTTTTTAAAGTTTGCATCGGAAAAGTATGTGCTTATCCGATATCTCTTCGCGGCAAATGCAGTTTATATCTGTAGAAAATTTTGTTGAAAAAACTAAAAGCATAAACGCATCTATAACTAAAAATGTCTATGACAGTGCATGATACACACTGTAATGAATTCTTGAAATGTTATCGTAACGCAGTGGCTTACTTGCTTGCGTGGTTATTTAAATTTTTTTTTAAAAAACGCAGTCTTTTCGTTTCTTTCAAAAATGTTTTCAGCAAGCGTTTTGTATTAAGCTTTATAAGATAACGTGGAATGCGCAAACTGCATGCATTGGCAGTGCGTTTTGCCCCCCTTTTGACAAGTTTGTCAACCGTTTCGTTAAAATGGGTTCTACAATGTGAAGGCAACAAACGGAATGTGATACTATTACCTCTAAAAGAAAACTAGGAAACGTGCAAAATGGTTGATTTCAGAAACTTTTTTTTTCACTGTAGAATTTGATTCCCTATGAGCAAACAAAACTGACTTGGAATTAACACGGTAAAGTATTTGGAATGCATGTTTGGAATTGTCAGGTAAGAAAGATAGGGCCAACAAAATAGCACTGAGCTCCGCAGTGAATATGATACTGGGTTTTTTCCCCAACATAGGGTTTTCCGCTTTTAAAGAAGTATAATGAATAATGAATTGTGTGTGTGTGTGTTGTGTGTGTGTGTGTGTGTGTGTGTGTGTGTGTGTGTGTGTGTGTGTGTGTGTGTGTGTGTGTGTGTGTGTGTGTGAGTGCGAGTGTGTGTGGAGGGGGGGGGATAAGGGTATGATGTTTACAACAAACTGGGAGAAAGTTTACCAAACATTCTGATTAACAAAGACAAGAAAATGTTCGAATATTTCGCGTGAATAATTGTGGGTTTGAAAACTACCCACAAATTAAGAACAGAAATATCCAGTGAAGCTCTTGTGTAACAAGAAAAATGTGTGGTGTATATAATACACCACGATTTGGAGAATAACTAGAAAACCCTTTAATCAAATGTATTAGGTACAAAATTACCTGTGATCTATGAATAAGAATATTATGAGAAATTACTATTTCATGAAATATACGGATTTAGAACCACCCACGAAGAAAAGACCATGTAGTAAAAACACGAACAACGGTAAGGGTAAAGAATGCTAACATTATTCAATACATAATTTGAAATTCAACAGTATTCAACAGCGCTCGTAATATTGTGCCATGCTCGTAATATTGTGCAATGCACTCGAATCTAATAGCAGGTATAAATTCATGAAATGTTTCACTTACAATAAGAAGGTATTAGTCAGTTTGACCAAAATATTTGATAGAAAGAAAAGTGATGTACACCAGTACGAATGTTCATGTAGCCTATAACTTGAGAAAGCAAAATGTCAGGCAAATCAAGGCTGTAAATCTATTAGCGCCTTGTAAATTCTAGGACGCTACCGTGTGGGTAGCCTACCATAAGAGCCTTATACGCTGTGTGTCGGGCGATTGAAAACTAGTCCAGAAGTCGCCCGACAAATGCACCCCATTCCGGTTTGAGATCAACATAGGGCCTTGTACTCTGAGCATGGAGTGTGGACTGTGTCAGGGGATGTTGCACAACATCTAATATTATTGCATGGTCACGAGAATTGCGCTGTGAACAGTTCCTGTTCTGTGTTTCGACCAATGAAAATACACGGCGATGTCTTTCACCGATGGAAAATTCCGATCAAGGTTTGACAGGTCATCCTGGTCAAAGAGTATTGGGTACAGTGTGAGTGCCATGATTTGACGGGTGAAAAAACCCACAGCACGATCGGCCTCCTCAGCCAGGGATACGTGCAGCCGCCGTGATCTTTTCCTACTTGTTGGTCTGTGAGGGGAAAAAATTTAATTCGATCCGTCAACCGAGAAGTTTTGGACACTTTTTGAGACGATTGTGGACAGCATGTGGAGTACAGGAAATCCTGATGTTAAAATGGTAGAAAAAGCATTCTGTAGGAGTGGAGTTCTCTTGCTCTGTAGCTGGTCCGTATTTGTTTTCCTCGAGGCATGACCCGGCGGAATTAGGCAGCGTTCGGCGTTTGGCATTGATGTGTGCAACTGTGGTCACAATCTTTTATCTGAAGCACTTAGCAATGTGATTGGCACTGTCTGCTGGGATGGTTCGTAGCAACCTGGACATTATCGCCGCTTTGCCAGATGGGATTCATCAGCGGTCGTAGTATTTACGGGAAAAAGACATGGCGAGTTGAACGCACCTCTCATGTCTTTGGCTGCATTTGGAAAGGCAAGGTCGGTGTGTGTGTGTGTGTGTGTGTGTGTGTGTGTGTGTGTGTGTGTGTGTGTGTGTGTGTGCGCGTGTGTGTGTATGTGTGTGTGTGGTAGTGGAAATAACCCCGTAGGCAGGACTAGTCTGGACAAGGGCCTGGCTGTGCTCTGAGCGACAAGATCCTGGAGCTATTGCAGGTGTATATACTTTTGATTGGCAGATCTTGAGCTCCTCCTCTTCTTTCCATATATAGATAAATATGAACATAGATATAGATGTGTGTGTGTGTG
>CM031613.1:37099421-37106921 GCA_018398815.1 Conus ventricosus
GCAATCTAAAATGGGCAAAGCAAGTTAAAATCCTTGGAATCCATTTCAGAAATGATATCAACGCTCAGCATACCGAAGACAATTGGACAGAGAAGGTAAACGATGCGCAATGTGTCATCAAGCAATGGTCGAGAAGAAATCTGAGCATAACGGCAAAATATTCATTGCTAAAAATTCATCATTTCTCAGTTTGCCTATGTTATGCAATCAGTGGGGTATTCCGGAAGATTTTCTTAAGACAATTAATCGAATTATATACACTTTCATTTGGAAAAAGAAATACAACGATAAAAAGGCGTTTGAAAAAGTAAAACGCAAAATGCTAGCACAAAATATTGATAACGGAGGACTAAGTATGATTGATATGAAAATGTTACAGGAAGCAATTTTCTTAACATGGGTCCCGAAACTCATACACGATAAAGATACCAGTAATTGGAAAGCAGTTCCCATGCTCCTTTTCTCAAGGCTTGGAAGTAACCTGGCCATATTTACATCACGGCTCAATCCAAAGGACATGAAGGGCTTTGCTAAACATAAAGGGGGGTTTGGTACCATGTTATTGTTTCTTGGCTGAACCGTAGGGGGGTTTGGTACCATGTTATTGTTTCTTGGCTGAACCGTCGATTAAAGAATACGAACACCCAAGATATCTTCCTAAATGCACCGATCTGGAATAATCAAAACATAACATACAAAAACAGATGCCTTTATAAAAGAGAATGGATAATGAAAAATATAAGCAGAGTAAAGAACATAGTCAATGATATTTTCGAACTCCTCACATTCCAACTACTGGAAGAACAAATTGGAAGAGCCCCGCAACGTCTGCTCGAATATAACGCAGTTAGAACAGCCGTCAAGCATCTCCAAGATCAAAACAAATTTTATGCTCTCAACAATGAAGAAGAAGAAGTGACGAGTATGACAATAAACGAACAGCCCCTAAACACCATGACATGCAAAGACTTTCTTAAAGCACTCGTGGAAGAATCACAGCCAGGTGCGGTCAACTTCTGGAGGCGAAAATTACACACACAGCTTAGTAAAAAATAACTTGAAGTCGGTATTTGAATGCACAACAGAAACACGATTGCGAGTTCTCCAATGGAAAATTCTGCACAATATCTATCCAATAAAAATATCACTAGCCAAAAAAATGGGACTAGCCGAATCAAATAAATGTAATGCGTGTAACTGCAATAAAACGGACTTTATCGAACATTTCTTCTTTCACTGTGAAAAAGTCAAACCCATTGGCGTTTGGTGGAGAAGGGAATCTATCTCAGAACAAACAAGAATATCAGAGTCACAGAAGAATTCGCACTCCTAAATACAGCCCTCAGCTGATTAATGATTAATCACATGATCGTTATCGCCAAAATGTGTGTCAGCATGTACAGATATGGCGAAAGGTCAAACATTACCGTTCTTTTATAAAACGAACTACTGCTCACGGATAAGCTAGTTCAAAATAAGATGCTATAAGAGAGAAAGAGAGACAGACTGTCACGAGTTTGTCACGAGGCCTATGACGATTGACCCATCTAGGGTGGTGGAATTATTCATTTATTTATTGTCGTTGTTGTTGTCGTGTATCCGTCCCTTAATGTGGCTTGTGGTGTGTTCGCACCTTAATGTCGTTCAGCTCAGGTTAGGTTTACTTTCTCTCTCTCTCTCTCTCTCTAATTCCACTGCCCGTGCAATTCATCCTGCAGGTTCACGGGTGGCTGGTACCTTTCGCTATAACTGGCTGTCTCTATCGGCCTCTCACCTGTCTTTTACCTGCCGCACGTGCAGCATTCCTCTCAGGCTTGAGGTATTCTCACTGTGACGTAGGGTGGCATGTTGGCCGCCATGGGTTAGGCAGGTTTTCTCTTCACTCGAGCGGAAGATGTCCCTGGGAGCGCCTGCTCCGGTTCTGGTTCTCAACCACTTCGTCGAAGGTACGGTCGGTACCTTCATTCCTACAGTCGGACTGTAGGGGAGGGACATCATCTCTTTTCCGCATCTGCTCTGCTGGTCCTCTCGACTGGACAGAGGGCAGAGAGTCGCTTGACCCGCCACTTCTGGGTCACCCACGGGTAGCTGGTAAGCATCAGTTTCGTGGTTCGTTTGTTTTGTTTCGTTAGCCGGCTAATTCTTCTCTTTTGCGCAATTTCCTTTTGTTTTCAAAATTATAAAAGAAATATTGTTTGAGACCATTTTTCTCTGGTTAATTCAATCTTTAACCTGGCCATTCTAAATTATATCCAAAAGTCTTTCTCCTTTTTATGCATCTGGTGATGCGGTAGTCGGTGGGGATGGTGATTTAGGGTTGGGACTCGCTTGGTCTCGCTCGTCCGCCCCTGTCACAATCACCGGTCTCTTATTCTTCGGCCACCGTCTGTTTGTGTGTGCAAGGGGAACGAGTTCTATGTTTGCGAGCGTGCGTACGCATGATTAGTCGTTTGGATGCGTGGTTGGAGAATTGTGTCATTTTGAAATGTTGCTATAAAATGTGGGGATAATTGTGCCATTGAATTATTTGCAAATGTGGTGGCAGTTATAAAGCAATGATTGCTGTATTAGTTCAGTTCCTAAGAAAGGAAAATGTTGAACGTGAGTGAGGGAAGGATGAAGATATAATTTGCTATTCGTGTGTTTAGCCTGTGAATGTAATCTCTTACCTGCTTCGTGTGAGGAGACCTTTAGCGAACATTCCTCAGTTGGTTTGTTTACTGTGTTATGCTCAGGTCTGTGTTGAGCTGGTGCTATTAATTTATTCAGCAAACCTCCCCTCGCCCATCATGCGAGGGGCTGTTAGGATTTAACAGCATATGCCAGACCGTACTGACTGCGGGGTTCCAGTACCCTTCCTTCTTTCCTTCCAGTTCCTTCCGTTTTCTCTCCTCCCGGGGGCTTCACCCGAAGCTTGCGCTGTTGGGGCCGCGCAGTGTGAGGAGAACGTGGACTTTGCTGGAGGATCCCGACCCCTGTCCGGGACCTTCAGCGACAACGCCTCGTCCCACGGGACGCGTTCTCCACGGTCCTCGGACTTCCTACAGCCCGTGACACCAGTGTGGTTCGCTCTGTGTCGTGCAATTTGGGTGTGTGTGTGTGTCAATGGTGTCGGCATTGAAAGACACTTCGTTCAAGAACCGACCCGGTTTGGGGCACCTGATGCGACTCGGTGCTCACAGTGAACTTTGGAGAGGCAGGGGTGTGGGGGAACCACATGAAGCACGGAAAGGAATGTGTGCTGGAAAGGCTTGTTTATGATTATGGTTATGTTGTGTGCGTTGAAATGCTTGTTTGCGACTATGGGTATGTCGTGTGTGTTGAAATGCTTAATTGTGTGTATGTCGTGAGTGTTGAAATGCTTGATTGTGATTGTGCATGTTGTGTGTGTTGGAATGCTTATTTGTGACTATGTGTGTGTTGGTGTGAATAAATGGGGTGTTGTATCGTAATCTTTCTGGTGTGGTCTCTTGCGGGGCGTGTGAGTTCAGTCACTCCCTTCACTCCCATCTAGACCGATCCTGTCAGGGCAGACCTCCAGGGGTCGGTCGTGACACAGACAGACAGACAGACAGAGAAAATGCATGCTTACAATGTCCATGAAGTGGATAAAACGATGAAGATGAACACTAGGGGAAAATGGAAAAGAAAAAAAAGAGAGAAACCAATGCAAATAAAGTTGTAACTAAGTGGAAAAGGAAAACAAAGAAGATGCAACGCATATAAACGTACTCCCAGTTTATCCTGAATACGCGTGATATTTTCCATAAAGAGGAAAAACCGTCTTGGGCTGGTGTAACCGTTAGTAATGGCTATTCTGGTAAACATCGGCCATCATCTGTGACCTATAATGAACATACTTACAAATTTTCAGAAAGATGGCCAAGAACTTTCTGAGATTTTCCATCAAGAAGAAAACCATTATGGGCCGTTAGTAACGGTTGTAACGGTAAACTTAAACATCGGGCATCATCCGTGACCCATAATGCACATACCTACAAATTTTCAGAAATATCGGCCAAAATACTTTCTGAGATATTCCATAAAGAAGAAAAACCGTTATGGGCCGTTATAGTCGTTAGTAACAGCTATAACGGTAAACTAAAACATCGGGCATCATTCATAACCCATAGTAAACATACCTGCTAATTTTCACAAAGATCGGCCAAATACTTTCTGAGATATTCCATAAAGAAGAAAAACCGTTATAGGCCGTTACAGCCATTTGTAACGGCTATAGCGGTAAACTAAAACATCAGGCATCAACCGTGACCAATAATGAACATACATGCTAATTTTCACAAAGATCGGCCGAGTACTTTCTCAGATATTCCATGAAGAAGAAAAAACGTTACAGGCCGTTACAGCCGTTAGTAACGGCTATAACGGTAAACTAAACATCGGGCATTATTTGTGACCCATTATGAACATACCTACAAATTTTCACAAAGATCGGCCAAGTACTTTCTGAGATATTCCATGAAGAAGAAAAACCGTTACAGGCCGTTACAGGCCGTTAGTAACAGCTATGACGGTAATCTAAAACATCGCGCATTATTCGTGACCCATAATGAACATACCTACAAATTTTCAGAAAGATCGGCCAAGTACTTTCTCAGATATTCTTTAAAAAGAAAAACTGTTACAGGCCGTTACAGCCGTTAGTAACGGCTATAACGGGTTAAACTAAAACATCGGGCATCATCCATGACCCATAATGAACATACATGCTAATTTTCAGAAAGATCGGCCAAGTACTTTCTAAGACATTCCATAAAGAAGAGAAACCATTACAGGCCGTTACAGCCGTTAATAACGCTATAACGGTAAACTGAAACATCAGGCATTATTCGTTACCCATAATGAACATACCGACAAATTTTCAGAAAGATCGGCCGAGTACTTTCTGAGATATTCCATTAAGAAGAAAAACCGTTACAGCCGTTAGTAACGGCTATAACGGGGTAAACAAAATCATCGGCTATTCATCCGTGACCCATAATGAACACACTTGCTAATTTTCAGAAAGATCGACCAAGTTCAGTTCAGTTCAGTGGTTTATTTAATGTCTGTTCACCATTGATGATATTAGACGAAAAATAATTTAAAACGTCATCTCTAACTAACAAAGCTTAACCTCAAATTTGAATTAGTGGTAAAAATAAACACGCATCAAAGCAACTTGGCAATTTCAGATCGTGCGATAATAGTAGCAATGTTTATGATAGAAGGGCTGGACAATATTTGACTGATATCTTGGACGTTGATATCAAGAGAATGTTCTTTATAAACTGGAGTTAAGACCGAACATTCTATCAACAAATGATGCACTGAAATAGGCTTACCACAAGTACAAAAAACATGGCAAGAATATTTTGTGTTCCATGCATTTAACTTGAGTTTTGTTACTATCTTGGAAATGTGACGAGGACAAGTATTTACATATTTGAGATTTTCTCCACAATTTCTGTTATAAACACAATTTTCTAACTTTAGCAACATTTCTGACGAAGATGCTTTCAGTGAAGATAATAAATTACAATCAAGGCAATGTTTAGCTCCAGTTTTAGCAAGTATATCTGCTGCTTTATTCCATTTCAACCCACTATGAGAGGGAACCCAGCAAAAGTCAATACATATTCCATGAATCCTTAAACAGTGTATAAGGTGATGAATATCAAAAAGTAAATCTTTCCGAGCCTTACCATCCCAATGTTCCAGAGACTGCAAGACAGATTTTGAATCAACACATATGAGAATATTATGAAAAGGCATGGGAGCATCATAAATGTAGCTCAAAGCCTTCAATATTGCATATAATTCTGCTGTAAATATGGAAAACCCTTTGCCAATATGATAATTCTTTTTCACATTTAGGCTAGGAATGACAAAACCAGAACCACTACCAATGTTATCTAGGACTGAACCATCAGTGTAAATTTTCAGGTGATTGCTATAAAAATTGTCAAGATGAACCCTAAACTCACTAACCAAGAGGTTAACGTTTTCAGTCTTAGAAACACTTGTGTAATTATAATCAAAATTTCCACACAAATGCTCCCAAGGGGAATCTTAGGCGTGATGGGATCTTCAGAAACGGTTGATAAATCAATGTTACAATCAGACATAAGCTTATACGCGTAATTTCTAATTGGTTGTAAATATAAAATATTTCTAGCTCGTTTGGGATAATCTTTGTTGGAATCCATCAATAGTTCTGTTGTATTTGAGTTCTTAACTGACAGACTTCTAATCATATATTTTGATACGTCTAAGAGCCGTTGTTCTTGAAAAGGTAAAACCTCTGCAGCTTGATAACTTTTGATAGTATTTGCATGAACTGGTACACCTAAGGCCAGTTTCACTGCTTTGCTATCCAAATCGGCCAAGTACTTTCTGAGATATTCCATAAAGAAGAAAAACCGTTACAGGCCGTTACAGCCGTCAGTAACGGCTATAACGGGGTAAACTAAAACATCAGGCATCATCCATGACCCATAATGAACACACCTGCTAATTTCACAAAGATCGGCCAAGTACTTTCTGAGACATTCCAGAAGAAAAACCGTTACAGGCCGTTACAGCCATTAGTAGCGGCTATAGCGGTAAACTAAAACACCGGGCATCATCCGTGACCCATAATGAATATACCTACAAATTTTCAGAAAGATCGGCCTAGTGGTTTTGTCTGGAGCGAGTGGAACACATTTTGACCACGGACGGACGGACGGACACACACACACACACACACACACACACACACACACACACACACACACACACACACACACACACACACACACACACACGCAGCAGTTCTTCGTTCCCATTCTAAAGCACTCCCTGTTCTATAAGAACTGGGAGTACAAAAAGGAGTAAGCGTAGATCAAGCATTTCATTTGTTGTAAAGTGCGTGTGCTCTTGATTATTTAAGGAAAATGAATGTTGAAAAGATAACATGTTTCTCGCACGCGCGCGCACACACACACACACACACACACACACACACACACACACACACACACACACACACACGCGCGCGCGCGCGCGCGCGCGCGCGCGCGCGCACACACACACATACATAAACGCGCACACATCAATGCATACACACATCTATGGGTTCTGATTCTCCACTTTACACACTTACATTGCTTCATTGATGCACACTTTCCAGTGAACACGCATTTCAAGCAATAATAATGCTTTAAAAAATTTATTTAAAAAAAAATTAAAAAACAAATTCTGAACAAGCATTGCTCTTAGATATCAGACTAAGGATTATTCAAACAGAAAAGAAAAGTAAACAAAAAATAGATAAATAAATGAAATAAAATAAAATGAAATAAAGAAGAGAAGAAAAGAAAAGCTGCCGGCCCTAAAGGTGCCATTGGCGAAATGTCAAAGTATTCTGGGTGAGCAGTTGTTGATCTTCTTCTCTGTTTCCTTGGGGTTAAATAAGGATGTATCCCCACATAATGCTCAGAAACTATTATCTTGTTT
>CM031613.1:37111921-37256921 GCA_018398815.1 Conus ventricosus
ACACGGACAGATGCCGTTCAAGTACACGTTTTCATTACAGATCACCAAAATGTTGCCCTATAGGTAGAGGCAGGTGAGCCTTATTGTCAGTATGACAGGGAAAATGAAGTAAAGTTGCTGGCCAGAGGAAGGTGTACACTAGAGAGATGACGTGACGGAACAAAAAGAATTAGAACTCTGGAGGTAGAACGGATGTTTGCTTGATGCAAAGAGCGCTTGGAAGGAGAACGTAAGCTCTCCGAAGGTCTTGGCATGAAAACAAGGGATATGAATGAGGTACATATCAGTTTGAGGACATAGGCCCGGGCAGGTGTGAACAGCTGGAGAAGATCAGATAGATACAACTGAAACAATCACAGGAATGTTTGTGCTATTGACAGAAATTATTCAAACAGAAGCGTAAATTATGATGTGGTCAATTGTTCGACCCTACCATCTCTGACTATAGGCCTACTCACACGTCTTTTTGCAATCTTGAAGACATATTCAAGATAATGCGCGATGTTCGGTTGGTAACAATTTTGTTTTCAAACAGCCGAAGAAGAAGCAGGAGGAATGGTGCCTTTTCATGGTCAGTCATTCCTGAGAAAGGAACAGTGGGATATTGTACATAATATTTTCTAAAATTCAGATATATGCCAAGGGATTAGAAATGTCTATTTGCAAGTGCTGGTCCGCTATTAAATGACGTACTTGATTTTGGCGTGAAACAATTACCAGTTGATAACATTTATTTTCTTCGTTGGTATACACCACAGTGAGCCTGCTTGTGACTAGGAGATGCGATGCTTCAGAATGTGTTTAAAAGTGGTCATCAAGGCACCATAGACTTCGTTCAGAATAACAGTGTCAAACAAACCTTTAACTGCTGTTGGTGATGTTTATTTCTCTGAAAAAGACTGGTCTGGCCTTAGACACAGCATGCAGATGCAAAGTTAAAAAAATATCAGAATGCTAGCTGCTTGGGTGAGTTCGGTAGTCCAACTGTTGACGAAGAACTTTATGACGGCCAGTGAAGTAGCATTTAAAAGAGTGTACAACTGTCTCAGAGAGGCCAAACCACTTACACAAACGGGAGAGGAGTATAGAATGGTCGATGGTACATCAAGAGCTGTCGAGAGACGTGGAATCTTGTTGTCGAAGGCGGTCAGTTTAGCTGGTGCTGATTTTAAAGGAGAGTACTTTCCACTGTTATATTTAGAGCGCTAAGCAGACTGAACAGAATGAACAATGTTGTTAAAATGAAAATGCTTCATGAGCCGAGCGAGAACGACTATTTCAGCGATTGAGGCAAAGACATGTAGGTTCCAAACAGGTCTGCCGTTCTTTAAATATCACCGTGGTGATTGTGGTTTTAAGGAGGATGGAAAAGAACCACAAGACAGGGAGGTATGACATACACATGGTTGTGATATGCGGGACCGTACCCCCAACACAATGGCTAAGAAAAAGAAAATGCGGGAAGTGGATTGAACTGGAAGGTTTCAATACCAGACGCCGTAGTGATCTTTTCAAACAACAGTAAACATGAAAAGATGAAATTGTGTATGTCTTAACCCTCTTGTTACTTTAACCTTTTTGTTGTTAGTTCGCGAAGGCGTTGGCAATAGAGTGAGGCTGGGAGAAATTATGACTCATCGGAATGTCACAATCAAACGCTGTGTGCAAATGTCCGGGTTGAGGTGAATAAGCTTCTCGCGGGCTGAAAAAAGTGTTCATTCTCTGCTACCGCTAGCCGGCGTGATCTGACTTCTGTCCGCTAGGCTCTGTCTGACTTTTCATTTAGACAAAAAGTTCGTTTACATCATTCATTTATTTGGTCTTAGATTGTTACTATTTTATCAATTTTACTGGGGTTGAAGTAGGTCAGAAGGCCTAAATAACAACAACAACAACGAAAATGATAATGATTATGATCGTGATAAAAATAACAATAAAAGAAGAAAAAGAACAACAAGAAGGAAATGTCCTCGACAACTTTTATTGAGTTCATAAAGAGAAACTGCATCGGCCGCAAGTTATCACTAAAACAAGGATGAATAAAACATTAAACATGTAAAAACAATATATATAAAAAGAAGAAGAAGAAGAAAAGAAAGAAGAAAAAGAAAAGAAAAAAGTAACAAACACCTTTCTGAAGTATTGGCGATAAAGCATTACAAAAGGTTAACATTTATGCACCCATCATAATTATTATCATTGTGCCTCTAAAATGTACAGCTCATAAGATTACCATCTTAAAGGACAGAATCAACGTTACTAATGGAACATCAAATGAAATAAGAACACAGATACTGGAATACAACCTTCACCCTCCCACCCCATATACATTCCTTCCCCCAAGCCCTCTGCACTCATCCACTCATCCCACCCCACACACGCACAGGCGTACACACACACACACACACACACACACACACACGCGCGCGCGCGCGCGCGCGCACACACACACATGCACACACACACACACACACACACACACACACACACACACACACACACACACACACACACACGAGATTAGCAGGGAAAAGTGGCGCAAACGTTTGAAGAATGTACAAACGAATTGATCTTGAGATGATACATATCTGTCATAATCTGCGCTTTAAGTGGGAAAGAGACACGCGATCATATGGCAAAGGCGTTTCGGTTATTCATGGCTAATGAATTTGCTCATATCATTAAGCTAAGTCCAACAAATAAACTCTTCTCCTTCTTCTTCTTCTTGTTATTCTTGCTCTTGTTCTTCTTGTTCTTGTTCTTCTTCTTGTTCTTTTTCTTTCTTCTTCTTCTTCTTCTTCTTCTCCATTAAGTCCATGGGGAGTCATCGAGGCACCACACTGAAGAACAGTTCGCCACGTTCCTCCAGATCTGTCAGCTGTGTGCCACGACATGGATATCTGCATTCCCTGTCCACTTCGCAATGTTTTCAGTCCATAATTTTGTTCAGTCCATAATTTTGTTTGTTTGTCTGTGTTCCCTCCGTTTCCCTCCTTCAAAAGTTCCGTGAACGGTTGTTTCAGTAAGGCCGTTGGATCTTGTTATATGGCCAGACTCACGCAGATTTCCTTTCCTGACGGATTTCAGTAGATCTTCGTATGGTCATATGTGATGCATGGTGGTTAACGCACTTGTTCATTAGCGATGTGATCGGTGTACCTGATGTTTAATATTTTGCGGTAACATCACATTTTCATGGCTCGAATTCTTCTTTCTCAGATCTGCTATGAGCGTCCATGTCTCGCTAGCGTATACAGGAAGACGGAGAGTACCAGTGCAGACAGAAGCCTGATCTTTTATTGCATGGAGATGTTCTTGTCATTCCACGAGGATTTGATATGGACAGTGTGCTGACAAACCAAGCGTTGTTACTGCTTTATTAAAGACACATGAAATTTGCATGTTACCGACATAATGTGTTTTATTGCATTTTAACTATCGCCGATCCGTAAGTCTGAGTTTGAAAAAGTTAACTCATCGCCTTTACCTCTTGGCTGGAAATTCGTTAAAAAAAAAAAAATCATCATACGTTTGCAGTGGTTGTGGATTAAGGATGGATGGGATAGATCCTGGTGGTGGTGATGATGATGATGATGATAATGATGATGATGATGATGATGATGATGATGATGATGATGATGATGATGATGATGATGATTGTGATGAAGATAATGATCTCTCATGGGAAAAGAAACAGACGTTAAAAAAAACTCGAAATAAAAAACAAAACAAAAGAAAAAAGAAAAGAAAAAGAAAACACTAAAAACAAACAAACAAAAAAAGTTTACGTTGCACGTAATCTGTACTTAGAAACAGGTGTTTCAGTTCTACTTTCGGATTTGTATCTGCTATTGTATAGGCCTGTATACGTACACTCAATATATTGATTTGCGTCAAGCATGTCAATATACATTCGAATGGATATTTGAATGTCAACATTATCAGACATCTCTGACACCGATGAGATCCTGTGTTTGTTTCCCTGTAGCTACGTTGTTGAACAAGATCTTCCCAGAACTGCAGGCAGTTTTCTCGGTCTGAGCCAGATGAAAAGTAGACCTGGCAATGCGGTGCGACATCTTTGGTTCAACTTAACGGCTATGGATTGCAAAGGCAGACCTTTTTAGACGTTCTGGAGCACTGAACTGCTCAGACGGGAAAAAAAAAAGATCATAGAAATTTAATTTGATCACTCTCCTTTTACGTCTCAGGTTTCCCCGTGACAAGCGTGTCAAAACTGGCCGTATTGAAATCCACTACTTGGACTCCGGTCCAGAGTTATTCCCATAGCGGTGGAATCAGGCAACTCCCCATCCTTTGCTAGCTAGATAAGTCTGAAATCGTTGGGCGCATTTTCAGGATGTCAGTGTTGTTTGCAGGGTCACTTTCTGAAAAGGTTTAAACTGGTAGGTCCCCATACGATCAACTTACAAGAGGGAAAAATGCTCGCAAACAAATACAAGCGATGCCCAGGAAGAGGACTCTTTTCTTTCATCCCTTTTTTCGTCTTACGTGTGCAGTGTTTGCGTCTATTTCTCTGATGCTGTTTTCCTTGAAACTCAGCGCTGTATTACGAATGATCCATAGACTTACAGGACCTTCATGATACCAGTGGAAACTCCAGGTCTTTTATTCCCATTGACTGTTCTGAAAATGAAATGCGCTGCTGTCGTCAGTTGTAGTCCATCCCATGGTGTGTTTGTTTAAATCTGATGTTAGGTGACCCCTCTCGTGCTGATCATTCGGGTCCATATGTAACCACACACCTAGGTTCGTTCCGATTCAGCGCCAGCTCCGGCAATCCACAGGAAGCAATCAATATCAGGTCGTCACAGGAAAGCCCACAATAGGAGACACTGCACTGCTGCCGGGTCACTGTGGTGGTGTTCTGTTGTGCCTGTTGGTGATCAGACATCACCTACTAATTTTCCAACCCCATCCCGCCCCTCTCCCACATACACATGCACCCTTCTTCCACCCATCGCTTTTTCCTCGCGCTGACGACAGCAATTGCACAGTCAGTCTTGGAGCCATGGTGAGTGAGCGACCCCTACGGTGGGCACTGCCGCATCCATCCGGTGCCAGTCCCCATGAACTGTCTGATATCAAGGAAAGCATCTATGCTGATACTGACAACGTTGACAGGAACTCCACATGGACGCGGAGAGGAAATCGCAAATGAGGTCACGACGAGAATATGGCATGAAGGGCCACACCTTTTGTGAGATGTTTTAGGTGGGATTGTCATACTACAGCTGAAGGAGAAAAAAGGGGGTGAGGGGTGGGGTGGGGATAATGAGGTTGATAAAATGATGCTGTGATGTTTCCGTTTGGTCAGATGGGGCTGTACTCTACGCTTAACCTGGTAGCGAAAAAAATTGAGTGTTTGGTGCTCTCAGCATGGCGTAGGCAGTCTGCTTTCTGGTTGCGAACACTTAAAACTATCATGCCATTAATTATACTATTGTTGTAGCTTCTTTTTTCAGGATGTCACTTTGTTTTGTTCTGTACGAGTGTGGGGCCCAGTAATATGGGCTGGGCTATAACAATTAATGCTATAAAACTATCACTAAAAACAAAACCGCATTAAATGGGCCCCCGAGATACACAGGACCTGCCCTTTTGATCACACAATGTGAGCAGCACTGTCAGAGACGCATCCATTAACTGGTTGAATGTTGCCGTGTAGTTCCACATTTCCCCACGTGAAATCACACTCCAGCACTCGCAAGGATTTTAAACCGGGCCGAAAAATCCCGTCATTAGAAATGCCTGTGATAGGAATCGAACCGTGACCCCAAGCCCGCAGCCAGCAACACTAACCACTAGACCACGATGGTTGGGCGCCACAGCCGAGCGTTTTGTGATGATCAAATACACTGGAATCAAACTGTGACGATGTGAGGGTATCTGATAAATGCGTCTACACAGTTATAAATACAAATATGCCCTGATAATTGTTTTCGATTGATTGAGCCATTTTCTTGACCAGATTGAGATACATTATTTTACCGATTTTAGGACGTTAATTTAATTGATCCATGGATGCAATATACGAAGACAAAAGAGAAAGAGACACTATTATTCTTAGTCAAATGAAGCATCGTGCTTGTTTCTTTTTTGTGCCCTTAAGATCTGACATTGGCGACGGAAATTAAGCCACTAATACTGGCATCCAACCGTGTTTGTCCAGATCATGACACCGTACATTTGAAAGCTAGGGGAGTCGCAGACTCCTATTCACTTCCCTTTCCCTGGAGTCTTACAGGTCGATCTTTATTTGTTCTGACCTCTCTTCTCTCTCTCTCTCTCTCTCTCTCTCTCCTCTCTCTCTCTCTCTCTCTCTCTCTCTCTCTCTCTCTCTCTCTCTCTCTCTCTCTCTCTCTTTGTGTGTTCGCGTTATACGTTACATGCATCATCTCAATAATGACCAACGAAGCAACGGACTTTAATAGAATTTCCTCTTCAATAAATGTATGGTTGAGAGAGAGAGGAGAGAGAGAGAGAGAGAGAAGAGAGAGAGAGAGAGAGAGAGAGAGAGAGGAGAGAGAGAGAGAGAGAGAGAGAGAGAGAAGGAAAAGCTGTCGATGCATCGGTTTGCCAGAAATGCGGCTGTACGTGTCTGCTGTGGTGGATTCTGCACTGACGAGGGACCGGGTACTCTTTTGAACCAGTTCCATTCAACCATTGGCAGAACTTCCACACTGCTGTTCTCTGACATGCGTCTTCTTTTCGGTGGATGTTCACAGTCCCCATGCTTCATGCTTCTGCTGGATTTTGGCAGAATCTGGAAATTGATCTGATGTTAGAGTGGGAAGAATGGGTGGATGAGGGTGTGTTTGTGTGTGCGTGTGTGTGTGTGTGTGTGTGGGGGGGGGGGGGGGGGGGTCGTTTCTTGAAACTGATCAGCTCGTTGATGGCATTGTCTGCAACCACATTATCTTGTTTGGGGTGGAGGGAAATACTATGTACTGAGCCCACACGCGCCTGTGCTGCGTCTGTATGTGCGCACGGGAGTTCGTCTGTGGAATGCCACATTCATTTGTGTCATTTTCCAAATGTTCTAGCGCCCATAAAAGAATACTTCCTCATGAATAGTTATATCCACAATTTGTCATATACTTATAGCAGATAAAGGTCTCTTGAGTGTAAGCTATTTTGAAAGTCTTGTAAAGATGCCTTAGCAAGGTAAGAGAAACTAAAGTATTCGTTCCTCATGCAGATGCTGTGTAGACTGTTGTCTGAAATCCTCCATGCCCCTCTTGGGATCAGAGATAAATTATCTTCAACCATGTGATCGAGACCGTATGTATACTTTGCACATAAACTGACGCAGGCGTGTGAATCATATGTGGCATGCGATCACGAAGGTGTACTGTGTTGTATCGATGATATGCAAAGTACCGGTACTAAATTTTCATTACAACTCATGTGTCTGTCAAAATCGGGTTCCTCTATCCTGTAGGAAGAGCGTTGCCCAGCAGTGGTTTTGCTCAGTTGACTTAATAGGCCTGTGGTGGATTTTCAGACAACAGAATTTGCCAGGGCTTGCTCGATCAACGGGCGCTATGAGTGCAAGTTGCTTAACGTACACCTGGGTAGGGCCTACACGCTGCACACATGACCACGATTGTCTTGCATATATTCAGAATTCTCGTCTAGACTATGAGTCTAGTTGTGATGGGGGAAGGGGGGGGGGGGGGGGGGGGGGGGTGAAGGCTGTGTTGTGTGAGAATCGACCCATGAAGTCTTGTCACTTCCCGTAGAGAATGGAGGATGTGTTATCCACTGGGCCACCACCTACGCCTACTCCACTGAAACAGAGAGAACATGCCTACGTCCCAATCGTGGCAGGTCCTCTTTCTTAAAACTTACGTGGCCCACAGAAGAAAGACTTGGAGTCAATGACGCGGAGATTTCTACCCACTTATTTACCACTCAGTGGCGTGGGTGTCCTTGATGTCAGACCTTGACATTCAAACAGTCGCCATTAGTCGTGCATGTCTTACTACTGGGGGGAAAAGCTGGGGAATCCCCGACTTCTCAGCCCTGACGACGCTGGCTGGGACAAGGACAGTGCATGTCAGATCTACCAAGGTAGATTCGTGGGGCTGGTATCAGGGGAGACGATCGTCCCAATGTCATGACCACTTCAGCGAGCGAGTCGCTGTGTCTGGGACGCATACCTGTACGCCCGTGTGCAAAACACAGCTCTCCTTCCCCCATCCCTTACACAGTCAACCTGTTCCAGTTATGTTCAAGCTTCTGTTCCATTTTCCATCAGAGAAAAGGACTGGGTTTTCAGTCACTCAGAAAAGCTTTTGAAGCCTACGGATCTCGTCATTACACGGTTTACATACCCATCTCAGCACAGAGTGGAGAAGCAGGCGTAGCCCTACAGGATGAGGGAGGTCGAGCGGTAGTAGCTGCCGTCACGTGTGGGTTATGAGCAGATGTTATGTCCAACCTTGGGCTGCGTCCTCGCATAACCTAGTCAGTGACGTCACACATCGCTCGTGATGAATGTGCGATCAACCACCCATTCCTTCTGTTTTCTAGTTTCTTCAACCACTTAGGGGGCGGGAAAGGGGGTGGGGTGGGGTGGACGAGGCACTGCGCTGCTCTTGTATTCTCTTATGATAATCTGAATGTAGACGTGTTCCTGACAGGTAAAAGTAAGTTCGTATCACGATCTACCACAGAATGGAACAGGAGTCGCGTGATGTGACGTTGATAGCTGATGATGCCTTCGGTTTAAGTAGCTTGACCTCCCAACCCCCCACCCCCTTCATTCTCCCGTCTCCAAACTTTGGTTGACTCCAGACTTGGACTAATAATTTGTAACGCTGTGTCGATCCTAGGGTTGTATGTCGTCACTTGTCTGTCTGTCATCTAGCACCTAGAGTTGTTTGTCTTCACTGTCTGCCAGAAGACTCACGGTTTGAACAATGTCTTCCATTTGAATACTGGTCATATACTGACCCAGGATATGCAGACTGTTTGTCGGTTTAGACGATCTCTTCACCAGTTCTCCATAGCTTCACCTTTTGCTGTCACCTTAGCCACCCGGAGAGGAAAAAATATATAGACTTATTTATCACCATGTAACTCATTGGGGATATTCTAACACATGGTTGTGTCTTATTCATTTGGTTATTTTTATTTCTGTTGCTCTGAAGTCTGTGTGTCACCGACGTATAGAGTCAACAGGCAAACTGATTTTCAGATACAAGGGAACGGTCGTAAAACCCGAACACTTAATGAGTTCATCCTGTCAACAGTCCACACGTAAACTGAAACAACAAAAATGGTCGTTTAATGAGGCATAGCATCTGCTGTGTTACGTTATACGAAAAACGGGAGATGTTTTTCTGTTTACAATTTAATTGTTGTTGTTTTTAAATGAGAAAAATGTTCGGACTTTGAAACTCAAGTTCATAGTGCGGAACAGTGGGATCCAAATTCAGGACAAGGCTTCCAAATCCGAACAGTAATGCCCGAATTCCCAGCAACCCCCCCCCCCCCCCCAACTAAATCGGTTTATTTTCTTTGAAACAAACTAAAGAAAGATAATGTATCATCATTCACGCTTTAGTCTGTTTACAAGATAACATCATCAATGTTCTGAATAAATTGAAGAAACATTATAAGTGAAATTAAAACAAAAATGAACAACGTAACATGCTAAAGATGTTCAAAAGAAAGTAGATGGGTGTGTAGATCAAGGGGGAAATGTTACATTCAGAGGAGAAAGGTGGTGCTGTAGATAACGGGAGTATGTCACATCCAAATGAGGAAGGTGTACATAAAGGGGGAATGTTACATCCAGAGGAAGAAAAGCGTGGTGTAGATGTTGGGGGTATGCTACATCCAGAGGAGACAGGGGGTGATACAGATGAAGTGTGTGTGGGTGGGTGGGGAGGGGGGTCACATCCGATAGAGGAGGGGTGGTATAAATGAAGGGGGAATGTCACATCCAAGGGGGGGGGGGGGGGGGGGGGAAAGGGGTCGTGTAGATGAAGGGGGAAAGGAGGATGTCGCATTCAGTGGGTGAAAGTTGCGGGGGAGGGGGGGGGGGGGGGTTATAGATGGGGGGGGGGGGGTTATAGATCAAAGCAGATAGTTAAAATAGAAAGAAAAATACACATCCGAAGGAGAAAAGAGGCGGGGTAGATGAAATGTTATATGCTGTGGAGGAAGGGTTATGTGTAAACGATGAACGTATGGTAAGTCCAGAGGAGCAGGCAGGTGGTGTAGATGAATGGGGAAGGTCACATACTGAGAAGGAAGGGGATGGTGTAGATGAAGGGGAATGTCACATTCTTAGAAGGAAGGGGGTGGTGTAGATAAAAGGAGAATGTCACATTCTGAGAAGGAAGGGGGTGGTGTAGATAAAGGGGGAATGTCACATTCTGAGAAGGAAGCGGATGGTGTACACTAAGGGGGAATATCACATCCTGAGAAGGAAGGGGGGGGGGGGGGTGTAGATGAAGGGGGAATGTCACATGTTGAGAAGGAAGGGGGTGGTGTAGATGAAGGGGGAATGTCACATTCTGAGAAGGAAGGGGGTGGTGTAGATGAAGGGGGAATGTCACATCCTGAGAAGGAAGGGGGTGGTGTAGATGAAGGGGAAAGTCACATGTTGAGAAGAAAGGGGGTGGTGCAGATGAAGGGGAATGTCACATGTTGAGAAGGAAGGGGGTGGTGCAGATGAAGGGGGAATGTCACATGCTGAGAAGGAAGGGAGTGGTGTAGATGAAGGGGGAATGTCACATGCTGAGAAGGAAGGGAGTGGTGTAGATGAAGGGGGAATGTCACATCCTGAGAAGGAAGGGGGTGGTGCAGATGAAGGGGGAATGTCACATGTTGAGAAGGAAGGGGGTGGTGTAGATGAAGGGAGAATGTCACATTCTGAGAAGGAAGGGGTGGTGTAGATGAAGGGGGAATGTCACATGTTGAGAAGGAAGGGGTGGTGTAGATGAAGGGGGAATGTCACATTCTGAGAAGGAAGGGAGTGGTGTAGATGAAGGGGGAATGTCACATGTTGAGAAGGAATGGGGTGGTGTAGATGAAGGGGGAATGTCACATTCTGAGAAGGAAGGGAGTGGTGTAGATGAAGGGGGAATGTCACATTCTGAGAAGGAAGGGGGTGGTGCAGATGAAGGGGGAATATCACATCCTGAGAAGGAAGGGGGTGGTGTAGATGAAGGGGGAATGTCGCATGCTGAGAAGGAAGGAGTGGTGTAGATGAAGGGGGAATGTCACATGTTGAGAAGGAAGGGGGTGGTGCAGATGAAGGGGGAATGTCACATGTTGAGAAGGGGGTGGTGCAGATGAAGGGGGAATGTCACATGTGGAGAAGGAAGGGGGTGGTGTAGATGAAGGGGAATGTCACATGTGGAGAAGGAAGGGGGTGGTGCAGATGAAGGGGGAATGTAGATGTGGAGAAGGAAAGGGGTGGTGTAGATGAAGGGGAATGTCACATGTGGAGAAGGAAGCGGGTGGTGTAGATGAAGGGGGAATGTCACATCCTGAGAAGGAAGGGAATGGTGTAGATGAAGGGGGAATGTCACATCCTGAGAAGGAAGGGAGTGGTGCAGATGAAGGGGGAATGTCACATGCTGAGAAGGAAGGGGGTGGTGTAGATGAAGGGAGAATGTCACATGCTGAGAAGTAAGGGGGTGGTGTAGATGAAGGGGGAATGTCACATGTTGAGAAGGAAGGGGGTGGTGTTAGATGAAGGGGGAATGTCACATCCTGAGAAGGAAGGGGGTGGTGTAGATGAAGGGGAAATGTCACATTCTGAGAAGGAAGGGGGTGGTGTAGATGAAGGGGGAATGTCACATGCTGAGAAGGAAGAGAGTGGTGTAGATGAAGGGGGAATGTCACATTCTGAGAAGGAAGGGGGTGGTGTAGATGAAGGGGGAATGTCACATTCTGAGAAGGAAGGGTGTGGTGTAGATGAAGGGGGAATGTCACATGTGGAGAAAGAAGGGAGTGGTGTAGATGAAGGGGGAATGTCACATGTGGAGAAAGAAGGGGGTGGTGTAGATGAAGGGGAATGTCACATGCTGAGAAGGAAGGGGTGGTGTAGATGAAGGGGGAATGTCACATTCTGAGAAGGAAGGGGGTGGTGCAGATGAAGGGGGAATGTCACATGTTAAGAAGGAAGTGGGTGGTGTAGATGAAGGGGGAATGTCACATGCTGAGAAGGAAGGGAGTGGTGCAGATGAAGGGGGAATGTCACATGTGGAGAAGGAAGGGGGTGGTGTAGATGAAGGGGGAATGTCACATGCTGAGAAGGAAGGGGGTGGTGCAGATGAAGGGGAAATGTCACATGTGGAGAAGGAAGAAGGTGGTGTAGATGAAGGGGAATGTCACATGTGGAGAAGGAAGGGGTGGTGTAGATGAAGGGGAATGTCACATGTGGAGAAGGAAGCGGGTGGTGTAGATGAAGGGGGAATGTCACATCCTGAGAAGGAAGGGAGTGGTGTAGATGAAGGGGGAATGTCACATGTGAGAAGGAAGGGAGTGGTGTAGATGAAGGGGGAATGTCACATGTTGAGAAGGAAGGGGGTGGTGCAGATGAAGGGGGAATGTCACATGTTGAGAAGGAAGGAGGTGGTGCAGATGAAGGGGGAATGTCACATGTGGAGAAGGAAGGGGGTGGTGTAGATGAAGGGGAATGTCACATGTGGAGAAGGAAGGGGGTGGTGTAGATGAAGGGGAATGTCACATGTGGAGAAGGAAGCGGGTGGTGTAGATGAAGGGGGAATGTCACATCCTGAGAAGGAAGGGAGTGGTGTAGATGAAGGGGGAATGTCACATGTTGAGAAGGAAGGGGGTGGTGTAGATGAAGGGAGAATGTCACATTCTGAGAAGGAAGGGGTGGTGTAGATGAAGGGGGAATGTCACATGTTGAGAAGGAAGGGGTGGTGTAGATGAAGGGGGAATGTCACATTCTGAGAAGGAAGGGAGTGGTGTAGATGAAGGGGGAATGTCACATGTTGAGAAGGAAGGGGGTGGTGTAGATGAAGGGAGAATGTCACATCCTGAGAAGGAAGGGGGTGGTGTAGATGAAGGAGGAATGTCACATTCTGAGAAGGAAGGGGGTGATGTAGATGAAGGGGGAATGTCACATTCTGAGAAGGAAGGGGGTGGTGTAGATGAAGGGGGAATGTCACATGTTGAGAAGGAAGGGGTGGTGTAGAGGAAGGAGGAATGTCACATTCTGAGAAGGAAGGGGGTGGTGTAGATGAAGGGGGAATGTCACATTCTGAGAAGGAAGGGGGTGGTGTAGATGAAGGGGGAATGTCACATTCTGAGAAGGAAGGGGGTGGTGTAGAGGAAGGGGGAATGTCACATCCTGAGGGGAAAGGGATTGTTTTAGGTGATGGGGTATGTTACATCTGATAGTGTGAATTTTAGCAGAAGGGGTCAGGTGTCCATGAAGAGAGAGGGTGGAAGGGGTGGCATGCATGATGCATGAAGGGAGGATGTCATCCAGAGGAGGAAGGGAATAGTATATATGGAGGATGACACATGCTGCAGAGGAAGAAGGGAATGGTGTAGATTAAGGGAGAATGTCACGTCCAAAGATGCAAGAAGATGGTCTAGACAAAAGGCGACTATCGCATCAGAGAAAGAAGACGATTACCTACAGGGGGGGGGGGGGGGGGGGGGGGGGGGGGGGGAGTCACATCCAGAGGAGGAAGAAGATGGTGTACATGAAGGGGGAATATCACATCCAAGGGAGGAAATGGGAAATGGGGGGGGGGGGGGGGGAAGGGGGAAGTGTGTCGATGGACTGGGAATTTCACATTCAGAGGAGGAAAGAACCTCTTTTTGTTGATTTCAGGTATTCTTTGACAGTTTTGAGTCCATGTCTGAGGATTTTTATGTGTATTCTATTGGAATCTCTCTAGCCTGTATGGACATAACAACAACAGTGCCACTGCAGAACATCTTTATATGCCTTTTTTGCTTTTTCATTTAATGTACACATCACTTGCACTGTTCTGATTGTACTTCATCAATTAAATTTCTGAGAGCTAGAGGGTCAAAATGACACTTCCTTATTCCACTCTTCAAGTATCACCCAACATCATCATCAACAAATAATGCTGGAATGTGTGTTGATCAAACATACTTCTGCTGCCACGGTTGATTCAAGTGGAGGTCAATAGCTCTGTTACAGAGAAGGGCCCTAAACTGACAGAAGTGGAAATACACATCACAGTGAGACCTGTTCTCATTCAGATTCACCCTATACAAAATATTGGTGCTATACTGAATCTTGCTGTGTGTTGCCTGGGACCTCCAGCGCTTGTTCCTACACACAGCATAGGTTGTAAAGTTACACCTATTGTTCTTATCGTCACATATAACTAAACACATTCACTTCAGTGCACCGTTCCATATTTCACCAGACTCCACAGCAGCTTCTCATTTGTAGCTGTCCTGACATTCTGTTCAACATTAAAGTATCCTCTTTTTAGACACTCTGTATGTCAATGAGAACTTGCACATATCCCACCCCCATTCCACCTTGTCCCCCCATCACCACCCCTCTTTCTCATACATATACCAATGCATTATTTTGTGAAAAACTAATGACAGTGCAAGACACTGCATAGAAACAACAAGTGAACCTACATAATTATAAACTGACAATAAAAAAAAAGAACTTGCAACACAATTAAACACACCATTTCAGACAGAACAAGATCTTGCTTCATAGCCAAATATACAAAAGTACACAAAGACTGATAGAGATGTGATGACTAAACTTTATTGTAATCTGTACATGACAGATATATCACAGTTCCTCCATGACGTTGTGCAGGCCACAGTAGAAGCACACACATCATACATGCCACAAAAAAAAAAAAAAAACAACATTGAGTGCAGTAAAATACAAATTGTTGTAAAAATGAGACAGAAAGAATTAAAAAGAACTTTAAACTTTACCCCCCTCCCTTCCCTCCCGTTTATGAAAGATGTGATATAAAGCCTGATGTGAAAGGAAGATCAGAGGAAGAAGTGAAAGCAAGCTCAGAGTGAATAGTTACATTCTCTTCTCAGTGGGAGAGAGTTTCATTTCTCCTTCACAGACAGAAAATGAGTTATGCTGCTGCTAGACATGAAAGGTCTGTGAAGAAATCAAACACCAACGACAAGACTCAATCTCTGTCCTCCACTCCACACCCCTGCCCTTCCCCCACTGCCTCTTCCACACACACGCACATACAGAATAAGAGACAGGTGCAATCACACGCATCCAATCAGAGCGGAACATTGTTCAATAAGCATGTGGATAGCGAGATCTTGGCTTCAAAATCGAAACAGCTGCCATCATGGACACTTTGGTTTCAATGATGTCCTTCAGCCATTTTTCTCTGAAGCGTGAATGCCCAGGTCTGCAACAAACAAAACTTGAAAAGGACTTGAACTAAATACCCTGACAAGCAGTTGTAACAGTACATCATACACAGCTTTTATCTTTCACACAGCAAGAAAGAAGTTGGAAGAAAGACTTTGTTTTTGTTGTTGTAAAAAAATGGAAGAAGAGAAGTGGAAAAATGATAATAAAAAAAAGCTACAAGTTCAAATGTGTGTGTATGTGTGTGTGTGTGAGTGTGTGTGCACGCGCTTGTGTGTGTGTGTGTGTGTGTGTGTGTGTGTGTGTGTACGCGCGCACTTGTGTGTGTGTGTGTTTGTGTGTGTGTGTGTGTGTGTGTGTGTGTGTGTGTGTGTGTGTGTGTGTGTGTGTTGTTGTTGTTGTTGTTGTTGTTGTTGTTGTTGTTGTTGTTGTTCTGAACAGCCAATATGAAAGTTTCAGTAAAAAAGACAGCAATGGTTTCAGAATGAAAATGCTGTGATATATCTCCCTGACATGTCTACCCCAAAAGCTTTCCATCATGAAGAGATGTAAAAATCAGATTCAAAAACGAATTTTAAAGAATTTCCTGAAACAAACTATATTCTTACTAAAATGATGCTGTGCAGATGTACATCTATGCATGTTCTCACATTCATATTATCACAGCAACCATGACCACTGCAGAATGTGCTTTTGCAGATTTCTGCACAATCCAAAGTTTTCTCCTTTCTATCCTTTTGGTTTTAAACATAACCACCATACATCATGTTATTTCATGACAGTGTAGCAGCCTTAATTTCATTTCTCTTTTTTGCTTCCCCCCCCCCCCCCCCCCCCCCCCCCCCCCCCCCCCCCCCCCCCCTTTTTTGGGAATAGGATTCACTGTCCATCTTCTTCATCAGTCTCACACATTCTGATCTGCTTGCTACAATGAACTATCTGTTCAGCACTTTTCTCTTCAGTTCAGCACTTCCTCTTAACTTCAGCTCAATTCTACCTCTTCTGTAGCCAGTTATGGGATTATGCACAAGTGCACAGTGTTTTATCTACATCTTCTCATCTACCATTGGGTTGGACTACCTGTGAAAAAAGGTACACCCATTTATTTTCATTACCCCCACCCCCACCCCACCCCCTTTCCCACCCCTCCCATCAAGTAACATATGACTTGCAGTCATAATGTCTGGAATGGTCATCAGTTTTCTCTTTGATCCATGACAGATACAGCTGCTCCCGGATAGCAGGCATGTTTGATATCCAAACATTCAATTAAAAAAAAAAAGAAATAATAATAATTCTCACTCTCTTTTCACTTCTGTACAAAACACATGTTCTGCTATTTCATGGCTAATGTTCAAATACTAATAGTGCTGCACTGATCAAATTTAAAGAACTATCCAATTTGGCATGTTTTCTTTGGAAAGATTTCTCATTGTATCTCCCAACACACACATACATGCATACACAAAAACTTTTCCTTGTCATATATAAAGACTTTTCAACTAGCAAAAAATAATGAAACGCGATGAATGATAAGGAAGGATACATACGATTTCAATAAATCAGCTTCTATAATGTGATGGAAACAAGCTCTTGTACAGAAGGGGGCTATGAACGTAAATCAGTCCTTACTCAACTGAAGCCAAAAAAAATCTCAAATGTAGCACAATACTCACAAAAGTCTAACAAGAAAATGAACATATTGTATCGAAAGGAGCTCATAAATTTGCATGACAAGGGACAGAACTCTTTCCCCTAATTGTCAGGAAATGAAGGAAAGGGTAAGCAAAGAATACTTTTGCACTTACTTGTGAACTAGTCTGTTGGTTTCAAATACATAGAAGACATCAACTGGATAGTTCTGAAAAGACAAAAGACATATACTGTGCAGTATCTGAACTCTAGCTTGGACCTGCATAACTATCACAAGATGTCACACACTAGCATGCTTGAACACACCGCATTTTAAGAACATTCATTTGCTCAAGAAGAGATGACAACCAAATTCAACCACAGTATCATGTTTTGGCAGAATCTGTTTAATTACAAATACAAACAAGCAACAACAACATTTTTTAAAGCCATATGTAAACTACATGAAAAGATCAAACATGTCTTCAAGGTCATGTAAATGGCCATATTTTCCCCCGTAAAATGAACTGTTGGGATTGATTTCCCTTGGTGATGCAAGCGATAGATTAAAGAAAGCATCCCTAAAAATCCAAAATTAGTACAATTGATTCATGGGCATGATGATGTTCTGTTTAATTTTCTTTTCAGTTCAGCTGTAGGGATTGTACTCTCATGACCTGTATGGTGATGCCATTCTGGCACAACAATAATACTCCATTCGGCTATTTTCTTTTTTTCAAATGAGGCCACATGCAGGTGTTGTTTCCCATAGTTCCTCCTGACATAGTCTCCCTAAGTCCCTCCTGACATTCAAAATGAAGCAATGAGACTGATAATGGGAACTACAAGGGACATTATCAACTGAAACTCTGCATTAACTGCATGCTTTTCCTTCCAACAGGTCAGGCACAAGCAAGAACAGGTGAAGGCATATTTTTCTGAGCACTTGAAAATCCCCAAGACCCACTACTTGAGACAGTCAAGGAAGTAAAAAGCACTCATCTGGGACATGGAAAATCATTGGTGGGACAGGTAGAAGACAACATACAGCTTGTGTGCCAGTTATATGAATACAAAGAAACTAAGCAATGTGGAAAATATCCTGCCCACTTCAAACACCTCTTCCAAACTGTCATACCACCACAGGTTTGAAGACACTGTCGAGAGTGACCAGAGGGCAAAACCAACTCAGAAATTCAGATATCAGTGGAAAACTCTTCAAAAAAGAAGAAATCGTCATCTACACTGATGGAGTTCAGTCACCAGAGGTAAGTTAGGCTGGAGATATTCGGTAAAGCAAATGGCTACACAATGGTGTCTACAGCTAAACAACTTCAAGTCTAACAATGGAGGTAAAAGCAGTGACAGCACACCACTGGCTCTTAGTCACAGACCAACTTGGAACTCAACAAGCCATGATCGACTCCATGAACCTGCTTCAGAAAGTGGAATGGGAAGCTCTGATTCACATGAAGTACTGTGCAATCTTCCATGGGAAAAGTTTGAATGGATGTACTGCCAAGAGCATGCAGATGTCAGTGGAAATTAGGAAGGAGGTGCTCTGGAAGGCAAGGTGACAATATGGATTACAGCTGGGCCCTTCTGATATCATAAGAAATCTTAAGAATCGCCTCAACAAACAAGATAGAGGCCACCATACCATAAACCGGAAAGTCGCTGCATATCCTGACTAAAATGAAGAGCAAGAAATATCTCCAACCAAACAAATATTGGAATAATCTCAAGCCCAACATTGTGGAGACTAAGACAGTGGGGCAGACCTTAATGGGCCTTTCAATTGCAGACCCACATGACTAAACACACATCAACTGAAATAATATACTTTGAATCTCTCAGGATACCGTTTTACTTACTGCCCCTCTAATGCACTGTTAAGTGTGCACCAATGAAGTGATACAAGAGTATAATGTGGAGTACCCGTAGATGCAAATGTCTATGTGTCACAAAGGTGCACCAGTGAAGTGATGCAAGTGTATAATATGGAGCATACATAGATGTGGATGTTTATGTGTCAGTGTGTGTGCACATGTGCGTGTGTGTGTGTGTGCGTGTGAGTATGTACATTTGTGTGCAAACATCTATGTGTGCATGCATATGTCAGTTAATGCCTATGGTGTGTGTGCGCGCGCTTGTGTGTGTGTGTGTGTGTGTGTGTGTGTGTGTGTGTGTGTGTGTGTGTGTGTGTGTGTGTGTGTGTGTGTGTGCGTGCTTGCGTGCGCACATGTGCGTGTGTGTTGCCTATTTGTGGGACCATTTAGCTTTATCTACCTATCGAACAGTAGATCTTCTGATATACCTTTTTATTTACATTTGAAGTAATATTAAAGTAATATTCAACATTTCATCAGGGAATAAAGCAATAATTGCTGATTCCAATCTCTTAAGAATGTTCCAATTTCCGAATATTGAAAACGTTACCCGCCGTAGGGGATACTTATTCATACTTGCTATACAAGTGTATGATCATTGTGGTCAGTAGGGACATAAGCAGGTGTTGGTGGACCACACCAGGCACCACTGAACATCACCAAAGTGATCTGACTGCAGTGTAGTGCAAAGTGAGGCGACTGCAGGCAGAAATCTAAACAAATCTTAAATAAATGTTAGCGAACCGCCAAGAGAATCATGGACAAACGAGTCAGAAGACAAAACACAATGCGTTTCGACCTTTAGGTCTTCTTCAGGCAAGACAAAAACAAATAATACAACAAAAATGAATGAATTTGGTTCAACCCCTGGCATCCTTGCGCTGAAGAGTGAAGAGATCGAAGATGAGTACCAAATAAGTTCATTTTCGTTGTATTATTTGGTTTTGTCTTGCCTGAAGAAGACCTAAAAGGTCAAAACGTATTGTGTTTTGTCTTGTGACTCGTTTGTCCACGATTCTCTTGGCGGTTCGCTAACATTTATTTAAAGATTTGCAGTGTAGTGGATTGTCTCTTGTGGACTGTGGTGCTGGGGCTGCAGCAGGATGGACCTGCATGTGGCTGTGTATGGGGAGCCAGAATGACCAGTATGGGTGTAATGCCACCAGCAGGAGGGCATGAAAAATAAGGCACATACGCACACAAAGTGCTGAAAACATTCCTTGAAGATTAATCTCAACAACCTTTGTCGTGAGGTGACATCTTGTCATATGAAATGACTCGTCCTTCTGGCACTTGTAATGGCCTAAATGTGTCAGTGTTCAAGTTCACCATCAAACATTTGTCGTGAGGTGACATCTTGTCATATGAAATGACTCGTCCTTCTGACACTTGTAATGGCCTAAATGTGTCAGTGTTCAGGTTCACCATCAAACAGGCATAAACACACTCTGGAGCAACCAGCACAGATTAATTACACTGACTCTCTGGTTACACACGGGTCAAAAAAAGCCTTAATGCATGTTCTAAACAGTAAAAAAATAAAATAAAAAAGATTCTAAGATTCTAAGCAATGTCTGCTACCTTTATAAGCATCACAGTAACTTTCTCATTTCTCTCACTCTCTTTGATTGTGCATTTTCATTTTTGTCTTAAATTACTGTTGTCTACTCTGTTCCTGCCACTGTAGTTTGGTCAACATGCATATTATTTTGTTCTTTGCATTAATTCTGCCTTCCAATGTAAGCATGAAAAAAGAGTTGTTTAAATTACTTAGCAAAATTTAACATGCCTATGAGGAAGGAAATTTCGTTTATGCTGCCTGCCTTTCCTATCCTAGCAGTTAATGAATATTGGAAAGCTGATAGAGCTGTTTGAATAAATACGCTACTTTGCCCAAATGTTGTTTTGGCACTAGTTAAGAGTGATGTTCAGCATTCAGGTACAGGGCTCAATGAGTCAATGGAAGACATCTTACACATCAATGAAAATGTTCAAACCTGCTAACTAGTAGTTCATTTCCTGGACCTGCTAGATTTTTCTCTTCTCGTTGGAACTTGCATTTAACTTTCATTCACCTAATTCTATACAGTTTCTTTAAGTAACACCACATGTCTGAAATGTGCTGTTGCTCATTCAGTGGTCAGCCCAAAGTTGGCATCCCTTATTTTTGCTTAGCAACACATTTACTAAGGTTTGGACAAGGCCCAAAGACTGCTTGTCATGGCCTCTCTTCCCACTAGTTCATTTAGATCAATACTAGTCGAAAGAGGCACCAGCTGAAACACAAACGCTGTTCTCTGCCATTATACCTTAGGTTTGATGGTGGAGACGACGAAGGTGAAATAGACGCAGGCAGTGGCTCGAGGCACAGGCTTACGTCGGGTGGGGATGCTCCAGCGCACTCTGAAGCGGTAGCGCTTGTCATAAGGATGGGTGTCCTCTCCTAGGAAATCTATGCAGTAAAGCCAGCTGTTGTCATACTCCCATGTCTGAAACAACAAGCCACTCACTGGTCAGGGGCTCAGGAAAGTGTTCAATGGCAGAAATCAAGGGCGAGGCTGATGTTAAGGGGATATTCTAAAGAAGACAGAATTTTGCTTTTCCTTGTTATTTTGATGATAGCACTGTGTTTGGTTAAAAAGAAATCTGAAGAAAAAATGCAGAAGTAGCACTGGCTTAGAGTTATGTTTTCAACACACATACTAATTCACCTCTGAATACAAAATAAAAACAAAGTTACAGATCTTTGGATTTCATCAAGACTTACGATTTGTAATTGCTAGTAGTGTTGACTCACACTTTCACCCTTGTTTCATTTTTCCCCCTTTTTGCTAGCCACAAATTGTTACTCAAAAACACCAGATGATGAGATGAAATCAAAGCAAAAATGGCAACAGTCTTCAGAAGATTCGTTTGGAAAAGTATGGTTGACAATCTTGGATGCCTTGTTAACATTTTTGTGGCTTTGAACTAAGCTTTCATACCTTTTGAATATCTTCATAGCTTTGAACTATCACTTTTAACATGTATAATGTGTTGAAAAAAAATGCCTAGAACTTAATGTGTGTCACCATGCATGCAGTATGTGTGTGTGTGCGTGCGTGCATGTGTGCACGTGCATGTGTTGTCAGTACAACCATGAGTTAATCTGACAATAAATTGGTTTCAGTCAGTCAGTGTGTGTGTGTGTGTGTGTGTGTGTGTGTGTGTGTGTGTGTGTGTGTGTGTGTGTGTTCACACTCATAGCTTGATCAATTTGTTTAATTCATCCTCCTGATTTTGAACATTTTAAACAAACAATGTAAACTGTAGGGTTATGAAAAACGAAAACATACCTTTGATGTTTTCATGAATTCTTGAAATGTTTTACAATTGATACCTACATGAGACATTCACAGATAGGAATGCTATGTGCTGTTTAAACATTAGTTTTATTTAAAAGATTATTTTCAGTGTCATGGGCATTTTCTTTCCCAGTCTATAGAAGAAATCAAAAAGTGCATATGAAGGAACAAATGTGTGAATAGATATACTTCTTTCTTGACCATAAAGGCTTTAACAGGAAGAGGTCTTGTAGTAAACCAACTCAAACAATACACCCAGTTTGGGATTCCAACCCAACAGCTTGCATTCTGTTGCCAGGCTGCTACATAATGCCACACTATATGCTCTGTATGGTAGGAGAAGATGTTGGGGTCATACACTATCTGTTCTTTGCTTAAATTCATGAATTCAGAACATCACTATTACTAAGTATTTCAAGCAGCTGCCAACAACAGTAAGAAGTAACACTCTGTATGATTTTATGGAGCAGGCCCTATGTCACCGTATGTACTGAACACGGTTTCACTATCTCCCTCTGCATCTAACATACAGTACGAACAGAGCTTCAAGCCCTGCATAGAACTGTACATCTGAAGACTGAAAAGAATCATCACAATTGCCATCATGAAGATGTTTAGGATCGACAGGCTACAACTCAGAAAGATTTTAACGATCTGACAGTGTCTGTTGAATTGATTTTAACCATTTGCATGTAATACGAGTGAAGCAGATAAATCAAAACATAAAAATCAACCTACAATAAGAATGAACAAGAATTACTATAATATGTGAAGAAACAAACCTTGATATACTCATTGATCTTCTCTTCAGCCTTCTCCACGGAGAACTCCTGAATGGTCATCCAGCCAATGTCCTTGATATCATAGTCCTCATCACGGGAGATGAATGTGCTTTCTTTGGACAGAAGGCCTGTTTTTAAGGACTCACAGGTCTTCTCTCGTTCAGACATACGTGTCTCCAGGCGTCGAAATGCTGAGGCAATGACATCATCCACCATATCTTTGGCGTTGGAAATGACATTGTCGACAAGGTCTTTGGCCTGGTCGGCGTATGTATCTGATTCAGTCATGATGTCCGCAGTTAGGATTGCTGGACCTCACTGTTGGTAGTGTTGAGACTCCCACACGTCTAGTCTGCACACAGCACAACAATGAGAGTATCACCATCCCTGGACCTCAGCTAGGACACTAGCAAATCCTACATCACCTAGAAAGCCATCTAGCTTAGCATTCATGATTCTATGATGTAATCTAGCTTAAGATTATGCCACAAACAAAGATCTGCTTACACTAACACTGGAGTGAGCCTCATCTGTCCGCTATTGATTCCTGCAGAACTGAGGAAGTGCAACGCCATGCCACCCATTGTGTGGCGGTGAATTATCATTGACAATGTCCTGTTCAGAAGAAATGTTTGCCCAACTGCACTGGGTTCATCTGAAAGATCAGAGGCAAGCTGCTAGACTTGTAACTTTCTGAAGAGTCCATCTATGAATAATTTGCCATTCCTTAACCATTACAGTCCATCATAGAGAGGTTGCCATCTGCTAATCCTTTAATTTCATCTTTGAGAGGTTGCCATCAGGCAACCTTGTTATGCCATCATGAAGTTTCCATTTTGTAACATTCTTTGACTTGTATCATGAAGAGGTTGCCTCTGGTAACCTTTGTATTCCATCATAGAGAGGCTCCAATCTGTAACCTTCCTTGTATTCCATGATGGAGAGGTTGCCATAAACATTACAAATAGGCCTTGGTACAAGATTTACCTGTCATGCCTAATATCCTACCTTCCTGTTTGCTAAACCAATTATACCAAATGCCAAATATTCCTTCTTCCACCAAATCATCATTGAGTGAAAGTATCTGCTGCTCAAGGTCATCATATTATACCGTATGGATGTTTCAAATCACTATTTAAAAACCTTCCACTGATTGCTCACCTCATTTATCACCATCACCACCACAAACCTCCCCCAATCCTTTACCTCTTCATCCTTACCCCTATCTCACCCACACCTTCCCTCCAAACATCTTCACCCATTCTTTCCTCCTACTGCCCCTCTCCCCACTTTCCCTCCAGTTTCTATGGGGCACATCTTACTGGTGGGCATACCCAAAACAATTTTGCTCTACCAGTCAGCTTGATAGTTCAATCAAAGAGAGGTAATACTGAAACATGGGTGTGACACGGTCCACCTGTAACACAGTCAGTATCCTGGCATTAGACTGGCAGTACATCAAATCAAATGTTTGACCCTCTAGATCAATTTGACCCATAACCTGAGAGAAACGTAACTCAATTTGCAATACGAAGACAGGTGTTATCTCTCCCCCCCCCCCCCCTGTGTGTGTGTGTGTGTGTGTGTGTGTGTGTGTGTGTGTGTGTGTGTGTGTGTGTGTATGTGTGTGTGTGTGTGTGTGTGTGTGTGGACTTAGCAGCAGATTTCCTTGGGGGTGGGGTCTCACATGCAGATTTTGTACCAAAACAGAAAAAGAGTGAGTGGGGTGGTGGGAGATACACATTTTGTAAAAGTAGGGGGGGGGGGGGGGGGGTCCTATCCTGGACCATGACATGTAGATAACAAGTTAAACACATTACACATTGGTAATTGTTATTTTCTTTTTTTTCTTTGGATGGCCGGGATGGGCCTAATCAAAGGACCTCTCTCTCTCTCTCTCTCTCTCTCTCTCTCTCTCTCTCTCTCTCTCTCTGTCATTTCTTAGGCTTGTATTCTTTTACAAATAGCAAGGGTTCCTGGAGACCCATGACCCACAGCACAAAATTTTATGTGATGTTCGGCGAAGGTTAACTCAATAGTCAGCTCACAGTCATCATGTCTACCATGGCGCGGTCCCACATTAACCAAATGGCAAAGAAAAAAAAACCCCACACACACAAAAACAAACAAACAAAAAATAACACCAGCGGCGTAAACTCCACAGGCATTGTTATTTTGTATTATCACTGGCATTGTTGCAGCTATGAGACGATAATATGCTAGCAGGACCAGGGAGTAATACCTGATGAGTGGCGAGATGCGAGCATTGTTCCCTTATTTAAAAAGGGTGACAAAACAAAAGCAGAGAACTATAGACCTGTATCTCTTACATCCATATCAGCTAAATTACTTGAACACATAATATATAGTAGCATAATGGACCATCTTGACAAATATGATTTCTTAAATAACGCCCAGCATGGTTTTAGACAGCGAAGGAGTTGTGAGACTCAACTTATAACAACTCTCAATGATTTTAGTAACTGTCTTAACAACAGACAGCAAATAGATGCAATTTTATTAGATTTTTCTAAAGCCTTTGATAAGGTTGACCATGAGGGCCTGCTGCTTAAATTAGAACACATTGGCATTGGCGGTTCTTTGCTAAAATGGGCTAGATCATTCCTCATTGGGAGAACGCAGAAAGTTGTTTGGAAGGGTCGTCATCCCATTGTAAACCAGTCTTGTCGGGTGTACCACAGGGAAGTGTTCTGGGGCTCTTGTTTTTCTTAATTTATATAAATGACATAAGTAGAAATCTCTCTCCTGGAACTACTATAAGGCTTTTTGCAGATGACAGTTTAGTATATAGAACAATCAGAAGCAAGAATGATACACGCATTCTACAAGAAGATCTAAACGCTTTACAAGAGTGGGAAAGAACTTGGAAAATGGAATTTCATCCTCAAAAGTGCCAAGTGTTGCGTATATATGTAACAAACGCTCACTAATTAGATCAGATTATTCTATCCATAATACTATTCTTAAAGAAACTAATACTGCAAAATATTTAGGCGTGATTATAGATAGTCGTCTCAAATGGAAAGAACATTACAATTTAGTATGTAAGAAAGCAAATAACATCTTAGCTTTCTTACACAGGAATATCAATGACTGCCCCCAAAAGGTTAAAGACGACTGCTACAAAACACTGGTTAGACCAGTACTGGAATATGGTTGCTCAGTTTGGGATCCTTACCATCTAAAGGACATTGACAACCTTGAAAAGATTCAGAAGAGAGCAGCACGGTTCGTAACAGGGAACCACATCAGAGAAAAGGGGAATACTAGGAAGAACTATGAGGAAATTAGAATGGAAACCCTTAGAAGAGAGAAGAGCTTTTATTAAACTTAACACCTTTTTCAAAGGCAGAGCTAAAGTAATTGATATTCCAATGGAACAACTAGTATTGAATAAAAGTAGCACCAGGAGTGGCGGTCAATGTTATACCATACCTGGATCAAATATTGACAGCCACTTACATTCTTTTTATCCCAGTTCTGTATGGCTGTGGAACTCACTGCCGGGTGCCATCAAGATTGCCACAAATGCAATCTCATTCAAAAAACAAATTGAGTCGACAGTTTTGAGATAGAATCTGCATATTGACGATTTTCTATTTTTACTTCCCCTGATATTTTACTATTACCTGGGCCTGAATTTGGCCATTGCTTTTATCTTCTTGAATATCGAGTGCGACCCCTTGTTGCTAAATTTGCTCCAGGGGCCAACAGTCTGAGTCGCACTGTTTGATGTTATTTTATTTTACTTTTTAACATGCACGCTGGTGACCTACTCGTTTTTGAGTGAACCAGTAGGGTTATGAAGAAGAAGAAGAGGGCGAAAAAGGCAAATGGGCTTCTTTCCGTGGGAAAGGTTTACAACACTGATCTAGGAATTAACCTAAAGGACATCAAACGTGAGTACGGTGCTGATGAACCTAGGGTAAGATACTTACGGCAAGTGATATACGTTCAGATTTCGATTCAAGCTCCTCTTTTCGCCATCTTGTGTTGTCGGTCGTTGCTACGAGTCTTTCATCCAATAAAAATGGATATAAGACGTACACAGGAAGCACGCAAATTTTGCTGCTTTCAAAAATGGGATTTTTTGATTGGGTAAAGTCAGATTGGCTTGTGGATTGGCTGAAGTCGAAGTACACATTATAGGAAACATCATGGCGGGCGAGGCTCCGCGATTTGAGGAGCCTCAAACCAATCAGACCGATTCGAAGTTTGATCTTGACAGAATCAGAGAACGCGTTTTAAGAAACATCGAAAAAGTAAGGCGATTGTTTTGGAAATATTTTATGTCGGATTACTCATGCCTCTCCCATACACGCTTTTTCGTTTCTTTAACCACCCTTGAATATCGAGTCCCAGTGTAGCCTAAGCGTTTTGCCGAAAAAGGCAGCAGAAAATACTGAGAAGTGTCACATCTTATGATCTTATCAGTGATTCATGAGGGGCCTACGGACTTTATCAGCCAGTTTCCCGAATTTTCGGAATGGAAATGTTTGGTTTTTTTTTTTAATAAAAAAAAGTCTTTCATGAGTGCACAGTTGCTGTGCTTTCTCCATTGGTTCGAGAAATGTATTGCAGAAGACAAAAATTTGAATATTTGATAAGTACAATCAGTTCGCGTGGATCAGTGCAGACTTTTTGGATCATCAATACCATCACGCCTTGCCATACCCTGTAGCATGCAGGCGCAGTTTTCGTTTTCTAAGCCTATTCCTATTTATTAGTATTTTTTTTAATAGGCCAACTTGGTAACAGTCCATGCATCCTTTTAGCAGCTATTTTCTTGGTCACTCGTCTGTTGTCATGTAGGCCTACATCAATGGTCTCATGATTGCAAAACATAACTTTTTTTCGTATGAGTAGGCATTCTGTCTGTAATGGACAGTCCTTGATCAAGCACCATCCATTTCGTTCTTTTCTCTGCATTGTAGACAAACAAGTAATTCAGTTTAACCAGAGAAATGGTGGACGATAAAGAGAGAACACTGAAACATTAGTTAAAACTACTAGAGTCATATAGAGAGTAAACTTCACAATATTCACTGTGATAGACAGTCTTGCCTCTGAATACTTGTATACACATAAAGTGGCCAGCGGTCATCCTGCACTGGCCATTATACTACTCGTTAGCCAACATCAATCTGAAAATACCTTACAATCTTTTGCAGTGAATGTGGAATGAGGTTTATTGTGGAATAACAGGTGGTATGGTGCTGGCAATACAAAAACTGATCACATGATTCCCAGTTTACTGTTAGATGCATCGAGATCACCTCACATAATCGTCTAAAAGCACATTCTGTCTTGCTTTTGTCTTGTCTGGTGGGGTGCTCTCATGATTTTGATGGAGTGATCAGCATACTACTATTTTAGACCTATTACGTCTGAAATGGTTTCAACTGTTTGTGCTTCCATTTAAATGGGATTACCTTCTCAGACTGATCAAGGGTCCCATGATGATTATGAGAGAAAAGTTGGGGCTTTTTTGTTTTTTGTTTTTTTTTTGTTATAACTAGTTACAACTAAGGCATTTTCTGAAGTGTGTGCTGACAGATTTAACTGCAACTAGTAATAAAATGGAAAACAAGAGAAGAATCTGAACAGTGGGCATTGATGGATCATGGTCTTGCCCTAGTGCTACATGCACATAGATGATGATCATGCAGCACTGGTCAGTCTTGGTTGGTTGGCATACTGTAGCTCACCACAGGGCAAAATACATTCTAGAGAGATCAGTGCCTTGAGGCTTTTTCACATGTGAGAGAAGATAGATAACATTAGCAACATTCTCTGATCACTGCAGGAAAAGTAGTTTCATCCTCTAATGAAGATAATGATCCCTTTAACAGCTAAAAAAAAAAAAAAAACAGGAATGATAAGCCACATCTTGACACACGTTTCTTTTTTCGTCTCATTTCTTGCTTCCCACACTGCAAGGCAGAATTTAGCCCCTCTGCCTACTGTTGTGACTATGATTAGAATTTAGATGGAACGAGCCATAGGGTATTGCTGGTGACTTTGAAGATTGTTTTGGACTGCTTTTGTTGTTGAGTGTTTAAGCTACAGACTCTTTGGAGTTAAAAGAGTGCAATATGGTTTGACAACATGATAAGAACAACATTTAAAGTCAGAATAACTGCAATATTTGGGTACGTCTCAATTTGGGCTCCCTAAAAACCCTAGTATTAATGTCCCCTGGAAAGAGAGCTTTTGTCTGTCAGATACTAGGACTGAAATGGTCACGAGAAGCCAACTTGTATACATCTGTTTGGCATTTGTTAAAGTTTCAAGGCATTCTCTAACCAGATTCACTCTGATCTTTACCGAAAAGAAAATAGCATGGAGAGAATCATGTTTGAAGCCAAATGAAAGTGAGTGAATGTCAAAAGTAGGTAGCACCTGAAGATGACATTTACTGTGCTTTGAACACATACATGTACGTAGGAAGCAAGTTCACTGATTTCATCAGTTCGTGCCTGTGTTTGAGCTTAAACGCTAACTTTGTACTTGGAGTCCTCAGGATTTGAGTTGATCGTGTAAAATGCCATACAGGCCTCATCATTGGAACTGAGGGAGTGGGGGAGGGATACCAAACAAAGAAAAAGAAAAAATCCTGTCTTACAATATTATGTCTGAAAAATTTTGCCTTAAGAAAAGGTTTCTTTTCATAATTCCACCCATTTTATCCGTACAAATGCTTCTTTTTACTGTCAGACATCAAGGTCAAGTTGCAAAAAGTAAAAAACATACGTGTATGCAAACATCTCAAAGTGGAAACTAGAAGAAACATACACACACACACACACACACACACACCCCACACACACACACACACACACACACAGGCACACAGGCACACATATACAAACTTGTAAGCGAAACTTTAGTGTCTTCCACATGGACGTAACAGTATGTGTGTTCTTGATGCAGTTTGAAATTGTATGATTACAAATCATAGTTTTATTTTGTGACAAATTCTTTTCTATAAGCAGGATGCAGAGCACATGAAAGAACATACAAAGTAACATTTCATATGGAGTAGAAAACAGGATCTTGTGCTGATATGGATGGGAGTTGTTTTGTGCATTTTGATGTCTGTTGTTTGTAACATTTGAAGATGAACATTGTTGAAAATTCTTGTTTTTTTCTGTATTAAATTGGTGGTTACTTTGTACCTTGTTTTTTTTTGCGTTCATAAAATTTGTTTTGCCTTGTTTATAGTAATGCTTCAGTGTGTTAATAGTTAAGCTGTAGTCTGTTCCATTGTCCGTGTGTCTTTTCTTAGTGAATGGAAACTGAATATGAGATGAAAAAGAAGTCCATATACAGAACTTACATGTGTATAATTTATAAATGAAATTCTTTGAATGAAAAGTAAACTATGAGTAAAATCGAGCCAGCAGATTTTCAGATAATGGTTAATTGTGTGTGTTGCATGTTTGCTTCTTTATATGTGAAGCTGCTAACTAACCACAAAAAAGAAAAGAAAAGTTTGCCAGCCAACGGTGACAAAACTATGAAAGCAGTCATAGACTGATAACTGAATACAGCTGATTTTTTCTCTTTTGTGTATTTCAGCATCATTATGAAACGGCGCTCTTCTGGGCAGATAAACTGGTGACATTATCTGAAAACTTCAGTAACCCTCAAGGTCAGTCCAGTACTTTACAGAATGAGGCTCTGGTTTGTGTTCCTCCTGAATGTTTTTGGAAATGCCCTATTTTACAAATGATTTTCTGAAATACTGAATGTAATGGAAGATACAGAATTTCAAAATGTTTTGAAATGTGGAGTTTGAGAGGGGAGGGAGTCATTTTTGAATTAATGGGTTAAAAAAAAAAAAATTAGAGAATAAAGTCCAAATGATGTTTTACAAATGTTGACAATTACTTGAAGTGTAAAATATATTTCCTTTTTAAATTTCAGTCAGTAACCAAACTGCCCCCTCTTCACCCCCACCCCACCTCCATAATACCCTGGTTACTGAAAAAGGTCGGCAGTTAAGTTATCATTGTGTTGTGTGGGGTCTCTACATCAGTACATGACAGGGTGGATTTTTCATGACTGCTTTTCTGTGTTGTTAGCCCAGGATTTTTATGACTGGATAGATTTTTCTTGTGTGTGAGCTCAGGGTTTCTGTGGCTTGACATGGTTGGTTTTTCGTATGTGTTGTGTTCCTTTTATATGAGCCAAGGTGTTTGTCATGGGATTAGCTGCACTGGCTATGAACAGTGGCGGGCAAAAGTCAAAGCAGCAGTGCACCGACATATGAACTTGTTTTGTGACTCAGATGCTGTGGAGGACATGTACTGGTATGCACAGACACTGTACCACACGGGACAGTTCCACAGAGCTGCAACATTATTACTCAACCGGAAACTTGTCCAGGTACAATGTGAACTTGTGTGGTAAGTATGCTGGTGATGAAGGGAAAAGTTTTGACCCAGTCTGATGAGCCAGTGTGTTAGTGCTGTAGAAGGTAAAGTCAGGGGGCTGTTGGTAACAGGATTCCAAAGGTAGTGTTTTGTCTTCATGTGGGCATGTAATGTTTAACATGATAGCTAACATGGTAGCTGATTTCTGGAGACCATTTCTGTAACACAAAATATAGGTTTAGACAGTAGAATATCTTATCAGGTACAATTGATTGCTTCCAATAGCATTTGCTTGCTTTTTCTCATTGTGTCTAGACTAGACGATTCTCTCCAACTAAGTGAAGGTCATTGATTGCCGAGGCCATAGAAGTGGAAAACTGGCATGCACATTTGCTGTGTACTTCTGTTCTGAGAGGAAGAAAGGTGGGAAGGCAGGGTTATGGCCTTACTGAGCATTCCTTTCTGTTTGATTCTTTTAACTGCCATGCTTTTTTTCTAATCTATCATTTACAACTACCAAGCATAATTGTATTGAGTGCTGGATGAACATATGAAATCTGGGTACTATTATAAGAAAAGAACACCCACACACAGACTCCCTCCTCTTTAAGAAAAGCCACAACAACAAAAGTCAGATTCAAACCACAGCAAATTTTGTGTAAAAGTCTATTGTGGGTGTTGTTGTCTTACAACAGTACCCTTGCAAGTTTGTAGTGGATGTAGTTTTTTGTTGTTATGTCTCTTCTGTTTGTTGATGTTTAAAATTGACTGTTGTGCTTGCTGTTTGAGGCAGAACATTCTGAGTCAGTTGGTAAGATGATGCTTGAGTCTTGATTCCATCAGTTTGAATAGCAAAATCTTCAGCAGAACAAGTTTGTAGCTTTATGTCTATGGTTGTCCAAATTGCTATGTATAAATATGAAATATCAATGATAGAGAGACTGAAACAGCAAACATGACGCTTCATGACAGTAATGGATTTGGTTAGCTCTGCTTACAATTCATTATGTACAAGAGCAGGATGGTTCAGCTATTACACATACATTATTGGCTTCTGGTTTTCTGTTTCCAGCATTATGATCCCTGCCGTTACCTGGCTGCCAAATGCCTGGTAAGTATGTGGATCAATGCTTTTAGAATCTTTTTTTGTTTTGTTTTTGTTGTTTCTTTGTCATCTTCCAACTCTGTAGAGTTAGTCCCACGCTCTTTATTCCAGCTCCCCATTCACAGCCACAGTTTGTCCCTTCACGTCCTTGCGCAAGCAACTGACAAGGAGCATGAGGCAGCCTATTAGAGGACACACAAGTCACTTACATTGTGTTCAGTGGTATCTGTTCTGATCCATCGCACCCAGGACAACATCCACTGGGTCACCTGATGACAATAATTGCTTACTTGTGAGAGCTGCAAAGTGCTGCACTTTTGGCGTAGCATACTACAATATCATTGACAGTGCCACAATGTGACTCATTCTAATGAAATGGAGAAAAAGAAAAATTAACCGCTTCCACAAAATAGCTGCAGGTGAAACAAAACCGAGACAAAGAGAACTGTGGACGAGACTTTTTCCCTCAGAAAATGGCTAAGTTCAGTAAGGAGAGGGAGAAAAGTCAGAAGAAAAATGGCTAGAGATGACTGCGATTTTGTCACCTTCTCAATTGCTTTCGTTGTCAGCCATTTCATTTTTTGAAGGTCAGGTGAAAACACCATGACAACTAGCATGATGAGCATGATATCTATGGTGTTAATCCAGTATCATGTCCTTTGTGAAGCAGAGTGTGACAGGAAGTGCTATCAAGGCCACAGAGACAGTTTCATAGAAGAAACCAGCAAAGAACATTTTTGCACTTAAATTTGGAATGCTGTGTTTAAAATGTTTAAATGCTACACTTCGTGCTTTGAAGGCTAGGCAGCTGTGAGTCATGGAGCCAGCATCAGTGAGTGTCCTCTCCCCAGAGGGTGCCGTCAGGTTTGTCCAGCGACTGTTCTCATGAACTCGCCAGTACCAGAGCTTACTCTAGAGCGCGGGATTTGTACAATCCCCCGAAAATCTGTTCCTTCCCACAATTATCGAGTCTTAACGCGGGCAGACTCCCGCACAGTTGCAGGACTGCCCGCCCTGTTCACTGATCGTTGCAGGCGCTCGTTTGTCGTCTGCTTGAAAAACTGAAACCAGAACTGAGCAGGAGCGAACGATTTCTTGATATTTCATCGGCTGTTAGTGTAAATCAACCAATCGGCGGCATTCATGTCCTCCTTCTCGATCACCGACGAGAAGTTGCGAGAGTTTAAAACGCCATATTGGATATTTTCCAAAATGAAGCGTGCACCCACCCTATTTGACTTCGACTTTCGTGGAAGAAAAGTGAAAAAAAGATTCTGTGCCTTGCGAGGGTGGAGAAGATCATGAAGAAACCGCGACTACATCCAAAAGCTCGGAGAAGCAGCCGAAAAGAGTGCCAGTGCAAAAGAACACCAGTTTCAAGACGATTGGCTGAAGAAGTGGCCCTGGGGGGGGGGGGGGGGGGGAGTGCCCCCCTTTTTTTTTATATGAGGGAGGGACTGCCCCCTTTTTGAAAAATCCTAGATTAAGCTCTGCAGTACATGTGACCTTGACACGAACTTATAATGGGCATAGACATGTAGTAGAGGAAGTCAAAAGTGAGGTCATGATGAGAGCAGGACATGGACTGATGAAGGGCCACAGAGCAGGCTTTTCAATGCTGATGGAAAAGGACGAGGATGAAGATTACATGACTTATGGAGTTCCGTTTTGGTCAGGGGCTACATGACAGGGTTGTATTCTATGCATGCTTTCATATTGTCTCCTGGGGTAAACCAGGCCTGAGAGATACAGACACCTGCCTTGTTGGTCAGGAAATTTGAACAAGACTCGGAGCATCCATTAAGTAGATAAAACAACAGCTGTGTTGTTCCCTTCTGAGACCATAGAAAACTCATCTTTTGGTAGGTGGCAGTCTGGACCAAAAATTCTACAAACAAATGGTTCTAATTGGAGTCAAGTCCTCCACCTCCCAGCCTGCAATTTGCAGTGATTGCCACCACGCCACAGCTGGTCTGCCTGTAGAACTTTGAGTTTTAAAGATAGGTGGAATGATGGGTTGAAATGCAGGTAGTTTGGGTTTGGTTGCCACTTAGAAAATGTGAGATGCAAGTTTACTCCTATGTTGTTATAAATAAAGTCTGACATATATTCTAATGCAGGTCAAAAACATACAGAAAAAATTGTTTTGGTGTGTTTTCTTAAATCTTGATATAAACACGAAAATACGATTTTCAACCTTGCATTTTAAAAGTAGGTTTCAGAATTGTAACTAAGATTGAAAACTGAAATTTCAAAGTTAAATGAATTCGCATTGAGATTTCAGTGCCATATACCAAAGCACAAAACTTTTACAACACACACACACACTCACACTCACACTCTCACACACACGCATGCATGCACACAGATGCATTCACAACACGTGCACATACACATATATATACTTTCTGATCAAACGAACAGTGCAAAGATGTATCTGTCAGAAAGGTAGAATCTTTCTCTAGAGCTGTCGCTTGTGCAGTACGAGTGCAAGGAATACCAGGAGGCTCTCAACATCCTGGGTACTGCAGAGTTGTCGGTGACTCGACCGTCCGTCCTTCAGTCCAGCACAAATCAGCCCGGCAAAGAGGAGGACAGCACTGTCTTCAGTAAAGTGAAAAGGGTCAGTACGTCTGTAGAAATGGGAAAAGCATGTCTGGAATTCTTGAAAAGAACAATTATAGTTTGGTTAATATCTGCAGAGCAAGCCTGCTTTGTATTATTATGTCAGCAGTGTTCCATCTGAAATTCCAAAACGTTAGGACACATATCCTCCTAGTTTGAAGAAAGTCGGTGAGATATTTGGGATATACATAGGACAAAGTGTCAGGATACTTAATGATAAGAATGTGTTATTACTCAAATGCTTTCATTTTGGGAGAGAAAAAGAGATTTAGAGAAAAAAAATGTGTAGATGGTTAGTAGCAGGTTACACAGAACTGAGATGAAATATCTGGATATGTTATACTGTAGTACAAGGAAAGACAAGGTGGGAGTATGTGTAGAAAGTCTCAAATATTTACGGATTTGAATGGTCATCACAGCATCCTTTGGCATACAGGGTAAACATGACATGATGGGAGTATCTGGTCAGTGTGAACTGCAGGTGCAACATCATGTGTTTGCATTTGTAATATATTTGCATTTGAAACATTTCATTTAGCCATCCTTGACTATGATCATTTTGGATTTTCCTCTTGTTGTTTTTGTTGTATTCCTCATTTAAGGGGAAGGAGTTTAAGCTGGTGGGGAAGTGATAAAAAATTTGGATTGAAAAATTTAATTCTTCCAGACTTTTTTTTTTTAAATGCCCAATTCAATTTTCCCTTTTCATTCCCTCCTTTGAGCAGCGTGAAAAGACCCTGAGGTTGATCCCAGCAGAGAAGTGACAGAGAGAAGCCTTGTTTTAACAGCAGGCAGTGTGTGTCATGGGGATTGTTGGATGCTGTTGTGTGTGCTGGGTCAGGTGGACAGTTCCATCAGCTTGCTGCGAGGTAGGATTTACGAGGCCATGGACAACCGAGGGCTGGCCGTGGAGTGCTTCCGCCGGGCCCTGCAGCAAGATGTGTACTGCTTTGAGGCCTTCGACCTCCTGGTGTCCCATCACATGATGTCTGCACAGGAAGGTGAGGAAGCAGGATTGGCCCCACATACACTACTGTGTTGGGCGCGCCCCCGTTTCCCGGAGTAGACTAGAACACAAATGGCACCATGCTCTTTGCTCTCTCTCTCTCTCTCTCTCTCTCTCTCTCTCTCTCTCTCTCTCTCTCTCTCTCTCTCTCTCTCTCAAGCTCATTTCTTTTAATAAATATTGTGACTGTATTGAAAAGTACAACGGGTTGCCATGATGCCACCCACTAAGATCAGCTGATTTACAAAGAAAATATCTCAATTTTTTTTCTTGGGAATAGTACAGCATACAAGCGTTGATGTGTTGCCATGATACTACCCAGAGGAGGAGACGTAACAGTGCTTTTGAGTCTTGCGTGTGGTTAGCAGTGCTAATCTGATAACATGAATAGCACCGCTAGTAGCCTCCAATTGAGAAAAGAAAGTGATGTTGCAGAACTAGACTTAAAGAGCATTTTACACCTTTTTAATTGATATTGAACTCTCAGCTGTCTCAGGTCTGAGAGTTTCTGAGTAATCTTAACTCACTCGCTATCAATGTCCGCAAATTCAGACATAGTACGACGAAGCGTTTGCTACCAATGCCCGCTTATATAATTTATGTGGATTCGGATTTTGAAAATTTGTGCTGTCCGAGTGATGTATCGGGTACGAAACTCAAGAACGGAGATGGTTCCTTGGTTATCCCCTTCCAACTTTTCATTCACTTGAGCAGTGTGTGTGGCGTGGCTCACTCGCTAGCTGACAACAACAAAGAGTACCGTTGTTCAGCTCTGCTCCGTGATACACATTTCCATAAATACTCATGTCTGTGTTGACAGAACAAGAGCTGCTGAATTCCCTGCCATTTGTGGCACAGTGTCCCAAGGAAGAGGTGGAACTCTTGAAGTTCTTGTATGAGAACCATTTGAAAAAGGTAAGTTGATTTTCCACTAATACTTGCTTACTCATCGTTTTCTCTTATGGACAAAACTGTCAAAAGGGACTGTCATCTTGTATTGTATGTGTGACTGTTCTCATTCTGCTGTTTATGGTACATTGTTTTGAAGTTTGAAAACCTTTTTTTCCGGACCTTTAATCACCTTGAAATTCAGGAATTAATTAATCTGTGAGGAAATGTCTTGAAAAAGCTTTGAAAACTGATATCCTGCTCACTAAAAGAAAACATACATGACAGAAAATGAAACTAAAGATTCAGAGCACACACACACACGCACGCACACTCACACTCACATTCAACACTCGCACTCACACACACACACACACACACACACACACACACACACACACACACCACACACACACCATCATGCGCATACACGCCTAACAACCCAGACATTCATCATTCAGGGAACAGTAGTCGAAAGAATACTGCACAGAAATTTGGACCTGTTCTAAAATAATAGATTATACGGTGAGACTCCGAAAGCCCAAGAAAGATTGTTTCAGACTGCAGGGGCTTTGTAAGTGAAAGGTCTTTCGTGGTATGTCATCTCTGAAAGAGGGAATTTTCAAGAGCCTTGTGCCTGAGGGGGGAGAACAGAGGTGAAGTGATCGATGGGCAGCAGTTCAGACAGACGGCAGGGTAAAGTTCCAGATATGACAGATGAAGTCAGAGGTTATGATCTGTTCTGTCAAAGCTGGAAAGCCAGTGAAGAGAGCGAAAGAGGTGACACTTGCTTGAATTTTGAGCTTCAGAAAATTATTCCAGCTGCATTGTTTTGGATTTTCTCGGAACTGTCAAGGTCTCTGTTTAAGCCGCTGTTATGAAGCAGTTTTGATTTTGAAAAGCTTTTATTTTTTTGGCACAGCATTCCATCACAAGTGGTAGCAGCGTAGCTTTGTCAATGAAGTCATAGCATACTACACTGAAAGCAGACCTGTTTACTCTACGATTTTGGCGTAGCAAACTCCGAATTTGGCACTTGTGCTACGATGCTACGACCATAAAAATAAATTACGCTTTCTGTTCATTTTCTGCTCTGCAATTTCTTGTGCGCCAATCCCCGTGCCGATCCAAGTTTTGCGCCGATCCAAGTTTTTTTCTCGCCAGCAGTTTGACTGGTTCAAGTTTAAAGCACGCCCGCCTAAGTTACTGCATTATACACTGCCGCGCAGTCCGCTGTCGCGCTGAAAAATCGGCTCTCCTGAACACAGCTCTTTGACCCACTTTCACGTCTCGTCACGTCTCGCCGTCGTGCCGTGTGTTTGTGCCTTTCATCTGCAGAGACAAATTCACAATGGACATTAGACAAGCGGAAACGGCATGAAACAGATGATGAGGATGATTTAATATTGATGGAGCAGGAGGACAATTCTAAGAAGCAGTCAAACTCGGCAAAAAAACACCGTAAAGCAGGACAGAAATTTACCAAAAGCCATCATCAAGCCTACACTTGTCTCGTTCCTTCAGCGAGAGGAGCTGAGTTCGCACACTGCACGATATGCAACTCTCATTTTTCAGTGAAACACGGCTGCCTCAATGACTGCAAAAAACACGTTGGCACTCAGGCGCACAAAGCACACGTTGGCACTCAGGCGCACAAAGAACTAGCAGGTGTAAAGAGTGCAGCCATTACTTCATTTTTTGTTCGCGACGAAGCTAAGGCAGGCCCCTCCAGTTCCATCGACAACGATGTCACAAATTGTCAAAAGCAGAAGGCATCTTGTGCCGGCTAATCGTCGAGTCAAATCTTTCCCTTGCATCAGCTGGGAGATTTGCAAAAGCCATACAAGCTATGTGTCCTGACTCTAAAATCGCTGGAAGTAAGTACGATCTTTGTTTCTAGATATATGCACCAACTGCCTCTCTCTCTCTCTCTCTCTCTCTCTCTCTCTCTCTCTCTCTCTCTCTCTCTCTCTCTCTCCCTCTCGCTCTCACACACACGCAGTCACATGAATACTCATTAATTTATACACACACAAAGAAGGCAATCTAAGAAAGAAGTGTAAGTAAACTAGTTATGTTTTTGTTTCCCTTGAAGTTTTGAAGGTTGCTCTTACAATATGACACTTGTGAAAAAGATTGAATACGGTCATAGTAGTACTATATAGTAATATCAAAATATCATCAACTGGTTACCTCAAAAAACGGATTGCTCAAAACAATTATTTAGTCCCCTAAATTTCGAGGTAACCGATTTCCACTGTATATATATATGGGAAGAAAAGAAAAAAAGACAATATTATACTATTTTGACTTCATGCCTGTGAAACACGGCTTTAGCCTGTCAAAGAGATATGTAGAGGACATTATTTTTACCTTAGAATGCAGGAAAAGCGTCAGCCCCGGACCCCGCTGGGGGAGCTTACAGCGCTCCCCCAGACCCCCTAGACTGTTGGGGGCTTCGGCCCTGCGGGCCTCGCATTTGCTACTACTTTTCATACCCCTGCTACTATTTTTGGATATCTCGGCTACTCCAAGACATTTTGGGGGGGTAAACAGGTCTGTGAAAGCATGGCACTTGGCAGCCTGTCAAGAAGATACTTTAGGATGCCAGCGAGAAGGCAGTTACTGCAGTCCTGTCTGGAAGTGACAAACTACAGGTCAGACTTTTTCTAATCTTCTGCTGTAAACTTCTCATATCCTAAGACGATATACAGGGTATTTTGTATGGGAGAGTAAACCTAGACACCTTGCAGTAAATATTTTGATTTCATTTGTGTCTTAATCAGTATGTTTTAAAAGAAAGAAAAAGTGATAGAAATCAAGCATCATATTACTCTTCAGTTATTTGACATTGCTCCACAGTTTTGTTCATTTCTCAAAATGAAGATGAACTGACGACAGTTCAGATCATTGAATAATGCTGTTGTTATGAATTTCTGTTAGTTTCTGAGGAAACCTTAAAGCCCTCGCTAAATTGTTGGAAAAGTAGTTAGCAGAACATATCCTTTCTGTTATGATATTTATTTCTGGTCTAGTTACATTTAATTTGTGTTGCCTGTTGACCCTCAGTTGATGATGGGTAGGTTCCGTTAATGAGAATGATAACCAGGTGCACATATGCATACATTTTATCGACACTTAATTATTCTGACTGATATGGTGGTTGTTTTTTTTGCCGACTATTTTAGTTGCATATTTCCGCTGATTTTTTTTTTTTTTTTAATAATGTCCTGGGGAAACCTCGTAGAGTTTAGTTCTGCGTATAGTGTACAGACCCTGCAGTAAGCAGATGGTTTGATTTATTGTGCCACTTCTCCCACAGAGATGGCTGCCACTGTGCCAGTCCTCAGAACTTCATTTGTCTGGATTCTCCCATGTTGTGGGGATTGGGGGGTGGATGGGTTGCCTTGTTTTCAGTTTGGAGTTCAGTTTGTCCCGGCATTCCCCTGTTCCAGTGTGTTGACTGCAGAGCTTTGGTCTGTGCCCTGGTTGTGAGAAGAAGACTGTTGCTGTATGTTGCAGTACAACAAACCTGAAGACCACTGTGTACCCAACAGTCTGTCTTCCTTCAAGGAGAATATGGACGTGGTGGTCAATCAGGCAGAACGTCTCTATTACAACTGTGACTTTCAGCAGTGCTACAGGATTACTAAAGAGTAAGTCATGACCATGTTTCTTTTCTTTCTTCTGACTGCTACTGGATGTTTTGCTGCTGTGGTGGGTACCAAGTCCCTAAAGTATTACATTGGCACCAGGATCTTGAAATGCAACTTTGTTGAGTGTTTCAAGTTCTCTATGTGCTAGAGAAGGTGAATTTCATGATGATGACGGAACTCAGACTGAGCCTACAGATTTTAACTAGAAGAATTTGAATCTGCTTTATGTAGAAGAATTTGAATGTGATATGCCATTGCAGTTGATAACAATATTAGGGGTTTTGAAGATAACATGTGAACTTAAAATTGTTTTCATGAAAACACTAAACATACCCTTGAATTTGCCTGCAGGCTTTTGTTTTTTTTTAAACGTTTAATTATCACTAAAAGCGTAGCAGATCATTGAAAGATTTCATCGTGAGTGGGCTTGGTGTTAAATGACAAAGAGGTAATGGTGTTCTGATAAAGTTTTTGACTTACTGGTTGCGTGTGTAATCAGTATATATACATATATGAATTGGCAATGTTCTTGGGTACTTTTTTTTACCACAGAAAACTACATGTTGAAACCTTTAAGTTTAATAAATACATTTGAAATTTTCAAGACTTCAAGCAAAGTCAAGAAACTTGTTGAAAACTGATTAATGTCTGCCTGAAACGAATTGATGGCTCAAATCTTCTCATTTTCTGAATTTGATCACAAATAATTAATGCAGACTGGAATTAAAATAAAAGGTATTCTAGCTTTTTCGGGGTTCTTAAGTTATTTCTAGATAGTCAAAAAAAAATTTTCTTTCTTCGTGATAGACGAAATTCAAAATAATGTATATTCAAGTGTTTTAAGTTCAGATTTAGTAAGTCACCGAAGATTGTGCCTGTGTATTTGTAAAACATGGAAGGCTGCTCTTCTGTCGGGCAGACTTTCACTTCAAGAACGAAGATATTTTGTTGTGCAGTGTTGATGATCCGTGTCTGCTTGTTAATCACATGATCTTTAAGTTCACAATGTCTGCTTGCTAATCACATGATCTTTAAGTTCACAATCCCAGATTGTTGAGATAGATGCAACTCAGATTCCAAGTTGGCTGAGGAAAAAAAATAGTCAGCATACACTGGGATTTGTCCAAGCTAGCCCAAAGGGAAGTAAACTTGCAAAACCACTCATCAAGTCATATGATTGGTTTGAATTTGTAGTTGATTTTCCAAAATGTTGTAAAAATATCTTTTGGTAGGGCCATACTAATTCAAGTTCATGTTACTTTAAGAAAAGAATAATTTAGATTTGGGACAGAGATTGTTTCAGCCAATTTTCCAGCCTATTCAACAATCTTGTACCACTGCCATATGGAAATGATGTACCATACAATAGCAACTACGTACCAAAAGATACCCATAGCATTGTCATCTTTTCAAAAGAGGAGGAGGCTGCGCAATCTATTGAAGAAGTGACAAGTTCAAAGACTGTGCCAGCTCAGCTGATGGCAGAATTTAGGTTGCCCCTATCTGCTACTGGTCAGTTTTCTGAAGCCTGTAAACTGATTTTTCTTGACTTGAGAATTCCTGCAAAATGTGCACTGGTGTTTTTTGAGCAAAAAAAGTATCTTGTCAGAGGAAAAGTATCAAGTTCTGTTCAAGCTTATATAGTTCAGAGGGATCAAACGGACATAATTATTAGGTATGCGCTAACTCATCCACATCAAAACCAGCAATCCACAGGGAGCAGTCAATGTCAAGTCGTCATGAGGCAACCCACCGGAGGAGACACTGCACTGCTGCCGAGTCACTTCGGTGGTGTTCAGTGGCGCCTGTTCTGATCTAACATACGCAGGACACCACCTACTAAGCCCCCTACTGACGACAATAATTGCTTAGTCGCGGAGCTGGCGTGAGTGAGCTCTCCCTCCGGAGGGCGCCACCACGTCCGTCCAACGACAGCCCCCATGGACTCGCCGATACCGGTGACCCCGACGGAAGCAAACCAAGGCCACAGACGCGGAGAGGACATCGAAACTGAGGTCACCATGAGAGCAGGGCATGAAGGGCCACAGAATTTGAGACATTTTTTTTTAATGCTGATCAATGGGAATGAGGATGATTAAGATGATGCTACGGATTTCCATTTCGGTCTGAGACTACATGACAGGGCTGTACTCTACACTTCCTTTCATAATATATCCTGGCGTCAACCAGGCCCGAGAGATACAGGCACCTGCAGTGTTGGTCAGGAAATTTGAGCAACACTCTCAGAAACACATCCATTAAGTGGATGAAACTCGACTGTGTGGTCCCAGTCTTCCCAACTGAGTCCGCAGCAAACTCAACTCTGGGTAGGAGCCGGTCGGGGAAGAAAAAACCCACATGACTCTGATGGGATTCGAACCCACGACCTCCCAGCCGGGAGTCCGCGACGCTAACCACTTCGCCATGGCGGCTGGTGTGTCAGTGCATTCAGGGTTCGTACAGAGTCCTGGAAGTCTGGAAAAAGTATGGAAAAATGAAAACATCATTTCCAGGGCTGGAAAAGTCTTGGAATTTTGTAATTTGTGGCCATGGGTCTGGAAAAGTCCTGGAATTTTGTAAAAGATGTGCAAACTTTTTCATGATGTCGAATTTTGCTTTGAAGTTTCTTTACAAAAACATTGAATTAGGAATAAAAACAGAAATTAAATCACGCACAATGATCGCGGTTTTCAGATTTCCTCTGGCCGGAGGTTTAGCAGACGATTACCAAGGGAGGTAATTTGTAACTTCATCAAATCAATTTTGATCAAATTACCTCCCTTGGTATTAACGCTCGCGACGACGTTTGTAAACTTTTTTTAAAACTAGTGGTGTTTTTTTTAATAACTTTTTTTCCTCCAACCAGTCTCTTGCACACCATGCATAGTCTGTATGTTCTCTTACAAATGGATATATTTTTGCTGATTTTAGTGTTTTGGCATTTAATACAAAGAGTCCGAGTTGGTTAATGTTCTAATATGTGGTGTACTGGCACACTCACTCTGATAAAAACTGGAAAAAAAGAAATGGCAGTTTGACTTTTCTCTGTTCAGGTTGATGAAAAAATTATTTTAAAACAAAGTTTTTTATTTTCTTTATACAAAAAAAAATTGTAAGTAATTTTTTTTTCATCAACCTGAAAATCAAACTGCGGTTTCTGTTTTCAATTTTTACGCAAGTATTGTAACCTTGAAATAGAAAAGGCATTCCTTGAAAACTCCTTGACTTTTGTTCTTGGAAGTCTGTAGGAACCCTGTACATACACACACACACACACACACACACACACACACACATGCTGTCTCTAACGCACTCGCTCTCTCTCTCTCTCTCTTATCCAAAAAATTATGTCAAAATTTAAATACGGAATTGAATAGAGAGCACATTGGCTTGTAAGTACTCAGCCATGTTGAACATCCAAATTAAAATGAAAGGACAGTTGAGAGGCCGCAAGGCCTAGTGTCCTAATTACCTGACCTGACCTGACCTGACCTGACCTGACCTGACCTGACCTGACCTGACCGTATCTCTCTCGCACGCACACACACACACACACACACACACACACACACACACAAACACACACACACACACACTCCCACAAACATACACACACACACACACTGTCTCTCACACACCTACACCCACACATGCGCGTGTGCACTCACACTCACACTTACACACACACCGTCTCTTTCTCTCTCACATACATAGACACATACACTGACTCTCTCTCTCTCTCTCACTGTCTCTGTCTCCGTGTCTCTGACTTTTTCACGCATGTGCGCGCACGTGCACACACACACACACACACACACACACACACACAAAATTTTTTGGTAAGTATTGAATGCCCTGCTATCATTAAAGCAGTTCTTTTCTGGTGTGTTTAGCATGGTAATCACATACAGAGATGCACGCACACACATTCTGGGGTCTGGAAAAATTATGAAAAGCCCTGGAAAAAGTCTGGAAAAAGTATGGAATTTTGTTTGGTCACATCTGTATGAACCCTGTGTATTGTTTGTTCCAGAAATGTAACTCTGTTTCATTATTCATTTTTCTCTTTGGTCTGTTAGACTCCAAAATCTCTAAAGTAACAATGGATTATTGAAGGCATGATTTCATTCAGACTGTATCACATTCTACACAACATTTTTCAAGCTAAATGGGGTATAACATAGTGATCAGTTGAGTTGCCATCATGCTGGTATGCTGTGAATTTGTTACTACTGATGGTTTCTAAATAGGTATTGCAGATGAACAGTCTCAGAGGTAATTCTTCTGATGTGTATTTTCAGAGGTAGACAGGTCAGTCTTGGGCAGCATGTTAGTCAATTTTAATGATGGAAAAGCGGATAGTGGGAAACAATATTTAAAAGGTTTAATCAAGAACTGATATCAGAATCTTTAGTTGAATGGTTTATTCAGATACAGATGTTTTGAGCATTGTTCAGTTGCCTGTAGTATGGAACATTATTTTGCTGATTGATTTATCATTTCAAAGGGGACTGGAAGCCGTTAAACAGATTATCCAATTTCAAGGGGATTTTGAGGGATGTTTGGAAACCAGAATGTTCTTTGGAGATGGGGGACAGAGTGTTAAGGGGAGAGAGAGTTTTCTTTGGGAGGTAAAACTGGGAGACTAAAACCAAAATGTTGGAAATGCCCAGTGTTTATAGGGAGCCACTTTTGTATTGTTGACTGGAAGGTAAATCTTTTTTTCTGAAAAAAAAAAGGCCAAAATGATGGAGAAAACTGAAGTGCTGAAAGGGAAGTTATAATCGGTCAGGCACCAAAAAAAAAAAAAAAATGATGATGTGGAGAATGTTTGTTGTAACGGTAACAGTGGAAACAGTTTGTGTCATCGTGGTATGGTGTCTTGTTTTGATGAAAAGAGTTGCAACAGATCCACGCATTTGATGGTTGTGTTGCAGTGTGTTGACGAGAAGAGACCCATTAAACAGTCGCTGCCTGCCTGTCCACATAGCTGTGCTGGTGGAGCTGAAGAAACCCAATGGTCAGTACAGAGAGAGAGACTCATTTTTTGATGTCTCCAACATCTTAATTAAATAGCCCAATTCTGATCCACACTTGCCTCATATCTCCTGCTGCACTGGTTCCACTTCATCCATTTCAGCATTCTCAGCAGTCAGATTTTTTGGATGAAAATTCACTTATTTGAAAGGAATACCTTGTTGTGGAAACCGATGCATGTACCAGAGAGTTAACCAACATTTAAAATGATTTTTAGCCGATGACTTAAGAATAGAACGACTTTACCAAGTATGGAAAATTAATAGAAATAGAGGGTTAATTTTTGTTGTGATCACTGCAGGGGTATTATGTATAACATTGAAAGTGGTCTTCTGAACTAGAATCATGTTTATTAGCTGACAACAGCAAAATGCCAATCATTGATCGGTTAGAATGAGAATTTATGATCAATGATGAAAAATTGAAATTTGGCATCGTAGTATCAGATTTTTTTCTGTGGGATCATCTTAACCCGTTCAGTGCCTCACAATAATACAAACAAAGGTGTTCCCCTGGTGCCAGGGACATCTCATGATTTGGGGGTCATAATTAACAAAAAATTCTTGCTCAGAAACTACAAAAGATAGAAAAATGAAATCTGTATCATTTTTTAAGGAAATTGAATGAAGATTTTGAATCTGGGCTTCTTTTGTTTTAATTTTGATAATAAAAAAGTATTTAGGCATTTAGATTTGGATAGATTTTTTTGCACGATCAAAAACATATGTATTTACCACGACATCTTCACATCCAAACAAGAACACACAGCAAAAAAGTTGAAAATAAAGTTTGTATTGTCACACTACACCTGTAAATGAAAGTAAAACAGTTTGGAAGTCTATCAAGACGCTCACACTCGATGCAGACTGACCAGTCCACGACCACGCCCCCCCTCTCCCAGCACACCCCCTTGCTTGACTTCAACCCTCTCTTTCACCCCTCATCTCCCCCTACCTTTCCGTCTGCACCGTGTGTCACGCCGCGAGCATGCCACGCTCCCCTCTCGCGCTGATTTTCACATCACTGGACACCACGCGGTGCACAGTACACACTAGGCTGGCTCGTTCGACGCTGTCAGCTGAACACACACACTGAGGTCACAGAGCCCTACTCAATAACTGACGAATATGGTCGGCAATTCCACCACTATCATCATCTCACCTTCATGCTCGAGTGAGTCGTTGAATAAAAGATTATTGTGTTTGTCAAAAATCATCAGCAGAGCCTGCTCAGCTGTGTAAATACGTTGATTTGGTCGCTGGGCTTGTCGAAGGTTGCGCCGCCATCTTTGCAAGCGAGACACGAAGTGCTGGCTGGTCATCCAGTCAGTGATGAGAATAAATGGGCTTTCCCCTCACGTGTGGTCATTTACATATTATTTTAAGACTACAGACATATAAGGCTTTCTACGCAAACTCTATTTGAGTCCGTTGATAGAAATAGTAACGAATGAAAATTCAAGAAAAATGCATGACGTCAAGGGAATGCCCATAGGCACTGGAAAAGCACTTTTATTACAGCGTCAGCTGACTGACTAAAGGCGCTCAACGGGTTAAGAACTGAAGTATTCACTATTATTTGAGTATAAGGTAATAAAGTAATTTCAAATGAACTGTTTACTTATCCTGACTCCCACTATTTGTGTGACTAAGAATGGGAAACAGAAAAATAACTCTAATTAGACACATAGTCATATAAATGCTGTTTATCCTCTATCTTTGTCAGTTATCAATGTGTAGTCTTACAAAAAAGGACATTTTTACATAACTGAGTAATGTTTTTTTTCTTCAAAACTTGACTGTGCAAGTATCACGGTTGTGCATTATGTAAACTTTAATTTTCTGAGGCAGCTTTCAGTGATAAAGCACTATGAGTTCCCAAGAGTTTTATGCATGATAAGCAGAATGTTTCAGCATTCACATGTGTGTACAAATGTATGTGTAAAGAGTTTCACACACACACACACACACACACACACACACACACACACACACACACACACACACACACACACTGTGTTAAGATATTTGATCTTCTTTTCTTCCAGAATTGTTCTATCTGAGCCATAAATTGGTGGATTATTATCCAAGCAAGCCGGTAAGTGCATGAATAGCCACACTTTATTTCACTTTGTTGAATGTTTGTTACCATAATTGAAAGAAGATTAGAGGAGTTTCACTGTATCCCATTTTATAAATTGTGTTGAATGTGGTATTATTCATAACATTTTTAAGGGTAAAATACATACTCCTGATGTTGCCACTGTGGTATAGCCTGTTGTTGAAATCCCTGATAGCAGACACAGTGATCCACAATGGGTGCTGAGAGAGGCCTTAAAGTCTTTACTTCTTACTTATCCCTTCTCTCTCTCACCCACACTAAAAATATTGTAACTGTGTTTTGTTTCTTTTGTTTTGTTTTTCTCATACTTGCCTTCCCAAACAAATGACTTATCCCCTCTTGACATGCAACAATGCCATATTACCAGGATCCCCCCAAGAACAAATGAGTTATCCCCTCTTGACATGCAACAATGCCATATTACCAGGATCCCCCCAAGAACAAATGAGTTATCCCCTCTTGACATGCAACAATGCCATATTACCAGGATCCCCCCAAGAACAAATGAGTTATCCCCTCTTAACATGCAACAATGCCATATTACCAGGATCCCCCCAAGAACAAATGAGTTATCCCCTCTTGACATGCAACAATGCCATATTACCAGGATCCCCCCAAGAACAAATGAGTTATCCCCTCTTGACATGCAACAATGCCATATTACCAGGATCCCCCCAAGAACAAATGAGTTATCCCCTCTTGACATGCAACAATGCCATATTACCAGGATCCCCCCAAGAACAAATGAGTTATCCCCTCTTGACATGCAACAATGCCATATTACCAGGATCCCCCCCAAGAACAAAATTAGGTGAGCAACGAGACATTTGTTTGGACCGATAAGTATCGGTAAAATTTCTCAGTTCGCTGACGACACTCAGTTAATGAACATACGAGACAGAAAGTCTTTTGAGCAAAGTATGCAAACGGTGGAAATATTTGGACAGTACCCTGGATAATAATAATAATAATAATAAATCGAGCTTATATAGCGCTCTTCGATGAGAGAAGACTCATCCTCAGAGCGCTTTACAATACAGGAAAAATAAAAGTTTCCATTAACATTGCACAATATTGGGAAAAAGGCATCAAAACAATAGGTCACAAAGCAAGCACTAAAACAGATGCACAAGCCACATCCCCCCCCCCTCCCACTCTATCCTCCCCCCCCCCCCCCTATCAATGTAGATAAAACCCAAGCAAAATGGCTAGGATTTAAGAGAAAATCAACCAAAAGGTATTTACCACATCTGAAAATAAACTGGAACCCAGACAGATTTAAGATACTCAGAATTTGGCTAACAAGCGATCTTAAGCATTGCCATGCAATTACTTATAACGACAAACTTGCAAAAGTGGTAGCATTGTTTAAAATTTGGTCCAAGAGAAATATTACTCCGCTGGGAAGGGTGGCTGTTCTGAAATCTTTGATTCTTTCAAAGCTGGTAAACCTGTGGATTTTGTTGCTTAACCCACCCGATGATTTCATGGCAGATCTCCAGAAAGCATGTTGCAGATTTGTGTAGAATGGAAAACAAGACAAAATGAATAGGAAGACAACAGTCAAAAGTGTAAAAGATGGTGGTTTAAGTGTTCCTGAAGTTAAAACATATTTAATGTCTGCTAAAATTACATGGATACGAAAATTGTATTATTCTAAGCATAACTGGAAAAGCATTTGTACCCAGTTATTTCCTGTTTTGAATAAACTGGATATGTTCAGACCATTGTGTGTTACTCATAAAAAAACGGATAACCTATTTTGGAAACAAGTTTTCAGTGCATATCAACTGTTCTGGAAGAAAGTACAGCCTAAAACAAGTACAGATTTACTAGCCGAACCATTTCTCTACAATGAACGCTTCAAACTTGGAAACGAAGTTATTCAATCAGCAAACTGGACAGATCATGGCGTTCATTGCATTGCAGATTTTTTAAAATGTAGACAGAAGATTTTTGTCTTTAGCAGACTTCAGTCGTCGTTTCCAGGTCAGCATTAACTTTTTGACGTATGGTGGTTATCTATCATGTATTTGACAATATATGACTAAACATGATATTGGTTTAGAAATTAAAAGCAAGTCTGAATTTCCATGCGCCCTAAAAGTGATTTTGTCGATTTGTAAAGGTATGAACCTTTATTATCGCATATTGATGGACAATCGCCCAGCTCCTAAATGTTGTAAAAAATGGAGTAATACATTGAAAGGCAAAACAGTTTGGCAAAATGTTTTCAAAAAGATACACAAAATTTCTGAAGTGAAATTAAAATGGTTTCAAATGAGGATCATACATCGAATTCTTGGTACAAATATCGTATTGAAAGAAACGGGTGTGGTTGGCGATGATTACTCTTGCACGTTTTGCCATACAGAAAAGGAATCTATAAGACACTTATTTTGGAGATGTAATGTTATCAAAGCATTCTGGATTAAACTCATCAAAGAAATTAATGAAAAATGCAAAATGACAAATTTGACCGAAAATTTGTAATTTTAGGTACTGATAAACAGATTGAAAATGACAAAGCATTTAAAAGAATAGTTCTGTTTGCGAAATGGTTTATTTTTCAATGTAAACACAACAAATGTGCTCCAATGTGCAGTGTATTCAGGAAACAACTACTAGGAAAGTTTGAAATTGACGAATATATATCCAAAATTGATTGCCTGACATGATTTGAAAAAACATGGGAATCGTATATACCATTTACTATTACAGGAAAGGAAAACTTCAGCATCACATACTGCTTAATGCTACCAATATCTATATGTTTACATTCATCAAGACTGTTTATGCTGTTCTTTTCTTGGTATTTTACTTTGTTTTGATTTTTTTTCTTCATCATCTGTGTATGTCCCATCAGTTGCATTACCCCCAAGTCATTTATTTTGGTTCTTTTGTACACAGCTGTATCCTGGTCTTGTCCTGCTACAGTCCTGGTACCACAGCTCACACCTGATCATTGTTTTATTATGGGAAAATGAGAGGAGTGCATATCTATGTAGGGGTGATGAAAGCAAAACCTGGTGGTAGCTAGTGCGATCAGAAAATTGGCTGGGTTAGCAGCATTTCTTATGAGTTCAGAAGCATTGCAAAGGGCTTTTTTCCCTCCTCCATTCACACTACTACCACCACCACACGCAGCCACCCCTTCCAATCCCCTCCTCAGCCAAAGAAAAATACATTTATGCTCCCAATAATACTTGCTGTCAAATGACAAAGAGAGAACCATGTATGGATTCGTTACTGAGCATAGATAGAAATGTCATCTGCACCCTGTCAGTAATTCACCGTCTCTTTTCTGCTTAAAGAAAAGCATGAATAAGTTCTTGAATGTGCATGTGTTCATGGGTGCTTTGCAGTGCATGAACAGCTTTAGCTACTAGGGTTTAGGTTTGGCCGCTAGGTGTTTCTGTGAGCTATTCCGGCAGGTTGCGTTAAAAAGCTAATAATTGATCACATCTGCCAAAGATTCTAGCTTTGTCAGTTTGTGCACTGTGATTAGAATGTGTCTGGTGTTGCAGGTGTCATGGTTTTCCATAGGCTGCTACTACCTGCTGACCAAGAACTATGAGCCAGCTAGACGCTACCTGAGGTAGATTATCAATATTTGTGTGCTTGGAAGGAATGTGTGGGTTTCCATTTTTCTCTTATGCATTGTCACAATAAACAAGTCTCTCGCTCAAGTGCAAGAAATTTTTATTTTTGCACTTGGTCTTTCCCTCGCCTTGCTGTTTGATGGACACACTAGGCCAATATATATAGGAAAGCAGTATGCAGATTGACGGGTCATGTGACCTGGATGTGGAACTTATTCCTCACTTTGGCTGTTCACTCCATATTGTTTATTCAGAGCATGTTCAAGTGTTCTAACCTAGTTATTTCAATGAAGAGCACAGAATAACAGACAGAACCATGTCTGACACAGAATTTGAAAGGACCAATTCTCAAGCTCAGTGTTGAAGAACACACAGCCGTCCGGCGTAGATGAAAATCACCCTCTTTAGTGTACAGCTCGCACGCACAGCTGATGACCCCACGCTGTGACCTTCAACAGTTCTCTGGCACTTGCAGGACTGCGACCCCACCGAGGCCTAGGCGGCCCCTGGACCCGAGCCTTTTTTTCAGAGATTTTTTGGATCACCTGTTCCCCAGCCTGACCACTCAGTGCTTTCCAGAGAGAGCAGCATGACCTTACAGAGTTGGTGTTGGAAAAGCAACAGGAAATAGAACTCCAGTCACAGCTAGATCTTCCAAAACTGGCCGGCCCTGTCACCAGGCACTTGGATGTTGTACTTCAGCAGTGTAGAATACATACACAGGCCTAACATGGACGATTGTTCATTGGTGACCACAGCCACACCTACCTTACCGTGCTGACTCCGTGATTTTCGATAATTTGTTAAAAACAGGTCTACATGTCATATAACTACAGTATGGTATTCATTTCTTTTTTTTTAAATCGCCGGAAGAATTTGATTGATAAAATACGACTTTTGCACACCTGTTCAAACCCCGTGCGGAAGACCGAAAACTGTGACGTCACTTGATGGTGTGGCCGTCAGCCGCGACCTACACAACATGGCAACGCCAAGTGAAATCAACATGAGTTGCGATCCCCCACAGCCTAAAAAGTCATGAGGGGGTGGCAGATATTCTGCTGTAGGCGAGTGCAGCAGCTCAGCAGGAGACGGATATTCTTTGCACACATTTCTATTTGATCCAGATACTCGAAAGAAGTGGATTCGGTTCGTGCAAACGTGCTGGGCCGCTAAGTTCTTTTTACAACGTTAGTTCCAGCTGGACCATGGAAACGAGCTATTCCGACAATTGCCAAGCCCGTTCGAGTGGATCAAAAACTTCGTCTGCATTGTGCGCGTATACTTTGAAGGCGGAGTGATGAGTTCGTACAGATGAGTACAATAGTCGCACGTTTATTCTGTTCTTTTCTATGGACAGATCACACTTGTTAAATTGAATGAATGCGTTAAGGCTTGAGTAAGGAGAATCTCCGCTCGCCGTCCACGTGTGATCGCATCGAGAAGTCATTTGGTAGCCTCCCTCAAGACTTCGGTAAAGTCTGTACGCCTTCGGAGTGTTGTGTTTGGGCGTCCAGCTGGAACTGAACAGCACGTTTCCGTGGTCCAGGTGGAACTGACGTGGTAAAAAGAACTTGGCGTTCAAACTGATAAGGTAAAGGCCTTGCAGAAACATCCCCAGAGTCACATTGGCTGTTGCAATCATAGTCACTGCTTTTACATGATGAATTAAATTCCGAGTGAGATGTGCAAGAACCATCAGAATCGCTTTCTGTCGCTGTCGCTGACACTCATGTGACGTCGCATCCAAGAGCAGTTAAGCCATGCCAAGATTTAGTTGATTGCCTCCCGTTTTCTTGATTACAGATGAAAATACCCACTTTTGCGGATCGATTTTGTGTGATCGGAAGCGAATCGGATGTTTATTTTACCAGTTTATCAAACATTTCATATTTCTGCATAAGCTGACCAATTATCGAAAACCACTAAAGTAGACCTTTAAGCCAGACACAATAGAACACGTGTGTGACAGTGTAGTGGACAAAACAGCAGAACTAACTCAGGACACGGACATCATTCTGAAGGCTAGGAACATTTGTCAGAAATGCTTTGTGGCACAAAGTGTTAATGAAGACACAAAGCACCCTATTTCTGACACGCTATCAGCCAGATGGCAAGTATCACATTACCAGTAGGGAGGAAAGCTTGTAGAAGGCAGGTGGCAGCTATGTGCTGCAGTGCGCTGTTCAGTCAAAATGCTGCCGCTTAACCCTCTTGTATTTATAACGGGCGCAGACGGGAGCGCTGAGACAGCGCGCTAGATTTCGTAACGGGCGCAGACGGGAGCTGCCCGCCGCCTGTGTATGGTACTTTTCCATCACGTGCTGACTCCGTGAAAATACTCGGAGAGCCACTAAAAGTTGTTGGGGATTTCCCACTATAGCCCAGTAATGTGGCAGCACTATTTTGGATGCTGGCACCACTTTCATTCACTAAGAAAGAGGAGAAACTGCAAGCGAAGAGTTGTGCGTGAGACTGACCGATTTTCACAATGGCGTCGTCTGCTAACAACAGCGAGTTTGGTGATATTCCTGAGTATTCAGCGGAGGAGTGGGATCAAATTATGCAAGAAGTAGAGAAGTATGAAAATGGAGAGTTAGGAGAAGAGAATTATGTTGAAATCGGCACCAATGAAGGAGAGGAAAATGGTGAAAGCGACCCTCAGTACAACGTGCTACTCACCGTTCTGCAAAACAATGGCGACCGGCTACACATCCTGCCCATGTGGTCGCATTCCAACAGCCGACAGGCCAAGCGCACTCACTGCCGAACACTGCCACTGCACTAGATTATTTCTTTTTTCTACCTCTCACATTTTTCCAACTAGTAGCAGAAGAAACTAACAGATACGCTCAACAAAGACAAGCAGCTAAGGGCACACCTGACCCCCTCTGGTTCGACACAACACCTGACGAAATGCGGGGCTGTCTCTGTACTGATTATTCCGTATGACAACTAAGGGATGACGCGTAGAAACGTCATATATGTGTTCTTTCTGCCAGGTGCCTCTATACTTTCATAAGAATGACCGTTTCCATGACTACCATGCGCAGAAAGTGGCTCAACAGTAGGGCAGTTTGCTAGTCTCTCTGTGTGTACGTGTATATATGCTTACCTGTAGTTTATGGTGACAGTGCTTTGATGACACTTGGCAGTGACACTCTACTCAATTTCCTCACAGCTATACATTGTGTAAATACATATGGACATGTATACGGTGCTTAGAACAGTGACAGAAAAACAATGAGGAACTGTGCTTGAATCTACAGTAACTGTTCAGTAGTGACAATTGACACTAGTTGTGTGTGACATTCTGTGGATTACCCCTCCGGGGGGTTGCGACCTTGTCGTGGTCGGAGGGCTTGCGTGATCCAGTGATCCCTTAGGCTTTGCTGGCGGGGGCATCAATACTCGAAGATAGGCTGGTTTTTTAAAAACTGCTTCTAGGCCTGAGAGGTGCAGATGCTGTTTGGCCTAAGCATAACGTGGTAAGGAGTTGATGCCCCTGGTAGGGCTTCCCATGTCAGATAGGCTAAGGGTGAGGATCCTGACTAAGAGTAACCCGCCTTTCTCCTTTTCTTGTTTTCTGCCTCCCTTATTTGGCCCTTTTCTATCTTCGTCTCCCCTTCAAGTCTTCTTTTTCACACTCCTTTTATCTCTGTGGTCTCCTTAAGATCCGCCGTGTTTGCCGTGCGGTGCGACCTGTGTCGGAGGGGAATGAGGTCCTGGTGATTGAGAGGGCCAGTGCTTGAGGAGGCCTGTGCTCTCAACACATCACTTTGGCTCGGACCTCTCCTAGACAGGGAGTACACTTTGGCCCGGGTGTACTAATCGGCTCCCCTTCTTGGGGCTGGGTCAAGACAAGCAGTTCCCCTGCTGGCCATGTGAACCCCTGCAGTGCTCAGCTCTCTGTCCCCGGGAGTTGAGCATGATCAGGGGGGATAGGGTTAGTTGCTTCTGTTTGTCGTATGTCTCTCCCGAAGCCTGGAAGGGGTCAAGACATTGGTTTCTTGGCCCTGGCCCCTTAGTTGGACTCCAAGGTGGGTGGGTAAGGGAGGGATGAAACAAATTCACTCAATATGGCTTTTTCTAAACACATCCCCCCAAAAAAGAGGAAGGCAGCATCCCCTATTTCAGGGGATTTCGCATCTGACAGCGATTCGGATATGGAGGTACGACAGAAGACAGGTTTTTGGGCTTCCTGGCTCGTTATGGAAGGAACGGAGCAAGAAAGACCCCTTTCAGCTTTGAGCCCTTTTGCCATACAAAAGGGCTTTCAAGGTATAGCAGGTGACCCTCGGTCCATCAGAGGTTGAGGAATGGTTCCTTTCTTATTCACTGTAAGTCTCAAAAGCAATCTGAACAGCTGCTGAGGGCTACGAAACTTGTGGACAGGGAGGTCAGGGTAACTCCCCACAAACAATTAAATTCATCAAAAGGAGTGATTCGCTGCAGGGAATTATCAGGTGTTTCAGAGGCAGAGATCAGAACAGAGCTGGCATCCCAGGGTGTGACGGAGGTACGCAGGGTGACAGTAAAGAAGGGTGCAGAAAGAGTGGACACCAACACCCTCTTTCTGACATTCTGCAACCCTGTGCTGCCTCCGGTCATCAGAGTCGGCTACCTGATTGTCCGGGTTCAGTTGTACGTTCCGTCCCCGTTGAGGTGCTTCCGATGCCAGAAGTTTGGCCATGTCAGAGACCGTTGTTCTGGGCAGGAGGTGTGTGGTATTTGCTGCAAGGCAACCCATGATGGGCCGTGTAAAGATCCGGCACATTGTGCAAACTGCGGTGGCGACCATCCCTCCTCTTCACGGAATTGTCCTCTGTGGATTCAGGAATCTACAATACAAAGAGTTAAGACAGAAAAGAAGATCTCCTTTTTTGAAGCCCGCAAGCAGGTTGTGGGCAGTCAGTTGCCGACAGCTTCTTCGTATGCTTCGGCCGTAAAGAAAGTTCCTACAGTTCCAACTCGGTCAGTCTGCTGTCAGACTGATAACTTTACGTTTTCGAAGACATTGCAAGGAAAAACTGTCAGCTCTGGTGGAAGCAGGTCCACCACCTCTCAACCCAAAGTGAGTGCCCCTGGTGGAGGCCAAAAATCCGCCACCCCTCAGACTGCCCAGCAGTCTACAACATCTGCTGCTGGGCAGATTAAAAAGCCAGCACCCCAACCTCGAACTCCTCAGTCCAGTGCCTGTGCAGGCAAGGGAGTTCAACAACCCAGTGTGGAGATGGTGGAGATGAGGAAGAGAACCTCCACCATCTCCCAAATCCAGACCTCCACCATCTCCAAACTCCAGGCCTTTGTCACCTGCGGGCAAGTCTGCCAGTAGGTCCAAAGACCAACACAGTCCAGTTAAACTTAATAATAAATTCTCTCCATTGGACGCAGACGTTGAGGAGGAGATGACCTGATCTCTCTCCTTTTCGCCCTCTGCACCATGGATAATACAATATTCCATTGGAATATCCGTGGTCTAAATTCCAACTTTGAGGAGCTGCAGCTTCTGTGTCAGTCTATAAAACCTTCCGTCGTGGCTCTTCAGGAAACTCAAATTCAAAGCCAGAAGACCTTTACTCTTTCTGGCTTTAATATTCTTTCAAATCCTGCACAACCATCCACGTTGGGACGGTCGGGCGGTGTTGCCCTTCTCATACACAAAACTCTGCTGTATAGTCCTGTCGCTCTGTCTACCTCCCTTCAAGCTGTTGCTGCGAGAGTCACTCTCCACAAGACTGTAACAATCTGTTCTATTTATCTACCTCCTTCAGTCCCGGTTTATCGTCAGGACCTTGTCAGTCTGATAGGAGAACTTCCTCGACCTTTTTTGCTGTTGGGTGACTTTAACGGTCACAATCCTCTTTGGGGTAGTGTCGGTACGTCATCCAGAGGTCTGCTAGTTGAGGATGTCCTTTCGGATTTGGATTTGTGTTGTCTGAACGACGGATCTGCAACTTACCTCCACTCTTCCACAGGTTCACTTTCGTGTTTAGATTTGTCGGTTTGTGACCCCCAGACCTGCCAACCATTACGCATTTCGCGTAATTTATTACGCCCAAGTGATAATTCTTACGCCATTACGCATTTAGCCAAAAAATTACGCATTGAAAGTTTTCAAAAAAAAAAAAAAAAAAAAACGGACGAAAAAAATCGGCTTATGTACAGACACGCACGGCGCCGTGCGTATAACCAGTAATCTTCAAGAAGCGTTTCCGGTCATGCGCAGTTCGTTTCACCATCTTTACCATTCAGCGAAGTTGGCGTCTTTTCGAAGTTTTAGCTACGAAAATGTCGAAACGTGGAGTAGAAAGTTTTGGACAAGATGCGAAAAAGAAAAAACTTGGTCAAAAGTTCCGAAAAGAATACTCGGAAAAGTTCCCCTGCATACGACCTTCGGCTAAAGGTGTAAATTGTGCACGGTGTACCACTTGCGAGTCGGACTTCACAATTTCCAATCGCGGGATGGTGGATGTGAAGCGTCACCTTGAGTCACGCAAGCACATCGATTCCACTAACGCGCCGAATTCTTCCAGCATCAACACTTTTTTCAGACTGTAGACACCTCAAAAGAGGATGAAATTAGGAAAAGGGTAATTGGGGCTGAAGCACTGGTGGCCGGATTTTTCGTCGAGCACAACATCGCTCTTAGTCTTAGCGCAGCCGACCATGCATCCCAGCTTTTTACAGAAGTGTTCTCAGATTCGGAGATCGCCAAACAGTTCAAGAGCGGTCGAACAAAGACAACACACATTGTAAGGACCCTTCTCATGGAAGGCTTAACTGCTGCTGCATCTCGACTGCAGAATGGACCGTTTGTGTTGGGGATTGATGGAAGTCAGGAAGGGGGGGGGGGGGGACAAATTCTTTCCTGGGGTGGTGCGATACTTAAAAATGACACAATCACCACTGAGCTGATAGCCAACCCCACATGCACAGAATCATCAACAGGGGAGAACATTTTTTAGGTTATGTATTTTCTTATTTCATGTTCCCAGTTTCTCCATCTTCAAACTCCCCCCCTCCCCCCCCCCCCCCCCCCCCCCCCCCCTCCTCAAGTCCAAATCTTTGCCAAGTCATTACTATCAAGACAGTTGAGTTGTTGGCCTGCGCTTGTTTTTTTCCCCCACTATTAGATAAGATTGTTCGTCTATGTGTATTTGTCTGACCTTATTCAAGTTTAAAAGGTTGTGCCAGTCTTGAATAAAAGTTATTTTGTGTTAGGTTTCCTTATAAAATGGGAGCAAATGTTACCCCACTTGTTTACTGTTTATTGTTTACTGTTCCCTGCCTCATTTCATTTCCAATTTTTTAGGTTGTTTCTGGCGCACTATCAAGCCTTGGTGTGCCATGCCATGATGGTTTAGGGGATTTGTGTGTGTTTCCAGTGTATTCTACATTTTCATAATTTGTACAGATTTCTTGTGACACTTAAAAGAAAAGCTTGTTTTTAAAGAAAAGCAAAGTTCACAAAAATTGTGTGAACAATTTCATCACATCGTGTTTGTTTGAAAAAAGGTAAATGTCGCGCTCGATTACTCTTAGCTCTCAGAAATTACACATTTCTGCCTCACTGAGCTTCAATTCTTACTCATTGGTCTCTTAGGGGGTTGGCAGGTCTGGACCCCTCGCTGGTCCTGGACTATGAGTGGTCTGTCCATGACGATCTGCACGGAAGTGACCATTTCCCTGTCCTTCTTCAACCTGTCATAACTGAACATGTCTCTGTCTCTCAACATCTAATTTATAAGAAAGCAAACTGGGATCTATTTGCAGCCACTGTTTCTAAGGAGTTCCAGGACACTGATTTTCTTCAGAGTCCGGACCCAGCAGAATCTCTGACTAATACTATGATTAACTGTGCTAAAGCTGTATTCCAGTGTCTTCCGACAAACTTCAAATGCCAAAAACACCCTGGTTCAATTCAGATTGCCAACAAATTTCCAAAGTCGAAAAACGGGCTCAGCGTCAGGTATACCATCGACCTTCGGGTCCCAACGCTCGAGCCCATCAAAAACTCCGTGCTAAATCAAGACACACTTTTAAAATCAGTAAACGTCGGTCCTGGAGAAGCTTCTGCTCCAGACTGACATCAAAAACTTCCAAGAAAAAAGTGTGGAACATTATTAAGAAAATCAAAGGGAAGAAAAACCTGTCCCACTGTGAACCATCTCAAGTTTTCGGACTCTTTAATAACAGAGAAGAAAGCAGTTGCTAATCTGCTTGCTTCTACCATTGAAAAGAATTCCTCCTCTTCTAATAAATCAGTCACTTTTGTCAAAAACAAAGCCCTAAAGAAAAATCATCCTGCAACTTTTCATCCGACAACATGGAAGACTACAATCTTCCTTTCACATTAAACGAGCTGAAATCTGCCTTACTCTCTTGCAGCGATTCCTCTCCAGGTATAGATGACATTCATTATCAACTATTGAAACATCTTCCGCAAGAAGGTCTGAACATCCTGTTACAGGTATACAACCACGTGTGGACTACAGGTTGCTTTCCACCCTCTTGGCGGAAAGCCCTCATTATTCCCATCCCCAAACCTGGAAAAGATCTTTCTAACCCTTCAAACTACCGTCCAATAGCTTTGACCAGCTGTGTCTGTAAACTGATGGAGAAAATGGTCAATGCTAGGCTCATGTGGAAACTCGAAACCGATGGCCTTTTGGCGAAAGAACAGTGTGGTTTCCGCAAAACATCGTAGTACAGTTGACCATTTGATTCGTCTGGAATCTACACTTAGGAACGCTTTTTTAAACAGACAGCATGCAGTGGCAATTTTCTTCGACTTGGAGAAGGCCTACGATACCACCTGGAAGTCGGGGATACTTCATGATCTCCACGATCTGGGTTTTCGAGGTCATCTACCGCTTTTTATTCAAAATTTTTTGGCAGAATGACAGTTTCAGGTCCGGGTTGGCACCACTCTCTCTGATGTCCACGAGCAGGAGTTGGGTGTTCCACAGGGGAGCATACTATCGCCTGCCCTCTTTAGTATTAAGATCAACAACATTGTGAAATCAGTTCAGCAGGGTTCAGACTGCTCATTGTTTGTGGATGATTTTGCTGTCTACGCAACTGGAAGCCTGTACCCGAGTGTCCAGCGCAGGCTCCAGCTTTGCGTAGATAAAATCCATCGGTGGGCGGATGAAAACGGTTTCACCTTTTCTGCTACAAAAACCCAGTGTATTCACTTCCATAATTTCCGTCAGTTTTTTCCAGATCCGGAACTTCAAGTAGGGAAATCTCCCATTCCAGCTGTTAAAGAGGCCAAATTTCTGGGAGTCATTTTGACCAAAAACTTAACTTTCTCAGCCATATTAAAAACCTCAAAACTGCTTGCCAAAAGGCACTGAATATTCTGCGGGTCGTAGCACACACCGACTGGGGCGCTGATAAGAAAACTTTGTTGCACCTCTACAGAGCCCTGGTCCGTTCTAAACTGGACTACGGTTGTGCTGTGTACGGCTCCGCAGATCATCTTACCTCAAACTCTTGGACCCTATCCACCATCAAGGGCTTCGTCTCTGTCTTGGAGCGTTCCGCACCACCCCTGTGTACAGCCTGTACGCAGAGGCAGGTGAACCTTCACTGTCCAACCGCAGGCTGAAACTGTCTTTGAATTATTACATCCGACTGTTCTCAGAACCGCAGAATCCTGCCTATGACTGTGTTTTTGACCCTCCGTTCCAAAGTAAGTTTGAAAATAACCCGAAATGTATTCCGCCGTTTGGGCTTCGTATGCAGCCTCACGTGCGGAATGCAGGTATAGACCTGGGAGTAGTTTCCGATTTTTCCAAGTTTCCGGATCAACCTCCATGGACCTTTTTCACACCAGAGATTCGTTTCGATCTCGCAGCTTTCCGTAAGGAGTCTACCAGCTCTCTGGCGTACAAGGCTTTGTATGCCGAGCTCTGTTCGAAATTCCCATCCTATCAATAAGTTTTCACTGACGGTTCCAAGTCTGAGGATGGAGTGGCCTGTGCAGCCTACTGCCCTGGGGCTCCTTCTCAGATATTGTTGGAACATATACATTCAGATGCTTCTGTCTATTCTGCTGAACTTACTGCTCTAGTACTGGCTTTGAAGATAATCTCCCATTCTTCGAAGAGGGACTTTCTGGTTCTGTCGGATTCGCTGTCAGCTTTGGAGGCCATAGCTGGCCGCAACCTTCAGCATCCAGAACTTTTACTTTTTTTTGAACTTTTTAGCAAGTTGAAGGCGGACGGTTACAACATTACTCTTGCTTGGGTTCCTGGCCATGTTGGCATCGGCGGGAACGAAATGGTTGATCGTTTAGCCAAGAACGCCACAAGAGAGAAACTGTCCAACACTTATATCCCCTGCTCAGATGTGAAACCCAAAATTAACGATTATGTGAGAGACCTCTGGCAGGAGGATTGGAACACACAGACGAATAACAAACTCTTTCAGATCCGTCCAAACCTTAAAGACTTCCTCCCATCTACGTCGGGTGGTCGTAAAGAGGAAACGGTTCTGTGCCGGCTGCACACCGGCCATTCGTATTTTACCCATTCTTACCTTTTAAAGAGTGAAGAAGCTCCGTGGTGCATTCCATGTCATGCGCCACTCACAATGAAACATGTTCTTTTAGAGTGTTGGGACTTGCACGATGTGAGACACAAACATTTTACAGCGGAGTCCATGAAGATCCTGTTCAGGGATGTCCCGCCTGACGTGATCCTTGGGTTTTTGAGAGAAATTAACATTTTTCATCTGATTTGAGATTTTACGGAAGAAGGATTTTTAACAAAGTTTCTGGTTCGTTTGTAGACGATGTCATTTAACGAGATGTGTGAAAGTTTTTTTTTTTTTTTTTTTTTTTTTAAATGACTGGTGAGTTGATTTTAACGTGGTGACAGCCCTGATGTGGCCCTCTGCGGTCGGCTGGGCTATAAGCAACATTATCCTTATCCTTATCCTGTGGATTACCTGTGGGGACTGAACAGGCGGACAGAAGACAGATCATCTCACTTAGGCCGCAGCTTTCATTTTACAACACTAACATGCATGTACATGGGATAACTGCATGTTGGTGTGCTGTATTAGAACTGTCACCATCGCATGTGACACATTAGGTGACATTTTGGTGACAGTGACACGACCTTTCAACCTCGAGACACACAAAATCTTGCTCACAGTATAGAACAAAGCCTTGTGATCATACATGCGGAATTTCGTAGCTCTAGAGGTTTATTCTTGGTTGTGGTGAAGCATGAACCATACATACCCATTTTAAGGCTAAATTCACCAAAAAAATCTGAAAACTAGGGGGAATTTGGCCTCAGAGAATCTGAATACAAGAGGGTTAAGCCCCTTTCCTCTCGCCTTTCCTCGGTGAACGGTAGTAGGTCAGGGGCCATTTCCCTTCCCTTCTAACTAATACTCTGCAGACAAGTGTGAACAGCAAAAACAACAGAAAAAATCAAGCCCAGAAGAGATGGTGGGGGAATGGAGCAAGTGATCTTCACCTTTGCTCTGAATGGCTGGTTACCTTCACTGTGCGAGAGTCTTACCTGAAAAGTGGCGAGTGCTCATTTCCCCAAAGTGAGTGTTCTTGGTGATCACACTTGTCAAGTGTCAAAAGACAAGCACATTTCAAGTGAGAGACTCGCCTAGTGTGACACAGGCTTTATTGACTAATAAGAAAAAGAAGAACTAGTGTGTTTTTTTTTTTAAATAGGAAAAAAAAAGAGAAATGTCATGTGCTTGCAATTCTTTCACATACACGTTTGAAGTAACACACATGCACACACACACACACGAACACACACACACACACACACACACACACACACACACACATCTTCATGTACTCACAAATACACAAGATGACAGAAAGTCAGGCTGCTGGTGGTATGTGTGATCAGCAAGGCCACCACACTGGACAAGACGTACGCACCTGCCTGGCTTGCCTATGGACACTCCTTTGCTGCCGACAACGAGCATGACCAAGCCATGGCTGCCTACTTCACCGCCTCCCAGATCATGAAAGGGTAGGTCATGGACAGTCATTGAAATTTTGAAATGTTCATGATGTTGCACTGATAGATAGAAATACATAGCTGATTTTCCTGTCTCTGTTAGTGCCCCCAAGGTTTGACAACTTCTGAACTGTAGTGATCCCGGTTTTGATCGAACGCATACACACGACACCACCTACTAAGCTCCATATTGACAGCCATAAATCATGGAGCCAGGGTGACAGAGCATCCTGACTATATAAGATCGGGCCCCATGAATTTAGCAGTTTCAATGACTTTGACCTGAACTCACAACAGACTACGAGAGGAAATCTCAAATGTTGAGGATGAGGAAGATGGTACAATGCGTTTAAAACATTACAAAGAAATATTTACCAGCCCAAATAGCTCTAAATGCAGTATAAAAAGGGAGTCGTGAATGTAGTTTGTGTATCTGTGTGTTGCCCATGTTTGTGACTGACCAGCATGGTCACCTGCTCTTTGAAGGTTTTTAATCGCCAGTGTTAACTTACCACATGACCATATTTAGAGTTGAATCCATATCAAACACATTTGTATGGTCTAAAGTGATGACTAAGCTATTGTCATCAATCAGCAGTGCCAGGGCTGCGGAATCCTCCACAGCCATGTTGATTGAACTGTTTTCTGTCTCTGTCACTGTTTGTGTTAGTCACACTTGACATAAGGTGGAAAGAAAGGGGAAAAAAAGTTTAACCAAGCATTAATTGACTTGTTTGAAGCTCTTGATAAATGAGTTGCGATAGAGCTTAAGCTGCCAGCTCAGAACAAAGTGTCTGAACAGTCAACCTTTCCCAAATATCTTGTATGGAAAAGCAAAGAGTGAACCTTGGTAGATCTGTGGGAGGAAAACAATGGGGGATGGAATGGTCTGGTAGTTCAAAGGTTAACCAACAGTTAATGGAAGAAGAAAACTGATTTGGGAGCTTAACCCTTTCACTGCCCCAGCCTGGAATTTATCTAGATCAAAATGTGCTTTTCTTACTCCTTCAACGCAGAAATTTGACAGGATTACGACACGATGTAAATAAGCCAGCTTCAGAGCCCACAGTAGAAGAGAAATAACTCCAAAACAGGCAGGAAATACTGGCCTTGTGATGATGTAAGCAGGATGGTGGAGTATGGCCGGGTGTCACCTCTCGGTAATGATGTGAACATGAGGGAAGGGTGTGGCCGGGTGTTGCCTCCCTGTGATGATGAAAGCATGATGGTGTGGTGTGCCCAGGTCTCTTTATTCCAGTGTTGAGGTGAGCATGATGGTGTGGTGTGCCCAGGTCTCTTTATTCCAGTGTTGAGGTGAGCATGATGGTTAGATGTGCTCAGGTCTCTTTATTCCAGTGTTGAGGTGAGCATGATGGTTAGATGTGCTCAGGTCTCTTTATTCCTGTGTTGAGGTGAGCATGATGGTTAGATGTGCTCAGGTCTCTTTATTCCTGTGTTGAGGTGAGCATAATGGTGTGGTGTGCCCAGGTCTCTTTATTCCTGTTGTTGAGGTGAGCATAATGGTGTGTGTGTGCCCAGGTCTCTTTATTCCTGTGTTGAGGTAGGCATGATGGTGGGATGTGCCAGGTCTCTTTATTCCTGTGTTGAGGTAGGCATGATGGTGGGATGTGCCCAGGTCTCTTTATTCCTGTGTTGAGGTAGGCATGATGGTGGGATGTGCCAGGTCTCCTTATTCCTGTGTTGAGGTAGGCATAATGGTGTGGTGTGCCCAGGTCTCCTATTCCTGTGTTGAGGTGAGCATAATGGTGTGGTGTGCCCAGGTCTCTTTATTCCTGTGTTGAGGTGAGCATAATGGTGTGGTGTGCCCAGGTCTCTTTATTCCTGTGTTGAGGTGAGCATGATGGTGGGTTTGCCCAGGTGTCACCTGCCAGTGCTGTACATTGGTCTGGAGTACGGACTGACCAGCAATGCCAAGCTGGCCGACCGCTTCTTCACCCTGGCCCAGAGCATCGCCCCTGACGACCCCTTTGTCCTCCATGAGATGGGTGTCATTGCCTTCCAGAACCAGGAGTGAGTATGCCCCATTTCTGTTGACATGGAACACTGCATGTATGCACAGACCAGACACACACTTGACACACACATTTTATAGCAGATGCAGACATGATTACCCATGCAGCTTTGCTGTAGTTTGTGTACGCTTTTAGTGAAAATGTGATGAATCAAAAATGAAAAAAAGTTGGGGGAAAAAAAAATTCTGAAGACATAGGGCTTCTGTGGTTATTGCACTTGCAGAATGTAACCATGGCGAGGCTTCTTCCTTGGCTGCCCACCTTCAACCAGTTGAAGATTGGGTTTGACCAAAGAGCAAAAGCTCTTGCTAACTTCTGCACTCGAAATGACATCAGGCTGTGTCTGGTTCTTTTTGACAACATGCTCAGAAACGGGGGGGGGGGGGGGGGGGGGGGGGGGGTTGGTGAAAGAGCATGAATTTGTGTGCAGGTATGTTGATAAATCAGGTTTGAAAGTAATTTGTAAAGAAGAACCAATTTTTACCTTAGTTTATGCAAGATCATGAAGTTTCAACCCGAAAGAAGTCGTCTCTGCTATGTCCTTACCAATGAAAATGAAATGAATGCCTCCCCTCCCTGCTTTTTCAAAATTTTGGAATTTTATAGATACTCTTCGTAGAAAATGGGCTCTTTTTTGTATTTCAAAGTACACCAGTAGCAGTTTCAAGGTAAACAGGTCTGTTGATGTGAAGCATGATGTGTTCAGACTGAATCTCTTCGCATGTATGTGTGAAATAGTTACATGAAAGTGGTTGCTTTGGTTTTCTTCACAAAAGTACTTTGAGTATGTTTGAGTCATAGGTTTTTGAGAAAACAGAATCCGTTCATGTTGCTGAGATTGATATTAAATGGAATTGCTGTAAATCAGTACACAGGTAGTTAAGAATTTTCCATCATATCTCTGGCACCTAGCTGTCTTCTCTATCCTTAGATCAGAGCTGCCAACCAGTACGTTCCGGCCGTATTTTGTCACGGCGAGTTTACAAAAATACGGTGATACGGTCGAGCCAAAATAATACGGTGACGAACTTGCGCAAATGGTACGGCCATACCATTTGTTGCTTTACCGAGGCAGCAGATTTGTAGTGCTAAAGGGATCCTACAAGGAGACAGAAGAAAAAGGCCTCTGCCAGCCACATATAGTTGATAGACTAGGTAGGCCCTAGCTGAAAAAAAAAATTCCATCCATCCTTTTACTGTGTAGCTCTCGCCTTAGCAGACCACTAGCAGGGCAGGAAATTCCATCTGTAGCAGACGACATGTGTTAAGGTCATGGCCCAGGCAGCGACTCAACTGCTGTGGCTATTTTTAGTATGCTCATCATACCCCCCTGCTTGCCAACCTCCCTCTCTCTCCCCACCCCTGTAGCAGACGACATGTGTTAGGCCCTACCAGCTGAGGCAGCAACTGCTGTGGCTAGCAGGAGAGAGAGGGGGGGGGAGAGGTGGGGGGGGGAGGGGAGGATGGCAAGTAGTATGCCCATCCTCCCCCCCTGCTTGCCAACCTCCCTCCCCCCCCCCCACCCCCCTCTTCCGAATGTGGAAACAAAAGCTCCACTCAGTTACGTGATAGGTCTGATGGACCATGTGCTGACTCGAGTGAAAGAAAGCCCGCGAACCCTAAGCGTCGTGTAAGCACTGAGCGGCAGAAGAAGCACATTGGTTTTCTGAATTTCATCATCGTTTTTCATCAAACAAACCTGCAAGTGTGTATATAGTGTACATAAACTGAGTTCCTTTTTTTAACAGTGACAATAATTTATATATTTAGTTTTAGTTCCTTTTTTAAAAAATAGTGACAATAATTAATTGAGTGTCAAGTGAGAAATGCAAAGAGACATTCTAATGATTCACTTTTTAAAATCATTGACAAAAACTGATTAAGTCAAGTGACAATTAACTTTGCTCAAATTATTGTGAAAGAAAGCTTCTATCAAGTTGAAGGTAAGCCTTTTAAGATTATTTTTTTGTGTGTAATTGTCAGTTTTGTCTTTGTCTTATGCTGGTCTGCTCTTTCTTTCTTCGTATACATTCTGTGTATGTGTATTGTCACTGTGGTGGTTTGAAATGTTCGTGTATATATATGTCTCTGTGTCTCAATTTGTGTATGTGTGTGTGATAGTAGTAGTATTTTTTTCTAGCAGAAGTAGACTAAGTAAGTCAATTGTATGTTATTGTCAAAGAGTAAGTCTTGATCAATCTCTTATGCTAATAGTTTTTAATCACTATTAATTATAAAAAGAAAAGTGCATACAAAATAAGTTGGTTAAAAAAGAAATCAAAACGCCGCGTGAAATTTAATTCCGGTCGGAAAATACTGTCAGATGGTGAAAAATACTGTGAAAAGCCAGGAATAGTACTGGGAAGAAATTTTGGGGTTGGCAGCTCTGTTAGATTGATCAGGAGTGCTTTACCACATGATTTATGAGTTTTGTATGAGTTCTTAAAATTGTGCTCATGTTTGCAATCTTTTTTTTTCCCTGTGTGTGTCTCTTCCCCCATCCCAAAGCCCTCGCCCCTCCATTTCTATTTGATCGCTGTTTGTGTTGATTCCTCGTTATTGTTTGTGCCATATGTATTTTTGAAATCTCAATTTGAAAAGTTTACTTTTATGTTTGTGTTGTTGTAAATGATTAAAAGCCAGTGACAGACATTTATGGTTTGACTTAGAAAATAATAACAACAAAATGATCAGTAACAAACAGAAAAATGTTTGGATAAAATGGTGCTTGAAATTAATCAAGAATAGAATTTTAAACCTGCAATGGAAATGCTTCACTCACTCACACACACCACACACGCACACGCACAGGCACACACACACTCGCACTCACACACATACACACACTGTAACAGAGGCTTTTGATATTCAAAGACACTGTGAATGTTTCTAGGAGGACTCTGAATGTGCTATGGCAAACTAGTCTGCAGGTGTGGCATTCAAAATATCTTCGAGATGTTGCCTCGTGATGGGTGTTTCAGCTGGGTGGAGGCGGAGCGACTGTTGAAGGCAGCATTGAGCCGTATCCAGGATGTGGGTCACCAGTACCTGCCTGACAAGTGGGAACCTCTCCTCAACAATCTCGGACACGTGGCTCGCAAACTCAAGTAGGTGCACTCGTGTTGGTGGCTAGAGTGTCTTATTTATTTTGGTGGGAGTGTTTCTTGGTAGTCGCTACGTCTAGTGTGTCTTGATGGAGGCATTTCCTTGTGTCAGAGTATTTTGGTGGGGAGGGGCTCTTGTTGGCCAGTGTGGAGGCCTAGCTGTCTATGTCTTTCTTATGCCACACAGCCTTTGAAAACATTGTGCTGGTGTATTGTCCGCTAAATTAACCCTTACACTGGTTGTCGCGCCATTACGTCATGGCCATCACTGGTTGTCACAACATAAGTTGCACTGTAGGGTGAGCCTTGCGAGGGTAGTTTCACTGATGTACACAGATACGAAACTATGGCTCAGTGACAAACTAATTTGCATGAATGACTGAGCGAGCCCCAGAACATGGCTTTTCAGCATTTTAGCTTAGTTTATGGTTAGTGGCAGCTCGTAATGCATAGTGCGACTCCACACGTCTGGCAAACAAAAATGGCAGTGCCCAAAGGAGAACATGATAGAATTAGAAACTTGTTTGAAGATGTCTCTGCTGAATTTCTTGTGGAAAAAGCTGGTGAAGAAGAAGTTATGGACATTTTGAGTGAACTGGGTGTGATAGTTTTGATTTAGATCAAGCACCATTTGATTGTGATTTTGAGATCGACACAGACTATGACTGGAAGAGTGCCTAAGGGTGAGGGGAATTTCAAGATGCCATTCAGTGGGGGAGAAAAAGTCAGTGTAGCGCTTCCAGATGATCCTAAATCATTCAAACATAAATGAGGACAGTGTGGGCTAACTATTACATTTGTTGATAGTGGCCATCTTTGGGTTTTTTGTGTGTTATCAGCATGTGATTTCAATGTGAAAACTGAACTGTATCTTATTCATTTTTTACCTGGATTACCTGCATGGAAGACAGGTATAATCCACACTGACTTTCCTTTGAAAAAGGCTGTAACTTTTTTTCTGGATAGTGTGGAACATCATTGACTGGATTCTTTGTGAAAAAGCTCTAAAGAATGACAAGCAGGATGTGCCACCTGTTCTCACCTGTTATTTTCACATTCTAGACAGGTAAGCACCTAATCAAACTCTCACAAGCACACCAATTCTGTTTTATATTATTCTTTATTCAATTACTAACAATTTTTATTCTGCAAATCATGTTCAAATACTAACCATTGAAAAATATTATACAAACGTAACTATTTTTTTCAAACTTTCGTTCTGTTAATTCACCAGACAGCATACCTAATTTTATCGTGTTGAATAACCAGTGTAAGGGTTAACCTTCTTAAGCCTGTGATTGTTGTAGGATCTGTTTACCATTTTTTTTTCAGTGATTAGAGAGTCAGAACTGCCGACTACATTTTTCACGATGTATTGATCTGTAGTTGTCAGCGCGGTTGTGAATGGCAGTGTCAACATTACTTGATAACTCCCCGCCATCTTGTCATGGTCATGATGTACTGACATAATTGGGCACACAGTCATCTGATCAATCAGTGGACCCACAGTCACCAGTCAGTCTCCATTAGAGTGTTGGAATACCAGCTCTGGCTTCTGTAATCATTTCAGAACTGTGACTTAACAACCAACGGACCAAAGACCTTGTGTGAATGTCCAGGTAGCACATGTGTGATAACGTTGCTGAATGCTCAGGACAGATCAACTCTCTCTACACCTGTGTGACCATGCCATCTTCCCCCAGACCCCAGAAAAACATTTGTTTGGAGAGCTAACAGGAATGGTAAAGATACTGAAATGAAAAGGATCAAACTTAAAGTTGGGAAACTGCACCTGGTGGCTTCAGCTGAGAAAACATGGAATTTGAGAAGATCAGAGAGTGCTGTCAGAGTTGGGATTGGTGATGATATCCGTCAGATCCCAAAGAGATGGATGGCCAGGTAGGGAATTGGGGGAGAAAGTGACCTAGGGCCCCTGGGACTGGCAGGGTTGGCTGGTTGTGACCAGTTGGGGTTGGCTGGTTGTGACCAGTTGGGGTTGGCTGGTTTGGTTGGCTGGTTGTGACCAGTTGGGGTTGGCTGGTTGTGATCAGTTGGGGTTGGCTGGTTGTGATGGTCGGGTTGGCTGGTTGTAATGGGTCGGCTGGTTGTGATGGTTGGGTCGGCTGGTTGTGATGGTCGGGTTGGCTGGTTGTAATGGGTCGGCTGGTTGTGATGGTTGGGTTGGCTGGTTGTAATGGGTCGGCTGGTTGTGATGGGTCGGCTGGTTGTGATGGTTGGGTCGGCTGGTTGTGATGGTCGGGTTGGCTGGTTGTGATGGTCGGGTTGGCTGGTTGTGATGGTCGGGTCGGCTGGTTGTGATGGTCGGGTTGGCTGGTTGTGACCAGTGGGGTTGGCTGGTTGTGACCAGTGGGGTTGGCTGGTTGCAGGAAGTATGAGGAAGCCTTGGAGTACCATCGGCAGGCAGAGCTGCTGTGTCCCAGAACCCCTCCACCTACTCCGCCATCGCCTACATCCACGCCTTGACAGGCAACAACACCCTGGCTGTCGATTTCTTTCACAAGGTTGGGCATGTCTTCCCCCACCCCACCCCAACCATATCTTTGTGTGCCTGTTTCCATGTGTGCTTGTGTGTGAGTTTATGGCAGCTGTGCATCGTGTTCCTGCCTAGAGTCGTTTTGGAGGGTCAGAAAAGAGAGAAGGAAACAATAGAGGTTTGCAAGTTGTGAGATTATTTTTATATGTGACCGCTTCTAATCCTACCATTATGGGAGCCATATTCCCCCACCATTATCATAGTCGCATTCAGTCTTCGGGGATCTGGAGTTAACCCTCTGCCTACCGCATGACTTTGTGCTAAATGACTGTGTGAATACCATGCCAAGAGAGGTAACTCCGCAACACATAAACACTTGCCATAAAGAAACCTCAATAAAAAAAAATTGTTTTCAACTTACCTATTCTATAAAAGTAATGAAAAATATTCAAAGACATCACTCCATCCAAAACAGCCATTTTTCCCCATATATAGTGAACTGGTACACGAGGGAAAAAAATGAACAGACTAACTCTACTTCAGTGTTCTCGGTGCTAGAACAATTTTCCATAAATTCACTGTACCCACATAATGTCATGGATTAGGAGCACAGAGCAGACATGCCTACCGTACCGGAATAGCCGTATTTGTTACGGAAAAACATAAAAATCGAGGTTTGTTCCGGACGTTACGGTCAGGGATCGCGTGTTCCGGAAAAAAAAAAAAAAAAAAAAAAAAAAAAAACGAAATCAAACGAGTGGACAATTTTTCACAGAGGGACAAACCGGATGACGGTTAGGACGCTTGAATTGAAGCGCAGTGCGCATGCTCACACTGCCATATCCGTCGACGAAACATACCGAACGGAGCCGAGATTCAGACAAAGTGCGCTCGACTATCAAACATAGCTAGCATGAAGACTGCGAAGCGAGTGTGCGAGACAGATGATGATGAACCTCAAAATGGACCCCAGCGGCAGCCGCGAAAAAAACAAGATCGCCGTCGGCAAACCTTTCGTAAACAATACAGTGAGAGGTGGTCATGTTTACAAGAAGGACGGAAAGGGGAAAACTTATGCTGGTGCACGGTTTGCCAGTGCGAGTTCTCCATCGCACATGGCGGCCAAGATGACTGTCGTCGACATGTCGAATCCAAAATACACAAGGACTTTGAGATATATCTTGTGGTCACACTCGCAAGATTTCTGGATTTTTCACCAGTTCGTCGACCAGCAAAGCAGAATCAACAGATGAAGTGATTCGCGCCGAAGTAATGCTCGTCGACCTTGTTGCTGAACTGAATCTGCCTTTCACCGTTTTGGATACTTTTACAAAAGCGTTCAAACTGATGTTTAAAGACTGATGTGGCAAAGAAGTTTCAGTGTGGCAGGAGTAAGGGGACAGCCATTATAAAAGAAATAGCGGCGAAAACAATAGAAGACCTCGGACTATGCAGACCTGAAGAGTGCCTACTACAGGTCTCTGAAGTCTGCACAGTGAAAACCATGCATGACATGCAATGTACATAGTGTAAATAAAGGTAAGTTGTTTTTTCTGCCTGAAAGAGAGGGGTTTTGCAGAATTGTTATGGTGTTTGTGTGTGTGAATGTGTGTGTGTGTGTGAACCTACACACGCGCGGTTGTGTCCACAAAAGGAAGGTTGAGTGTTCCTGAAAATTTTTGAAATTTTCAATTTGTTCCTGATTTTATAACATCTGTTCCTGATAGTAAGATTTTGGGGTAGGCATGTCTGACAGAGTGATTTTCCAAGTCTGAACAAAGTACTGAAGCCTTCAGGAACAAAATGAAGTCATTCTGTATGGTCTGCACACTAAATAATTAACTTTTGTTGTGAAGTAAAAAAACAACAACCACCAAACTTCAACAATTTTGTTAAACTGAAGGCATCACATACAAGATTTTTCTTCTAACTACTGAGGGGGAAAAATAACAAGAACAGATAACTGAATGCACTGGACTTTAGATTGTGATGGAATTCAGCAAAAATGTGCTTTTGCACAAGTACACTGAGCAATCCCCCCCACCCCCGAGACACACACACACACACACACACTGTGGTGATGATGTACCTCTTGTCCGTCTCCTCTTTGCTTTTTGATAAACAGGTAATTTTTATTTTAGGCCAGAGATGCTGTTCATTCTTTTCTGCTTGCTTTTGTGCAGCAAATAAATTCGTTTCTTGTTAAAAGTTTTCCAAAATTCTTCTGAAATCAAAAGGTTAAAGGTGACGCTCCCACAGGCAAATCATGGGACACACCCACTGACTGACCGGTTTCCTGGCTATCAAAACAAGGGAAACTTTTGGGGGGCTTCACTTCTTGTAGCCAACCACTCTAATCAACAATTAAAGAATGTTTAGCGAGTTTTGTTTTTCAATTTTTTTTTGTGGGGGGGGCTGGGCCCAGCAGGAATGGGCTGTTCGATGTCGTCATTATCATCGCCCGAATCATTATCGATTTGGGCCTCAAAATCAGTCACCAGTCGATCTTTATTTATAACTAGGTCAAGATTGACGTCCGAATCGTCTCACTGCAAATCTTCTTCAAGCGTGTAGCCCGCAGATACGCTCTCTTCATCAATATCACTTCAGAATGAATTCTGCAAGTTGCATAGTTACCTGATCCGCCATTTTCCCAGAAAATCTTCACGAAAAAAAGCCGAACTTTGAAAATTCATAGCAGCAAAACTACTCCACCAAAACACATGCAACAAAAACCAAAATGGCGTCCAGAAACTTCTGTACCGGAAGACTCTTCTGTCGTGATTGCATTCTGGGATATGCAATGGTGGAAGCGAAAGTTGTTGACCTAGTATTCAGCGGTCGATCCGGCATTCAGATAGAGGAAATCTCGCGGTCGATCCGGTAGGCATCAGGTTAAAGGACAAGGAGGGTGTAGGGTTAAAGTTTGTGTGGATTTTTGTTGTTGTTCAGTCTCATCTTCCATGCCGCCTCAGTGGCATTGGACCCATGCAATTCGTTCTGGCACTCTGACCACGACCACGCCCTGGGCCATCCTACCAGAGCCTGGGCACCAGCAACCCACAGGGAGCAGTCAGTGTCTGGTCAGTATGAGGTAGCCCACCAGAAGAGAGCCTGCTGCCAGTCCACTTTGGTGGTGTTCAGTGGTGCTTGTTCTGATCCAACATACGCAGGACACCAAGTAAGGCCCCTACAGAGGGAACTGAACCCGTGACTTCTCAGCCAGGAGTCGGTGACACTAACCACTCAGTCACAGTGGCAGGTGTCGACCCTGATGTCTGTGAAGTAAAAATCTCGCGTGGTTGAAATGTGTCATGCAGATGGCAGTTCAGCCTTTCTTTTTTCGATACTTCTCAAAGTTCAGTAGTTGAACTAATTGTGATCATCTTAACATTGTGGATCATTTTGTGTATCAAGTAGGCCAGCCAGACTCCAAAGCCATGGTCAGTGTGGTAGTATTATAAACTGCAGGCCTTGTACCTTCTACACCGTGACTGTTGCTGGTCACCGCTGAGCTCCACTGTGTGTGAACATTAGTAATACACTTAGTGTGTAATATGTATGTATACATGTTGTGTATGTGAGAGAGAGAGAGAGAGAGAGAGAGGACCATAGCTTGCAGGCTATGCTCCAGTAGATTCCTGCAAAGTGTGTGTATTGTGTCGCCAGGCCCTGGGTCTTCGTCGCCATGATGCCTTCTCCACCACCATGCTGAGCAATGTGATGGAGGCTCTGATGAACCAGGTGGACCCTGTAGGTCAGTCCATGGTCAGGGTTGGTACAGTCATTAATCAAAGGCTGGAAGAATCGGAGGTACCCTTTTGAAGGCTTAAATGGCACCTACCTGGATTTGTAAATGTGTAAATTTGTTGTCCTGAATAAACATTTTACAGTAGACTCCATGTGAAACTTTCAGACATATTCCATCTAGTGTTTTTTAGTTTTTGAAATAAAGAAGTATTTTCAGTCTTGTGTAAGATTTTTTTTTTTTTAATGAATGAATAAATATTTGCACATCTGAGAAAACTTGTTTTTATGAGCTGTTGATTTTTTTTTTAAACATATGTTTATACAGTTGATTAAATGAGTCGACAGTCGCCTTTGCAGTCACCTGGGCTGTGAGCATCAAGAATTGATCTGAATGTTCCGATTTTGTGATTGTTGCTATTGAATCCAGTCTCTAGCATGGATTCAGAAAAAAAAATAAACTAAAACTTACTAGATGCTGGGAAATACAAAGGAAATTTGACCCTACCAGTAGTGGCGTTTTGGGGAGTGGCCTCTGCTGCTACTGATCAAAGCAGATTGGCCCTTACTCTGAAGTACACACCTTTTGGTTGTGTTTGTTAGTCAAGAATGATTTTAAAGCAGACTTTGGTATATACTGATTGTGGAAAGTTGGCCCAGTCGTATTGGGTAAAATTTTGTGCCCTTTTTTGACTATGAATACTAATTTTGTAACAATCCAGTCACACCCACTTTTCGAACACCTTGTGGTGGATGCCCTGAAGAACCCAGTGGTCACCGTCATTCAGTCCCAGCAGCACCCCAACTGCACACACATTCCCCTTTGTCCAGTGCCATTTCTGACATTAAACTGCCAGGAATGGATTCAGCCATGGTAGTAGGCTTTTCATTCCCGTTAAAGTTGAAGTGTTCTAAACCTGTATCTATCTTTGACTTAAAATGTTTCAATTTTCTTGGCAGTACAACCCTTTATTCAGCAGACAGGTTTTACCATCAAAGATCTGACCAGAGGAATGGTAGGTTTTACCATCAAAGATCTCTGACCAGAGGAATGGTAGACGCACATGGGTAGCAAACTCATGTAACACTGACCAAGCTATTAAGAGTTGTTAGTATGCACTTTCTCCAGACGTTATAGACTTTTTGATCCGTGTGCCTCCTGGGGGCCATAAAGAAGAAGTGGTTTTGAGCCAGTTGCACACAGGCCACTCCTATTACACCCACTTGTATTCCGTAAAAAGCGAAGAAACTCCATGGTGCTTTTCGTGTGATGTACTATTCATTATAAAACATTTTATAGAGTGCTGGGACTTACAATGGCTGCGAGACATAAACTTCACAGCAGACACCATGGAAATATTGTTCAAAGATAATAATAATAATAATAATAAATCGAGCTTATATAGCGCTCTTCGATGAGAGAAAGACTCATCCTCAGAGCGCTTCACAATACAGGAAAAATAAGTTTCCATAACCATTGGACAATATTGAGAAGGAAAAAAAAGGCATACATGATTTTTGTGTGTGTGTGTGATCTTGCATGAGTAAGTATTGTTCATTTGATCTAAGGTCTTATGTAGAAAACATTTTAAAGCAATTTCATGATGTTTTTAGAAAATCTTATTAATAATTTGTATTTGTAAACCAGCCGCCGTGGCGAAGTGGTTAGCGTCGCGGACTCCCGGCTGGGAGGTCGTGGGTTCGAATCCCATCAGAAGTCATGTGGGTTTTTCTGCCCCGACCGGCTCCTACCCAGAGTTGAGTTTGCTGCGGACTCAGTTGGGAAGACTGGGACCACACAGTCGAGTTTCATCCACTTAATGGATGCGTTTCTGAGAGTGCTGCTCAAATTTCATGACCAACACTGCAGGTGCCTGTATCTCTCGGGCCTGGTTGACGCCGGGATATATTATGAAAGGAAGCGTAGAGTACAGCCCTGTCATGTAGTCTCAGACCGAAATGGAAATCCGTAGCATCATCTTAATCATCCTCATTCTCATTGAGCAGCATTAAAAAAAAGTCAAATTCTGTGGCCCTTCATGCCCTGCTCTCATGGTGACCTCAGTTTCGATGTCCTCTCCACGTCTGTGGCTTTGGTTTGGTTCCGTCGGGGTCACCGGTATCGGCGAGTCCATGGGGTCTGTCGGTGGACGGATGTGGTGGCGCCCTCCGGAGGGAGATCTCACTCACGCCGGCTCCGCGACTAAGCAATTATTGTCGTCAGTAGGGGGCTTAGTAGGTGGTGTCCTGCGTATGTTAGATCAGAACAGGCGCCACTGAACACCACCGAAGTGACTCGGCAGCAGTACAGTGTCTCCTCCGGTGGGTTGCCTCTTAACGACTTGACATTGACTGTGGATTGCTGGTGCTGGGGCTGCGGCGGGGCCGACCGGGCTGTGGCTATGGATGGGGTGTCGGAATGAGCGGTGTGGGTGCACTGCCTCTGAGGTGGCGCAGAGGTTGGGACAGCAAAAAAAAAAAAAAAATTTGTATTTGTAATATTTTTTAACCTCTACGTAGAGAGCGACTCTGACAAGGTGATGGCTAGTGTGTGGCCCTTTGCAATTCGTTAGACTACAAACAACACAAATTGAACAGATTCTCACCACTGTATTGCAGTGGGGGACGTGGACAGCGAGCCCTTCACCTCCAGCGCTCGTCTCTCTGCTCCTCCGCCCATGTCGGCCAGTTTGCTGGACCAGGACGACTCCAGCCTGGCGCCCCCTAGTGCCCACACCTCCAGCATGATGGCCATCGAAGATGTGGAGATGGATGACTGAGGCCAGTCTGCCAGAAAATGTGTTCATGGACAGTATGTAGCCCTGTGCCCTCGTCAAACCTTGGATAATGGGCAGCTGGGTTGACTCGCCGTAGAGAAACTGCTTTGTTCAGAGGAAAAAAAAAAAGGTACTAAAATTCCTGTCCTCGGGACAAGAGATGCATTAAACCATGGCCCACACCTTTGATTAGCAACATCCTTTATTATATCCAAGCCAGTTCTAGCAATGAATTGTTACAATTTTGTTGCATATACTTGTAGTTTTCAGATAGTAAGGCAGCTTCAATGCCTCAGAATGCCTCAAAATATGATGTTCATGCTGTGTTGGTCTTCCATCTGGTTGAAGGTCGAGTCAGTTCCTCGCCGAGATCCTCTTGCCCTTGTCCTGTGGTTAGTCTTTCCTCCAGCCCTTAACCTGTGGGTAATGTCTTTCCTCCTGCCCCCTAACCTGTGGGTTATGTCTTTGCTCCTGCCCCTAACCTGTGGGTTATGCCTTTCCTCCTGCCTCTAACCTGTGGGTTATGTCTTTCCCTTCCCCCTAACTGTGGGTTGTGTCTTTCCCCTTCCCCCTAACCTGTGGGTTATGTCTTTCCCCTTCCCCTAACCTGTGGGTTATGTCTTTCCCCTTCCCCCTAACCTGTGGGTTGTGTCTTTCCTCCTGCCCCTAACCTGTGGGTAATGTCTTTCCTCCTGCCCTTAACCTGTGGGTAATGTCCTCCTCCTGCCTCTAACCTGTGGGTTGTGTCTTTCCTCCTGCCCCTAACCTGTGGGTAATGTCTTTCCTCCTGCCCCTAACCTGTGGGTAATGTCTTTCCTCCTGCCCCTAACTGTGGGTGGTGCAGACCTGCCTACCCTTCCGTAATCGTCCGTAATTCTTACGGAAATTAACCCCCCATTACGGAGGTACGATTTTCTGTGCGAAATTACGGAAAAGAAAATTGAAAAACTACACAAATTCCAGACTCGAAAAATTGTCGACTGCTAGACCTTTCCGAGACCACAGAGTAACTTCCCTTGACTCAAGCCGAAACCACAGATGGTTCGGAACTTGCGATTGGTCAATGTGGTGCTGTGGGCCAACACGACGCGCCATCACATCTGTGCGCGCCATTCGAAGCCTTTTGTTCAGCCATTGTAAGACAAAGTTTCAACCGATTTTTTGCCGGCGATTGTGAAAATGGCGGAGAAATCTTCTAAACGTTTGCATGAAACCGACGACGAGGGTTCGAAAACCACTGTGCCACAACGGAAGAAGGCGAAGAAGCAAGTGTTCCGAAGTAAATACACGCGGACTTGGCCTTGTCTTTTGCAATCCAAAAAACATGGACCTGGATTTGTATACTGCTCGGTGTGCAATTCAGACTTCTCCATCGGACATGGGGGAGCAAATGACTGCAAGCGCCATATCTCGGGGAAAATGCACAAAGAGACAGCTGCCAGTGCCTCCAGTCAGAAGATCACATCGTTGTTTACGAAATCCAGCGAGAGCAGCCGTCAGACCCACACACGGAAGATCACCAACGCAGAAAGACTGTTGTGTGAGCTGATCTGCGGAAACAACTTGTCCTGAGCTGTGCTGACAAGATAGTGGCGAAAATGAAAAGGATGTTTCCAGACTCAGCAATCTCTCAGGCACAATACAATACACACGCACACACACACACACACATTTTTGTAGTTTTTTTTTGGGGGGGGGAGGGGGGGTTGTACATTAGGTTCTTCATCAGTGGTGTCATCTGTGGTGACTGCTGTGTAAGTTACAAACTGTCAAGTATATCACCTTTGAATTGACCTGAAACTCCTGTCCTGAGTCTGTCATCAGCCATCATCCCAAGGTATTTTAATTCTGCTTTGTTGTTTTTGTTCCTTTTTTACTGTTTATATTTTTTGTTAAAATGTTAAAAATGTAGTTGGAGTTTTGTACACATTATTTGTTCAAAAACGCCGTGTATTACGCGTCCGTGGAATTACTGAAGGAAAATGCAAAATTACTGAAAATCTCTGGTTATTACTGATGAGCATAACATGAGGTAGGCAGGTCTGGTGGTGTCTTTCCTCCTGCCCCTAACCTGTGAGAACGTCTTTCCTCCTGCCCTAAACCTGTGGGTAGTGTCTTTCCTCCTGCCCTTAACCTGTGGGAATGTCTTTCCTCCTGCCCCTAACCTCAGACCTTAATCTAGAGCGTGGGATTGGTACAATCCCCGAATATCTGTTCCTTCCCGCAATTATGGAGTCTGAACGCGGGCAGACTCCCGCACAGTTGCAGGACTGCCCGCCCTGTTCACAGATCGTTGCGGGCGCTCGTTTGTCGTCTGCTTGAAAAACTGAAACTAGGACTGAGCAGGAGCGAACGATTTCTTGATATTTCATTGGCTGTTAGTGTAAATCAACCAATCGGCGGCGTTCATCTCCTCCATCTCGATCACCGACGAGAAGTTGCGAGAGTTTAAAGGCGCCATATTGGATATTTTCCAAAATGAAGCGTGCACCCACTCTATTCGACTTCGACTTTCGTTGAGGAAAAGTGAAAAAAAAAAAAAATTCTCTGCCATGCGAGGGTGGAGAAGATCATGAAGAAACCGCGACTACATCCAAAAGCTCGGAGAAGCAGCCCGAAAATAGTGCAAGGGAACACCGGTTTCAAAACGATTGGCTGAAGAAGTGGCCCGGGGAGAGGGGGGGAGTGCCCCCCTTTTTTTATAGGGGGGGGGACTGCCCCCTTTTTCAAAAATCCTAGATTAAGCTCTGTAACCTGTGGGTGGTGTCTTTCTCCTGCCCCTAACCTGTGGGTACAGCCCTGATGTGGCCCTTTGCGGTCGGCTGGGCTATAAGCAACATTATCTTATCTAACTAACCAACCTGTGGGTAGTGTTTTTCCTCCTGCCCCTAACCTGTGGGTAATGTCTTTCCTCCTGCCCCCAACCTGTGGGAATGTCTTTCCTCCTGCCCTTAACCTGTGGGTAGTGTCTTTCCTCCTGCCCTTAACCTGTGGGTAGTGTCTTTCCCCTTCCCTCTAACCTGTGGGTAGTGTCTTTCCTCCTGCCCTAACCTGTGGGTAGTGTCTTTCCCCTTCCCCCTAACCTGTTGGTAGCGTCTTTCCTCCTGTCCTTAACCTGTGGGTACATAGTGTCTTTCCTCCTGCCCTAAACCTGTGGGTAGTGTTTTTCCTCCAGTCCTTAAGCTATGGATAGTGTCTTTTATCCACTTTGTGGGTAGCGTCTTCCCTTCGGCCTTAACCTCTAGCCGTTACTGTGCGAGTTGTGTGTCAGCTCAGCAGTACCTGTGTTGACTCTGGAGAACTGTAGCAGTCGCACACCAGGGTTGTGCCATTATTCCATATGATACATGCAGGGGCAGGATGTTGGCATGCACCAGGGGACCCACAGCTCCACCTCTGCTCATTATGGGCTCCACTCTACTTTGGCGAGGGGAGGCTGGTTGAGCCAGCACTTCATTTGATTACTTTTAATTTACAGGTAGTGTTTTAAGTGATACTTCAGGCAGCATTGCCATCGTACAAATAGTGCACTGTGTTATCTGTTAGCCCTCTATCACACCAGGCAGATCTTTTGCTCAGATGCAAGTATATTTCGTTCTTGAACGTGTTCTTTCTCTCGCCTCACCATTTTGAAGTCGCATCAGGTGAGTTGGCAGGAAAGCAATATATATAGATAGACTGGTTACATTACTAGGGCAAGAAACTCATTCTTGTTTCAGTGGTTCACTCCATGTTGTTCATTCAGAGCACTGAGATGCTCTGAGTTGTTACTTCAGCAAAGCGTGCAAAATTATAGGTAGAACAGTGTTTGATGCAAAATTGGAAAGCATGGACCAATTCTTGATCTTGATGAAGAAAAAAAAAGCAAAAGAAATAAGTGTGCCTGGAGAAGATGGTTGGTTGCAGAGCGCTTGGCCTTCACCTTCGCTCTGATTTGCTGATCACCTCCACTGTACAAGTGTCTTGCCTGAAAAGTCAGTCTGGGGCATGTATTCTGTCTTTTGTTCATTCACCTACTACATTGTCGTCTAACCAGCAAGAGGTTAGGCTGGCACGATGCGGACGGTCCTGCATGGTGGTAAAGCACGGGACCACTTCTAAAGCAGGTCAAAGGTTTGCTGATTGAACACCACTCGGGTCAGCTGCTGTGTTCAGGGACAAGTAGGCAAGGTGCACTTGGAGAAGTCGAGAAAGTGTTATGTGGTCTTGACAGCGGAAATTCCGACAGCTTTTTTTGCTGATCAGAAATCGCTACTCTTTTTGGTGCAGTGAGACTTTGGGGGGGAGATAATGGCTGAAAATAGTTAGAAAAGATTTTTTTATTTACTTTTATCCCATAAAGACAACCTATATTGTTAAATGACTTGGAAAGAAACAAAGATTATTGAAACTTTGTCCAAGTTTTTCATGACCGTGTTGAATAGAGATATTATCATGATGGTGAGTATGTGATTTGCTGACTCCTGCTTGTGGAATTGATAGGAAAAGCTGTAGGGCCTGCCATGTTGCATGTCACATGATCATTCACAGCCAGATAATACTTGAGATATTTATTAAGATGTGACTTTTTTTTTCGCTCTGTTGGTTTGTTGCCTGAAATGGGTCACACTGTGAAGGCATCTGTTGCAAAATTTCCTTGTTTGTTTTTGACTCTGTGGCAATCTCTGTGCAATGCATGTGTGTGTGTAGCTGGCAGGAGAGAAAAACATTGGTGAGCACTGTGAAAAATTGACTGAATAAGTGGATGTCGAGGATATTAGCATGGTGTCTTGTTGAGCGAGAGATGAAGGATGGTTATCAGTAGCTCTTCGAGTATGATGCTGATCATGAATGTTGTGTGGAAGTATTTTAATGAGGTATGAACAGCAGAGAATGTTGACAGACCTGATAAGTGCTAATCATTTGAATGTGTTCAGGTAACTCAAAAATAAACTGAAATGAAAATTGAATGTCTTTGTTTCCAGTCTTTTATGTACAACCTGTTCAGACTGTTCACTTGGGTTATGTCTAAGGCGGTGGTTATACTGAGCCGTCAATTAGACGGCCGTCAACTGAACGGCCGGTTTCAGCAAATCCTTCTCTGGGCTTACTGGAGACGGGTGAACGTGGTTATACCGAGCCGTCTTGGACCCGTCAGTTTTTCACCGTCGTTTAGACGGTCATGCAAACCGTCCGTCTGACGGCTTGATGGGTGAAGGGACAAAACTCGTGATAGATTTTGGGGATGAATAACGTCCCTTCGGGTCCTTTCCTGTCCAACATGGCCACCATGGACGAGGAACCACGCGTCTGGTTTCATTCTAAAATATGCCACAAACTTATCCTCGTCGTTCCACAGCTGAGGCATAAGGTTATGATAAGCACCATGCATGTGTCGCAGTTTGTTTATGGGATGCACAGAAAATCGACGATTTCTTCCGTCTTTTTGTCTGTTTCTCCACCACCACCACAACAACAGCTTCTTCTTTCTTGCCATTTTCTCCTGTGTAGCAGCCGGCTTTGGCACGGTGCGGCGTGTCCGCGACGGTTCAATATAACCACATTTCCGTTCAGCTGACGGCCGTCTAATTGACGGCGTCTAGTAGACGGGTCAGTATAACCACCGCCTGAGACTCTAATCCTTCTCTGTAAGAATTATGATTGACTATGGAACCTCTCTCTGTTCCAAAAGAAAGGAAGCAGTGATAGAATTGTCACATATACTCCAAAACAGCAAGATTATACAGAGTGAATGTTAAGAGTTGCATGATCACAGAAACCTCAACACAGAAAGGAAAGATGATGCACATTTGAGTTGTATGATCAGAGAGACTTGAAGAGAGAAAAGAATGCTGGAGTAGAATGGATGATAAAGAAAACAAAAATTGTAGCACAAAGGCACCAGTGCTGAAACTTTTAAGAAGGAAAGGTGGTGCGGAGTGAACCTTAAAAATGTGTCACTGAGATATCGATAAAGAAATGTGAAGGAGAAAGAACAACTGCTACACAAAGCACATACAATCCAAAGCATAGCGTTCATGGAGAGTATTGAAACAGATAGCATCAGTGTATAGTGTTGGTGGATATCATTAAAACAGATTGTTACCATCAAATTTATAAAGCTGACGGACAATACTAAGATAGATGGACACAAATAAAGTTCAGAGTTGATGGATATTATAAAATAAAAAAAATCACCCAGATGCAACCAGAGAACAACGGTGAAGGATATTAAATAAGATGCAGATACACAAAACAGATGGACACAAGTCAAATACAGAGCTGAAAAAGCATAACTGACAATGCGTTCAAAAAATAATTCCTGAAATCCCTAAAGTGTTGGGGGGGAAAATCCAGAATTTCAATCTCCGATTAAGAAATATGGGGCTTAGGGTTTTTGGGTTTTTTTTTTAACTGCTGATAAAATGTTGGAGAATAAAGCCAAAGTGAAATTCTGTGGCAGTGATTACTTCCACCATTTAAAGTAATTGGCTTAGTTCAAGGCAAAACTGCTTCATTCACCCTCTGGCATTCAAATTCTGACCCCAGAATGTTGACAGCTGTATAAAACAGATGCCATCAAAGTACAGCATTAATGTACTCTACCTCACTCTCAGGAGGAGTCTTAAAGCTTCAGCTAAGCTAGGGTCAAGACCACCAAAGTCCTTAGTGGGAATCTGCAGAATAGCTTTTGGGTTTTTTAATCAATCTCGGTGAAATGGAAAACGTGACGGTAGAGAAAGCTAGCAGCCTCGTGCTCGAAGTGCACATTGCAAAAAAGCTATAGTGGTGGTTCTCCTACAATTGTGCCAGCTCTGAGATTCGCCTATCGGGGCGCATGTCCCAGGGCACCCTTCTCACAGGTCAAAAGGGGTCACGGCGCTATCTGCATGACTCCAACCTCTTTGAATATTGTGCTACAAAGTCAACTATTCAGGCACACCTTACTCCTTCGTTCCTCCTATCTTTATATGAATATATCCCAAAATATTTCTAAATATCTTTATGTATACATTAATGTGTTATTAATCTTTTTTTTTTAAAACAAAAATTAAGCGCTAACATACAAGATGAAAACTATCTCATTTTATAATCTGCGGGAAGTTTCAGCTCACTGTTACCAAACATGCGGCATAGATTCATACCGAATTCTGACATGGCGATTGCTACACACGGGCTTCAACACAATTTTATGCTAAAGCTGGTCAGCATTCACACAGAATTGTCGACATCTTAGCAGACCGTACGAGCTAGTCAGATCACCTGAAATATTTTGCCCATTAGTACATCCACCTGTGCTATATCCGACAATGTTACATTTCTGATGCCATTCTCATCTTAATTACCAAAGAGAGCTAATTCAAGATTCTAAATCAAATTTACTCATTCATATATATATATATATATATATTTTTTTTTTTTTTTTTTTTTAGTGCGCCACTGAAATAAAACGGTCGTATTCAGAATGGTAGAACGATTTGTCAACGCTGCATCTGAGGCGTATTAAACTCCAAGTTAGCGATGTCTTAATCCCTTAATCCCACCGTCCCAATATGTATATTTATTCCCGTCTGCCGCAGCATCTTCTGTGGGTGTGGGCTTCAAACCTGAAAATAACTGACGAGGCAACTAGTTCGGAGGCTGAATGGGGTTTGGGGTGGAGAAGAATGATTGGACAGCTGAGGCAGGTAGAGAGGAGTGAGAGGGGGGAGGGGGGGGGGGGGTGCTGCGTGATTTTCGTCGGCTGGGTCGCTTAGGGTATCTCTAAATTGCGCGAATTTTAACTTTGGGCGTAGAGGAAGCTCTAAAGCGCTTTGGGCTTTACAAAGATCACTTCTGTACAATATATATAGATTTCAGTACAGTTGGCATTTGTTGTTGCTAATTTTCATATGATTGGTTTTGATATAAATGACTTCCATACAACAAGCTGTAATATAAACGACTTTAATACTTTGATATAATTGATTTGATGATAAAAGGCTTTAGTCAAAACGACTTTTCCACAAGGTGTTTTTTTGTTGTTGTTTTGTTTGTTAATTATCAACTTTAATCTGGCCGACTTTGAAATGAACAATTCTAATACCGCAAACTTCGAGTCGTATAATACTACCAGTTTTGATATAGACGTCTGAAATAAAACCGACTGTGGTACTGATGAATTAATACGATTGGTTTTGATATAAATGATTTCAATACAACGAACTTTGGTGTTAATGAGTTATTACAGCTGGGCTGTGGTATAAAGGAATCAAACTGGCTTGGATATGAACAACTTTATAAACTATTTTGATGGAAGCCATTTGAATACGACCTGGTTTGATGTAACGATTTGGTACAAACAGTTTCAATGTAAATGGCGCTGACATAGTCCAAACGACAAAATGTTAAGAGCTTCTGGGAAAAACTTAAATCTCATGTTTGGCTGCAGCAAGATTCAAACTGGCGACGTCTGACGGCGAACCAGTGGCCCTGGACGCACGCAGGGCATTGTAAGTCAGCATATTGGACGATGCAGGATGTTATATACATCAGTTTGGGTAAGTCCACCACCTAGGAGGAAGAGGCGCAGGTTGTTGCAATCCATCAGGCTGGACCAGTCCACAAAGTTGGGGTGGGGGGTTAGAATGGGGAGTCAGGAAGTTACAATGATACAGTCAAATGCATTGGGCCCGTCCACTAACTGGGGTGTGAGAGGGAAGTCAGGATGTTGCAATGCACAAGGTTTGGTCAATCCACTAACAAGGGAGTGGGGGTGGGGTTAGAATATTACAATGTTTAAAGTCAATCCAATAACAAACGGGGGAAGGGACAGAGGGGAGGCAAGATGTTACAGACATTAGTCCACTAAACAAGGGGGGCAGGATTTTACAATCTATCTGGTTTGGTCAATCCAATACCAAATGGCGCGGTGGGGGATGGGGCGGGCTGTGGATGTGGGTGCATAGAACGTTACAAATCCATCAGGTTGGGTCAGTCCATCGACTGCATGGAGGAGGAAGCAGAACGTTCACACTCCATCAGGTTGGATCAGTCCCACTAACCGGAGCCGGAGAGGCTGCAGAACGTTGCACCGCCTCGCTGACCGACTCGACAGCCCTAGCGTGACGTCATGGGGTCTGAGGGTCCAGACAGGGCTGTCGGTCAGATCGCCCACGCAGCGCTGGTCGAGTTCTCAAGTCCTGGAAGGAGTGGCCAGCATGCTGCGTGGGTTGGGGTCCTGTACTTGCCGGCCCCCACCCTGTCCCGCCTTGCTGGGTGCCGGACTAGCGGGAGGAAGGAGTGGCCAGCATGCTGCGTGGGTTGGGGTCCTGTACTTGCCGGCCCCCACCCTGTCCCGCCTTGCTGGGTGCCGGACTGGCGGGAGGAAGGAGGGGAGGAGGCGCCCAGTACTCCGCCTGCGGCTTATGTTGGGGACGAGGCTGCTGAAGGTCTGTGCCATTGTTTGGGGTGATGTCTGGAGAGAGAGAGAGAGAGAGAGAGAGAGGAGAGAGAGAACAGACCACAACAAAAGAAGGGAATAATCATTACTTCGGTATCTCTCTCTCTCTCTCTCTCTCTCTCTCTCTCTCCTCTCTCTCTCTCCCCCCGCAGTTCCACATTACGCAGGTGTCACAAACAAACAAACAAACGAACAAACCAGGGATCACAGTCGAGCAGAGAGGGCCGTGCGATTTAACGGATTGACGCAGGTTTTGAATGCGGACATAACATGGTCTGCACCACTGCTGCTGTTGTGCATGTATTCTTATGTGCGGTATATAGAAGAGAGATAATGTTGCTTACAGCCTAATTGACGGTAAAGGGCCATATCAGGGCTGCCATCCTGTTGAAGTCCATTTTCAAAATGGATTAAAGGAATATCATATGCACAACTCATCAAAACACTAAAAAAAAATATAATTTTTTTTAAAACACCACTGAATTTCAGTTATTATTTTAGTTATTTCACTGTTATTATCTTTCTACCGTAAAATCTTAGATCAGGTGCGCATGGATGACGGACGGATCCCTAAAGACCACCTCTATGGAGAACTTGTGCAGGGAAAACGTCCCACAGGGAGACCACAGCTGCGATTCAAAGACGTGTGCAAGAGGGACCTACAAGCCTTGAACATCGACCAGAACAACTGGGAAGCAACAGCCCTCGAACGGTCAGCCTGGAGACAAACTGTACAGAAAGGTCTCTCCAAGTTCGAAGAGACACTCGCTCAGCAGCACGGGGAAAAAGAGAATGAGAAGAAAGGCTGCAGCCCAGGCAGACAGACCAGCGTCAGACTTCATCTGTGCCCTCTGCCACAGGGACTGTCATTCCCGCATCGGACTGGCCAGCCACACCCGTCACTGTACCAGAATAGACACCCAGAGCGCAACTCCATAGTCTTCCGAGACTGAAGGATGCCTACTATTATCTTTCTACCGTAAAATCTTAGATCAGGTGAACAATGTTGATCTCATTCAGAAACTCAAAAATCACGAAAGCGGGACATCTTAGAACAGCGAGATTTTCCATGGAATCGGCTGTGTCTGCGATCTGACATTATGTCGGTCCCAACACTTTATAAAAGCATGTTTCATTGTGAGTGGTACATAGTTTGGAATGCACCACGGAGCTTCCTCGCCTTTTAAAAGATAGGAGTAGGTGTAGGAGGAGTGGCCGGTTCGTAAACGGCACAAGACTGTTCCTTCTTTACGGCAGACCTTGGCACAAAGGAAACACTTTCGGTTTAAATGGACTTGGGAGAGTTTGCTATTTGTCATTGAGTTCCATTCCTCTTGCCAGAGATCTTTCACATAAGCCTAAGCTTTGGATGTCATGAGAAAGAGTCTGCTCAACTCTTTACTTTTAGCATCCTTGGCAAGTTGATTAACCACCTAATTGCCTCAAATGTCGATATGACCGAGAAGCCTAGCAAAAACTACATTGTATACATCAGATTTCAGACAGTGTACGGTTCGAACAATTAAGCAGTTGAGGATGGATGTTTGAGGTTACGGCCAGCAATCGCCTCCCTAGCAGAGAGGGAGTCAACAGAATGAGGAAGTCTCCGTGTTTTGATTTAGAGACCATTTGAAAAGCCAGGACCAATGCTTTCAGCTCAGCAGTGTTGATGGAGCTGCCTCTGGGAATATGTTTAGAACATCGTTTAGGAGCTGTAGCGCAAAACGCAACTCTGGCAACCCCCTTTTCAGATTTGGAGCTATCAACAAAATATTCTTTGGAAGGATGGACATTTGGAACAAAGACTGGCAAAAAGTTACTTGCGTGCCAAAGAAAAGAGCTGGTCGAGTCTTCGCGATATGTGGCCAGATCAAAGCGGATCTCCGGGGAAACGAAAGTGCATGATGGATTGACGGGAAATCTGAATGAATCACACACGACTCTGATGTCTCTGTCTATACTGTTCAAAGATGGAGAAGAGTTTTCTCATCAGAGCCACAGTCCGTGTGTGCCACAACTCTGAGAATGTTCATTGCTTTCTGACAAGAATTATTTAGAGCTGTAAGTGACTTGCAAAGTTCAGTGTTTGATCGAAGATAACTCCCAGAAATCTGGCTTCCATTATAGCTGGTATGGTGGATTTATCCAAACGAATGTCAGAATCAGCAAAGAACTGTCGAAAGTTATTAAAGTAGACAAACTGAGTTTTGGTGCTTGAAAACGTAATCCCGTTTCCTCGACCCACTGTCGGATCTTCTCCAAGTGAAGTTGTCGAGTTGTACACAAGCATACGTGACCTCAGCTGCATAAAATGGAAAGTCACTGACAGACGCAGAGGACTCGGAACCTTGGTTCACGGAATGGACTCGGAACCCTAGTTCTCAGAGTTGACAATCTCATTCATCTTGATGCTGAAGAGAGCAGGGGAAAGGATGCTCCCGAGGGGTTCACCCAGTTACTGATGGTGGGTGTCAGACAGCTTGGTGCCAACCGGACCTAGAACTGCCGATCACAGAAAACAAATTTGAGGAAAGGAAGATGATGATTATGAAAAATGAGATAATGAAGATTCATAACAATTCCAGATGTCCACGTCTTGTCATAAGCCTTCTCTGGATAAAAAAAAAATAGCAACCACATTCTGTTTGTTAATGATGGCACTGCGTGTGCTGGTTTCAAGACGGATTAAAAGGTCAACGGTAGAATGGTACTTGCGAAAACCTCACTGTTCTTTGCTTACAAAGACTATTGGTTTCCAGCTTCCACATCAGACAAGAATTGACCATCTTTTCCAATCGTTTGTAAAGGCGGTTGTGCGATAATTCAGAGAGTGGTCCAGTCTTTTCCGGGCTTAGGAACAGGAGTAATTTGGGCTATCTGCCTGGAGAGCGGAAACTACTCTGTGGTCCAGATATGACTGTAGACTTGTAACGGGTCTGGGGACATGTTCAGCAGGCCTTGCAAAGACAGTCCTGCAAGGAGCAGTCAGAGGAAGCCGCAATAGAGGAAGACCAAGGAAGAGGTGGGAGGACAATATCCGAGAATGGACTGGAATGAGCCTAGCACAATCTCAGCGAGCGATGGAGGACAGGGACGGATGGAAGAGAGTGGTGGTCAGATCATCATGGGTGCCCCTCGACAACAGACGATTTTCAGGGATAGGTGAAGGTGAAATGTTCCTGGAAAATGTTGCAGAACTGGTAATAAATGTCATCGAGGCCAGGAGCAGAATCTCCATAAGGTTGCAGAGTGATTCCAGTTCATTTATTGGAAGTGGCAAATTGCAGACTTCAGTATTGTCTGGGGAAAAGTAACATAGGTATTTCTTTCCATCGTTTGTTTTTCAAGAAACCAGCACATTTAGTGTGGCGGATGAGTTCTCTTCAATAGGTCGGCCAAAAGTCGGTACGTAAAGCGTTTGTACGTTTCAAGTGATGAATGGACGGAATAGTGTCTCCTCTTTGATTTTCTTGATAACTTTCCAGACTTTTTCCTTTGGCGTTTTTGAAGCCAGCTTGGAGGAGAAGTCTCTCCAAGACGGACGTTTCGTTAATTCAAGAGTATGTCTTGACTTGCCTCGCAGTTTTTGATGGGCTCGAGCGTTGGGCACTAATGGTCTGTGATAGACACAATGCTGAGCTCGTTTGCGTTTCTTTGTCATGTGCTGAGGGAAAGACGGATAATGTTGCTTATAGCCCAGCCGGCGGCTGTCACCCCGTTGAAGTCAACTCCCCAAATTGATTAATAATAAAATTAAAAAAGCCCACACAAACACAACTCATTAAAAACGCATTTTCTACTTTATAAAAAACGGAATTTTGTTAAACTCTTTCATACACAACTGATGAAAAATGTTGATCCCCCCCCCCCCCCCCCAGAAATTCAATAATAACATCAGGTGGGGCATCTCTGAGGAAGATTTTCAAGAAGTCTGCTGTAAAATGTTCATGTCTGACGGTCATGTAAATCCCAACGTTCTATAAGAACATTTCTCATTGCGAGTGATGCATTATATGGAATGCACCTCGGAACTTCATCACCATTTGAAAGATAATGCTGACAGTCAGCTAACAACAAAAACAGGTCATGGAAGTTCTTCAATCAGGCTGGTCAGTTCTTGTCCATAAAGAACACACTGTTACTGCTCTATGCAAAGTATTTCTAGCCGCTAAAACTTGAAGAGGAGTATTAAAATCTATAGGGTTAAACAAAAGAGACTTGTAGATGAGTAACGTGAGTCCTTCCGATAGCCCATCTGCAGTGGACTTTACTTGTCTTTAGAGTACGACAAAACCGGAAAGATTGACTGTCTTCTGAACTTTACTTTTCTGCTGATCTGCCGCACAGGTTTTAGATTTTAACAAAAGAGCTATAGCGACGCAAAATTTGATTGTTCAAGTTGTTTTTTTGTTGTTGTTTTTTGGTTTGTTTGTTTGTTGTTGTTCTTTTACTCTACTTTGGCAAGAAAATGAAAACGGTGGACAACTCATTCCATCTCTGCATCTTCATGATCTGACTGTAACGGAAGAGAAGTTTTTTGTTTCTATGGGGCCATCGATTTTTTTCCAATCCTGATCCTTTTTTTTTCGGTGGAGGTTCCAAGGGCAGAAGGAAGCCTAACCACCTTTATCACTTCCACACAGTTTTGGTCGGGAACTTAGAGGGGCTCCTCACACACACACACACACACACACACACACACACACACACACACACACACACAGAGAGAAAGAGGTACTGACAGAGAGAGAGACAGAGATAAAGACAGACAGACAGACAGACAGGCCCCCACTCCCACTTCCCCAACACCCCGACTGACGATCATACTCCTGGCCGCCGGGATCGGACCTGTGGTCCAGCGAACTGCAGGTGGTGGACGGTTCGCTGTCATGACTGTAGACTGTGGCCTTGGTGTTGTGGTCCAGCGAACTGCAGGTGGTGGACGGTTCGCTGTCATGACTGTAGACTGTGGCCTTGGTGTTGTGGTCCAGCGAACTGCAGGTGGTGGACGGTTCGCTGTCATGACTGTAGACTGTGGCCTTGGTGTTGTGGTCCAGCGAACTGCAGATGGTGGACGGCTCGCTGTCATGAATGTAGACTGTGGCCTTGGTGTTGTGGTCCAGCGAACTGCAGGTGGTGGACGGTTCGCTGTCATGACTGTAGACTGTGGCCTTGGTGTTGTGGTCCAGCGAACTGCAGGTGGTGGACGGTTCGCTGTCATGACTGTAGACTGTGGCCTTGGTGTTGTGGTCCAGCGAACTGCAGGTGGTGGACGGTTCGCTGTCATGACTGTAGACTGTGGCCTTGGTGTTGTGGTCCAGCGAACTGCAGGTGGTTGACGGTTCGCTGTCATGACTGTAGACTGTGGCCTTGGTGTTGTGGTCCAGCGAACTGCAGGTGGTGGACGGTTCGCTGTCATGACTGTAGACTGTGGCCTTGGTGTTGTGGTCCAGCGAACTGCAGGTGGTGGACGGTTCGCTGTCATGACTGTAGACTGTGGCCTTGGTGTTGTGGTCCAGCGAACTGCAGGTGGTGGACGGTTCGCTGTCATGACTGTAGACTGTGGCCTTGGTGTTGTGGTCCAGCGAACTGCAGATGGTGGACGGTTCGCTGTCATGACTGTAGACTGTGGCCTTGGTGTTGTGGTCCAGCGAACTGCAGGTGGTGGACGGTTCGCTGTCATGACTGTAGACTGTGGCCTTGGTGTTGTGGTCCAGCGAACTGCAGGTGGTGGACGGTTCGCTGTCATGACTGTAGACTGTGGCCTTGGTGTTGTGGTCCAGCGAACTGCAGGTGGTGGACGGTTCGCTGTCATGACTGTAGACTGTGGCCTTGGTGTTGTGGTCCAGCGAACTGCAGATGGTGGACGGTTCGCTGTCATGACTGTAGACTGTGGCCTTGGTGTTGTGGTCCAGCGAACTGCAGGTGGTGGACGGTTCGCTGTCATGACTGTAGACTGTGGCCTTGGTGTTCCTCCGTGCGAAGGACGCTTTACCGGACCGACTGCTTCCACAGCCCATCACGCACCGTTGGCACTGGGGGTCTCTGTCTCTCCTGCCTCGTCACATATTCCTGCAGGAGAGAAAAAAAGCAGAAACATAGAGGATGGAACAAAGGAGCTACTGTTCCTAATCTACAGAACAAAGAACCTCGCTCATACGTTTTTAGGCGTGTACGAGACTGACTATCTGTGATAGATGTCCAACGAGAACTGTTCACCTTGTCTATTCGTGCGTGCTTCAAAGCCGTTCGATCGATCGTCTCAGTGTCACAGACATTTCCAAGCATCGTATAGTCATCAATTGTAAAAGAAAAATCAAAAAACAAAACAAAAACACACCCAAAACCAGAGATAATGGAAAAGGAAAAAAAATGACTCCACATCAGTACATTTCCTGGCATGGGAAAGTACTAAAACAAAGAGAGAGAGAGAGAGAGAGAGAGAGAGAGAGAGAGAGAGAGAGGAGAGAGAGAGAGAGAGAGAGAACTTGTCATACTTTTATTTTCGAATATTTTGTTCATTCAAATATTCTGCAATTCGTAGTCACAGCAGGGGTGGAAAGAAAAAAAGATGTTCATCCAGACATACACGAAAAATTGAACACACACACACACACAGACACACAGACACACACACACACGACAGACAGACAGACAGACAGACAGAGAGAGAGAGAGAGAGAGAGAGAGAGAGAGAGAGAGAGAGAGAGAGAGAGAGAGAGAGAGAGAGAGAGAGAGATGGACAGATAGATAGATTTTATCCGTGTAAATATGGTAACGTCTGATGAGCGTTAAATCAATGAATGCAACACATAATCATCAATAATATAATTGCCTTTGTATCATAGCAAATAAAGTTAATAAATGGTGCACATAGTACTGTAGCCTTTGCGAAATCCGTCCGATATTCATTTACTAAACTCTTATCTAAGAAGTCAGTCTTTTATGTAGTGTTAAACTATAGGCTTTGCTGCATACACTAAGGAGGGATATTCCTCTGTGGTTATCTGTTTTCCGGAATCACCTTTCTTGCATATAGGATGAGTACCAGTCCTCAGGATGCATACCAGCGGAAAACACTTTACTGAAATACCGAACAAGAAATGCAACAACGTGAACAGCAGAATGTTTTAAAAATTCATCAATAATTTTGCCAGGTCCAGCCACTTTTCGACTTTTTATGTTTCGAACTGCTGCATAAACCTCTGCCTCTGTAACATTGCGTTCAAGACTACCAACATGTCTCTCCTCATCTCTCGCCCCCCACATCTTCCTTATCTTCATTACTGCACTAGCCAACAGTTAGGTACCTTCTACAAGGATAGCTGGTATTGTTGCATCCGTATTGATAGAATCTTACCAGAAACAGAATTAATTACTCTGTCTCTAATGAATTTGTTAAAAACGTACTCGAAATCGCAGACCTGACATTCTTCCAGAAAATTGTGGGATTATTGTCAATCAACGAACTTTTCTTATGTGAACTTTTCTTTTATCTTAATATCTCTTCACAATAATTTCTTAACATGGTATACTTTCCTGCTCCGGAATCGTCCCGATGAAAGCCCTTTAGTGAGTGTCGTACACAGTCTGTTACCCCTGCATTCACTGTGAAACCAGTTCTGTTGTTTCTCTTACCTGTTATGACTGCCTTCTTCATGCCTTCTCCAGCAAGCAACAGTCCTTCACTACATTTCCTATAGGCAGAATCTATAGTGTCTGCTTATAAGTTTTCCTCTTCTGCAAAACGGCGCCTGACCGCATCAGACCTAATCCATGTTACGAGTTCTTGACTTTTTGCGGATGACCATACGAACTTCTCCAAGGTAAACATATTACTTTGCTTACACTTTTCTGGCCTAGTTCTTCCTTTCCTCAGCAAATCAATCAACTCTACAGACACATGTTTACATTCAATCTTTTCTGCAACATTCAATGTGGCCAATCAGCAAAGCAGGCTTCTAGAAACAAACAATGAAATAACCGAAAACACTGCAGCCTGAAGTAGGAATGCAGGTAAAATTTCCAGAATCTCCCGCCCCCTCTCCTTCACAAAAAAAAAAAAAAAAAGATTGCGTTCAGAATCGTAAGGTCAAAATATTCACAAAGATTTTGAGAATGTTTTCCAAATTCATTGATTCCTAATCTTTATAAATACGATTGACATATTCATTAACATAATACTCAGGGTGGTAGAACAGATGAAAAGTAACATCGACATCATTTTCTGGAGCACGGTTTTCACAGTCAGTCCTAGCATTCAAGTCTCAAAAAGCAGGAGTGGAAAATCTGTGCTTTCGATAGCTTCAACACCAATCTGTTGTCATTAAGTACATGAGTCCGTTCAATTTAACTCCTATACTCTGTCCTGACTAACACTGCCACACCCCCAGAAAAATGCGCTGTTGTATCGTCCGTCATTTTAACGGCAGGAGACATAAATACATCATGGAACGGAAATGAATGAAAAGGAACGGACGTAGATACTGTTTCAACAAGCAAAATGGAGTCATGACTCGGATTCATAAAGCCGAGTCACACCTTATATAGAAGGTTAAAACAAACAACAACAAAAAAAAACAACCTTACATGCTTTCTCGTGGCTTGACAGTCATTGTAATGGACCCGCTCAGAATCCTACAGTACCGGCTGTTGTCCGCATTGACAGTCACGTACGAGTCACAACTATCCGAATCCAGCACATAACTTAGCCTCACCACACAAACAAAGAGTCGGCTGCCGTTCGTCACTCCTGTCACCTTTCTTTTCTCCACATCAGACCGGGAGCGAGTCAGTGGATGGGGAGTCGGGCTCTGAGCGCACGTGTTTCTCATATTCCACGTGCTCAACGGGATCTCCGGCTCCGAGGCCAGTGTCAGTGCCCACTGCGTCGTGAGAGACAGCCATGTCGTCAGTGAGGGCGGGGGGAGGGAGGGAGGGGGGGGGACCGGCTGGGGAACTCCTTAGCTGACGTCAGCAGTCGGGAGGTTTCCTGGTCCGGGGATGTGTCTCCTGGAAGTGGTTTTTCCGTCCTGCCCTCTTTGGTCGTGATCTGATCGGCATCGATTTGAGTCTGACATCTTCTATGTTGCTCTGCCAGTACTTCTTGCCGTGTTGAGCTGTGTGGACGGTCAAGTACATATGCAGCTGATGGTTGAGCAGGGAGAAGATCCGTTTGCTTGCCTCCTGTGTTGCTGGTATTCCTTTGTTGATGAGGTAAGCTGCTTTGAAGTCGGGCGTTGCCTTTCCCCTGGTGGACCCTGAGGCCGGGATCGTCAATGGTTCCTCATCTGAAAGGCTGCTTTTCTGTTGTTGACCATCTAACAGATTGCTGGGAGTGGATACTACACCTCAAAGCCTGCTCGTAGCTGTCAGAGTGGGGCAGTGATGGGCCTGTCAGGCCAGGTTGTTGTCTCTGAAACGCGTACAGCATTTGAAGATGGTCGGTTATCGAGTGGTCAGATCTGCAGCCACATTGACGCCGCTCTGCTTCAGCTGTTCTCTTTCTTCAACAAGGATGTTCATTTTGTCACCCCATCTGGTCAGTTAGGCAATAATGGAAGATGGTCTGTTATTACCGTTGGTATGACGATGTACAAGCATGATATCCACACGTGTCCATGTCTTGGTTAAAACAGGGTCTTGCAGGACGTCAATAATCTTTCTCGTTCACATTTCAGACGCCTCATTGCAGGAAACGGGAATGCTGAAAAATTTGAAACTTCTCTCCTTGAGAACTATTCCAGTTTCTCAATCTCATCGTCCAAGTCCTTAAAAAGCGCGTCTTTTGTTCCAACGCTTTTAGACTGTGAGCACTTGATCGCAGGAGCAAAGTTCTTAAATCACAAAGAATTCAATATGAAGCAATGATATTGATCTTGGGAACAATGATGGATACATCAGTTAAAATCATGCAATACCTGCTTGACTTCCCTTTAATGCAGGCAAGACACAAGCTAGAACAGGAGAAGGCACATTTCAGAGCACTTGAAAATCCCCCCAACCCGCTATATGCGGCAGTCAAAGAAACAAAAGGCACTCGCATAGGACGTGGAAAATCATGGATAGGACAGACAGAAGACAATGTACAGCTGGTGTGCCAGTTATCAGGACTCAAAGAAACGACGGAGTGGGAAAGTATCCAGACCACTTCAAACACCTCTACCAAATTGCCATCGCTCCAGAGTTTGGAATACACTGCCCAGAATGGCCAGAAGGCAAAACGAACGTAGAAAATCAGATGCAGGTGTTGAAGGAAATGGGAGAGCAGACACACTGGCGAGCAAGGCAACGATAAGAAGTGGATTACAGCTTGGCCGATCTGATCCGATGAAAGATCTGAAGCATCACCTTAACAAATACGAACAATGCCTCTACACCAAAGACCCCTTTTTCAGAGCTGAACATCAAGAGAGGAAGTGGTCGCACATCCAGAACGTAAAGGAAGAGCCAGAAGCATCACCAACAAAACAAATACTCGAATAATCTCAAGGCCAACACTGCGCAAACCCCTAGAGAATGGTGCAGATCCGCACTGGACCTTTTTAGTAACAGACACAAATGATCAACACCCGTCAACTGCGTGAATCTCCCAGGAACCCCAGTGTATAATGTTGATGCGTGTGCATCGATGGGGCAATGCAGTGTATAAAGTGGAGAGTCCATAGATGTGTGTGTGTGTGTGTGTGGTGTGTGTGTGTGTGTGTGTGTGTACTTGTTGCACTTGTTATTGTTCTTGCTACTGTGTCATCTTCTGAACATTCGTTGCCCGCAAATAATCAAAGGCGCACGCACATACGCACGCACACGCGCACGCTCACAAATACACAAGCACGTTTGAATGGTGTGTATAAACGTATGCTTTTTTTTTACCTATTACATAAGGGGCTACACAATGAGCTGACTGCAGCTGTATTCATTTGACTTTCCCCTCCCCCGCCCCCCGCCACGACACGCACGAATATATTGGTTGTATATATTTCTGTTCTCAAATTATTTTTTTTCTTTTACTGTTTGTCTGCATGGTGTACTCGAATGCTTTCCGTCAGACTGTGCGCCTGTTCTTGCTCTTATGTATTTTAGTTTTCTTTGAAAAGCATGTTATCACATTGTTGGAAAATCTAAGTGTGCTGAACGCACATAGGATAAAAAAAAAATCCTTTATTATCCCCTAAACCAGAAGTTGCATCCTAAGCAACGATTATCACATATGCAAGAATGGACAGGACACGAAGCCTGTACAAAACCACCAATAAATATATTTCTCCAATATGAATAAAAAAAGAAACAATGGCAGAAAGTTTAACATTTGTACATACATCATATTATCATCAAAGTAATTCTAAAATGCACAGCCCATAAGATTACCACCTTTGAAAATTGAATCACAAATTTAAAGAAAAATGAAATACAATAATACGGATGCAGTATATCACACACACACACACACACACACACACACACACACACACACACACACACACACACACACACACACACTCCCCCAACATACTCCCTCCTAAGCCATCTGCATCTCCGCAGGCCCCCCCCCCCTCCTCTCTCTCTCTCTCTCTCTCTCTCTCTCTCTCTCTCTCTCTCTCTCTCTCTCTCTCTCACACACACACACACACACACACACACACATACCGACCAAATAAATAGCTTATTAGCGCACCATCACTCATTTACACAATCACTGGTTTCCCAGGAGAAATTGAAATAAACGTAATAATTCAAGATGGGATAAAAGTGCTTTTGATTTCATTCTCATTGTCCTAAAATAGCGTTCTCGGTTTACCTTTCTTCTAATCAAACGCACGAAGAACGACGTGAACAGTGATCAAATCTAACACATAAAACAGCCGAGAAATAAACCAAAATCTCTACGTAGGCACGGATTTCGGGTAGTCGTGAACGAGTGGAAAGGAGGAGAACAGGCACAGAATTCAGTATTTTCACGTCGCGTCGGCGTATTGAATACAGCAGATGACGATTTCTTTGTTTCTGTTGTATTCATGATCATTGTGTGTGTGCGCGCGCGCGCGTGTGTGTGTGTGTGTGTGTGAGAGAGAGAGAGACACTTTGACACTTTGATATTTTATTGTCATTACCAAACAGGTCTTTTGACAAGGGGGAGAGATAACAGAACAATAACATTTCCCTCTTCCTTTCCTGCAAACAAATAGTACACATTCATTCCTAAGGTGCACCAAATCAAAGGTTAAAAACAAATAAATTCATAACATTTACTTATGTCCTCACGCACAGGAGTAATGCAATTAAAAAAAAAAAAAAGAAGACTAACTCGACCATCCACTCGTTCAAATGATGACAATGTATCTTACTGATCTCTTCCACTTGCGATGAATGATAATATTCATTCAGATATCTCTTATAATGCATTATTTTAAATTTCACTATCCTCCATCTGTCTAATTTTCAATGCTTCTGCGATGAATTTCGCAACTGATTTAATTACAAGTTCATCATCTGATGATAACACGACTGCAACATTTTGTCTTTTCGCTATATCTAACTGGAAAAGTGAACAATTTGTCCGCACTTCATTATAAGCAGTCCAGTGGAACAGAAAGTGTTCTTCGTCATCAATAATGTGTCTACATGCAGGACAAGGAGATTCTGTGGATGTTTCACATTCAAACCATCTTTTGTTCGCATTAAAACCTAAAGTTCTCAACCTAAATCTTGCGAGAGAGAGAGAGAGAGAGAGAGAGAGAGAGAGAGAGAGAGAGAGAGAGAGAGAGAGAGAGAGAGAGAGAGAGAGAGAGAGAGAGAGAGAGAGTGTGTGTGTGGGGTGGGGTGAGAGAGAGGGTATGTGTGTGTGTGCGCGCGCGCACACACACACACACACACACACACACACACACACACACACACACACACACACATGCTTTTGCGTTCCCTCTGCGATGAGTTGACGAGCTTATCTGCTGAGGGAAGTGAAATTCGACCACACATTCAAACACCAAGAGGGGTCCAAAGTTAAAGTGGTCTTGTTCTCGACTGTAGACCTGACAGTTATTACTTTGAACGACTTGTGGAATCAGATTTGTATGGAATGAAAACTCTCTCTCCACCCAGTAGTGGGTGCGTTCCTGTGTCAATTCAGGGAAGCTTAAGGACGAAACGGATGGGCTCTGTGGTCCAATGTGCCGTACCCTGAATACATGGAATCTCCCGATAGTTCACTGTCCCTTTGGCAACCAGGCAATGCCATCTCCACTTTTGCATCGATTTCAACACGTGCATGAAGGAAACATCGAAGACAAAAAAAACGCCTTCAACAACCACAAGGTTCACTTTACCTCTCTCTCTCTCTCTCTCTCTCTCTCTCTCTCTCTCTCTCTCTCTCTGCGCCACCACACACATGCATATAACACATGTACTTTCCTATCGATTATATTGTTCATTCAAGACCAGCCGCCGTGGCGAAGTGGTTAGCGTCGCGGACTCCCGGCTGGGAGGTCGTGGGTTCGAATCCCATCAGAGTCATGTGGGTTTTTTCTGCCCCGACCGGCTCCTACCCAGAGTTGAGTTTGCTGCGGACTCAGTTGGGAAGACTGGGACCACACAGTCGAGTTTCATCCACTTAATGGATGCATTTCTGAGAGTGTTGCTCAAATTTCCTGACCAACACTGCAGGTGCCTGTATCTCTCGGGTCTGGTTGACGCCAGGATATATTATGAAAGGAAGCGTAGAGTACAGCCCTGTCATGTAGTCTCAGACCGAAATGGAAATCCGTAGCATCATCTTAATCATCCTCATTCCCATTGATCAGCATTAAAAAAAATGTCTCAAATTCTGTGGCCCTTCATGCCCTGCTCTCATGGTGACCTCAGTTTCGATGTCCTCTCCGCGTCTGTGGCCTTGGTTTGCTTCCGTCGGGGTCACCGGTATCGGCGAGTCCATGGGGGCTGTCGTTGGACGGACGTGGTGGCGCCCTCCGGAGGGAGAGCTCACTCACGCCGGCTCCGCGACTAAGCAATTATTGTCGTCAGTAGGGGGCTTAGTAGGTGGTGTCCTGCGTATGTTAGATCAGAACAGGCGCCACTGAACACCACCGAAGTGACTCGGCAGCAGTGCAGTGTCTCCTCCGGTGGGTTGCCTCATGACGACTTGACATTGACTGCTCCCTGTGGATTGACGGTCCCGGGGCTGTGGCGGGGGCCGACAGGGCTGTGGCTGTGGACGGGGTGTCGGAATGAGCGGCGTTGGTGCACTGCCTCTGAGGTAGCGCAGAGGTTGGGACAGCAAAAAAAAAAACAAAAACAAAAAAAAATTGTTCATTCAAGAACTAAACAATTGTATTCTTCCAAAATCTGAACCAGACTGGTCGAGTGAAGTGCGTTTTGAATGGAGTAGCTCTGTTTGATCTAAGTCTGTTTGATCTAAGTCTGCTCGACAGGTGCATTTTCCGAGTCCGTCTTGACGTCAGAGCGTGTGTCCAGAGACCGGCGGGAGTGGAAGAGCGGGCCTTTGATGTGTGCCGGGAGAGGATGACCACAGTCACACACCAGTGACCAGTTGATCAGCAGACCTGGAACAACACGGGGACGTTGGTCACTGGAGTAAATGGGGAATTTATTCAACAGCATGGGGAGGGTGGTCAGTGGAGTAATGGTGGATTTATGCAACAGCATGGGGACAGTGATCATTGGAGTAAATGGAGTATTTCTTCAACAACATGAGTATAGTGGTCACTGGGGTAAGTGGGGCATTAGCGAAAAAAAAATCAATGAAAAAAAACGAGAAAGGAATAAAGGAAGAACAAAATCATTCCCGTTTTCACGCGCGCGCGCGCACCCGCACGCGCATATGCAGAGAGAGAGAGAGAGAGAGAGAGAGAGAGAGATGTATGTCCAATTAGAAAGCGTAGCAAAGAGAAACATACATAGATAGGTATCAGTTTTAAATCAGCATATGGATATTCGCAAACACACCTATAATGGGCCCAGCTCATTTAACCCCAGAGCTGTGCTTGTCCATTAAGTTTGATAATAATGATCAGTTCATTAATGAACATTTCTTCCACCAACGGTAATCTAAAGCCTCTCCATATGATCCAACTGGCACCGCAAGCAGGCGTTTTCCTGTCCATTATGTATACCTAATTGATCTGCACTCGTTGGCATGACTTGGCATTGACATCAAAGAATTGCACACACTTTTCCTCACTTTCTTCACCTTTGACGATTTGAAGAAAGGCTCTTTGGCATACCTTCTTTGCATTATGTACGCCTGACCAATCAAGCATATTGCGTTTTGGCTAAAGCGCCAGTCTTTCCAGTTCTTATAGCCTACTGCGTCGTAGCATACTATTTGCGTTACCTGATAGTTAAACCGGAGCGCGTTTTAGACAAATTGAGTTAGTTTGGTTTATTTTTAGTACTTGCCGTGCATGTGGTCCTTTCGCTTCAGTTATCGACGTCGCCAGCATTGCTTCCGCATCGGTTGTTTTGATTGTTCCCTTGGTACATTTTTGGTTTTGCTAGTGAGGATGTGTTCGCCTATGAATTCTTAGAAACAGCACTTTCTACTTTCTGTTCTTCTTCCGGTTTAGCACGCTGGGGTTGTCAGTAATCGGAGTCGCCCACTGCAACCACTTCAGTCTTTTCGATCAATCTCTGGCGTAAATGTGAGTGAGGTTTAAATCGTACCGTACTGAACTTTGGAGTGTATGTAGTAAAGAATTTCAAATTAACTACCAAGATCTGGATATTCAGTGGTTCTCACGCGCAGTGGTCAAACAAGACCAACAGGCAGACACGCCGAAATTGTCAGTTTTCTTTATCGGTGTGATTAAAACATTTGCCTGACCATCAAGTTAAACTGTTGAAGATTTTCATACCTCCAACTTTGCTGTTTTTGCAAGCAGAATTATTTGCAGGTGGAAAGAAAAGAAGAGGGAGGGGGGTGTTCACAAGGAGATCATTGGATACCAATGAGATGCTGACCAATCAGAGTGAAGATGGAGGCGGCCAGGAAGATGCCTTGCCAGCCAAAGGCGTCCTTCGCTGCCTGCACCACGTACACGCCCAAACAGAGCACCCAGTATCTGCCAACAAGACAATAAACATAAAGTAGCACGCAGGAAAACACGAAAAAAGGGCAAACAAATACACATACATAGAGGGATAAACTTAAACATTGATGCGAAGACGCGCACACACACACACACACACACACACACGCACACACACACACACACACACACACACACACACACACATGAGAAGTACCACAAACACAAACGTGTATGCCCTCACCATTTTGAAGAAAAAAAGGACTGCACACACACACACACACACACACACACCACACACACACACACACACACACACACACACACACACACCACACATGAGAAGTACCACAAACACAAACGTGTATGCCCTCACCATTTTGAAGAAAAAAAGGACTGCACACACACACACACACACACACTGTCACGGTCAAAATTCAACTCAACCAAATTCGTGGTCAATCGCCACCAGCCCAGTTGGACCTAAGCCCTAACTCAAACATTCTAGGCGTCAGGAAGACGGGCCCATAGGTCGGGTCCGGCCAATTAAGCTTAGTGGAGAGGTTTCACCGAGACAGTCCGACCCACCTAGACTGACTAAGCGGCTTTGACCGACGCCTCGATGTCTGCCCAGACGGACCTCAGTACCTGGGCCAGCCTTATCCGGCCACTTTGTGAACCAGGTCATTGTCAGTTTAGACATCGTGACGCCCACCCAGACTCAGCTGGCCACTTTAGAGTGACCAGTGTCCACACGGCACCAGTTAAGTAGGAAAGGGGGAAGGTAGAGTGTGGTGGGGGGGTGAAATCTAGCTAATCAATTAGATGACCAATTGACCACCACAGAGAGTAAGGCGTGTCAGCATGACTGGCATGATTTTGAACATCCAATGGAATTAGAGGGAGCTAACTTCGGGGTGTCAGGGGTAAAAATACTGACCAATGGTACTCGCCCTTGTTGGGGAGATCGGAAACACCATAAGAAGGATGGGAGAGTGAGATGAAGGAAAAACGAGGGGAAGAACGAACAGAGAGAGAGAGAGAAGAGAGAGAGATGAGGGGAGGAGAGAAGAGAACCAAGTTGAGAGATTAGCATGAGATAGTCTGCAGAGGAAGGACTGAGGAGAGATGTGGAGAGAGAGAGATAGTTGCTAATTCATGAAGAAGAAAAGAAAGAAAAGAAAAAAAAAGAAAAGAAAAGCAACCATGTCCATTTGATAAGAGCAGACTAGAAGAGAGAGAGAGAGAGTGCAACGCGTTAATGCAGGAAGAAAGAAAGGAGAACAGATCGATGTTGATAGTCACTGTTCTACCCTAACCCGGGGGGTTCGACCTCATACCTGGCAGCGTCACTTCGCCAAGCAGAACCACAGACCAACGCCAACAGTCTCACCTGACCAGGCGCCATCAGACCAACACCAGTGCCGGCAGTTGTGTCGTGTTGTGAAAGTGACAGTGAAAAGAAAAAGAAAAAAAAAGAAAAGACAGTGATTCGTGAATAGTTAAGATCACCTGGCCAGGTAAAGTAGAAATCTGTTTATACCCGGGGTTAGTTAATGATGTTTTAGATAAATGATTTTGTGAAGTTCAAGGAAAGAGAGAATGTTTTATTTTGTTTGATTCTATATGCATTGATGTTCTTTCTATGATCATGTATAGTAAAGTTATAGACTTTACTAGTGGTTTGATGTGACGAATGCATGATATATGAATGAGATTGTAAGCAAGCTGTGAGTGTGTTTGGGCTGTGCGCTAGTCCTTCCTCCACTGACATTACACCGAGGTTGACAATTTATTGGCGAGCCTCCCAGGATATTTCTGGCCCATTTATTATAATTGTTCAACTTCTCAGAGGGGAAGCTGGGTGGGATTCAAGTATTGTAATCCTAAGACACGGGGTTGTCTTACTGTATGTTCCCAAGATAGTTAAATACTAGGCTTGGCTTTGCTTCCAAGATAGTTAATACTAGGCTTGGCATTTCAGCCCCAGAGTACTCATTTCGCACAGATTTCCTATAATTCGCTCTCATAGTTGGGTCAGGCGCTGGGCGTCTTATAAAAACTAACTACGTTGTCCCAAGCTAATATTATCATTCATAGGATTGTGCTATTACGTCACTCGTGTCGGTAACCACCAGTTTGGCTGTCGTTGTTATAAAATCTTGTTCAGAAAAAAAGAGATATAATGGCGGAAGAAAAGAACACCCCTATTGAACAACTTGTGAGCGTCGCTCGTGATTTAAGGTTACTCAGGAGATGAGTTGCGTGCATTTGTTGAAAACCAACAAAAGATGGAAAGAGATGAACGCGCAGAAAGACGCCGTATCGCAGTCGAAATAGCAGAACGGGAAAAGGTTAGGGAAGCGCAGGAAACAGAAAGAATGAAGCAGGAAACAGAAAGAATAAGGGAAGCGCAGGAAACAGAAAGAATGAAGCAGGAGACAGAAAGAAAAAGGGGAAGCGCAGGAACAGAAAGAATAAGGGCAACACAGGAGACAGAAAATTTAAAGATTCAATTAGAGCTGGAGAAAGTGAGATACAAAGGGAGACCACCGATGATGGTAGTTCACTTTCCAGTGACTCTGTGCGCAGCTATGCCCCCCGACCCAAGTTGCCAAAATTCTCTGAAGGAACCGATTCGATTGATGCATACATCAGTCGTTTCGAAACGTTTGCGACCAGTCAGGTGTGGCCCCCAGAAGAGTGGGCAGTCATTTTGTCGGCGTTACTGACGGGTAAGGCGTTGCAGATTTTCACTGCGTTAACCAGCAGAACAACAGTCTGATTTTGGTGCTGTGAAGGAGTCTTTAATGAAGGGATTTGACCTCACAGAGGAAGGGTTCAGGAAGAAATTTCGTTCAGCTAAATTACAAGCAGGTGAGACGTACACTCAGTTTGGTGCACGTCTAGATCACTATTTTGAGAAATGGTTAGAGTTGAGCGGAAACGAAAAAGGAGTTCGCTGAGTTGAAAGAGCTAGTTATGAAGGAACAGATTTTGTCGGGTTGCGGCCCGGGAGTTAACCATACATTTGAAAGAGAGACAGCCAGAGACAGCAGGAGAGTTGCTGAAGTTCGCAGAGGTGTATAGAGAGGCACGTTTGGGCACTAAGGTGCAGGAGAAACAGGTGCTAGGCACAGGGGAGAAAAGTGCAAGGAGACCAGGGGAGTTTTCTGCAAAGTCTGCAAACCCAGTGGTGGGGCAGAAGGAAGGGCAAAGGGACATTAGGTGTTTCATTTGTCACAAGAAGGGACATGTGGCGAGGGATTGTCGCATGAGGTTCCAGAAGGCAGCAGCCTTGCAAGAGGTGGATAAGGGTCGTCAAGGGAAACGACCTGCAGTGGAACCAAAGGGGATTCAGTCGGAAGAGGGTAGAGTGCAGCCAAATGGCTACCCATGGGCAGCAGTCAGTGTCAGGGATGGAGGGCACTAGGCTGAGTGGTTCGTTACCAGTGGAAGAAGGTGGATTGGCCAGCAAGGGTGAAAGTGTTACGAGACACTGGTTGTTCATGCGGTGTAGTACGAACAACGCTGGTCGATAAAGGGGGATTTGACAGGGCAAATCCAGACCTGTACTCTAATCGATGGCACTGTAGGAGTTTCCAGTTGCTAAGATAGAAGTACGTACCCTTACTTCTCAGGCGAGTTGTCTGCGTTGGTGATGGAGAAACCCCTTCATGATTTGATCATTGGGAATATTCCGGGTGAAAGGGGATCCAGGGGATCCTGAGTTGTTGACTGCTACAGGGGCAGCAGTTCAAACACGGAGCAAGAAGGAGGAAAAGGTTGTTAAACCGTTAGTTGTTCCAGGAAGGAAGTCAGGCATAGATGTGTCGCCTGATGAGTTTAGGGCAGCACAGGAACAAGACCCTTCGCTCGTGAAGTCTTGGGAGTTGGCAAGAGGTGGAGAGAAACAGGAGGTTAGAGGAGTGAGACAGAATTTCTTGTGAAAGGCGGGCTGTTGTACCGAGTGTTCACCAAGGGAAGACAGGTAAGGTGACCACTCAGTTAGAGGTACCAGCGTGTTATCGTGACACTGTCATGTCAGTGGGTCACGAGTCGCTCATGGCGGGTCATCTCGGCACCACAAAACAGCTAACCGAGTCTTTGATGACTTTCATTGGCCAGGAGCAATGGCAGACGTAAAGCGGTTCTGCATGTCATGTGACGTGTGTCAACGGTCAGCCACAAGAGGGTGAAGAGGAAGGCGCCTCTTAAACATCCCCCTTTAATTGACACACCGTTTCAGGAGGGTGGCTATCGATCTGATTGGCCCAATCGCGCCCTGTTCCAAAAGGTGGGCACAGGTATGTGTTGACACTTGTGGACTACGCGACCAGATACCCAGAAGCGGTTGCATTGAAGGGCGTAGATACGCAACAGGTCGCTGAAGGCGGTAGACATCTTTTTCTCGCGTGGGGTGCCAGCACAAATTCCAGTGACAGGGGGTCACAGTTCACCTCAGGCGTGATGAAGGAGGTCAACAGGCTGCTAGGGATCACACAGCTGCTCACTACCCCATACCATCCACAATGCAATGGCTTGGTGGAGAGATTCAATGGTGTGCTGAAGGGCATCTTAAAGAAGCTCTGTGAGGAAAGGCCAGCAGATTGGGACCGCTACATTCCAGCGGCACTGTTTGCCTACAGGGAAGCCCCTCAGGAAAGCACAGGCTTCGCCATTTGAGCTGCTGTATGGGCGGACAGTTCGGGGACCGGTGTGCATTCTCAAAGAGCTGTGGTCCGGAGAACAGGAGTCCGAAGAAGTCAAAACCACATATCAGTATGTGGTAGACTTACGCAATAGGCTCGAGGAGACATGTAAGGTCGCAAGGGAGAGTTTGCAGGAGGCTAGGGTCGTCCAGAAGAAGCAGTAGACAGAAGGTGAGGAAGCAATTCCTCAAGGTGGGAGATCAAGTCCTGTTACTGCTTCCCAGGATCACAACAAGCTGCTGATGCATTGGGAAGGGACCCTTCACCATCATTGAAAAGGTAGATCAGGACTACCGAATCGATGTGAATGGAAATCAAAACTTTTCCATGCAAATCAAACTCCGCAAATATATTCAGCGTGAGAGTCAGCACATAGGCGCAGCAGCAATCATTGATGGAGGTGAGGGAGACCCAGCAGAAGAAGGAGAGATTTGTTGCCTGAGTTTCCAGGGGAAGAGCCCATACAGGATGTGTCACTGTATGAAGGGCTAGACAGTAGGAGACAGGAGGAAGTTAGGGGGCTCCTAGAACAGTATAGGGCGTTCCTGACTGATAAACCAGGCAGGACAACTCTAGAGACATGTACGGTGGAGTTGACATCACAGAAACCCGTACATGTGAAAGCCTACCCGATCCCATATGCCACCAAGCAAGTGATCGAGGAGGAGGTAGAAAAGATGTTGGACCTTGGGGTGATTGAACCGTCCAAATCATCATATAGTGCACCCGTCGTCTTAGTGAGGAAAAAGTCAGGTGAGCATCGATTCTGTGTCGACTATAGACGTCTGAACAGTGTCACCAAGGTCGATGCAGAGGTCATACCCAACATGGAAGACCTGTTCGCTCAGATCGCCACAAGCAAGAGCCAGTATTTCACCAGGATCGATCTGAGCAAGGGTTACTGGCAAATAGCCTTGAGTGAGGACTCAAAGGAAGTCACAGCATTTTCCACTCCTATGGGGCTATACCAGTGGCGAGTACTCCCTTTTGGGATGGTCAACGCACCTGCGGTCTTTTCTCGAATGATGAGGAAGCTATTGACGGGATTTGGGAAAGGGGTTGTGAATTTCATGGATGACATTCTGATAGCATCCGAGACATGGAGGAGCATATGAGGCAGCTAGGAGCAGTCTTGGAGAGGTTGAGACAAGCCAATCTCACAGCCAGACCAACAAAGTGCCAGGTTGGCTTTCCAAGCCTGGAGTTCCTAGGTTTTTTTTGTCGGAGGCGACACAAAGCAGCCGGAAAGAGGAAAGGTGGAGAAGATGATGAATTCAGAGAGACCAAAGACCAAAACAGAAGTCAGGAGTCTGCTAGGTTTTATTGGGTTCTATAGGGAGTTTGTCCCAAACTTTGCTGCAATCACGAGTCCTCTCAGTGATTTGGTCAAGGCAGGGAAACCGGCAGTGGTCGAGTGGTCAGACGCCGCAGAGCAAGCACTGCAGACGGTGTTGGAAAGACTAGGTTCCCGTCCCATCTTGAAGCTACCAGATATGTCCAAACCATTTTTGTTGCGGACAGATCATCAGGTGGTGGGATAGGTGCAGTATTGTTACAGGGGCATGAAGGGTCGAGTTTCCTGTGAGATACGCTAGCAGGAAGTTGACAAAGTGTGAAGAAGGGTACGCAACGGTGGAGAAGGGGTGTTTAGCGGTCGTGTGGGCCGTGCAGAAATTCCACAAATACTTGTATGGGAAAGAGTTCGTGATCGAGACGGATCATCAACCACTCAAATTCCTGCAGGAGGCGCAGTTGAAAAACAGCAGAGTTCTGCGTTGGGCAATGGCACTGCAGCCCTACAGGTATCGAGTGCAGTACATTCCAGGTCGACAGAATGTCGGAGCTGACTATTTAAGTCGTGTAGTCTAGCAAGCTGGGAACTCAGAGGAAGTCAGTCATATCCGCGTGCATTGTTGATAATATGTGTTGATTCCAGTTATGTTGATTGGATATGGTTCATTCCCAGTTGGCTATGGTTCATATTTTTTTTTGTGTGAGACTGTTTTTATTTTTTTTGTGAGACTTGTTCATGTGAATGTAGTTATGCTTGGAGCATACAGTCGTTTGTGTAGTGATGCATTATTTGCAATAAGTGAGGATGGAGATTCCTCAGTGAAGTGTCATGGATCGTGATCATATTATATTGTGCTTTTCATAAGAATTGTGAAAAGAGATGTGGCAAATCCGCAGGGAGGGGATTGCATAGGTGCGCACAGAGGTCGTTAAAAAATGAGTTGAAATAACGCAAGAGCGCACGTCAAAGATAACTCATTGGAGTGGTATTCACTAATGGTAAAATTTTAAAAATTTATAAAAACCCTTGGTTGTAAAGTATTTTCCGAACTTTGCGCGTGTAGCTGTGTGTCAGCAAATTCGGTTGTTGTCTTTTTTGTACCGTTGTTTTGAGACAATGCGGAGCATAGTCTTTTGCAAGGGGGAAATTGTCACGGTCAAAAATTCAACTCAACCAAATTCGTGGTCAATCGCCACCAGCCCAGTTGGACCTAAGCCCTAACTCAAACATTCTAAGGCGTCAGGAAGACGGGCCCATAGGTCGGGTCCGCCAATTAAGCTTAGTGGAGAGGTTTCACCGAGACAGTCCGACCCACCTAGACTGACTAAGCGGCTTTGACCGACGCCTCGATGTCTGCCCAGACGGACCTCAGTACCTGGGCCAGCCTTATCCGGCCACTTTGTGAACCAGCGTCATTGTCCCGTTTAGACATCGTGACGCCACACCAGACTCAGCTGGCCACTTTAGAGTGACCAGTGTCCACACGGCACCAGTTAAGTAGGAAAAGGGGGGGAAGGTAGAGTGTGGTGGGGGGTGAAATCTAGCTAATCAATTAGATGACCAATTGACCACCACAGAGAGTAAGGCGTGTCAGCATGACTGGCATGATTTGAACATCCAATGGAATTAGAGGGAGCTAACTTCGGGTGTCAGGGGTAAAAATACTGACCAATGGTACTCGCCCTTGTTGGAGAGATCGGAACACCATTTAAAAAGGATGGGAGAGTGAGATGAAGGAAAAAACGAGGGGAAGAACGAACAGAGAGAGAGAGAGAAGAGAGAGAGATGAGGGAGGAGAGAAGAGAACCAAGTTGAGAGATTAGCATGAGATAGTCTGCAGAGGAAGGACTGAGGAGAGATGTGGAGAGAGAGAGATAGTTGCTAATTCATGAAGAAGAAAAAAAGAAAAGAAAAAAAAAGAAAAGAAAAGCAACCATGTCCATTGATAAGAGCAGACTAGAAGAGAGAGAGAGAGAGTGCAACGCGTTAATGCAGGAAGAAAGAAAGGAGAACAGATCGATGTTGATAGTCACTGTTCTACCCTAACCGGGGGTTCGACCTCATACCTGGCAGCGTCACTTCGCCAAGCAGAACCACAGACCAACGCCAACAGTCTCACCTGACAGGCGCCATCAGACCAACACCAGTGCCGGCAGTTGTGTCGTGTTGTGAAAGTGACAGTGAAAAGAAAAAGAAAGAAAAGAAAAGACAGTGATTCGTGAATAGTTAAGAAACACCTGGCCAGGTAAAGTAGAAATCTTTTTTATACCCGGGTTAGTTAATGATGTTTAGATAAATGATTTTGTGAAGTTCAAGGAAAGAGAGAATGTTTTATTTTGTTTGATTCTATATGCATTGATGTTCTTTCTATGATCATGTATAGTAAAGTTATAGACTTACTAGTGGTTTGATGTGACGAAATGCATGATATATGAATGAGATTGTAAGCAAGCTGTGAGTGTGTTTTGGGCTGTGCGCTAGTCCTTCCCCCACTGACATTACACCGAGGTTGACCCCACACACACACACACACACACACACACACACACACACACACACAAATACGCATTCTCACACACAACCTGACACTGAATGCCACAAACCTTCCTCCCATCCCCCACCCCTACCTCCTGCCCCACCCCCACCTCCGTTCCCCCGCACACTCTCTCAGCTCTTAAGCTGATCACCTCGTTAATGTTTAACTTTAAAAAAAAAGGGGGGTTTTACATCAAAAGTAGACCTTTGCAGGCTGAAAAACACCTTTCTTTTTGTTTAATAGTGGTCATGACGTTCTTTTCTCCTGCCATATCGTCATACTTAGAGTCTGGACCTGATTATGTAATCGTGGTCCTTCTCTCAACCTCTGTGGCAGACCCGTACAGCTTCAGTTGCAGAGTGGTGGGTATTTGCCATGTCTCCTCTCTCAGCCCTTGCAGGTCCCACAGTCTAGAAGAATGTGCTCTTTAAGAATGATGTCTTATTCTAAATACGGTAATGTGTAATGCTCGATGAGGAAATAGAATTAGTGATGATTTATCTCAGCATGCTGCATGACGCTGACTGGCAGCCGAACGCAGTGTTCCTGACAGAAAAGAGTGGAAGCTGAAGGAAACCTCCCTGCAAGCGAAGTTTTGAACCAAGGTAATGTAAAGACAGGTTTTTTTTTCGTTTCTTTCCTGACGCTGGTCAATCTGCTTTACTTGCTGAACAATTAAGTAGTGGGTAAAAACAAGGGCAGGCTAACAATTCTTCAGTCATTATATAATGACTTGACAAAGATTTGAAACTGCTTTACTTGTTAGCTGGTTCGTGTGGTTCATACCTAAAGCTGCACAATCCACTGACGTTCGTATCTTCTGTTTGTAGCTGAATGTCGTTACGTCCTCACTCTTCTCTCTCTGACTGTGCATAGATTCCCATGTTAGCACAGTGATGATTCCCACCTGAACGTGGTATGACATTCCAAAGATTGTTGGAGATACATTACATAACAGGTATTAAAGACTGACAAAAATCGTTGTAATTATGAATATATCTGCAGTGTGTTTGTGATTCTTCTTCTTCTTTAAATTCGAAAGCTGCTAGTATTTTGCCTGTCATGAAATGGGCAGGTCTTCTCAGATTTCGTGATATTCCCCACAGTTTAGTCTTCAGGTTGACTGGAAAAGACCATAATGAAAAGGAAGCCTATCTGTAAGGGTGTGTGTATATGCTATCTAGTTCTTCCTACAGTGTTCCTGATGGACTCCCCTTGATCTGTCCTCCGTAGCAATACCTTGACGCAGGATTGTGTGCTTTAGGTCTGGCAGTCTTTTTAGCACGGCTAAGGAAGTAGGGCATATCTTGATGTGATCCTTAGCTGGAGAACTGGTTGATGAAGTTTTTACTCTGCCCGTTCTGCGCAAAAGTGTGGCTAAAGTGGGGCTGTTCATCTTTGGGTCTTTCTCTATCCACTCATCAATCTTTTCATTGTGACCGATTCCACTGTGAGCTGAAAAGCTCTGACACATGACAGTATACTTCTCAGAGAAGATTCTGCGCTGGCGCGAGAGCTCTTTAAAGCCCCGGTCCAGATTACAGGAACTGAAGGTTTGCATCACGGACATGGAGTCAATGAAGCGAGACGGTGTGATTTTGTCTCTTCTACAGTGGTGAGGGAGTCTGATGCATGCTGGGAGTGGGTTGGGGTGAGGGGGCTGGCTACAGGCTCTCTCAGTCCAAGGAGCTCTTCTGTCCGCTGGAAGGTCTATGCTAATAACAGCCTCTTTTCTGCTTTCCTTTTTTTTTCCCTCTGCCTTTTTTGTTTAATGTTTAACTATCTTTACTTATGTTTTTTTTCTGCCCTTGATGGACATTTCTGCTGCTTTTGTTCGGGACAGTCTTTTACATTTCTTCCTTAGTCACAATTTCTGATATGCCAACATTGGGTGTTGTACTCGTACGGCTAAGTACACAAACTGTGCACATCGTCCTGAGAGAGCATTAGCCGGCATTTGCTCTGTGGCCTGTTTATGTGGGTTTTTTTTTTTGCAACAGTTAAATGGTGTTCATCAATTAGTTTACGTCAGCCTTGTCACCTAATGGATGTGAGGAGGTCTAGACTTTGGTTCCTAGAACCTCGTGCTTTCAGTGCATAGAACTGACATTGTGTCAACTAACATCCAGGTCAGTGTGGACTATATCGCCCGTAACATGATCCCTGGTTCCATTTTGAGTCAGTCAAAGCTGGCTTTATCTTACAAGGATAAAACCACACTGAGAGGGGCGTGCTGGTATTCAGCTCACTCCCCGTCTGTCAGAAGACCAGTACCATTCTGTCTTCTGGAGAATGTGACGTTTCATTTCAGAAGAGTTCTCCTAGAAGATTTCTTTGCCTCCCTTGTACATGTTTTTTTGTGTTCTTGTTGTCTGTTTTCTTTTTTTGTTTTGTTTTGTTTTTGTTTTGTTTTGTTTGTTTGTTTTTGTTTTCCAAGAGGCCCTCTCTTGTAGACCAAGTCTGGCTAAAGCTGATGCTTTCTGGGCCCGGACTATACTCGTGTGTACAACATCCTTGGCATTTCATGCTGAGGTGTATTATGGCCTGGTAAGTTTTTCACAAGTTCACAAAAATCATTCTTCTAAACAAGGTTAAAGAGCGTCTACTGCCAAGTTTTTAAATGTGAGACTTTTTTTGGTCCTACACAAACGGTTAAATTCTATCACCTCTGTTTTGTTTTTGTTTGTTTTAAAGCGACAGTCGTAAGATCACAGATGGGCTGGAAGTCGATTTGAGTTATTAATGGAGCTTGCAACTTGTCGCTACAACAAACACACTTAATACAGTCAGACCATTTACTTACATGTAAAATGTTTAATGGTTTGCAGTAAGTGTTTCATTTGGGGCAAACCTTTTATATTTCTTTGTCTGTCTTGTTTTTATTTTGTTTTCTAACATTACAATGTTTTCAGATTTGGGATGGACCTGTTTGTGTGCGCTCTACGCTCACAGCAGAGCCTTTCCTCACAGAAGTCGTAAATAGAACACTTTGCGTGTATGTTATGTTCTTTGTGTCGATTAAGCACTAACACGTGCACTATAATTAATGCATTGATATGGATCCAAAGAATTTATATTTAGAACGAAAATAAGATTCTTTTTACTTAGACACAGCAATGACCCCCCCCCCCCCCCCCTTTACTAATGAATGAATGTATACCATAGCATCGTCTGCTTTTTGCGCGTTCGGTGAGAAGTGGGTCAGCTCCTGAGTCCGCACTGTCACTGGTCAAGTCCATTATCGCAAGATGGGGGATGCTCCTTTGTTTTTGTTTTTTCTGTGCTGCTGTTCACGGGTCGCCAGTGGAGGAGAACGGAAAGGAGACTGTTGGAGTAAGAACACTCAAACTGTCTTTTAGACTGATATATAACAAGATGCTACATGCCGGTAAGTATGGAAAACAGCGTCTTTCCACAAGCTTGGGAATGTTGCTGAAAGTGAGCAATGGCTGGAACTGGCCCTGCAATGGGCAACACGTGCCATGCCCGCGGCGGTGGGAAAGAAGTAGGCTACACCCGCCAGAAAGTGTCCATTGCTGTTAGCTTACGGCCAGCTGTAAGCGTAACGCTCCCACACCCGTTACTTCAAGCATAAGTGCTTGCTTGCTTGCGTGCGTGCGTGCGTGCGTGTGCGTGTGCGTGCGTGCATGTGTGTGTGTGTGTGTGTGTGTGTCTGTGTGTGTGCGCGCGCACGTGCATGCCAAAGCTGCACCAAACTCACCCCACTGAAAGCCAGGAAACCCAAGTTGAAGGTGAAGTTCCTGGACCCAAACAGGGTGCAGACAAGGGGCGGCCCCAGTCCATACGTCCCTCCTATTCCCAGGAACACCAGGCAGACCACCAGGAACAACATGGCGGCCCCCCACGCTCACATATCACCAACAGGGCGGACCCCAGCGCCACACAGGCCTGGCTGAAGATGAGACAGACCTGCAAAGCGATCACTGATAAGGTCAATGGGTGATGCTCTGTTATCATTCTTCTCCCTATTGTATGTCGAGCAGTTATCATCGACGTCCAACTAAATGATATCAAAAGTAAAATGGTTATTGGCTGGTAACTCCAAAATACGTGCTTCTACTATAAAAAAAGAAGAAGAAGAAGAAGAAACTCTTGATTATGAAGGAAAATGCTTTCTGCAAGTACAGACGAATAAGTGAATGTATGAACGGATAAATGAATGAATAACTAGCTCTACTGCCAAGCGGATGTAATGGCCTAGATACCAGGACTGCGACTGGACAAGACATAAAAACCAACACTGACTACGCACACAAAGGAAGAAAGAAAATGGTGAACACTAAAGCTGGCAACGAACAAACCAATTATTCCATGAAAACAAAATTATTTCCACCACTTGTTGACATAGGTTGACCAATCAGTGTGATCTTTACTACATGAGTATGTAATGGTGAGAAATGAATGAATGACTAAATACGCAGTTCCTGTATGCTGTCATTATAGGGCAACCCAGCGAGATGTATAATTACAGTAAACCATAAACATTCCACGGTAATGGAATGATTTCACCTGTCACTTATCCCGGTGTCCTGAAGACCGTTGGGGCCCTATAGAAGACTTCGCAACCAGCTTCTTCCACTCCTTCCGGTTCTCAGACACTCTTAGGCAGTTGCTGAGTGTGAGGCTAGTCCATTCACTGATGTTGGCCTCCCATCTCTTTCTCTGTCTTCCTCTCCCTCTGCCTCCTCGCTCTGTTCCTTGTAGAATAGTTCTGGCATGTCCTGTTGATCTTGATACATGACCATACCATCTAAGGTTCCTCCTTTTCACTGTAGACAACAAGTCTTTGTATGATCCAATGGCTTGCCTTACTCTGGTCTGGGCCTCCAAGTTTGTAATGTGGTCTTTGTATGAGATGTCACGGATCTTGCTGAAGCATCCCATCTTCAATGCTTGAATCCTTCTCTCAAGGTCAGGTGACGAAATGACTTAGTGACGAATGATTATTTTTTGACCAGCTATTCGCTTGTGTTCTCGACAAAAACACCACTCATGACCTTTAATGCACATGTGACATGCCAGGTGATACCTTCATTGAACTTAAATATTTTTTTGGTGGGACATAATGTTGGAAGATGTCTACAACGCTGGTCATTCGGTAGTTCTATTCTCACCTGAAAAAAAAAATTAGGGGGTTGGCTTTAAATAAATACTGCAGAACGGCTCTAAAACTACACCAAAAAGACAGGTCGCACGAATATGAAAAATATGTCAGTTGATATGTTACACACATATTAAGTGCCAGACGCGCGCGCGCGCGTGTGTGTGTGTGTGTGTGTGTGTGTGTGTGTGTGTGTGTGAGAGAGAGGGAGAGAGAGAGAGAGGGAGAGAGAGAGAGACACAGAGAGAGAGAGAGAGAGAGAGAGAGAGAGAGAGAGAGAGAGAGAGAGAGAGAGAGAGAGAGAGAGAGAGAGATGCAAACTGATGCGTCAGACATATCACGAAAGCCAACATTCACAGAGCAGAAGCCACAGAGACCAGTCCCTGGCGGACCCTACGTGGAAGCCGTGGCGGTCAGCGAGGAAGCCCCATACTGGCCGACACACGGCGTTGACCACAGAGCTGAAGGACGCCATGATGGACAGCAGACGATCGTTATGCACAAACGTCTGCCCGTAACTCTGCAACACGGAGACACTGCCCACGTGCAACCGTACAAATTTCACACTGGTCACTTTCATTCACATTTTTACATGCTTTGTGTGTGTATGTGTGTGTGTGTGTGTGTGTGTGTGTGTGTGTGTGTGTGTGTGTGTGTGTGTACATATACACATCTACGCTGCCTACCTACCAACTGCCTGCCTACTTACCTACCTACCTACCTACGTACATATGTACGTACGTACGTATGTATGTATGTCTGTATACATATATGTATGCATGCATATATGTATACATGCATGCATGCATGCATGCATGCATGCATGCATGCATGCATGTATGTATGTATGTATGTATGTATGTATTATGTATGTATTATGTATGTATGTATGTATGTATGTATGTATGTATGTATGTATGTATGTATGTATGTAGGTATGTGTGTATGTATGTATGCCTATCTGTATGTATGTATATCTGTATGTATGTGTGCATGTATGTATGTATCTCTCTATCCATCTATCAATCACGCTATCCATCTATCTATTTATCTATCTACCTTCCTGGCTACCTATCAACCTACGTGCGTACCCATTCCCTCCCTCCCTCCCTCCCTCCCTCCCCCCCCCTCCTCTCTCTCTCTCTCTCTCTCTCTCTCTCTCTCTCTCTCTCAGAGCAACAGAGGAAATGACCTCTTACCTTGTAGAAAGATGATGCTATCAAAATGCTGACATCCACAAAGAAGAAGAAGGTGGTGATGGTCAACATTGCCCGTGACCGGAACAGCTCCATGGGACGGTAGTCTTGAACCCCGTCCACACCTGCCTTGTCTGTTGTGGGTGATGGTGATGCCAGTGATGGTGATGTCGGTGATGCGTGGTGTGATGCCGGTGATGGTGATGCTGGTGATGGTGATGGTGATGACGATGATATCCGTATGTTGTCTGCAGTGCTACTCTGCTCCCTTTTTTTGAAAAAGAGAATTTAACAGATCGTTCAGTAACCAGTCTGTGTGCTCTGAGTTAAGGAAATGTAATATAGCTATTAAAGTTAGCGTGTGTGTGTGTGTGTGTGTGTGTGTGTGTGTGTGTGTGTGTGTGTGTTGTGTGTGTGTGTGTGTGAGACCATCCCGACAACCAGGTCACACATCAGTGTTGCGGCATATTGTTCAATAACCAGTGTGTATGTTACTGTGCGGGAAACGTAACACACAGTTTAGTTACGAGCCTACATGCTCAATAGTTCACGAAACATAGTACACTATTCAGTACTCAGTCTCGATGTTCAGTAGTTAAGAATAAGCAGAATATCATTCAATTACGAGTGTCTGTGCTCAAGAGTTTAAGAAATAGAACTCATCGTTCAGTATTCTGTCTCTGCGCTCGATAGTTTAGGAAACGCGGCATTCCATTCGATAAAAAAAAAACCCTGTACTGCGAGCTTAAGCGATGTAACATTCCATTCTGAAAGCACTCTTTTCGTTCCAAAATTTGAAAATCGTTGTCAGAAAGATAGGAAAATGGGGACATCAGGTCTGGATCCAGAAAATATATCATTTGAAGGTAACATATTCTTTATGGACTCTCCAGTCGGTACGACGGACACGTGGGGCAGGGAGGTCATTGGTCAGAATGGGTCTTCATGTGAGAATGGCAGCCTGTCTTTGAGACCCTCTGTTGCAGAGGAAGGAGTTCAGCAAGACGGGTCTTTGTTGTCTTCTGTTCCCTTTTTTTTCTTTTCCTTTTACATTACCTACTAAGCCATGCACCTACTGACGACAATAATTGCTTAGTCGCAGAGCCTGCGTGAGTGAGCTCTCTCTCCAGAAGGCGCCACCACGTCCGTCCAGTGACAATCCTCATGAACTTGCCAGAACCAGAGACTCCGACGGAATCAAACCCAAAGTCATAGACGTGAAGAGGACATCAAAGTTGAGGTCAAAATAAGAGTAGGACATGAAGGGCCACATAATTTGAAACTTTTTTTATGCTGATCGATTAGAATCTAGGATGATGAATATGATGCTACGAATTTCTATTCTACTCTGAGATTGCATGCCATTGCTGTGCTCTACATTTACTTTCATAAAATACCCTGGCGTCAACCAGGCCCGAGAAATTCAGACACCTGTAGTATTGGTCAGGATATTTGAGCACCACTCTTAGAGACGCATCCATTTAAGTGGACGAAACTCGACTGTGTGTTCACAGTCTTCCCAATCGAGTAGCAATTTCAACTCTGGGTAGGAGCCGGTTGGGGCAGAAATATCCTACATGGCTGCGATATGAATCGAACCCACGACCTCCCAACCGGGATTCAGAGATGCTAACCACTTCGCCACGGTGGCTGGTCCATGGTCTTCATTGTTGTCCAAAGGGCAATAACTCATCTTAAAAGTATTGCTTTGCTTCCTTCTGTTCCTTAGTTTTTGCCTGCAGGGCGATAACTCTGTTCATGGCGAAAGTCTGTGGCTAAATGGAACTGATTCCTCCACCACAGTCTCCAGCACAGTTCCCAAGTGACTGTGTTCAGGTGGCGGCTTTTCAAATTATTACCTTGAGACAAAAGAAGGGGGCAAGGAATATATGAGGAAGGGCTAAGAATGAGCTGGTGGATGGGATGGTAATCCAATGAGAACAGAGAACGTCCTAAAATTTCCAAAACAGTGCGTGATGGAGTGATGAACAGTTTTACGTTTTCTATGAGGTTAATCCCCACAGAAGCAGAATAAATACATGATTTTCACACACACACACACACATGCACACACACACACACACAACACACACACACACACACACATATATATATATATATATATATATATATAATATACACATTAAATCTGTTACTTGATTGAATCTGACTTTCCCACGCTTGTCATCTACTGTCGACCAATCTTTGTCGAAATGTCTGGATAAACTTACGTTCTTCTCCTACTCCTTGGTGTATCCATGCATATCCTGATCCCAGCTCACACAAACAGATACGTACATTTGAGGTCCAATTAGTTTTGCCCCTTGATCGAGATCAAGTAGTGTATTGTACGCTTTTCGTGGTAATCTATTGTTTGTCATGTTTAATAACTTTAACCAGTAGCGGAGACTTTTAACGGCAGAATTTATATATATTGGATACCCATTTGTTTCTCCGCATATTAAATCATTTGGCGTAAGTTCTACACCCAAAACTTTTTAACCCAGTCAAATGAAACCGATTCACTATGAAACACAGCATTCTTATCTAAACCCCATAGCTCCGAACAATACTGCACAATAGGTTGTACCTGTGCATAACAAAAATTTGACAAATACTTCCAAGGAATTATTATGTAACACAAACAATTTCTTCATAACACATAATAACACATTCCTAGCTCTACTAGAGAGGTCTTTACATGCAGCAGCAAAACTCAGCCGGGAGAGAAAATTATGCCGAGATATTTATAGACATTTACAACGGGCATGACAGCCATCTATCGTTTGCAGCCAAGTAACCTCCCTTCCTAAAGACAATAATCATACTTTTTTCAAAACTGACCTTTACTTCTAATTCATCAGCAGAGTATTTCAAATTATTTAGTCGTCTCTGCAGACCAACTACAGTCTCCGAGAGCAGAGCTACATGATCTGCTAGTAATAAAATGAAGAGTTCCGTAAATCGTTCGTAAACCTAGCGCCATGCCTACCGTTTTCTACTATTTCAGTTGCAAGCTCATTGATAAATAATGAAAATAAAATAGGACTGCACACATCTCATTGTTTTACTCCTCTAGTGCACGTTATATAGTGGGTTAATTTATTGCCACTTCTTACTCCTGTGTTTTACAGCATTATACATGCTACGAATACATTTAAACAATTTTCCACTAATACCGTTATTCATCAATATAGGCCACAGTAGATTTTGATTGATCGAGTCAAACGCTTTTTCAAAATCAATAAATGCTACGTATAACTTGCAGTTAAAAGAAAACTGCTTTTGAATCCAGGCAAAAAGGGTATACATATGATCAACTGTCGAGTATCCACGTTAAATCCAGCCTGATGTTCGCCAGTTATGTTATGTTCTTCTACATATTCCTGGAGTCTTGAATTGATAATGGCACTAAATACTTCACTACTTATATCAGACAACCAAATACCTCGGTAATTATTCACATTGTTCACATTCCTTTTTTTATATATAGTTGAAGGGTTATAGACTCACACCAAGATTCAGGAAAAAATAATATCCTTCTGAAGCAATGCATTAAGAACATGACAAAAAGGTCTATAATTTGTTCACACGGAGCTTCAAAAATATTCTCAAATAATTTCGTCAGGACCTGTAGCTTGCCAGATTTCAATTTTTAAGTGCAAGCAAAACTTCATCTCTTGAACTAAGACGGTCAATGAACTCATTTTCCGTATTTGGTAGAACATAATCAGATTTATCTTGAATATCTTTGTTCAGTAAGGACTCAAAATGTCGGAACCATTCCTCCTATGCAATATTATTCTTAGGCTGTTTACGTTTCACAGAATTTTTTCATACTGTTCCAAAAATCTTTTTGATTATGAGCAGATACCACAAGCTCTTCTAGTCTGCTATTATCAAATACTCTTTTCTTTCTAACTAACAATTTTTTTGTATTCTCTCCTAGTCCTTAAACACAAATTTTGATCATTCTTATCCAAAGTTCTACGAAATATTCCCAACAAGGTACGCACATTTTTTCTTATTAAGATGACATTCTGCGTCGAACCATCCCTCTTTGCATTTAGTCTGGCCCATCTTTATTATTAAGATGACATTGTGCGTCGAACCATCCCTCTTTGCATTTAGTCTGGCCCATCTTTATTATTCCTTTCATGCATGTGGCACATGTTCTTATACAATTGTTAAACGATTCAATGCTTCATTAATATTTACAACAATTAACTCTATGGCATTTCTAGTCTACTGAGATTTCCCGCTTCAAGGAGTTTACCATAAAATACCCGAGTGTACTGTTCATTCCACACAAACTTTTCAATAATTTGTATCTACTTATTATCATTTCTATGAAACACATTCTGAACCGAAAGGGCAAAAGAGAGAGAGAGAGAGAGAGAGAGAGAGAGAGGAGAGAGAGAGAGAGAGAGAGAGAGAGTATAAATACGAATACTGAATGGACTTGCAGGCGTATTTTTGCGTTCACCCCGATTATATGCAGTTCAGGTTCTAATATGTGTGTGTGTGTGTGTGTGTGTGTGTGTGTGTGTGTGTGTGTGTGTGTGTGTGTGTGTGTGTGATAAAATAGAGAGGAGACACGACCTTTTGTTTAAAACGTGACAAACACTCGGATAACCTCTTTTAAATCCAAATTCGGTACAACCGCTTATCGCATTTCTGATTACTAGTCATATGGGTAGATTACGTAAAAAAATGTAGACCAAACAGCAGAGAGAGAGAGAGAGAGAGAGAGAGAGAGAGAGAGAGAGAGAGAGAGAGAAGAGAGAGAGAGAGAGAGAGGCGGTAGGAGGGAGGCATCAGAAATTGCTCTTTTTGAAAGAACACACACACACGCACACACACGCGCGCGCACGTGCACACACACACACACACACACACACACACACACACACACACACACAGACACACACACACACACACACACACACACACACACACACACACACACACACACACACACATGCGCGTACGCGTTCTCCCTCGCGCTCACACACAACCAACAGATGTACGCGTAAAGTGGCTGAATTGTACAAACAATATCTCAGTTGAAACAACCTATAGTTGTGTTTGGTAGACAAGCGTTTTCCCATACCACAAATGTTTGCAGAAACATTCATTAGTCTCGTTCGAGAAAGATGTGTTGTTTACAGTAAGATTAACAATAGAAATTAAAGCATTTAAAGTGTATTTTATGAATGATCATGAAACAGATTTCAAACAAGAGTAAGAGAACGAGGGTGTGAATCGGTTGACCGAAAGCGTACACAACCTGTATCTACTGATTAAGGTAGAGGCAGCTGTTATCTTATGATACCTGAAGTCGAAACCTGAAAAAAGGTTTTGGTTTGCACACTGGAATAGCACGCGCGCGCGCGCGCGCCGCGCGCGCGCGCGCGCGTGTTGTGTTGGTGTGTGTTGTGTGTGGGTGGTGTGTGTGTGTGTGTGTGTGTTGTGTGGTGTGTGGTGTGTGGTGGGGTTTTGTTTTGCGTGCGGCGTGCGAGGAGGAGAGAGAGGAGAGAGAGAGAAGAGAGTGTGTGTTGTGTGTGTGTGTGTGTGGTGTGTGTGTGTTGTGTTGTGTGTGGTGATATCCCAAATCAAGCTCACAGTTGTGAAGATTCTAGATGATTTGTATGAATCACTTTGTCCGTTAGCATTTTGTGACCAAATCGTGCCAACCTGGTCCCCATTTCAGAAAACCCCCTTTTCAGGAAAAACAAGTAAGAAGAAAAAACCAAAAACACAACCCTGGTGCCAGCTTCGGTTCGTAACTTTATTGGCTGACAGGGTAGATGACCCGGAAGTGACGTCCCCCAGGGGGTTCGAAAGTCACTTTGATCTCTGTTTCTCCGAAAGAGGCAAAAAAGGTGGCATACACAGAAACAAAAATTTGAATGCGACATGATCTGCCCAAAAGGAGGTAGCCGTGGGCACGGATCCAGGACGTATTGGCTAAAATCCCTGTACAAAAAAGGAAAACGTTCTCATCATCTCATCTTCATATAAAATTCATATCATCATACTTTATCTCATCCCCACTTCGTTTTCGTTTTTTGTATCATCACCTCACCATCATCAATTCATCATCTCTTTGTGTCGTCGTTGTCGTCGTCGTCGTCGTCGCCCTTGTTTTCGTCCTCGTCATCGTGTCGTCGTCCATCATCATATATCATCATCATATCATCTCACTCATCATCTCGTCATATTTTCTCATCTTTCTCATTCATCTTCCTCCCTTAACCTTTAAACCCCGTTAGGTTCACTTGAACGACAATCCTTCCCCTCCTCGTCTGTTAACAGCCGCTTTTTGAGAATGCCAAAGGTCAAGCCGTCATTTCTGGATGTTTTCCTTACCTCTTTCTTGTTAACCCCCTTTCTTTCTGTTTTTCCCGGACGTACCCCCCAAGACGGTTTAGCAAAAGGCGTAGATCAAGAAGGTGTCCATTTTTTCAGTGTTTGTTTTTAAAAATTGCAGCAGACCCTTCCAGGGGGTAACGAGGAAAGGATTTTGTTTTGCAACTTCTTTATTGTTGACATGGTTTTTTTTTGGGAGGGCATAAGATTTTGTAGAGCACTAATTTAGAGCGCCGGATTCTTCTTTGTAGATCTGCTGTCAGGTCCATGTTTCCAAAGCAAAGGTTACTTGTGTGCCTTCATTCTCTCTTGGAAAAAAGTGAAGTTGTTGTTCAACACGGTCTTTTTGGTTGTTGTGTAGTGGGAAATGTTTCATGTCTTACGGTCTTGCAGCAGTTTTTAAGTCAGGAAACCGCATGGTCGTTATTCATGTTTTTTGCTATGTTTGCTTTTTTGTCTGGAAAGCAGAAAACCCTGGGCTAAATATTCTACATTTTTTCATAAAGAAAACTGTCGCAAGGAGAAAATAGCCTTAGCAAAAAGTCCTACGAAATTTTATACAACATTCGTATCCAATTTAGTATAAAAAAAAAAGTCAGAAAAAAAGTGGTCCTGCATAAGTCTTACGACTTTGGGTACAGTTCTAGTTCCCTTTTTCGCCCCCATCCCAACCAAAATGCTCTTTGGTAGCTTGCCCCTTGTAAGAGATTTCATTGTTTGTTTCTCTTTTTTCCCCAAAGGTAAAAACTTTCCCCCCAAAAAAAAGCAAAATTTGGCCTTTGTTGAATTACCAAATAGTTCTGCTGGTGGCTCAGTAGATGAACAAAACAGAAGGGGAAGTAGATTCATTCAATTTCATCAGTTTAAAAAAAACGCACACTTCATCCTTCGTCAATCACCCCCAAACGGCATACGGGTCAAGTTAGATTTAAAAGTGTTCGGTTTTAGGAACTTTTGCGTTTTATGCTTTAAATCTGTTTTTTTTTTAAACGCTTCTAAGTCCACTGAATAATGATATAAAGTTTGTATGAAGATACGGAAAATGACATGGATACAATTTCTCGGGACACGTGTATATACCTAGCAGTCCCCTTAGACCAATGAATGAAGCTCTTACAAGTCTTCATTCTCTGTGACGTCAGGCTGCAGGTTGTGCGGGTTGATCCAGTTGGTGATGACCTGATCCCACAGAAAGCCTCCTCCCCCGAACCCCGCCATGATCAGACCACCCAATAACCCCCGACTCTCCGGCAGCCACTGCAATAGAATGCCAAGCCATAACAAGTAAGTATTATCTTCGCTAAGGATAAAGACCAACCATGGAGAAAGAATAACTTTTTGTTATCTTGTCCTGAAAATCGAAACGTAGCTTGCCTATGCTGTAATCATGAGCAGGATCTTGAGCCCTCAAGAAAGTACTAAACCACATTAAAAAACAATTGAACAAAATCTTAACAGTACATTCACGTCTGACAGTAACATAGTGTAAGAATACATAATGACTGTGTCAACCGCAAACACGTGATGAATGTGGATTAGTGTCTGGATCATTGCTACCAGGTCAAACATAAATCATAGGCATTCCATATATATCTTTTCTTATCATGCAAGTTAATTTAAACTTATCATTACAGCCTGCAGGTCTTGATATCGATTCTAGGCAGTAAAAAATAGCTCTCAGGAGAGCTGGAAAGATGAAAATCATTCTGAGAGCAAGCCTCCCTCAAGCAAACATTTACATTCCAGATCGTTTTTCTTGTCATGCAAGTTAATCATCACTTATTATTACAGCTAGCTGGATTTGTTTTGATTCCAGGTGGTAAAAACAAGCTCTAAGGAGAGCTAGACAGCCAAATATCATCTGTGAGGAATCCACCCTCAAGCAAGTGTTTTGGCTCTGAACCGCTTCCATGCTATGAGTGTCTAAGAGCTATTCCAGATCATGATACATTGCCCCGTTTTGTGCTAAAATGTTGCTGGGATTTCTGCTGTTTCCATTGGTAGTACTAACAACTTGTGTGATCTCTTTAAGCATTTGGTTGTGCCTCGATGTTCTGGTTTAGTGCTGCTCAGGACATGTTCCACTGTGTGTTTGCCGTAGAGTAATGGACACAGAGCGTCGTCTGACTTTATCTATTTCACCAGGTTTGTCTTCGAGGACCGGAGGTCATATTCAAGTCTTATGATGGAGGTGATCCGATAAGGGGCCATTGTCACATTTCAAGCCTGCTGAGATTTCGTCTGGAGTGCTACAACCAACGTAGTCCATTACCCTGCTGACCTTGCTGGACTGCCCTCAGGATTCGTTGGGCACACTCTTCTTTCGTCAAATTTTGTATTGCAATTTTTCTCTTTTGCTATCCGCTTTGCCTTTGTTCACCAATTCATCTCTGATGATCCCAGTCCCCGTCTGTTGGCTTCTGTGTGTGTTGTTATTTCCCTGATATACTGAAGTGTTCATTTGCCACGCCCACTGCCTTACGAACTGTCAATTTTCTGCAGTTTAGATTGACTGATCTTACAGCAGTGTCTCCCGGGTCCTCAAGCATACTATTACCATGCTGTGCAAATCGAAAACGGATATTGAAGATAACTTCCGCTTTTCTTGACGACAGTCGAGTCACGGTCAATGGCTTCAGGTCGGATACCGAAACATTCCATGCGTACATGCCTCAATACATTTCACAGAGCTTGCATTGATAACGCACAACACCAGAGACCAGAGGAGATCTGAACGAATTGCTAACACTGGACTTTTTATTAGCCAAGAAGACAAGAGTAGATTAGTAACTGCAGGCTTTCGTCTGCTATTTGGTCAGTTTCTTTTCCTCCTTTTTATGTTTCAGGGAGCAAGTCATTATGTCACGTTCAAAGGCTCTCGTCTAGTTCTTGTGTTACTTTAGAAACGGCTTGTTTGGCAACAGTGAATGTTACTGTTTCAGTTTTCGCTTCCACAGTTTCAGTTTCAGCTTTATCAAGAGGTGTCACTGCCAGCGGACTAATCCATATTCCCAACACAGCATCTGCTGAGCTCCAGACTACAATGCCCAGGAGTTAAGCTGATGTGTAAATGAATTAATAACTGAAATAAAAGGATTCAAGACGTGGTTCTCATAGATACGACTTAGCAGATGTCGGACTGTGCATTAGCCTAACGCGCTGGTCAGACCATGGATACCTACCTAACATTGTCTGTGCCCTGGTGTGTGTGCGTGTGTGTGTGTGTGTGTGTGTGTGTGTGTGTGTGTGTGTGTGTATGTGCGTGCGTGCGTGCGTGCGTGCGTGCGTGTGTGTGTGTGTGTGTGTGTGTGTGTGTGTGTGTGTGTGTGTGTGTGTGTGTGTATGTGTGTGTGTGTGTGTGTGTGTGTGTGTGTGTGTGTTTTCACGTGGTTTGTGGATCGGTGTGTGGGCCCCGGTGGATAGGCACGCATGTGTATGTGCCAGTGTATGTCGCATGTACGTGTGTGTGCGCGTGTGTGTATGCGCGCGCATGTGCATGTGCATGTGTGGTTGTGATCGTGGGGTTCTGTGAGCATACATTTTCATGTACTTATGAGCGCGTGCGCGCACACACAGACACAGACACACAGACACACACACACACACACAGACACACACACACACACACACACACACACACACACACATATATATATATATATATATATATATATATATATATATATATATATATATATATATATAGGGGTTGAGCTTTTTCAGATTTTTTAAGGACGTTTTTATACTGTTTATATATATATATATATATATATATATATATATATATATATATATATATATATATATATATATATACCTGCAATGAGACGCTCCATGATTTGAAACGCATCCTGGGGGAGGCTCTCATTCGTCTATCTGCTTTAGTACCTAGTGTGCTTTTATCTCCCTTGGTGGAAAGAACGACTCGTCATCCATCAAGACTTTTAAAAAGGGAGATTGGGTATCCATATTCAAATCCTGCTGAGCCTGGACTATTCGTAGCAGACCTACGATGAGCAAATGAAATATCACCATTTAAACAGTCTGTTGCTCAGCGGTTACCATCACAACAGACACACGGCGTGGAATTCGTTGTTCGAAGTTCTTCCGAAGCCTGGGGACCATTTTGGATTACATTGTCCGAGCCTCGCTTCAGCAAAGAGGCGAGTATTCTTTGGACTGAAACAGGGAGATAAGGACAACTTAGGTCAGTTTCATCCACGTTGCGGACGTATGCTTGATAGTTTGACCCCAGGTTTGACCAGTTGTCCTGAATTGTCTGACCAGTACTCCCAAATTGTCCACTGTTAAGCGATTTTTTTGGTCACTGTCTGCATTTGAACCTGCTTGAGCGGAATAGCTGAGGGATGAACCTGCTTGAGCGGAATAGCTGAGGGATGAACCTGCTTGAGCGGAATAGCTGAGGGATGAACCTGCTTGAGCGGAATAGCTGAGGGATGAACCTGCTTGAGCGGGATAGCTGAGGGATGAACCTGCTTGAGCGGAATAGCTGAGGGATGAACCTGCTAGAGCGGAATAGCTGAGGGATTCAAGACTTAATTGTCTTAAAGACTTAGCTGCTGAGCGCCTGTCATAGGTCGGGATATTACAGCAAGAACAAAACAGTATGAGTATGAGCACATCTTCGGAACGGTAGTCTAATAGACAATGAATGAGGAAGAAACTTGAATGAAAATGTAATAACCTGCATGGGCAGATTGAGACACGCAGGGTAGAGGACGGCATGGCCACACCCCTGTATTACTCCCCACACACCACTGTCAGGGCAAAGGACGTCTTGATGGCCCAGCTGGCTCCAAAAAAGGATCCGCTGCATCAATCATTATGTCAGTAAAAGATCAGTGCCTGAATATGACAGACTAGAAAATTAGTCAATCAAAGTAATAACCAGCCAGAAACTGCATGGACAAGGAACCGAGTCAGTAGGTATACAGATAAGAAAGCATGTCGGTTCAAATCAATACACGAATAATACGGACAAGATTATATAAACAAAGAAACAAACAAGGAAACAAAGGGAGGGATGGTTCTAATCGAGGTCTGAATGAAACAGTAGTTTACAGCGCGAAAGCCTGTAAACAGCAATAAAATACATTATCATCAATTTCAAATTATACATGGAGTACAAAACCATGCCAGTCACTAGCACAAGTTGGTTTATTTCCAAACTTAAACGAAGATTTGCTGTTCCTTCGTTCTTTTCAAACTTTGGAGAAGATTTATTGTTCCACCGTTCTTTTCAAACTTCAGAGAAGATTTACTGTTCGGCCGTTCTTTTCAAACTTCAGAGAAGATTTACTGTTCTGCCGTTCTTTACAAACTTAAGAGAAGATTTACAGTTCTGCCGTTCTTTTTTTTTTAATTTTAAAGGAGATTTATTGTTCTGCCCATCTTTTTAAACTTAGAAGATTTACTGTTCTGACGTTCTTTCCAAGCTTAGAAGAAAATTTGCTGTTCTGCCGTTCTTTTCAAACTTCAAAGAAGATTTATTTTGCTGCCATTCTTTTCAAACTTCAAAGAAGATCTATTGCGCTGCCATTCTTTTCAAACGTAGAAGAACATTTGCTGTTCCGCCGTTCTTTTCAAACTTTGTACAAGATTCACTGTTCCGCCGTTCTTTTCAAACTTGGCAGAGGATTTACTGGTCCGCCGTTCTTAACAGAAGATTCAGTGTTCCCGTTCTTTTCAAACTTAGAGGAAGATTTACTGTTTCACCTTTATTTCAAACTTAGAGGAAGATTTACTGTTTCACCTTTATTTCAAACTTAGAGGAAGATTTACTGTTTCACCCTTACGCCTTGGCTTAAGGCTGTGTCAGACCAATTGACATAGGCCAGAACACCAAGGCTACATCAAAATGTTGTTATGCTCTGCATAGTTATGTGGGGATTGTCTTCAGTCGTGACAAGCTCCTAGCATAACATTATCAGTCTCCCAAATCCCCTGAAGTCGGAGTGTGGCTGCCCATGTGGCGGGGTAATCAAAAACGGTCACACACGTAATGTTCTCATCCCCAGCTGATGCATTTGTGCCATAGTGTTCAAATACTACGGCTGTTCGGATGATCCCTTGAGTCTTTTAGCCAGGGTACGAAAACAACAACAACAACTGTTTCACCTTTATTTCAAACTTAGAGGAAGATTTACTGTTTCACCTTTATTTCAAACTTAGAGGAAGATTTACTGTTTCACCTTTATTTCAAACTTCAAAGAAGATTTACTGTTCCGCCGTTTGTTCATCGGAATTGTAAATCTTGTTTTAAGTTTGTTTCAATTTCCGCCGGCACTCATCTCACTTTGAAACTTGCTTCTTTTCGTTTAGTAAATTGATCACAGGGAAGAGGACGGGACGTCGACAGTGTGAGGAACATAGAGACATCAACGGATGGCGTGTCCGTAATAACTTAAACATCCCACCCATCCTCCCTCACTATACCCGGCCCATTCTTGTCCAACCGCCTCCTATTCCACCCAGTTTTCTTCAATCACCACCCATCACAACAATTCCCCACCCAGCTTCCGTGTCCGCTCTCCCCTGCCTCTGCCTCACACGCAGCGAACCGTTACCTAAACAGCACAATGCCCAGCAGCCGGAATGCCCAGCGAGGCAGGCGATGTTCCAGTAGCCCCCACAGTGGCATTGACGCTGACAAAGCAATGACGTGTGACGCTGAGAACCACACAGTCACTGCATACCCCACTGACGTATCCGTTCTGACGTGTAGGTATGACGTCAGGTAAGGGAGCATGTTGCCTGGGAGCAACAAACAAACATACACACAAGAAAAGTTTTTTTAAAGAAAGAATGAAAGGAAAGGAAAAGACAGAAAAAGAGAAAAGAAATATCTTCATAACAGAATGTAAGTACATTCATTCCTTTATTAAATTCACAGACATTCAAGAATAGCCGGTAGTATAGGAGAGAAAAACAAGACAAGTAAGTAAATTATTGTGAGGCATGTTGTTAGAAACACTAATAAAAAACCCAATTACAGCCAGTCGCAACAGGGGAGTTTTTATCATTGCTACATAGACTTGTGTATGTATATTAGATTTCTATAGCCCTATCATCCCATCCACCCACTTCCCTATCACCAAAAGTTTCTAGGGACGGTTAATCATTCATTTTGATAAAACTCAGAATCAGCTTCAACTTTTCACACCCTTAGATGTACTGTTCCATCATTACACACACACATATCTAATAATATCTATCTATCTATAAATATCTATCTATCTATATATATATATATATATATATATATATATATATATATATATATATATATATATATAATCAGTATATTTATAATGCCTAAAACAATTTTTTAAGTGCTCAACCCCTTGGGGAGCAACATTAGTTAAAACAAGTTAAAGTTTCCTCTTTTAACTTGTTTTAACTATATATATATATATATATATATATATATATATATATATATATATATATATATCCATATAAGAGAGCAAGAGAGAGAGAGAGAGAGAGAGAGAGAGAGAGAGAGAGAGAGAGAGAGAGACAGACAGACAGACAGACAGACAGAAGCGCGCACGCGCACGCACATGCAGAGGCATGTGCCGCCTTCTCAGCTTCAGCTCTCTTCCGTCTGTCAACAGTCATGTCAGACAGAGGCAGCGCACCACTACGTGGCTAACAGGCAAAAAGTGCCATACAGACAGAATTTCCCCATATCTGCTCATCCTCACGCCCACCCTTCTCCCATCCACACCCCACTCCACCAGTCTAGAATTGGGGAATGGAGCCAACAGGGCATAAAACTCAACATCTACACCGAATAATGCAGCTTACGTCCAATTAGTTATGAGGATGACAAATAAGATAACAAACCAACTAACTGAGAGAGAGAGAGAGAGAGAGAGAGAGAGAGAGAGAGAGAGAGAGAGAGAGAGAGAGAGAGAGAGAGAGGATGTGCCTCATATGCCATAGTTCTGTGCTTTTTTGCGCCTGTATTTTATGTTTTGTGTAAAATATTGTAGCTTTTGAGCCTCTAATTGAAAGACAAATACGTCAACAAATCCCGCTTTTTCCTGCAACACACATCTATGAAAAACAGAGAGAGAGAGAGAGAGAGAAAGAGAGAGAGAGAGAGAGAGAGAGAGAGAGAGAGAGAGAGAGAGAGAGAGAGAGAGAGAGAGAGAGAATGTACTTCATATTCCATGGTACTGATCTTTTTCCTTCGTTCTTTCTCACACTCACACACACACACACACACACACACACACACACACACACACACACACACACACACACACACACACCGCGCACGCAAGCACGCACGCACACGCACGAACCTGCAGAATAGGAAATCCCCAGAGTGAACTGCACGATAAAACACGCAACACAGGTCATTACCACGCGCCGAGGAGGCCATTTCCGGAAACAATTCTCTCCCTTGTCAGACGCCATATTGTCTTCTGTCCGCTGGTTTCTTTCCGCCGGATCACGACGATATGTTCCTACCACTGTGGTTCCTCCTCTGTCGGCAACCTGATGTGTACTTCTGCTAACGAAGTCTTCGTCTCTCTTCACTAGTTCTTTGTCGTCTGCGTTCACAGAATAATGGCCGTCATCCATCATGATCGGTGGAAGTGTGCTCCTGTCAGTGAGTAAAAAGTGACCATTGTGACTTTCAATGAAAATGAAATCCAAACAATAACAACATTAACTCTGTTTTATCCTTTTTGTGTGTGTGTGTCCCATCTTCTGTGCACCCTCAGTGGCAGTTCACCCACGCCATTCATTCCGACACCCCGTCCACAGCCACAGCCCGGCCCGTCCCGCCGCAGCCCCGGCACCGGCAATCCACAGAGAGCAGTCGATGTCAAGTCGTCAAGAGGCAGCCCACCGGAGGAGACACTGCACTGCTGCCGAGTCAATTTAGTGGTGTTCAGTAGCGCCTGTTCTGAACCAACATACGCATGACATTCCTACTAAGCCCTGTACTGACGACAATAATTGCATAGTCGCGGAGCCAGCGTGAGTGAGCTCTCCCTCCACGACAGCCCCCATGGACTCGCCAATGCCGGTGACCCCGACGGAATCAAACCAAGGACATTGAAACTGATGTCACAATGAGAGCAGGGCACCAAAGGTAACAGAATTTGATACTTTTTTATGCTGATCGATGAGTATGAGGATAATGTAGATGATGCTACGGATTTCCACTCCGGTCTGATTCTGCATGACAGGGCTGTACTCTACGCTTCCTTTCACAATATAATCCGAGAGATACAGACACCTGCAGTGTTGGTCAGGAAATTTGAGCAACACTCTCAGAGGCACATCCATGAAGTGGATGAAACTCGACTGTGTGGTCCCAGTCTTCCCAACTGAGCCCGTAAACTCAACTATGGGTAGGAGCCGGTCGGGGCAGATAAATCCCACATGACTCGGATGGGAATCGAACCCACGACATGCGAGCAGGGAGTCCGCGATGCCAAGCACTTTGACACGGCGGCTGGTAACAACATTAATTCTTGATATGTTTCACAGAATGCAGATTTGTTTCTCGCGCTGTGTACTCCTAATGGAGTATTTCAAAATCCTCGTCTTGAATGTTATATGATTAACATCAAATGGGGCCGAACAACAGTTACCTATTTGTCTGCTTTGTCAAAGAAAAAAACTTTTAAAGACACACTACTGCATCCGTCCCGAAGAAATCGTCCCCTACTCACAGTTACTGCCACACCGTCGAAAATGCAATGACGTTGAAGATATTTATCAACGCACAGGATGCACGATTACGTTGTTCATATCACATGCATAACTTGTTTGACATCATCACCGACACATTAAACCAAATTGGCTCTGAATCACGGCCACAATCGCTTGAAACGTCTAAATTGTTCATCGAGCGGACAGCAGATCGACTCATACTGACCTTGGTGAATCATCTACATAAAAATCCTGTTGAGGAACTTCCACATTCTTCAGAGAGATCCAAATTGAAAAAACAACAACCTCGGCGAGCACCCAATGGCACTTGAGAGACATTAACCTAATGGACCATCCTGTACAACCATCTCTGTAGAAAGTATGTAACTATTGTACAAAATTTAGAAACAGTTTGTTACTTACCGCCAATGACATTGACAAACAAAGCACATGACAAGACACGATGCATTTCAACCTCTTGGGTCTTCTTCAGGTGAAAAAATAAATCACATGTAACATTTGGGACAGTACAAACAAAGAACGAAAAATGACTCATCTGTTGTTGTCCATGTGGTGGGGAGAATATCCGCTAGGCGTTGTATGTTAAACTTGTCTGAGCCCGATTGTATTAATCAATGTCCAACACCTACCGAACAGTTGGCCTCTCTACTTATGCACACAATGATGAAATAAACATACCCAGAGAAACACAAACATAGATACACACGTATAATGTTGAATGCAAGAGCACACACACACACATATATATATATTATATATATATATATATATATATATATATATAATTAGAAACAAAGCTTGCTCTTTTGTCTTAGATTGAAGAAATAGGGGAGATAAGCATTCATATCTGCAGTGGCAGTTAATACTGCCTAACTAACAGCATGTGCTCAAGTGGGTGGATGGGCAAAAATAAAATAAATGCTTCTCAAAATGAGCCTTCAGCAAGCTTATAATCTCCAATAGGGAGGAAACTCACTAACACATAACTTCTGGTCATATACCGATATTTCGAAACCTGGTTGTTTCTCCTCAATGACCGCGGAAAGTGGTAATTTGACTCCTCTGCCTTTTCGGTTTAAAGAAGAATGCTATCCCAGAAAAGGCTGGTGTGCAATACCGTAGTATGTTTGTTGAGGTTTCAAAAAACCAACCAAAGGTGCCACCTAAGAAGCAAAAGAAAATCATGAAAGAGCAAAACAAGCTACATTTTCTTGTGAAAAGTAGAAAATATAAAAGGATAACCTCTTAAGACACACGTGCTGAGGGCAGTTCTTGGAATGAATCCACAAGGGACTAAATTACTAAAAACGAATAAATTCCAAGGTTAAGTACTGAGCACCATTCCAGCAAATTACAGAGCAGCTTGGTGTTGCAATGACTGCAAGAAATATTGAATTATAAACAAAGCTTGCTCTTTTGTCTTAGATTGAAGAAATAGGGGGAGATAAGCGTTCATATCTGCAGTGGCAGTTAATACTGCCTAACAAACAGTATGTGCTCAAGTGGGTGGATGGGAAGAATAAAATAAATGCTTTTCAAAATGAGCCTTCAGCAAGCTTATAATCTCCAATAGGGAGGAAACTCACTAACACATAACTCCTGGTCATATACCGATATTTCGAAACCTGGTTGTTTCTCCTCAGTGACCGCGGAAAGTGGTAATTTGACTCCTCTGCCTTTTCGGTTTAAAGAAGAATGCTATCCCAGAAAAGGCTGGTGTGCAATACCGTAGTATGTTTGTTGAGGTTTCAATCTAAGACAAAAGAGCAAGCTTTGTTTATAATTCAATATTTCTTGCAGTCATTGCAACACCAAGCTGCTCTGTAAGTTGCTGGAATGGTGCTCAGTACTTATCCTAGGAATTTATTAGTTTTTAGTAATTTAGTCCCTTGTGGATTCATTCCAAGAACTGCCCTCAGCACGTGTGTCTTAAGAGGTTATCTTTTTATATTTTCTACTTTTCACAAGAAAATGTAGCTTGCTTTGCTCTTTCATGATTTTCTTTTGCTTCTTAGGTGGCACCTTTGGTTGGTTTTTTGAAACCTCAAAAACATACTACGGTATTGCACACCAGCCTTTTCTGGGATAGCATTCTTCTTTAAACCGAAAAGGCAGAGGAGTCAAATTACCACTTTCCGCGGTCACTGAGGAGAAACAACTAGGTTTCGAAATATTGGTATATGACCAGGAGTTATGTGTTAGTGAGTTTCCTCCCTATTGGAGATTATAAGCTTGCTGAAGGCTCATTTTGAGAAGCATTTATTTTATTTTTGCCCATCCACCCACTTGAGCACATACTGTTAGTTAGGCAGTATTAACTGCCACTGCAGATATGAATGCTTATCTCCCCCTATTTCTTCAATCTAAGACAAAAGAGCAAGCTTTGTTTATTATTCAATATTTCTTGCAGTCAGTGCAACACCAAGCTGCTCTGTAAGTTGCTGGAATGGTGCTCAGTACTTATCCTTGGAATTTATTAGTATATATATACATATATAAAGAAATCCACATGCCTGTGCCTGTTTTCCTCCACTTTATTCTTTTCTCAAATTTTCGGCTTTTAAGCTTTCTTCAGGAATCTGCACATTCGAAAACAGTACCATTGGCGCTCCCATCCATATATATATATATATATATATATATGTGTGTGTGTGTGTGTGTATGCTCGCACGCACGGACGGACGGACAGAGGAATGCAGTGTAAAGAAAACTTCAGATTCACATTTTTTTGCACTACAAAATATTGTGATTGACGAGTTTGACATATCAACTACAATACGATGTTTGCGACGTATATGCCATGAGGTCTCTCTAAATGACCTACATCATCATAAATAATGGAGGGGCCTTTGACGCGAAATACAATTTTACTGACTTTGAATCGAGTGATCCACGAAAAAATGTCATGTTAATACTAGTCAGTCTTAGTATTATTAGCAGAATGAGTTCACAGGCTGTTCTGTGACACAAAACGGTAACAAAATAATGAAAAACATTAACAACGATGATAATGTCGCGATAACCTCTATACCCCTCCAGGCATAAGGACATCTGTTTTGCAAGCGGTTAGAGTTTATCTTTTATCTGCTCTCCTAGTACATGATCTATGTAGGTCGTCTTTCCTATTTTCGTACCCGATAGAAAAAAAAAGAGTGTACATCCCAATAAACAAATCTACCACTACGCAAAATGAACGCCATCTCGCTGACATTGTTTGACTCTGGATCACACGCTAACTTCTTTTTCCTGTGTGTTAGTATAAAAAGGCATGCATCGAGACTGCAAGAAACAACTGGAAAAGAATAACTGAAAATCTCAACATGGAGAAATATGGAATAAAAATATGGAATCTTGCCAGAGCCATGAACAATGAAAAACCAAGAGCAGCAGCCATTGTTCTAGAAGAAAATGAAGAAATCCTTGCCGGCAGACGGGTTTCAGATCTCTTTATTAACAGCTTTGAAAAGACCAGCAACGTCAACATCTCTAAAGGCAGAGAAAAGGAACAGTTACAACAACAGAAAATGTACAGGAACATGTACACAGAAGAAGTAATGAAGAAACCTTCACAGTAACAGAACTCAATGAAGGGATAAAGCAGCTACAAAAGGACAGATCACCAGGACCTGATGGCATTACAAATGAAATGTTGTAACATCTTGGGTTGTCTACACGGAAAACGCTAGTGGACATCTTCAACGTCAGCTGAAAAATGCATCTGTACCTCAATCATGGAAAGATGCCATTATGATCCATATCCACAAAGAGGGAAAAGACAAAACCAAAGCAGACATATACAGACCCATCAGTCTTATCAGCTGTGTTAGAAAACTTATGGAGAGGCTTATCAACAACAGAGAAGAAAATAAAACTTACAAAGAAAGTGTTAAGTATCAACAGACATTATGTACACTCTTGACAACCAAAGGAAAGTAATGGGGAGAGAGGGACACGCACATTCCACTACGAAATTTTACTTGCAATTCTCAAAACATCGACTTAACAGAAGTGAAACCAAAATCTACTCCTGCATAATTTGAAATAAGTTGGGGGCCTTGTTATGCCATTCTTTGTTGCAGGGCTCCGAATGCTGGAAACTGGGGCTTTTCTTTCCATGAAATACTAAAGGAGAGAAGAAATGATGAATGTAGAGACTAATTGTTACGGCAGATCTGAGTATTGTGTCATCAGCTACAGAAGGCTCAGTCTTTCCAGAATCAATATTACAAGCCTATCGGAATAAACTTTATACTGACCAGTCAGAACGCAGCTTCGTATAGATGCGGGATGACTTGAACGTCCGTTACCAGAATCATGACTTGTTCAATAATTATATATTTCAGTTTACATGTCAGAATTCTACTTAACGTTGCTAACAACCGCACAACAATTATACAATAGCAAGGACGCTGTATATTAGTATTTTGCCAGATGTATTAAAAAAAACAACCAACAACACCATTTTTCTTTCTCTTCTTTTAATCTGCAATAATTACGCGATTCGCCTAAGCAAGACGATCGACGCACTCTTTACTGTAAACCTTATAGGCGGGATTAAATTTCCGCTATGCCTGACGAAACAGCCTTGTCTGCAAGCGCGCTTGCAACAGCTGACACCCTCTCCCTTCCATTCCCTCCCCACGCCCCCTGTCCTTCCCCCGCCTGGATTATCCAACCACAATGAAGGCACGTTGCAAGATACAGCTTGTAACGTCAGCCTCAGGAATCCAAATCCTCACCTGAACCAGCAATACACATGGCAACCATCTGCTTTCAGATTGCGATGTGAAGCGGTGATGTGTTGGGATCGCTGCACGTCAAACGGAACGAGCACATGAAAAGACACTAGTGGTTTCAGGTAATTTAACTGTCAGAGGTAACACAATAAAGAGCAGCTAACCCACGCCCGGTCCTGTGACACAAAGAATGCACCGAAACCACGCATATAGTCTGTGTCCACACGTGACCCAGAAGTCATGCGACGACTATCGTATCAGTGACTGACTGCAATTGTGGGATCACAAGCACATCATATGAGCTCACGAGTTACTTTGAAGTACTTACGTATCGCATTAATAGTGGTGAAGCAATCGCACCTATGTTGTGACAATTCTTGTGATGTACTTTGATGTGCGTATGTATTCATATTAATGGTACAAAAATGATTATGTATTATTTGACAAGTTCCTTTTCCTGTTCTCCTTTTTAGCTTTATAAATTTCATTTTTATTTTATCTTTTGAGAGAGAGAGAGAGAGAGAGAGAGAGAGAGAGAAAAGAGAGAGAGAGTGTGTGTGTATGTGTGTGTGTGTGTGTGTGTGTGTGTGTGTGTGTGTGTGTGTGAGTGTGTGTGTGTGTGTGTGTGTGTGTGTGTGTGTGCAATGTCAGGTTCTGGGAGATTTGAGGGCGGAAACTTTGAGATTATTTTTGTAATGTTATGCAAGGAGTGAGTGAGGAGAAGAGAAGGGACATGTGGACTATACCATGTTCTTGTACATGCTGTTGCAGACCACTTTTTCGGCTGGACACCTCGAAATGTGACATACGTTTAGGACTTTGTTTTTATTCACATCTGTCTGTCTGTGTCTGCCAAAAATACAAGCGCGTATGTGTCGCTCGCGCGTGCAAAAGAATTTAAATGGAACCAGGTTGCAGAGAGAATCCATGCTGAAAATCCGGACTGAAGGGCAGAACCGGGACTGGCCTCTGGTGAGAAGGTGTACTGTGGCACAAAAGGCGAACCTGTAAAGTTTGGGTGCGGACCCGTGGTTTGAATCTGGATTAGACGGCGGATCCAGAATGTGTTCGATTGTTGCAGAGGCCGAGTACGCTTGTTTCTTTACGCTTATGGTTTGTGGTGGATGTTGAAATTTTGCACGAATGACCATCGTTTCCAGCACATCCAATGTTTGTGCATGTGTTATAGGTGGTACATGCAGGGGTTTTATAATTTCATACGGAACATTTGCTTTGGCATCCATGGGTAATCTTTTGACGGGTTATCCACATGTGTGGGTATATGTGTCTGTGGGTATGCAAGTATATGGCTTGCATTGTGCTTGTTGTACATAGGCCAGTGGCAGTGCTTGGGGGAGTCTGTGCGTATGTATGTACACTCGCTCATCTCCATTTTGCATATTTATTCTTGCTTAAGGATCCGAATGTCTTCTCTAATGCTTGTGTGTGTGTGTGTGTGTGTGTGTGTGTGTGTGTGTGTGTGTGTGTGTGTGTGTGTGTGTGTGTGTGCGTGCGTGCGTGCGTGCGTGCGTGCCTGCGTGCCTGCGTGCGTGCGTGCGTGCGTGCGTGTGTGTGTGTATGAGAGAGTGCTCTATATGCATGCACACACTTACGCTTGCGCAAGCGTACGCGTGTATATGCGTGCGCGCTCGCTAGTATGTATGTATGTGTGAATCTTCAGCAAACAGCATTCCACACCATACCATCTTTGTGAAATGACTCAAGTCAGCGTACAGCATTTCAAACCTTATAACATATGTGAAATTCCTCATGCCAGCATACAGCATTTAAGTTCTTAACATCTGCATTGATTCTATATGGATTGACATGTCAGTGTACAGCATTCTAACCTTTACAGTCTATGTAAAATTCCTCAAGCTAGCATACAACACTCAAATACTTGCAGTCTGCGTGAAATGAATCAGGCCAGTATACAGCATTCTAACCTTTACAGTCTATGTAAAATTCCTCAAGCTAGCATACAACACTCAAATACTTGCAGTCTGCGTGAAATGAATCAGGCCAGTATACAGTATTCTAACCCTTACAGTCTATGTGAAATGACACTAGACAGCATACAGCATTCTAACCCTTACAGTCTATGTGAAATGACACTAGACAGTATACAGCATTCTAACCCTTACAGTCTATGTGAAATGACACTAGACAGTATACAGCATTCTAACCCTTACAATCTATGTGAAATGACACTAGACAGTATACAGCATTCTAACCCTTACAGTCTATGTGAAATGACACTAGTCAGCATACAGCATTCTAACCCTTACAATCTATGTGAAATGACACTAGACAGTATACAGCATTCAAAACTTTGCACTGTGTGTAAAATGACTCATGCCAGTACACAGTGTTCACGATGTAAAACTGTGTAAAACGACTCACGTATTTCAAACATTACAAAGCTATGTGAAATGACTGGAGCATTCCAAAACTTATGGTCTACTCAAAACGACTCAAGTCATTACAAATTGGTGCGGTTGGTCCGTAGGATGAAAACTATCAGGTAAACATGAAGAAGAAGATAAAAAGTGAAAATCCGAAGGGAAACATGCTTTAGATAAAGAATAGCACGATGATTGATGTATTTTTCTTCCTCTTTCAGGGACTTTCTCACCGGGTAGAATGGGGCTATAGTCTTTTTGTTGAGAGCGGCACGGGCACAGTTTGTGGATTGTTTTGAAAGTTCACGGGAGAGCGCGAATACTGGAAACTGGGAAAGAATGATTAGGCCAAATGTCGATGAAGACCAGGAAACTTTGTTTATGGAAGCAATTATTGTGTGTGTGTGTGTGTGTGTGTGTGTGTGTGTGTGTGTGTGTGTGTGTGTGTGTGTGTGTGTGTTGCAGAGCCGGTGCGAGCATTGAAAGATAAAAACATTCCTTTGAGTCCAAGAGGATCTGTTGATGAAATTTTGGAAAATATGACTAATTAACTTGTTGCAAAAAAAGAAGAAAGAATTTGAATGTAAATACGATAAAACGTTTTGTTTTTAATGAAAATGGGGAACTCTCTTTTGTTTAGTCTGACTGGCTGTTTGTCGACGTTACGTAAGCGAGAGTTTGATGGTGCGTGCGCTCTGTGTGGTGTGTGTGTGTGTGTGTGTGTGTGTGTGTGTGTGTGTGTGTGCGTGCGTGCGTGCGTGCGTGCGTGCGTGCGTGCGTGCGTGCGTGCGTGCGTGTGTGCGTGCGTGCGTGCGTGCGTGCGTGCGTGCGTGCGTGCGTGCGTGTGTGTGTGTGTGTGTGTGTGTGTGTGTGTGTGTGTGTGTGTGTGTGTGTGTGTGTGTGTTCGACATTGGTGAGGTTGTCGGTTGAGTCTGAAGCTGGAAAATCTTCCATGTCCATCCAGCATGAAGCAGGTATCTGATTGAGTTGAGGAGGGAAGGGTATGGTGGTAGAATGACTGGGATTGGCTTTGTCTTCCGAAATGTTGTGTCACAGCCATGGTGAATCTCTAGCAGTTCTCTGCCCTGCGACTGTTTATGCTTTGGGACTTTAAACTTTGTATCTTTACTTTAATCTCCTCAAACTTTTTAAACACCTTCATAATGAAAACTTTGAAGGTGATGGAATGTCTTCCACATTTATGAAGTAAATTCACATATTTTCCCCTCACCTCCAATCCTTCTGTTCCACACACACACACACACACACACACACACACACACACACACACACACCATACACACACACACACACACACACACACGCACACACATGCACACACGTGCTCACACACGCACAGTTAAAATATCTGCACAGCCAGGAAATAAACAATGTTGTTCTTCCAAATTCAGTCCAAAAAAGGCAAAATGAAGTGCCTATCGGAACTGAGTAGCTCATTACAGTCTTGTATTCTTTGAACCCGTCCTGGCATAATCTAGCGTGTGTCCAGAGACAGCCGGGAGTAGAAGAGCTGGCCTTTAGTGTGTTCTGGGAGAGGATGACCACAATTACACATCAGTGACCAGTTGATCAGCAGACCTGGAACAACACGGGGACGTTGGTCACTGGGTTTTAATGGAGGATTTATTCAACAGCATGGGGACGGTGGTCATTGGAGTAAATGGGGAATATATTCAACGGCATAGGGACGGTGATCACTGGGTTTAATGGGGAATCCATCCTGCAGCATGGGGACGATGGTCATTGGAGTAAATGGGGAATTTATTCAACAGTATGGGGACGATGGTCACTGGGTTTAATGGGGCCTTTATTCAACAGCATGGGGACGATGGTCATTGGAGTAAATGGGGAATTTATTCAACAGCATGGGGACGATGGTTATTGGAGTAAATGGGGGATTTATTCAACAGCATGGGGACGATGGTCACTGGGTTTAATGGGGAATTTATTCAACAGCATGGGGACGATGGTCATTGGAGTAAATGGGGAATTTATTCAACAGCATGGGGACGGTGGTCACGGGGGTAAATGGGGAATTTCTAATATAGCATGGGGATGGTGGTCACTGGGTTAAATGGGGGATTTATTCAACAGCATGGGGACGGTGGTCATTGGAGTAAATCTGGGATTTCTTCAACAGCATGGGGAACAGTGGTCACTGGAATGAATTGGGGATTTATTCATAAACATGGGGATTTTGGTCACCGGGATGAATGAGAAATCATTCAACGACGTGAGGAAGCCGGTCACTTGGATCAGTATGGAATTTATTCAACAACATGGGTACATTGGTTAATAGGATCAGTGGGGAATTTATTCAACAACATGGGTACATTGGTTAATAGGATCAGTGGGGAATTTATTCAACAACATGGGTACATTGGTTAATAGGATCAGTGGGGAATTTATTCAACAACATGGGTACATTGGTTAATAGGATCAGTGGGGAATTTATTCAACAACATGGGTACATTGGTTAATAGGATCAGTGGGGAATTTATTCAACAACACGGGTATATTAGTTACTGGAATAGCAAGGAATTGATTCAGCAGCATGGGTATCTTGGTCATTGGAATCAATGGCGAATGATTCAACAACGTACAAAACGTGGATCACCGTAATGGATGAGGAAAATATATTAAACAATACCGGGACGTTGATCCCTGGGATACATGTAGAATTAATTTAACACCTGCACCACAAGGACGTGTGTGACTGGAATAAACGGGGGAATTTATTTAACAACATGATGACGTTGGTCACCATGACAAATGGGGAATTCATTCAATAACATGGCTACATTGGTCATCGGGACAGATGGGAAATTCATTCAACAATATGGGACTTTTGTCACTAAGATAATGGGAAATCTGTTTGACAACATGGGGACATTGGTCATTGAGATAAAAGTGGACTTCAGTCAACAACATGAAGAAGTTAATCACTGGGGTAAACTGAAAATTAATTCAAGTATGTGGGAACAGCTGTGGAGATTGCCAGTTGTGGTCACTTGGCTTTTTCGATCACACGCTTGCAAAAACTATGGGAAAGTTTGGAAATGTTGGTGTTTAAGTGTTAAAGAATATCAACTGGGCTTCATAGACCTGAACATGTTTAGCCGTGTGGATGCGTGTAGACCACATCACAGAGAGCCACACACACACGCGCACGCGCGCACCCGCGCGCGCGCGTGTGTGTGTGTGTGTGTGTGTGTGCTCCATGCCCAAACAAGTGGTTAAAGATAAAATTACTTCGCACTTTGAAGTTGTGTGTGTGTGTGTGTGTGTGTGTGTATGCGTGTGTGTGTGTGTGTGTGTGTGTGTGTGTGTGTGTGTGTGTGTGTGTGTGTGTGTGTGTGTGTGTGCGTGTGTGTGTGCGCATGTGTGTGTGTGTGTGTGTGTGTGTGTGTGTGTGTTGTGTGTGTGCAGTGCATGCATGCATGTCAGTTCTGTTGAGGGATACACGCCGTTGAATCATTCGTCTTGACAGGGGAGACAACCATCCCAGTTAAGTAAGGACTGTACTCTGCGTACGGGTTATCTCCCATGCCAAGCCCGTACAACACCGCCTTGTCGTCTGTCGTCATTTTTTGTCCGTCGTCACTGCTATTCGCCTGTGTGCCGTTCACTTGTCTTTGTCGGTTTATTTGCACGTTTCCTCTTTCTCTCTGTGTCAAACAACGCTTGACAATGACTTGCGATGCGCGCTCGCTTGCACACACCACTCTCTCCCTCTCTCTCTGTCTCACGCGCGCGCGCACAAAGACACACACACACACACACACACACGC
>CM031613.1:37261921-37281921 GCA_018398815.1 Conus ventricosus
CGAAAGGTATGTTTTTAGTAGATTGTTTAAAATTGATTTTGTCCATTTTAAAATCTGTTGGTTTAAAGTGCTCAACGTGAGGAGCAATTAAGACAATGGTAGTAAATACCAGCAGAGATTTAAAAAAAATGCTCAACCGGATTGGGAGCAACATTTGTTAAAAGATAAGGTCTAAAACTATCTACAGCGCTGTTTCATGCAATGCAATCATCGGATGTGGTGGGTCTGTGCTGCCGGTGTTTTATAACTGCTTGTGTTTGTCATCACGTGCTGTCTGTGTTTTTCGTGCGTTTCTGGTTCTTGTTCACTGATAGGAATTTCCACTTGTGCCTGCAGTTGTTAACCATTTCTATCCTAGTATTTAAAGTTGCCAGTTGTGGTTTGCATAGTATTATGTACTTTTCTGTTGAGCATAGGTTACATCTTTTTGAAAATGTTGTTGTATGGTGCTGCTCTTTCTATGATTTTCCAGGATATATTGTAGTCTATCTTTTTCTCTTTGAGCTTCCAGATGTATTTACTCAATTCTGTTTGGTTTTTGTATCTTTCTTTGTTAAATGACTGGTTTGCATATCTAGTTTTAAATTGGTTTTCAGTGATACCTATATATGTTTCTTCTGCGTTCTCTGATGTTACAGTGGCTTGGTACACAATGCTGTTGTAGAGGCATTTGTTCTTTCTTGGTACACAATGCTGTTGTAGAGGCATTTGTTCTTTCTTGGTACACAATGCTGTTGTAGAGGCATTTGTTCTTTCTTGATACAGTTGCATCCTGCAACTGTATCAAGAAAGAACAGTGCCCTCTGAGCAACAAATGCCTCTACAACAGCATTGTGTACCAAGCCACTGTAACATCGGAGAACGCAGAAGAAACATATATAGGTATCACTGAAAACCAATTTAAAACTAGATATGCAAACCAGTCATTTAACAAAGATACAAAAACCAAACAGAATTGAGTAAATACATCTGGAAGCTCAAAGAGAAAAAGATAGACTACAATATATCCTGGAAAATCATAGAAAGAGCAGCACCATACAACAACATTTCAAAAAGATGTAACCTATGCTCAACAGAAAAGTACATAATACTATGCAAACCACAACTGGCAACTTTAAATACTAGGATAGAAATGGTTAACAACTGCAGGCACAAGTGGAAATTCCTATCAGTGAACAAGAACCAGAAACGCACGAAAAACACGGACAGCACGTGATGACAGACAACACAAGCAGTTATAAAACACCGGCAGCACAGACCACACATCCTGATGATTGCATTGCATGAAACAGCGCTGTAGATAGTTTTAGACCTTATCTTTTAACAAATGTTGCTCCCAATCCGGTTGAGCATTTTTTTAAATCTCTGCTGGTATTTACTACCATTGTATCTATATATATATATATATATATATATATATATATATATATGCTGAACAACTTAGTGTGACTCGTCGGTTTTTATTATATAATATATATATATATATATATATATATATAATGAAACTTATGTATATGATTCTAGCCATTGCATCCCCCTTTTTTTATTCAATACTTAAGTGTAAACATACTGTGCTTGACGGATAAACCTTTTATTTGGAAAATATGTTAATTTTGTTCGTGACGCCGGAAACTAACGGTTTTGGTGGCCTGTTCCACCCCCCACCCACCCTCTTCTCCCCTCTTTTCCCACCGCTCTTTCTGAAGCCTCCTCCCTCCCTTAGCCATCGCACCGACACAGACACATGCGCGCACACACACATATACGCACATGCGCGCGCGCGCGGACACACACACACACATACACACACAGTTCAGAGTAAGGTCTATTGGTACACAAAATACAAAAACGGGCAAGTAATTTCCGACAAATATGTCTTCTTCAAACGTTACAAGTAACAGACATGAATAACGCATAAAACTCCCCATATCAAAGTCAGCACGAAATAGACAATGTATAAAGGAAGAATGGAACACGGACGATTGAAAGACAGCAGGGAGGGAAAAGAGCACTGAAGTGGGAAGATGAGAGTGGAATAATACGTGATGTGAATGTCGACAGAAAAGGTGTCATAAAGCTTAGCGTTTTAAAAAATGTCCCAATGAACCGTTTCTTTTGTTTGTAATTACTGTGAAGTGTGGTATTGAATATGGACCCTAAACAGGACATTTGACTAATGTGGATTTACATTCGATTGCAGCGTAGCACATTCTCGGTGAATTCAGCAGTTCCACACAGCTTCATAGGTCATTTATTCCTTCCAAACGACTGGCCAGTTAGTCTACCGAGCGGAGAATAATGTCCAGTGATCTGACATCTCGCAAAAGTTAAAATGTTAAGGTTTGTTTGAGAGCCTTGGCATATGATCCGTTTCTCCTTTGAGCCTTTCTGGTTTGGTTCGAATGGGACTGAACCGAGATATGCATCTGGTGTTCAGATCTGACATGACTGACCCATGCCTCGCTGAGGGTTGTAGGGCGTGGTAATGGGGGTGTTTTCAGGCAGTGACTGTGTTCCTGTGTATGAAGTCTGGTTTCCAGTTTGTTGTGGGCGTATTTTACCAAGACTATTAAATGCTCATTCACAGGTCGTCTTTCGCTGATGGGGGCCTTCCAGAAGCAGAAGCCGTGATATTCAATGCTTTTTTTATTTTTAATTTCAGACACTTCGATGCCCAGATGGTTTGTCATCTTGTAAGGTGGGTTATTATAGGACAAGGGGTCTCGTCCAGAATGACGGTATTGGTCAGGTTTTAATCGCTTGCGGATTCATATTCTGCGCAATCATTTAGTTTCTGACGAGGCTGAGGATGTGCAGGTCCCTATGTTGTTGAACTTCTCTATGGATGTGGAACTTGTACGTTGCGTAACTGGAGACTTGATAGAGATGTCTCCGGTACGTAGTACTCGCATCGCGGCGTCCGAGTTGATCTCCGTATTTTTGCATGGGCTTTATCGCGTGGTCACATAAACTTGTCAGTGCTCGTGGGTACCTGTCAGGGTGGACAACACAGATGTCATAGTTGTGGTGTTTTGAGCACAAAGCCACTGGCCTTTCAGTACAAGGCGTAGCTTCTCTGGTTCCCAGTATCGGGTATCTGTGGGACAAAGATACAGAACAGTGGTACCAGAGGAGATGCTTCCTGAAGTGTTTCCTAGTGATCACCTGGTACTTCCTGAGTATCCCTCGTTGTGCCGAGAGCCTGTCACGGTAATCGGATCAGAACGTGGCTCGTGCAGAACCTGTGGAACTGAAGTCAGCTTCTGGGTTCAGTGAATCTGGAGCTAGTTCAACAAAACGTTACTGTTGATGTGTACTGGCTAGGAATTTCCGAAACTGCCCATGAAACCGCCCGGAACTGTGTGTTGCACGTGCAGCCACAACTCTGGTTTCTCGTCCATACAGAGCATTCAACAACGTCCCTGCATATGTTTAGTTCTGTCAGTCACTGGATGAGTAGAATCGGTTTATGAACGGGGGAAAGGAGAGGGGCACTGAAAAGGCCTGATCAGAGAAATATGTAAATGCATACATCTGCATCTGTATATATATATATCTCTGGTGTCGCCAGTATCATTTATTCTGGACAGACCCCTTTGTCCCAATGATTCGTCATTCAACGTGATTGTTTCTTAGCAAAAGTCGACGTTCGTCGTCAGTCGTGTTGCACTGACGGACACAATCATAACAGCTACTGCATGTCCTGGGATGAATTTGCCAGAGAAGTCGACGTTCGTCAGTCGTGTTGCACTGACGGACACAATCATAACAGCTACTGCATGTCCTGGGATGAATTTGCCAGAGGTCTGCATTTTTTCAGAACAGTTCGTGAGGCAAGAAAGATGGAGGCATGAGTAACTGTCTACAGCTAGCTGCAGACCAGACGTCTCTCGGGGGGGAAAGCAGTCACTTGACTAAGAGCAGTAACCTCTTTGCTCCTGGCCTAAAAATTCAAAGATGACTTCTTCCTGATTTTGGTCCTGTCATTGAGACGATACTGATTAACGCGATCCATTTAAAGTCTTCGTTCTAGATATATGTCCTTGTCTAGATCGTTGAGGGACATAGCTAAGACAAGGCTTGAAGACAAGGCTGTAAAACAACCGAGATCGTGACCTTGGTTTAGGCTGTGTAGACGTCGAACACTGGGAGTTTTCACCGCTTTGTCGTACTCTCTGGCCTGTCATGTAAGGCGTAAATGCCTGTGTGAAGTCGGGAACTGCCAGGGTTAATTACTGGGAATGTCTGGAGCTCACGTTGCCAGGACTGGATGTCGGAGCCCTGTGACCACGATCCATGCCATGGACAGGTATGTTCATTCCTGGCATCTTTAAGGATGCTAAGGAGGGTTTTCTTTTATGGCTTATGTAACAGTAAAGTTATGAAAAAAGAAAAGAGCGACGGTACAGGAACGTGCAAAACGTCGATCTTAACTCCCTTAAAGCCGTTATGTTCAAGCATACATTAAACCTAAAAGATTAGTTCAGCGATTGTATGATTATTTTCACCAACACTAAATGTTATAGTTTGTTTGCTGATTGTTGTTTACCGTCCCTTCTGTCAATATCACTGCCATCGCTTGCGAGTGCACGCATGCTCGCACGCGCACATGCGCACACGCACACGCGCACACACACACACACACACGCACACACACACACACACACACACACACACACACACACATACACATACCACACACACACACACACATACCACACACGCACACACATACTACGCACACGCACACACATACCACGCACACGCACACACCACACACACACACACGCGCACACACACACACGCACACACACACACGCACACACACACGCACACATACCACACACGCACACATACCACACACGCACACATACCACACGCGCGCACACGACACACGCACACCGCACACGCACACCGCACACGCACACCGCACACGCACACCGCACACGCACACCGCACACACACAACACACACACACAACACACACACACACACACACACACACACACACACACGCACGCACACCACGAACCGCACACTCCCCTTCGTACTCGGCTGCACACATACTGGTCCCTTTGCTGCCTCATTACCAGCAATCCGTGGGAAGTGATAAACACCAGGTCGTCATTAGGCTGGTCCCTTTGCTGCCTCGTTACCAGCAATCCGTGGGAAGTGATTAACACTAGGTCGTCATTAGGCTGGTCACTTTGCTGCCTCGTTACAAGCAATCCGTGGGAAGTGATTAACACCAGGTCGTCATTAGGCTGGTCCCTTTGCTGCCTCGTTACAAGCAATCCGTGGGAAGTGATTAACACCAGGTCGTTATTAGGCTGGTCCCTTTGCTGCCTCGTTACCAGCAATCCGTGGGAAGTGATTAACACCAGGTCGTCATTAGGCTGGTCCCTTTGCTGCCTCATTACCAGCAATCCGTGGGAAGTGATTAACACCAGGTCATTAGGCCGGTCACTTCGGTTAAGTGGTGTCAGCTCTGTTCAGTATGTACAGCACATCGCCTACTTAGCCTGAAAGTGAAGACGATGGCTTCGTAGTTGAACCGGTATATGTGAGCGCCCATCCAGAGGGCGCTGCAGCATTCATCCAACAGCAGTCACCCTTCCCCGCCCTCCCCCTAATATAGACGACTTTGGCATGAACACCTGATGGGCATGAACACCTGATGGGCATGAACACCTGATGGGCATGAACACCTGATGGGCATGAACACCTGATGGGCATGAACACCTGATGGGCATGAACACCTGATGGGCATGAACACCTAATGGGCATGAACATGAAGAGTGCATTGGAACCAATAATACTACGATAGCATGGGATGATGCGCTACAGACTTTGATATGAGAGGATGAGAATGAGCAGATGATGCTAGAGCATCCAATCATAGTCGAAGACTGACAGTACCGTCCATAATATATTGAGGTTTGCTCCAGGCCTAAGAGGCGAATTCCTTCAGAGTTTGTAAGAACAGTTGAGCCAACTCGTAAAGCATCAAAGACCGGACGAAATTTGAATGTGTGGTGGGGCTTCCCGTTTTCAGCCACACTGAATTCGGGCCACTTCAATTTAATTTTGAGTAAAGATGATAAGCCCTTAAATTCAACAGCTCGTTCTTAAGGGATTCGCCGTATTCAGATGATGCTATGAAACTGATTGTAGAATTCAATAGAGGCAAAGACTCTCCGCACGGTCTTCCTACAATTTCAACTGAAGTGCAAATATTCCAAAGGGAGGTTTAACAGTTTATAAGGCACCAGTAATTTTTGAAGTCCATACGGAAATGAAAGGGGAAAAGTATTTTATTTCATTCAAATATAAGTAGTGGAAGTTGGATAAAAGCAATATAAGTTCTTTACGGTCACTAAGAGTGTAAAACCATGATTTGCAGCCTCTACCTTTACTCTTGCAGTATATCTCGATGTGGATCAAATCAAAGCTGGTAAGAAGTTGCAAATAATTGGAGTTGCATCTAATAACAGCAATAAATTTTCTTGTTGCGCTCTTCCTCTAAAGAACACAGGTTCGCTTGCGCACAACTCATGAAATGAACACAAGAACGAAAGTTAAATATACAGTTACACTTTTAGCAAATACAGACTTCATATGCTTGTGATCAAACTGAGCCAAGTAAAAAATCTTTTTGTTTTCATTTGTGTGTGTGTGCACGCTGCCACACACATAAACGCACACATATACATGCAAACGCGCGCGAGTACACGCATGCACACGTGTTTGTATCAGCAGCTGAAGAATGTCCTTGCATACCCTTATACAGCCACTGACAGACATACAGACACGGACATATAGACACCGCCATACATGAACGACACGCAAACAACGCACACAGAGCGCGCTCACACGCGCGCACACACACGCACATACACGCGCGCGCACACACGTACACACGCGCACACACGATGACTAATTTTGATTGTTTGAACAGACGGAAGCCCAGGGGGGACAGCTGGATCGACAGCCAGGGGAGACGCCGGGAACAGCCAAGCAGGAACAAGATGACAGCACAATAGAGGTGCAGATAAGACACCTGGGACAGGCTAATGACATGATTCCAATTAGGATAGTTTTTATTTCAAATCTAAGTTTTTCTGATAGTTGTACCATGACCAAAGATATTTCAAGCCATTAGATGATAATGGGTAGATTCTTGCGAGGACTTTTTAAACTTATGTGTTGCCGCAATCTTTGGCATCAAACTGCCAATGTTGTCTTGACGGGCCTGTGTTGAAATTCACCGGGAATCGATCTTGTTTCAACGCTCCGTTTTTAATGGACTTGCAGTTCATGACATCTTTCCATGCACCTGTTGCGAGTGATATATCATTACGGATTTATAATCGTATGCCTCGTTTGGTGATTAATTAGGTCACTGCTGCATCGAAAGTACAAGTCTGCAACGAAATTATCTAAAAATGGAATTAAGTGTTGAAGGCATATAATGCTACATTACTTTGTCACGGTATGTAGGATGGTAGTAACCTTTTATGCGGTTGGCACAACACATTTGAATCACGATATCGTAAGGAGGAAACCCGACTCTGGTAGTGGTTTGAATCGGTCGAGTCGTTGAGATTTGCGTGCGCTATGAACCAAACGCTGAAGAGAACCGATGTTTTGCATCCACAGGGACAAGGAGCTATCGCGTCACGGAATGCGGAGACCATGTCAACGTGATCTAGAATGCATCCGTTCAGGAGAGTATTGTCCTCTCAATTGCCTTTTTTCTACTTAATCAACTATTACTACTACTACTACTCTCTCTCTCTCTCTCTCTCTCTCTCTCTCTCTCTCTCTCGCTCGCTCTTGTCTCTCTCATTGTCTCTGTCTCTCAAATTTTCTATTCTCATGTTTCTTCGTCTTCCACGTGTACTTTACCTATGTAGTACGCCTCTTCCATCATACAATACTTTTATAGAGTGTGCAGTCTAATTATATGGAGTTAAGTGGTTTGTACTGATTTGTTTAGGGTTCAGTGTCTCTTTGTAGGATTAAATGTACTTTTATTTTTCAGGATTAATTTTTGTCTTATTCCCTCAGATTTGGACACCGTCCTTTCCTGGTTCAGTTCCTTTTTCCAGGAATCAAGTCTCCTTTACAAGGTGGAGAGTCTAATGCTTTCCTAGGGCTTAATTACCTCAATTTCTTGGGTTCATCTATTTTCATGGTAACATGACTGAGCTGGTTTCCTGTGTCTGTGTTCGGGGAAGCAAGGAACAGAAAAGGGGGTACCGGAGGGAATGCTTCAGGAAAGGCATCAAGGGGTGACTCGGTGATGTAGCAAGTCTGACCTCGGGGTATCTGGAACATGGACGCATGTTTTCCGATCCGCTGGGGTTGAGCTGCAGAGCCGCAGAGGAAGTCTTTGATCCTGTTTCAGAAATATTTCCTTGTGCGCACCCGGCACCTCCCTATAGGAATGTTCCTTATTCCACTAGATGTCTGGCATGGTCGTCAGTGTCGACATGCAGACCATTTCATATGGCTTTATAAGGGCCCTTCTTTCGTAGGGGTTAAAGTGTCCTTTTATAGTGCTTAGTTCACTCCACTCGTGTATGTTCCCGTCTTTCTTAGCGATTAGCGTCCTGTTCTTTTATTGGGCTTAGTGTGCTTGCCTCATTGGTTTTTATGTCCTTTCATAAAGTTTAGTGTCTTTTTTTGTAGAGTTTAGTGTCTTTCTTCAGTATGATTCAGCGTCTTTCACGAAGCTTAATGCCCCTACTCCGTAAGGCTATTCTGCTTCATAGGTTTAGCGTCACCTTCTCTCAAAGGGTTTAATTGCCCTCTTTCAAGGACTTTACAGTGGTTTCCTATCATGTTTAGTGCCTTTTTCATACGATTTCATCCATTTATGTGGTCAAGTCTCCTTTTCTTTTGCAGGGTTTAGTACCCTCCTGTCATAGGGTTTTATGTCCTTCCGTATGGTTAAGGTTCCTTTTCCCATGGAGATTGTGTACTCTTGTTTTGTCTGGGGGGTTAGTATTTCTCACAGGATTTAATTCATGTTGAGTAAAGTTGTCTGTCCTCTCGGTTCATGGAGTGTAGTGTCCTGATTTTTCATAGGGTTTTGAGTCTTTCTCTTGTGGGATATAACATCTTTTGATAGGGTTTAGTTTCCTTCTTTGGTAGGGTTCAGTTTTTTGTTTGGTTTTTACTCTGAGGATTTAATTTCTTTGGGGAACAGGATGACGGCCCTGAAGAGGCACCAGGAACAGCATGACGGCCCAAGAGGAGACAACGGGAGTAAGGCGACGGCACAAAAACCTGCAGAAGCGCAGGTGAGACGTGGATAGGTCTATGACATTAAACGAAATTGAACATGAACACACTTGTTTTCAAATTCGAGTATTTCTGACAGTTCTGCTGTTAACAAATAATTCACATTCTGACATTTCCCTCTCGTCTAATGTCCCAATCGTTTGATTAACACTTCTAGACAGATTTTCGGGAGGGACTGGATGGCGGAGTGGCTGGAGGGTGGAGGTGAGGGTGGGAGCAGAGACGGTTGTGGGGGTGTAAGAGGGGAATTTGTTTTTATCTGTGTCTACAGATGGTGACACAGGCTTTTTAAAATTTTATCTCGTCTTTCATGAAACAAATAGCAACATTTTATAATCAAATTATTTGTAAACTGTCCTGTAATGTTTTGCATTTATGTCGTGAAAACTTTTACTTTTTTCGGTTTGACCATGGTCAGTGAATGGTGAACTTTGCACGGTGTTCAAGTGTGGATTAAACATTACAACGCAAATCGGCTCTGCATGCACGGTGTTCAAGTGTGGATTAAACATTACAACGGAAATCGGCTCTGCATGCACGGTGTTCCAAGTGTGGATTAAATATTACAACGGAAATCGGCTCTGCATGCACGGTGTTCAAGTGTGGATTAAACATTAAACGGAAATCGGCTCTGCATGTGTACGGACTCCAAATAACATGAAACAAATCTGGTGTCAAGTCAAATCATAGCTGATTTGAGACATGGTATACAGTTGGCAGGGCTGATTGTTGAATGTATACTTAGCGCCATTAAAAACGCACGGGTCAGAACAAAATAACTCGACAGAGGTAAATCAGTTAGGGGTATCAGCACATGTTGTCCATTGCGCACTTCTTTTCTGTTCATGACTTTGTCATTCAACATTAAAGTTTTCATACCCTAACTGATTTACCTCTGTCGAGTTACAACATGTGCTGATACCCCTAACTGATTTACCTCTGTCGAGTTATTTTGTTCTTCTGACCCGTGCGTTTTTAATGGCGCTAAGTATATATGATAAAAAAACACCCGAAAACGGGGACATCGGCAGTAAACCGTTAGTTTTCACTTTGGAATTTGTCCTGACCGACTCCGATCAGAGTAGTGAACTTTGTAAGCACCGAGTTCAGTCCAGTGGGGGTCAAGTCAACTGCGCAGAGCTGCCTGTATTCACACAGATCGGAGAAATAAAGAAAACTGCTGGCATCAGTTAACACTTATTATTGTCATGACAGTGGCTCATTTGAGTAGAGAACTGAGGCATGTATGTCTGAGCAAGCCACCTTGGTTATGTTCACGGTCATAGATTGTAGTCGACGCGAACATATATATGTACAGTCATAGAATGTAGTCGACGCGAACATACATGTACAGTCATAGATTGTAGTCGACGCGAACATTGCGGCAGCGTGCTAGGAGAGCCGTATTTAGGAACCATTGTTCTGAAAGGTGCAGTAGGTATGGTTTAACATGAATACGCAGTAATGGGAAGTTTTAACATTGCAGTCATGCTTTTTCATGCATTTTTCGTCAATGTAGAATATTTAAATAGAACAGGAGCAGAACCTAAACCTAAGATCCGAGATGATATCGTTCCAAGTCCAAAAACGTGATTATGAGAAGGGTATGCATGTATGCGCGTGTGCACAAGCTCACGCGTGCGCACATACACGCGCGCGCACACACACACACACACACACACTCGCACTCACACTCGCGCGCGCGCGCGCACACACACACACACACACACACACACACACACACACACACACACACACACACACACACACACACACACACACACCACACACACACACACACATACGTCAAGGTATAACAAGACAGACGCATTTGTGGAATGGTGCCTTTGTTTCAAAGGGTTTAATTTCTTTTTGATTCGGTGAAGTGCCCTTGTCAGGTGACTAGTGTCCTTTCATAGTGTCTTGTCATCTTTCTTGATTATTCTCTTCCGTAGCGACTTGTCATTTTTTTTCTCTGGTCTTTTCAACGGTTTCACTGTCTTCCTCTTTCTCCTTGCTTTGTGTCATTATAAAGGTTTAGTGTTACTCATTGGAGTTGGTAATACTGTCTTCCGGTGCTCCTGTGTCTAATTGAAATGGAAGCGGTTTTTGGTCGTCTGTCTGACAGGATCAAAGGATCAGTGTCCAGCACTGGGTACCAGGCCACAGGGGGAGCACTGCGGCGCGTCGTTCATGACTACGTGCCACAGAAGGCAAGGTAACACACGACTTAAACTGAAGTGACGCGAATCGTTCCGGAAAACTACGTTTATGTTTGAATCTAATCTGATCTTTTTTTCTTGAGTTGGCATCGGTGACATAAGACAACCGGACTGATGCCTTGTTAAAAAGAGGTGACTCGCCACAGAGCCGAGGATTTTACAAATGGCTCTGATCTTTGTTTCACAGCAGAGTTCTAAAGAACATGGAGATGATGCTTTCCTCGCCCCAGACTGCACCGTCACGGCCACCATAGCTTTTTATGCGCACAGGGAATGCAACACAGACGCACGCACGTCGATGTAAAGCAAGACATACACCTGTGCATATACGTATAAAATAATACTTCACACAATACCATAACTGAGGAAAATGTTATTTTTCTTTAGGATTTTGAGCTGTCAAATGTCCCCACCCCCAAATCCTCCCGCAAATCAAAAACCCCATACCTCTTAAAACTGATTCCTCATTGAAATGGAAGTCGTTTTTGGCTGTTCCCTGACAGGATCAAAGGAAACGACCACTGTCCAGGACTTCGTACCAGGCCACGAGAGGACCACTGCTGCCCCGTCGCCAATGACTACGTACCACAGAAGACAAGCTTACCACAGGACTTAAACCGGTGAAGTGACTTATTTTGAAACAAATGCGTTTTCATTTAAATCCGATGAAAAAACGTTTAAGTATGCAAATGTGAAATATGAAACAAAATGAAAAGTATCTGTGCGGATAATGATTGTACAGGCGGAAAAGGTCTACAATGTTTTCCTCTCGAAAGCATGGATTTCCCTGCTTCTTTCGAGTTGCCATCAGTGACATAATGGAGACAATCGGACTGATTGCATGTCGTGAAGTGATTCACCACATCGCTTAGGGATTGTACAAAGGATCCTGATTTGTTTTTTTTTCATAACGGTGACGGAGCTATGACGAACATGGAGACATGCTTTCCTCGTCCCTGGCTGCACCTGTCACCACCACCATGCCTTTTTATGTGCAGATGTAATCCAGCACACGCACGCACATACACACACGCACACGCACACACACACACACACACACACACACACACACACACACACACACACACGATGGACTAATCGTGATTCAGTTTGAACAGGATGACAACACAGAGGAGACACAAGCAGCACGATGACGACACGGAGACACCAGCTACACGATTGACGCCCCTGGGAGACACCAGCGACACGATGACGCCCTGGGGAGATACCAGCGACACGATGACGCCCCTGGGGAGATACCAGCGACACGATGACGCCCCTGGGAGATACCAGCGACACGATGACGCCCCTGAGGAGATACCAGCGACACGATGACGCCCCTGAGGAGATACCAGCGACACGATGACGCCCCTGGGGAGATACCAGCGACACGATGACGCCCCTGGGGAGATACCAGCGACACGATGACGCCCCAGGGGAGATACCAGCGACACGATGACGCCCCTGGGGAGATACCAGCGACACGATGACGCCCCTGGGGAGATACCAGCGACACGATGACGCCCTGAGGAGACGCCAGCAACACAATGATAACGCAGAGGAGATATTAGGAACAGGACGACGCCCCCACAGAAGACGCTGCAAACGGCGGGAAGGCAAAAGATGACAACGCAGAGGAGATATTAGGAACAGGACGACGCCCCACAGAAGACGCTGCAAACGGCGGGAAGGCAAAAGATGACAACGCAGAGGAGATATTAGGAACAGGACGACGCCCCACAGAAGACGCTGCAAACGGCGGGAAGGCAAAAGATGACAACGCAGAGGAGATATTAGGAACAGGACGACGCCCCACAGAAGACGCTGCAAACGGCGGGAAGGCAAAAGATGACAACGCAGAGGAGATATTAGGAACAGGACGACGCCCCACAGAAGACGCTGCAAACGGCGGGAAGGCAAAAGATGACAACGCAGAGGAGATATTAGGAACAGGACGACGCCCCACAGAAGACGCTGCAAACGGCGGGAAGGCAAAGATGACAACGCAGAGGAGATATTAGGAACAGGACGACGCCCCCACAGAAGACGCTGCAAACGGGCGGGAAGGCAAAAGATGACAACGCAGAGGAGATATTAGGAACAGGACGACGCCCCACAGAAGACGCTGCAAACGGCGGGAAGGCAAAAGATGACAACGCATAGGAGATATAGGAACAGGACGACGCCCCCACAGAAGACGCTGCAAACGGCGGGAAGGCAAAAGATGACAACGCAGAGGAGATATTAGGAACAGGACGACGCCCCACAGAAGACGCTGCAAACGGCGGGAAGGCAAAAGATGACAACGCAGAGGAGATATTAGGAACAGGACGACGCCCCACAGAAGACGCTGCAAACGGCGGGAAGGCAAAAGATGACAACGCAAAAGACATGCAGGCGAGTCACGTGGGAAGACCAGCGACATGAAATGAATAGTTGGGATAATCACTTTGTAATGAAGAGTTAGATTTTTTTTTTAATCTGGTTAATCCCAACGGTTCAGAACTGCTCAAGTGAGTTGCATTCTGTCATCAGGCGCCAAGGATAGAAACTGTTGAATGATAACACTACCTGGATTTGTGGAGTGGTCCGGTGGTGGTGAAGGCAGGAGGGGGCAGCGTTTTACTACCTGCAAAACATCTTGAAATTCTAGATATCTGTGTGCGTTCATAAACTCAAAATCTTCATGTGCGTTAGGCACAGACTGACAATGAAAGAATTATCACATTTTGGCATTTATTGTATCATTTACGACAAAAAGTTTATAGAACAACTCTTTACAAACGATTTTTTAATCGGTTAAGGCTGGCCCAAATTTCGTAAAAATAAACTATTTAATGTTCCTGGTTGACTTAGATTAGTCATGGTTAAGTTAACAGTGTTGAAGTCTTGTTAAATTTCACTTGTGCCAATACTATCCCCCGTGTCGTAGGTTTTACTTTTTAATATGAAGTGCCCTTGTCAGGGATCTAGTGTATTTGTTTAGTGTCTCGTTTCATGCTTTCCTTGGTTTTTGTTTCTCAGGAACTAGTGATTTTTCGTCGGGTTTTAGTCTTTTCAAAGGTTGTACTGTCTCTTTCCTGTTGCTTGATGCGTTCTTGATTACGGTTTAGTGTTACTCATTGGAGGTAGTAATAATGTCTGTTCCAGTGCTCCTGTGTGAATAATTGAAATGGAAGTGGTTTTTTGTTTGTCTCGCAGGATCAAAGAGGACCACTGTCCAGGACTGGGTACCTGGCCACAAGGGGACCATTGCTGCCCGTTGCACGTGACAACGTACCACAAGACAAAGTAACACACGACTTAAACCAGTGAAGTGCCATGAATTATTCTGAAACAGTTGCGTTTATATTTCAAACTGATGAAAAACATTTTAAATATGCGTGTGTGAAAGTTGAATGATATGGAAAGTAAAAGTGCCGATGATATTTTCCTCTCAAAAGCATAGCATGGATTTTCCTTTCTTTCGAGTTGGCATCAGTGACATGAGACAATTGGACTGACGCGTTATGAGGTGATTCACCATAGAGCCTAGAATATTACAAATGGCCCCGACATCAAGAACACGGAGACGATACTTTCCTCGCCCCAGACTACACCCGTCACCACCACCATAATTGTTTTATGCGCTCATTTATACCAACATAGACACATTCTCTCTCTCTCTCTCGCTCTCTCTCTCTCTCTCTCTCTCTCTCGCTCTCTCTCGCTCTCTCTCTCTCTCTCTCTCTCTCTCTCTCTCTCTCTCAACACGCGATGGACAAATCGTGATTCAGTTTGAACAGGATGACACCCCAGAGGAGACGAGCAATACGGTAACACAGGAGACACCAGGAACACGATGACAGCGCAGAGGAGATACCAGCGACACGATGACGCCCCCTTGGGAGATACCAGCGACACGAGGACGCCCCCTTGGGAGATACCAGCGACACGATGACGCCCCCTTGGGAGATACCAGCGACACGAGGACGCCCCCTTGGGAGATACCAGCGACACGATGACGCCCCCTTGGGAGATACCAGCGACACGAGGACGCCCCCTTGGGAGATACCAGCGACACGATGACGCCCCCTTGGGAGATACCAGCGACACGAGGACGCCCCCTTGGGAGATACCAGCGACACGAGGACGCCCCCTTGGGAGATACCAGCGACACGAGGACGCCCCCTTGGGAGATACCAGCGACACGATGACGCCCCCTTGGGAGATACCAGCGACACGAGGACGCCCCCTTGGGAGATACCAGCGACACGATGACGCCCCCTTGGGAGATACCAGCGACACGATGACGCCCCTGGGGAGATACCAGCGACACGATGACAACGCTAAGGAGACGCCAACAACACGATGACAATGCAGAGGAGATACTAGGAACAGGATGGCTCCTCAGAAGACGCTGAAAACGGTAGGATGGTCCAGGGCAAAAGACCATGCCAGGAAAAAGATGACAACGCGAAAATATGCAGGCGAGTCACATGGGTAGACAACTGGCATAAAATGAATAGTTGAACAAGCACTTTCTGATGCAGAGTTAGATGGTCACTTTTTTTTTTATCAGAGTAATTCCAATAGTTTTGAATAGCTCAAGAGAATTGCATTCTGACGGTTACCGCCCTCAATGATAGAAACTGTTGGATGATAATACTGCCTGGACGTTTGGAGTGGTCGGGCAGTGGTGAAGGGAGGTGGGGTGTTAGGAGGGGGGAAGCTTTTTACCACCTGCAACCAATCTTCATAAAATTCTAGATATCTGTACGTTTGAATATCCAGGATGTCTGTACGTGAGCACAGACCGACAGTGAAAAAGGTATAACCTTTTTGCATTTGTTATCGTGTATCATTCATGGAAAAAAAACGGCTTTCAGGACAGCAGCTCTTCACAAAGGACATTTTAATCGATTCGGGGCTTTTCGCAATTTCGCAAAAAAAAAAACACTTGACTGTTCCTTGTTGACTTAGATTAGTCGTGAAGTGAGCACAGTGTTCAAGTCGGGTTAAATTTCACAACAGAATGGGACTGCCTGTCACTTCTGCTCATGCACAGCTTTTTGAGAAATCGGGGGGAAAGTATTGGCATTGGTCTCGCATTGGTAGATTTATGGAGATCTACTTCATTTTATTATTGTCGCCCCTATCCCCCTCGCCTCTGTGTACATGTCCTTCCAGACTTACTTCGCCGACAGCACTGCATCTGTCTGTCGTGTTCCGGTCTTTTTATGAATCTTATTATTTCTCTGTGGACAAATCGGTTCCTGTGAGAGAACATTTTTCATTTGCCAAATTTTGAATTCGAGCTTTTTAAACACTTATTCCGGAGCACATGTTTTCTTGAGTTGAATCGAATGAAAAGACAGGGGTAGAAGTTTGGAAAGTTCCGACATCGACTATACAGCAGTGCAGAAATGGGGGGAAATGAATTGGAAGGAGGCGGGGACAGGGCAGAAAGAATTAATGTGAACCTATTTTTTAACGATTCTGAGCTTGATTTTATGGTTCTTTTGATATACAAAATGGTCAAGCTGTTTGGCAAAAAACAAATGAAAGAAAGAATGCCCATATTCTCACATGTGTATGCATACGCACACATATATGAGCGCGCGCGCACGCACGCACGCACGCACACCTCGATGTATAGCAAGGCATACACTTGTGCACACACATAATATACTTCATACAATACCACAACAGAGAAAAACGTTCTTTTTCTTCAGGATCTTGAACTATCAAAAGTCCCATCCAAGCCCTCGATCCCCCTGCAAAACAAACGAACCCATATCTTTCTTTGTTAAACTAAGTTCGCGAGGTTGGTGGATCACGTGTTAACGCTGAAAATCAAAAAGAAAATATTCATACATTGACAGGGACGAGGAAGTACATCGACCACGGAAAACGGACCTGGCCATGTGAAATCGACAAATGGAAGTGTTGAAAGGGGAGTGTTGTTCGTTTACTTTCTCTTTTTTTGTCTAACTATTCCAATGTAGCATTCCTCTGCTTCCATATTTCAAACATGTTTTATCACAAATTTAATCATCTTCTTACATTGAGTTTAGTGCTTTGTTCTTTACAAGGTCTCGCTGCCTTCTCGCGTAATACTTAGTTTCTCGGGTTTCAATATTATCTTTTTTTCAGAAGCTTATACCTTCTTTCGTAGGATTCGGTCTTTAGTAAAAGTGTGCCTTTTCCTTCACAGATACAGGCTATATTTAAGGGTTCAGTGCTCACTTTCGCATAATTGTACTGTCGCTTGCTGTAAGTCTTTCCCTGTTGTGGGGTTTAACGCCTTCGATTTCTCGAGTTGAAAGTCTTTCTCGTTTCAACATGGCTGTTCTGGTTTCCAATGTCGATTCGTTTGTGGAAAACGGACACAGAACAGGGGGTACCAGAAGGAATGCTTCAGAGAAGGCATCAAGAATGACTCGGTGATGTAGCGTGCCTGATTATCTGGGGATCAGGAACATGGACGCATGTTTTCAGATCCTTGAACGCTACAGAGCTTCAGAGGAAGTCATTGATCCTGTTCCTGAAACACTTCCATAGTGCGCACCTGGTACCTCCTGAGAGTCCCTTGTTCCACAAAATGTTTGACATGGTAATCGGTGCCAACAGGTGGATTCTTTTATATTCAGTGCTCTTCTGTCATAGGACTCGGTGTCCTTCTGAAGGGTATAGTGTCATCTGTCTTTGAGATTGGTATCTTTTTCACAAGGTTTCAAGTCTGTATTTGTAAGGGTTTAGTGTGATTTCATAATTACGATTTAGTGACTTTCTTTCAAAGCGTTTAGTATCCTTTCATAGGCTGCAATGTCCTTCATAGGATTCACTGTCCTTTCATAGGCTGCAATGTCCTTCATATAGGATTTACTGTCCTTTCATAGGCTGCAATGTCCATAGGATTTACTGTCCTTTCATAGGCTGCAATGTCCATAGGATTTACTGTCCTTTCATAGGCTGCAATGTCCATAGGATTTACTGTCCTTTCATAGGCTGCAATGTCCTTCATAGGATTTACTGTCCTTTCATAGGCTTGGGTGTCTTACATTCACAGGGTTCAGTGTGTTGCTCTAACAGGCCTTTCTGTCCTTTCATAGCGTAAGTGCCCCTTCAAAGGCTTTAATGCTCTTTTACAGGATTTAGAATCTTTGTTTTAGGTTGAGGATCCTTTTGCATGGTTTGATTTTCCTTTCTTACATTGGGTTTAGAGTCTTTGTTACGTCCTGCTGTAAGTGTCCTCCCTCCATACGGTGCAGAGTCATTCTTTTAAAGGTTTTCGCTTTTTTCTTTCAAGCGGTTTAGTTACCTCTTCTGTCACAATATACCGTGTGCTCTCCCTTTCACAGGGTGCATTAATCCTTGAATAGGATTTTTCTGTGCTAATTGTTTCGTCCTTTTCGATCATACGAAGTATCCATTTTTCTGCCAGATTGTCCTTTTTATGTGGCTTAGTGTCTTACTTTCACGGTGTATTGCCTTGTCTTTCAAAGGATTTAGAATCGTCGGGTTGTGTTCTCTCGTTTGCTAGAGTTGTGTGTCTTTTTCACAGATTTAGTATTCTCTTTTCTTATAGTTTCGTTTCCTACTTTCGTAGCATTAGTGTCCTTTTCACGGGATTTAGTTTACTTTACAAGGGTTTAGTGTCTTATAAAGAATTAGTTTCTCCGTTCCTTTATGCAGCTTAATGTCCCCTTGTTATAGAATGTCATCCTTTATGATTGTTTCTTCTTTCAGATTGCTTAGTGTCCATTTGATGTGGAATGGTGCACAAGTTCCATAAGGTTTAATGTTTTTTCTTAGTTTATCTTCCTATTATAGAGTATTTTGAAGATGAAGTGCCCCTTGTCATTGGTCTAGTGTCTTCCCACACGCGCGCGCGCACGCACGCACGCACGCACACATGCAGACGCGCACAAGCACGCAGAGAGACGGTGAATTATAATGGAAGTTTTTTTCCGCTTTGTCTAATGAAAGGATCGAAGTGGACGACCACTGTCCAGGACTTGGTACCGGGCCACAAGCGGACCATCACTGCCCGTCCATGAATGCGTAGCACAGAAGACCAAGGACCACACGATTTAACTGGTGAGCGACGGGAATTATTCTGAAACAGTTGTTACATTTGAATCTAAGGAAAACCCGTTTAAGGTATATGTAAGTCTAAATATGAAAACGGTGCAGGTAATAATTGTAGAGAAGAAAAGGTTCAGAATGGATCATGTTCCCCTCAAAGCATGGAGTTGTCTCCGCCTTTCGAGGTAACTGGCATCGGTGAAGTGAATGATGCAATCAGATGTCTTTTCATGAGGTGATTTACCACAGAGCCCAGGACCCTGATTTGATTTTCACAACATTGACAGTCATGAAAAACACGGAGACGATGATTGCCTCACCCCCGACTGCGTCCGTCACCGCTGCCATACGTTTTTATGCGCACATGAATATCAGCACGGACTCCCCGCACACAAACGC
>CM031613.1:37284421-37346921 GCA_018398815.1 Conus ventricosus
TGAGCAGACTGCAGACAGACTACATCTTCGGAGAGAGACAGAACTGAGCAGACTGCAGACAGACATCTTCAGAGACGCAGAACTGAGCAGACTGCAGACATCTTCGGAGAGACACAGAACTGAGCAGACTGCAGACAGACTATCATCTTCGGAGAGACACAGAACTGAACAGACTCCAGACAGACTGCATCATCTTCGGAGAGACATAGAACTGAGCAGACTGCAGACAGACATCTTCAGAGACAGACAGAACTGAGCAGACTGCAGACAGACATCTTCAGAGAGACGGAACTGAGCAGACTGCAGACAGACATCTTCAGAAAGAGACAGAACTGAGCAGACTGCAGACAGACATCTTCAGAGACGCAGAACTGAGCAGACTGCAGACATCTTCGGAGACACAGAACTGAGCAGACTGCAGACAGACTACATCATCTTCGGAGAGACACAGAACTGAGCAGACTGCAGACAGACTGCATCATCTTCGGAGAGACACAGAACTGAGCAGACTGCAGACTACATCTTCGGAGAGACACAGAACTGAGCAGACTGCAGACAGACTACATCTTCGGAGACACAGAACTGAGCAGACTGCAGTCGGACATCTTCGGAGAGATCCGGCTCCCAGGATCAGGATCTGTGAAGGAGAAAGACATCCTTTTTTTTTTCGAGCGAGGGGAATGATCACATGAACGTAGAAAACCTCAAATCCGATTGTCGGCTGGGACTAACCTGTTGAACTTAAGTGTTAACAGGAGCTATATGATAGAAACATGTGTACTTGAGAAGAGATTGAAGGGAAGGTCGGGTTTGTAGGTGGCTTTTTATTACTTTTTTTTTGCGGGAGGAAGGGGGCAGTGAGCAGGGAGATGCAGAAATGCAGGGGTTAGGGTGTGTGAATGTGCGGGAAAGGGATGGGCACAGGAAGGGTGAGGTGGGGTGAGAGTAAGCGTGTGATTTTTATTTCATTCGCCAGTTGAAATCTTTGTGGGGTTTCAATATGTGATTGAATTTCCCTGACATTATATATTGCATTATGGATAGTATTCCTTTAACATGACATCGTTAAATGGATCGTGTTGCTGCCTAAGCTTTGCGAGGGCCTGTCAAGGTTTTGCCGATTCAAACGTTACTGTTCTAAGCTGTGCTACGGCCTTTCCTTGATAAGCCATTGCAAATAATACAGCAACATAACATACAGCAACGACTTTGACAATTAGCTTATGTGTTTGTGGAGGGGGTAGGGTCGCTTAAGCATGCGTTTGCATGTGAAGGGATGTTTTGCTTTTTACTACACCTGGAAATTCCGTTTCGTTTCAGTCTTTATTTGTGCTTTTGTCGTAATTCTCTCTCTCTCTTTACTACCATCCACCGTTTTCTTCCCGTTCATCGCTTCATCCCTGATGTAAAGGGAGGTAAACGATGGAAGCGTGTGTACTTGGGAAGAGGTTGGAGGGAAGGCCGGATGTGTAGGTGGCTTTTTTGGTTAGTGCTTTTTTTGGGGGGGAGGGAGGGGGCGGCAGGAGGTGAGCTCAGATATTCGGAAACAAAGGGGTTAAGGTATCTGAATGCGCAGGGGTGGATTGTGGTGAGAGTGTATGCGAGTGTCATTTTTTTTCTTCCTCATTTGAAGTTTTCTGTGGGATTTGAATATGAAGTGGTTCAGTTTTACTGTTATTGCATCATTATGGCTAATATTCTTTCAGCGTGATATCAATCGATGGATTGCTGCTACTTGGTCTTGGCAAGGGCCTGTCAAGGCTTCGCTGATTCAAACATTGCTCTTCCAACGTCCGCTACGGCCTATCCTTGATACGCCATTGCTAATATTACAGCCACAGATCATACAGCAACAACTTTGAAAATTTAGTCAGCTTATGATTTTGTTTTGTGTTTGAAGGGGGTGGGACGGGGTGCTCGCTTGAGCATGCATGTGAAGGGGTTTTCATTTTTACTTCAGTTCACCTTCTGGAAACTAATTTCTTCATTTTCGTCGTTCTGTTTCACTGTCTTTGTTCTTTTGACATAACTTTCATATCTCTCGCTCTTTCTCTCTCTCTCTCTCTCTCTCTCTCTCTCTCTCTCTCCCATCCACTGTTTTCGTCTTTTCACACTATTTCTTCGTTTCATCCATTCTGTAAATAAGGGAGCTGTACCATGGAAGAGTGTACTTGGGAAGAGGTTGGAGGGAATGTATGGGTGACTTGTTTTAGTGCCTTTTTTTAGGTGGGAGTGAGCTAAGAGACGCCAATACAGGTGGTTAGGGTGTGTGAATGTGCGGGAAAGGAATGGGAAGGGGTGGGGTGAGAATGTGTGACTTGTTTTTTTTATTCGCCATTTGAAATTTTCTGTGGGGTTTGGATATGATGTGACCAAGTTTCCCTGACATTTTGTATTGCATTATGGCTAGTAATCTTTTAACGTGATACTGATAAATGGATTGTGTTGCTGCCTAATACTTTGCAAGGGCCGGTGTCGTATATAATACTGTCGCCGTGGAATTGTATCGCAGCGACAGCATTTCACGTGAAATACTGTTGCAGCGATAATATTTGCTGGAAAAAATTGTCGCGCGACAACTTTTCACGAAAAATGTCCTATAGAATATTGTAGCTGTCCATAAAATGCAATATTTCCCGGGAAATACTGTCGCTGCGACACGATTTTATGAGCGACAGTATTATATACGACACCGGCCCATCAAGGCTTCGCTGATTCAAACATTATTACAAGCTGTGCTACAGCCTTTCCTTGATATGCCATTGCAAATATTACAGCAACAGAACATACAGCAACGACTTGGGAAATTTAGCTTATGTTTTGTGTGTGTTTGCAGAAGGGGTTGAGGTGGTGCTGTCGTTTTGAGTATGTGTGTGCATGTGAAGAGATGGTTTGGTTTTTACTGCACTATGTCGAAATTCTGTGCTTGTAATTTCCTTATTGTCGTTCAGTTTCAATGTTTATTTGTTCTTTTGACATAATTTCGTCTGTCTGTCTCTCTCTCTCTCTCTCTCTCTCTCTCTCTCTCTCTCTCTCTCTCACTGCCATCCACTGTTTTATTCCTGTCTTTACACCGTTACATCACTTGATCAAATCTGTAAATGTTGACAAGGGAGATGAATGATGGAACCGTGTGTACTTGGAAAGGTTGGAGGGAAGGCCGGGTGTGTAGATGGTTGTTAGAAAGGTTGGAGGGAAGGCCGGGTGTGTAGATGGCTTGTCTGTTTAGTGCTTTTTTCTTTTATTTTTTTTGTGGGTGGTGGGGGTGACCTCGGAGGTGCGAGAATGAAGGGGTTTGTGGATGTGCAGGGGTGGGGTGGGGTGCGGTGTGTGTGTGCGAGATATGCTTTTTGAAATTTCTGTGGGATTTGAACATGAAATGCTCCAGTTCATTGACATTTTATATTGCATTAGTATGACTTTTCTTTTAGCTTTGCATCGATCAATGGATGTTGCTGCTTAGCCTTTGCAAGGGCCCCAGTTCAAACGTTACCATTCCAAGCTGTGCTACAGCCTATCCTTGATAACCCATTGAAAATATTACAGCAACTGAACATACAGCAACGACTATGAAAATTAGCTTATGTTCTTTCTTGCGGAGGGGGGGAGGGTGTCGCTTGAGCATGTGTGTGCATGTGAATGGATATTTCTCTTTTTACTACACCTGGAAATTCTGTGCTAGCAATTTCCTCATTTTTGTCAAACGTGTTTGTTTTCCCATCATTTTAATCTATTTCTCTCTCTGCTTGTTTTTATACTACCATCCGCTGTTTTCCCATTTTCACACTATTTCTTAGCTTCATCCGTCCTGTAAATGTTAACGGAGCTATACCATGGAAGCGTATGGACTTGGAGAGCGGTTAGAGGAAAGGCCTGATGTGTAGGTGGCTTGTTTATTGCTTTTTTTTTGCGGTAGGAGAGGGGAAGTGGGCTCGGAGACGCCAGTATGAAGGGGCTAGGGTGTTTGAATGTGTGGGATAGGATGGGGTAGGGTGAGAGTTTGTGACTGTATAACTTCGACATTGTTTTAGGTTCTCTGTGGGGTTTGGATATGATTTAGCAAAGTTTCGCGGACATTTTGTATTGTACTATCATGGATAGTATTTTAACGTGATATCGATAAACGGATTGTGCTGCTGCCTAATCTTTGCGAGGGAGTATCAAGGCTTCGCTGATTCAAACATTACTATTCCAAACTGTGCTACGGCCTTTCCTTGATACGCCATTGCAAATATTACAGCAATAGAACATACAGCAACGACTTTGAAAACGTTTTTGATAATAGCTTATATTCTTGTATTGTGTGTGTGTTTGCAGAAGGGGTTAGTGTGGTGTTAGGGGGTCACCTGAACATGCGTGTGCCTGTGAATAGATGTGTTGCATTTTGCTACACATGGAAATTCTGTGCTTGTAATTTCCTCATTCTGTTTTATTGTTCGTTCTTTTGACATTTCCTCTCTCTCGCTCTCTCCCGCTCTCTCTCTCTCTCTCTCTCTCTCTCTGTCCTTTTAATAACCATTTTCTTCATGTTTACACACCATTTCGGTCAATGGATAGTCGTTGCTTTGTCTTTGCAAGAGCCTATCAAGACTACGCTGATTCAAACATAATTCCAAGCTGTTCTCCGGCAAGAGCCTATCGAGACTACGCTGATTCAAACATAAATCCGAGCTGTTCTCCGGCCGGTCCTTAATACGCCATTGCAAAGATTACAGCAACAGAACAAACAGCAACGGCTTTGAAAATTATTAGCTTATGTTCTTTTGTCTTTGCGGGGGAGGGGGGTTGTTCATTGACCATGTGTGTGCATGTGAAGGGGTGGTTTGCTTTTTGCTACACTTTTTGGAAGTTTATTCTCATGACGTAATTTTATTTCTTTCTCTCTCTCTCTCTCTCTCTCTCTCTCTCCTCTCTCTCTCTCTCTCTCTCTCTCTTCTGTTTTCTTCCTGTTTTCACACCAAGTCATCGTTTCACTCCTGTAAATGTTAAGGGATCTATACAATGGAAATGAGTATCTGGGAAGAGGTTAGAGGGAAGACCGGATCTGTAGGTGGGTGGTTTAGAGCTTTATGGGGATGATCAGTGGGGGGGGGGGGGGGGGGGCAGAAGGCGGGGGGGGGGGGGAGTGAGCCCAGCGACGTTACAATGAAGGGTTAGGGTGTGTGAATGTGTGGGAAAGGATGGGCAGGGGTAGGATGGGGTGGGGTGAGAGTGGATGTGTGTGTGGTTCTTTTTTACATTCGCCATTTGAAATTTTCTGTAGGGTTTGGATATGACGATTACGTTTCACTGACATTTCATATTGCATTATTATTGGTAGTATTTTTAACATATCCATAAATGGATTTTGTTTATACAATTTAATCGTTTCGTCCATGTTATAAATGTTAACACTGGAGCTAAATTATAGGAGCATGTGTACTTGGGGATAGGTTGGAAAGGCGGGATGTGTAGGTGGGTTGTTTTAGTACTTTTTTGCTGGGGGAGAAGGGGGTGAGCTCGGAGATGGTGTGAAGGTGCTGGAAGAGGATGGGAGGGATGGTGTGAGTGGATGCAAGTCTTGTTTTTTTTAATTAGTCATTTGAAATTTTCTGTGGGGTTTGGATGTGACTAAGCTTCCCTGACAAGCTGTGCTTGCAAGCTTCCAAGCTGTGCTTCAGCCTATCCTTGACGAGCCATTGCAAATATTACAGCAACAGAACATACAGCAACGACCTTGAAAACTATTTCATAATAGCTTTTGTTATCGTTTTGTGTGTTTGCAGAATGGGATGGTGGGGTTGGGGGGGGGGGGGGTCGCTAGAGCATGCGTGTTAAGAGATGTTTAGCAGTTTACTACACCTACTGGAAATTATATGCTTGTAATTTCCTCATTGTCGCTCCGTTTCACTTTGGGTTGCTTTTTTTATACATATTTTTTTAAACATTTATCTCTCGCTGTCTCTCTTTACTACCATACATTTTCTTCCTGTCTTCACAACTTTTCATTGCTTCATCTTTTCAGTAAATGTTAACAAGGGAGATAATAGCGTGTGCGCGCGCGCGTGTGTGTGTGTAAAATTGCGGAAGGGGAAGGAGTGGAGTTAGGGGTCGCTTAAGCATGCATGTGCCTTTGAAGAGATGTTTTGCGTGTTTTTTTTTTTTTTACACCACCTGGAAATTCTGTGCTTATAATTTCCTCATTATTGGTCCGTTTCATTGTCTTTATTTCTTTTGCCGTCACTTTCATTTCTCTCTCTCTCTCTCTATCTCCCCTACCATCCACTGTTTTTTTTCCTGTCTTCACACTGTTTCATCGCTTCATCTTTCCTGTAAATGTTAACAAGGGAGATAAACGACGAAAGCGTGTCTACTTGCAGAAAGGTTGGAGGGAATGCCGGATGTGTAGATGGCTTTATTTTAGTGCTTTTTTGGTTTTCTTCCTTTGGGGGAGGGGGGGGGGGGGGAGCTCGGAGACGTGGGAATGAAGGGGTTAGGGTAGTTGAATGTGTGGTAATGGGGTGGGGTAAGAGTGTGTGGCTTTTTTTTAATTTCCCATTTGAAATTTTCGGTGCGATTTGAAGTGACGCAGTTTTACTGACATTTTGTATTGCATTAGTATGGTTAATTTTCTTTTAGCGTGATATCAGTTGATGAATGCTGCTGCTTAATCTTTGCAAGAGCCTATCAAGGCTATGCCGATTCAAAATTTACTATTCCAAGTTGTGCTCTGGACTATCCTTGATACGCCATTGCAAATATTACAGCGACCGAACATACAATAACTATGAAAATCGGTTTATATTTTTTGTGTGTGGACGGGGAGGGGCGGGGGTGTTGAACATGCGTTTGGGTGTGAAGGGATGTTTCGCTTTTTACTGCACACTCTGGAAATTCTGCTTGTAGTTTCTAGATTTTTGTCTTTTGTCGTTTTGACATAATTTCTCTCTCTCTCTCTCTCTCTCTCTCTCTCTCTCTCTCTCTCTCTCTCCTTTTTATAACCATCCAGTTTTCTTCCTGTCTTCACAATTTCTTTTCATCCATGCTGCAAAGGTTAACAAGGGAGCTAAATGATGGAAGCATGTGTACTTGGGGATTGGTTGGAGGAAAGGCCGATGTGTAGGTGGGTTGTTTGTTTAGTGCTTTTTTGCAGAGGGAGAAGGGGAGTGAGCTCGGAGATGCAGAAATGAAGGGGTTAGGGTGTGTGAATGTGCTGGAAGGGGATGGGCAGGCAGGTAGGATGGGATGGTGTGAAATTAGCCATTTCTGCAGGGTTTTGGATATGATATGACCAGGTTTCCTGACAGTTTATATTGCATTATTATGGTTAGTATTTTTAACGTGATATTGATAAATGGATTGTGTTGCTACCTAATCTTTGCAAGGGCCTCAAGGTTTTGCCGATTCAAACATTTCTATTCCAAACTGCTACAGCCTAATCTTGATACGCCATTGCAAATATTGCAGCCACAGTACATGCAGCAGCGACTTTGAAAACTTTATTTCATAACGGATTATGTTCTTTTGTGTGTTTGCAGAATGGGATGGTGTGGGGTTGGGGGTTAGCTTCGCATGTGTGCGAAGAGATGTTTTGCATTTTACACCTTCTGGAAATTCTGTGTAGTAATTTCTTTGTCTACATCTCTCTTCTCTCTCTCTCTCTCTCTCTCTCTCTTACTATCCACTGTTTTCTTCCTGTCTTCACAATGTTAACAAGGGAGATAACCCATGGAAGCATGTGTACTTGGGGGAAAGGTTGGAGGGATTGCCGAATGTGTAGGTGGCTTATTGTCCGTTTCGTGCTTGGGGGGGGGGGGGGGGGGGGGGGGACTGGAGAACGGGAATGAAGGGGTTAGGGTGGTTGACTCTGTGGGGGAGGGGTGGGGTGGGGTGGGTTAAGAGTGATTTGTTTTCTTATTTGCCATTTGGTATTTTCTGTATTTGGATACGTAGTGACTCGGTTTGACTGACATTTTTATATTGCATTAGTATGGCTGATTTACTTTTAGCGTGATAATCAATGGGTTGGTGCTGCTTGGTCTTTGCAGAGGCCTATCAAGGCCACGCCGATTCAAACATTACTCCAAGCTCTTGGCCTTCGGCCGATCCTTGAAAAGCCATTGCAAATATTACAGCAACCGAACATACATCAATGACTATGCAAATTAGCTTTTTTTTGGGGGGGGGCGGGGGGGGGGTGGCGGGGGGGGGGGGCGTGTTGAGCATGCGTTTGGGTGTGAAGAATTGTTTTGATTTTTACTACATACTCTAAAAAAAAAAAAAAATCTGTGCTTGTAGTTTCTTCATTTTTGTCTCTTATTTGTCGTTTTGACAATTTTCCTCTCTCTCTCTCTCTCTCTCTCTCTCTCTCTCTCTCTCTTCTTTTATAACCATCCACTGTTTTCTCCCTGTCTTCACAATTTCATCACTTAATCCATGCTGTATATGTTAACAGGGAGCTAAATGATGAAAGCATGTGTACTTGGATAGGTTGGAAAGGCCGATGTGTAGGTGGGTTGTTTGGTAAGTGCTTTTTTGTAGGGGGGAAGGGAAGTGAGCTCGGAGATGCGGAAATGAAGGGGTTAGGGTGTGAGAATGTACTGGAAGGGGATGGGCATGCAGGTAGGGTGGGATGGTGTGTGTGAGTGATGTTTTTGTTTTATTAGCCATGTGAATGTTCTGTGTGGTTTGGATATGATGTGACCAGGTTTCCCTGACATTTGATATTGCATTATCATGGCTTGTATCCTTTGAACATGCCATTGATAAATGGATTGTGTTGCTGCCTAATCTTTGCAAGGGCCTATCAAGGTTTCGCCGATTCAAACATTACAAAGCGAAACGCTGCTACAGCCTATCCTTGATACGCCGTAAATATTACAGCCACAGAACATGCAACAACTTTGAAAACTTTATTTCATAACGGCTTATATTTTGTGTGCGCGTTTGTTTGCAGAATGGGATGGTGTGTGGTTGGGGTTAGCTTGTGCATGTGTGCGAAGAGATGTTTTGCATTTTACACCTTCTGGAAATTCTGTGCTTATTTCCTCATTGTCTTTCACTTTTTTTAAAACATAATTCACCTCTCTCTCTCTCTCTCTCTCTCTCTCTCTCTTTACTACCATCCACTGTTTCTTCCCGTCTACACACTGTTTCATCGCTTCATCTTTCTTGTAAATGTTAACAAGGGAGATAAACGATGAAAGTGTGTACTTGGGGAAAGGTTTGGAGAGAATGCCGGATGTGCAGGTGGCTTATTGTGTTTAGTGCTCTTTTGGGGGGTGGGAGGGGGGACTTGAAAACGCGGGAATGAAGGGGTTAGGGTGGTTGACCGTGGGGATGGGTGGGGTGGTTTAAGAGTGTGCGAGTTTGATTTTTCTTATATGCCATTTGATATTTTCTGTAGGATTTGCACACGTAGTGACTCGGTTTGACTGGCATTTTATATTGCATTAGTATGGCTAATTTTCTTTTAGCGTGATATCAATCGATGGATTGTTGCTGCTTGGTCTTTGCAAGGGCGTATCAAGGCCACTCCGATTCAAACATTCCAAGCTGTGCCCCCAGCCTATCCTTGATACGCCATTGCAAATATTACAGCAACCGAACACAACAGTGACCATGCAAATTAGCTTATATTTTTTAAGGGGGGGAGGGAGGGGTGTTTCTTGAGCATGCGTTTGGGTGTAAAGGGATGTTCGGCTTTTTACTACACGCTAACAAAGTTCTGTGGTTGTAGTTTCTTCATTTTTGTCTTTATTTGTCGTTTTGACGTAATTTTACACTCTCTCTCTCTCTCTCTCTCTCTCTCTCTCTCTCTCTTTCTCTCTCTCTCTCTCTCTCTCTCTCTCTCTCTCTCTCTCTCTCTCTCCTTTTTATAACCATCCACTTTTCTTCCTGTCTTCACAATTTCATCTCTTCATGCATGCTGTATAATTATGTTAACAAGGGAGCTAAATGATGGAAGCATGTATGCTTGGGGAAAGGTCGGAGGAAAGGCCGATGTGTAGGTGGGTTGTTTGGTTAGTGCTTTTGGTTGCAGGGGGAGAAGGAGTGAGCTCGGAGATTCGAAAATGAAGGGGTTAAGGTGTGAGAATGGACTGGAAGGGGATGGGCGGCAGGTAGGATGGGATGGTGTGAGTATGTGAGTGATTTTGTTTTATTAGCCATTTGAAATTTTCCGTGGGGTTTGGATATGTGACCAGGTTTCCCTGACTTTTTATATTGCATTATCATGGCTAGTATCCTTTCAGCATGCTATTGATAAATGGATTGTGTTGCTGTCTAATCTTTGCAAGGGCCTATCAAGGTTTCACGATTCAAACATTACTATTCCAAACTGTGCTACAGGCTATCCTTGATACGCCATTGCAAATATTACAGCCACAGAACATGCAACGAGTTTGAAAACTTTATTTCATAATAGCGTATGTTTTGTGGGTTTGTTTGCAGAATGTGATGGTGTGGGGTTGGGTAGCTTGAGCATGCGCGGAAATGGATATTTTGCATTTTATATCTTCTGGAAATTCTGTGCTTGTAATTTCCTCATTGTCGTGTCTGCTTCACTCTAACATAATTCTCTCTGTGTCTACACACCGTTTCATCGCTTTATCTTTCTTGTAAAAGTTAACAAGGGAGATAAACGTTGGAAGCGTGTGTACTTGGGGAAAGGTTGGAGAGAATGCCGGATGTGTAGGTGGCTTGTCTGTTTAGTGCTTTTGTTTGGTGTGTGTGGGGTGGGAGGGGGGACTTGGAGACGCGGGAATGAAGGGGTTAGGGTGGTTGACTGTGTGGGGATGGGGTGGGGTGGGTTAAGAGTGTGTGCGATTGCTTTTCTTATTTGCCATTTGATATTTTCTTTGGGATTTGAATACATAGTGACTCTGTTTGACCGACATTTTACATTGCATTAGTATGGTTAATTTTCTATTAGCGTGATGTCAATCAATGGATTGTTGCTGCTTAGTCTTTGCAAAGGGCGTATCAAGGCCACTCCGATTCAAACATTATTCCAAGCTGTGCCTCCAGCCTATCCTTGATATGCCATTGCGAATATTACGGCAACCGAACACACAATGACTGTACAAATGAGCTTATCTTTTTAAAGGGGGGGGGGGGGGGGGTGTTTCTTGAGCATGCGTTTGGGTGTGAAGGGATGTTTTGCTTTTTACTACACTAACAAAGTTCAGTGCTTGAAGTTCATTTTTGTCTCTTTATTTGTCGTTTTGACATGATTTCTCTTTCTCTCTCTTGTCTCTCTCCCTTTTTTATAGCCGTCCAGTTTTCTTCCTGTCTTTACAATTCCATCACTTAATCCATGCTGTATAATTATGTTAACAAGGGAGCTAAATGATGGAAGCATGTGTACTTGGAAAGGTTGGAAAGGCCGATGTGTAGGTGGGTTGTTTGGTTAGTGCTTTTGTTTGCAGGGGGGAGAAGCGGAGTGAGCTCGGAGATGCGGAAATGAAGGGGTTAGGGTGTGTGAATGTGCTGGAAGGGGATGGGCAGGCAGGTAGGATGGGATGGTGTGAGTGCGTGATGTTTTTGTTTTATTAGGCTTTTGAAATGTTCTGTGGGGTTTGGATATGATGTGACCAGGTTTCCCTGACATTTTATATTGCATTATTATGGCTAGTATTTTTTTAAGCGTGATATCGATAAATGGATTGTGTTGCTGCCTAATCTTTGCAAGGGCCTATCAAGGTTTCGCTGATTCAAACATTACTATTCCAAACTGCTACAGGCTATCCTTGATACGCCATTGCAAATATTACAGCCACAGAACATGCAACGACTTTGAAAACTTTATTTCATAATAGCTTATGTTGGTGTGTGTGTGTTTGCAGAATGGGATGGTGTGTGGTTGGGGGTAGCTTGAGCATGCGCGTGAACAGATGTGTTGCATTTTGCACCTTCTGGAAATTCTGTGCTTGTAATTTCAATATTGTCTGTTTCACTCTTTTTTTTTCACATAATTTACATCTCTCTCTCTCTCTCTCTCTCTCTCTCTCTCTCTCTCTCTCTCTCTCTCTCTCTCCCTCTCTCTCTCTCTCTCCCCCTACCATCCAGTTTTCTTCCTGTCTTCACACCGTTTTATCGCTTCATCTTTCTTTTTAATGTTAACAAGGGAGATAAACGATGGAAGCGTGTGTACTTGGAAAGGTTGGAGAGAATGCCGGATGTGTAGGTGGCTTATTGTCTGTTTAGTGCTTTTTTTGGGGGGTGGGGGTGGGGGTGGACTTGGAGACACGGGAATGAAGGGTTTAGTGTAGTTGACGGGGTGGGGGGGGGGGGGGGGGGGGGGGGTTGGGGGGGGTTAAGAGTTATTTTTTTTCTCATTCGCCATTTGGTATTTTCTTTGGGATTTGAATATGTAGCGATTCGGTTTCAGTGACATTTTATATTGTATTAGTATGGTTAATTTCCTTTTTGGCGTGATATCAATCGATGAATTGTTGCTGCTTAGTCTTTGCAAGGGCCTATCAAAGCCACGCCAATTCAAACATTATTCCAAGTTGTGCTCTGGCCTGTCTTTGATACGCCATTGCAAATATTACAACAGAACATACAATGACTATGAAAATTAGCGTATAGTCCTTTTTGTTGGGGGGGGGGGGGGGGATGATTGAGCATGCGTTTGGGTTTGAAGGGACGTTTTGCTTTTTACTGCACACTCTAGAAATTCTGTGCTTGTAGTTTCTTCATTTGTCTTTATTTCTCTCTCTCTCTCTCTCTCTCTCTCTCTCTCTCTCTCTCTCTCTCTCTTTTTATAACCATCCACTGTTTTCTTCCTGTCTTCACAATTTCATTTCGTCCATGCTGTATATGTTAACAAGGGAGCTAAATGATGGAAGCATGTGTACTTGAAAGGTTGGAGGAAAGGCCGATGTGAAGGTGGGTGGTTTGGTAAGTGCTTTTTTAGCAGAGGGAGAAGGGGAGTGAGCTCGGAGATGCGGAAATGAAGGGGTTAGGGTGTGTGAATGTGCTGGAAGGGGATGGGCGGGCAGGTAGGATGGGATGGTGTGAGTGTGATTTTGTGTTATTAGCCATGTGAAATGTTCTGTGGGGTTTGGATATGATGTGACCAGGTTTCCCTGACATTTGATATTGCATTATCATGGCTAGTATTTTTAACGTGATATCGATAAATGGATTGTGTTGCTGTCTAATCATTGCAAGGGCCTATCAAGGCTTCGCTGATTCAAACATTACTATTCCAAACTGTGCTACGGCCTAACCTTGATACGCCATTGCAAATATTACAGCAATAGAACATACAGCAACGACTTTAAAAATAAGCTTATGTTCGTGTGTGTGTGTCACGTGTGTGTGTGTGTGTGTACACGTGTGTGTGTGTGTGTGTACACGTGTGTGTGTGTGTGTGATTTTCCTTATTCGCTATTTGGAATTTTCTGTGGGATTTGAAGTGACTCGGTTTCATTGACATTGCATATATTGCATTCGTATGGCTACTTTAAGTGTATCAATCAATGGATTGTTGCTGCTTAGTATTTGCAAGGGCCTATCAAAGCATTGCCGATTCAAATGTAATTCCAAGCTCTGCTACGGCCTATCGTTGATACGCCATTAAAAATATTACAGCAACAGAACATAGCAACGACTTTGAAAATTAGCTTATGTCCTCGTGTGTGTGTGTGTGTGTGTGTGTGTGTGCGCGCGCGGAGGGTGTGGGGTGAGGGTTGCTAGCATTCGTGTGCATGTGAAGGGATGTTTTGCTTTTTACAACACCTGGAGGAAATTCACAACTTGTAATTTCCTCATTGTAGTGTTTCACCGTCTTTATTTCTTTTGACATAGCTCTCTCTCTCTCTCTCTCTCTCTCTTCCCCCCCTCCCTCCCTCTCATCATCCACTGTTTTCTTTGTTTTAATACAATTTCATCGTTTCATCCCTCTTGTAAATGTTAATGAAGGAGCTATACAATTGATCTGTGTGCTTTCGCTTTCGTTTTTGGGAAGTGTGCGCGTGTGACCCCACACGTGCATAGGCGTATGTGTGAGCACGCATGTAGGCGTGTGTGCAAGCGCTTGCGCCAGAATGCATGATAGTGTCCGTTCAGTTTGTGCGTGCTTATCCCTGTTTATGTGCCTATGCCTTGCGTGTATGGCCGTGATGTTGAAATATTTCCTTTTCGTATAAGCAGGTTCTTGCTTTAATTTGGAATTATTGGAACACTGATAAATATTGTTGACAATGTGGCATAATGTATACCAAATAAAGTGTCGTGCTGCTGAACGATCTTTGCAATGCTCCTTGGGTATGCTATTGGAAATGCCACAGCAGTGCATGCTAATCGGCCAACGTTTTGTTGCTCTGTCTGTGTCTCTCCCTCTCTCTCTCTTCCCCCTCGAGTACCAATTTTTGTCTTAAATGGAGTCTTCTCTCTCTCTCGCTCTCGCTCGCTCGCTCGCTCTGTCCGCACCCCATCGCCGCTTTCTACCCCATGCTGTCAATCTATAAGTGCTCCTCAGTACGGCACTTCAATCAGTGGGATCCTATTACTTCTACTACTACTATTACTACTACTGCTGCTGCCACAACAGCAGCTATACCACCACCACCACCACCAACAAAGTACTACTACTAAATTTTCCTCTTAGTTCCGAAATTCATCGTTGGAAAGACTTCCGCGTGCGCAACCGTTTTCAATTCCACGATCGAGGCAGCCATATTCCATCGTCAGGGACGTTGTTCACAAACGACACCAATGGGCATTCGTTGTATTCTCATGCCCTCCCTCATCACCAGCATACAATCGCCTACTCTTTTCCCACAGGTGGGATGGGACTTCAGGCGCGTGCATGATTTTTTTTTAATGTATGCATTCCCGCATGGGACCTCGTGCTTAGTCTCGATCGAAGGACTAACAAGATGCAAAGCATACAAACCTACTCCAAGTATATCCAGAATACGCGTGATATATTCCATAAAGAGGAAAAACCGTCTTGGGCTGGTCTGTTAGTAATGGCTATTCTGGTAAACATCGGCCACCATCTGTGACCTATAAAGAAACCAAGTTATAAAACGACCAGCACAGGTTTCCGCCCGCTGAGTCTTCTTCAGGCCGGACATATAACGTTCAAATCGATGAAGACAAAGGTGGAACAGGCGGTCACTTATCTCTCCGATCTGGGTGCAAAATGAACTAAAATTAAAGAATGGAACTGAAGGGGGGTGAGGTTGAAGTGGAGACAATGCATGTTAAAATGATATAATGATGAGATGATAATGATACCAACAAAAATAATATAAACAATGATAGTAATAAACAGTTACTACTACTAATAATAACTACGACTACTATTGGTATCATGATCGTATAGCAACAACAGCAGCAGCATCAACGATGACAAACCTCAATTCTGTGTGTGTGTGTGTCAGAAAGAGGGAGAGAAAGACTTGACACTTTGATGGTTTACTGTACGCGCGCGCGCGCGCGCACACACACACACACACACACACACACACACACACACACACACACACACACACACACACACACACACACACACAGGGGGGGGGGGGGAGACAGACACAGAGAGAGAGAGACAGAGCGTGTGTGCATAGATAGATTTATTCTTTTGCGTACGCAGTCCGATACTACTGCGGACACTCCCTGTATAGACAGGCAAGGATTAATCCCATCTGCCCAACAAAGGGAGTTTTGTGTGTGACCGTTTTATTTTTTATCCCGCCATTAAGGCCGCCATACTCCAACCTCGGAAAGTGCATGCTACGTGTAACGTGTCATCCATACCAATGGCCAATCTGGCCTTCTCTTCCGAAATTTGTTGATGGGATTTTACGTGTGTACAAGATGTTATGCGTGCGCTCACACACGGAACCTCGGTTTATAGTATCATTCGAAGGACTGTATGGGAAATGATTAGAACCAATGTTAACTCTGAGGGGAAAATCCCCCTGTACCGAAACGGTACGGCGGAGATTCGAACCCGCAACCCCAGTATTACGAGTCCGGCGCTTTACCACCGCGCTAATCCCTCCTCATATAGATAGACAGGTAGGTAGATAGATAGTGACATAGAAACAAATATGATTATAGACAAAGGCTATATACATACTTATACAATTACCCAAGCGCGCGCGTCCGAGCATACATACATATACAGAGAGAGAGACAGACGGACGGACCGACAGACAGGAGGAAGCAAGTTTGCGAAAGGATGAATAGAGAGTATGTGTGCGACCCCCACCCCCCCCACCCTCTCTCTCTCTCTCTCTCTCTCTCTCTCTGAGTGTGCGTGCGTGAGAGAGAGAGAGAGAGAGAGAGAGATACGGCGGGGGGAAAGGAGGGGAGGGAAGATACTTGAGGGTGATAAAGGACTGGATGTAATGGGTAGAGTGCTTTTTTCGGCTTTTTTACTACGTTTTTTTTCGTGTGTGTGTGTGCGTCCGCACGCGCTCGTGTGTGTATGTATGGGTGGGTGGGCGTGCGTGCGTGCGTGTGAAATATATTCCTTTAAAAAAAAAACGTTGACATTCTTTTCATTATGATTTTTTGGTGTGTCAGAACTATGAGTTAGCCTGACAATAAAAGTAGTTTCGGTAAGTCAATCCGAGAGAGTGAGAGAGAGACGGAGAGAGATACTCGCATGTGTGTGCGCGCGCGTGCTGTGTGTGTGTGTGTGTGTGTGTGTGTGTGCGTGCGTGCGCGCGCGGGCGCGGGTACCCATTCATTTTAGAGAAGCGAGTATTCGGAAGTTAAGTTGGACGAAAAAACCATGAAACACGCGCTGACATCGGTGCGAAAGATGGCGACTCTCACGCAACTGTATCCGAAGTGGCAAGCGCGTTTCTTCCGAGGCACTACACTCACGTGAGCTAAATACATGTGAGTTTGTGGTATCACGTGGTCATCCGGCTTCCAATCAGCGTGGAGCGCGCTTCTCTCTTCAATTTTGAATTCTTCAGTATGGAAGGACAGCTGCCATTGTTGACCATTATTCACCTGCATTGACCTCTCTGTCTCTGCATGGCAGTCCGACATCGTTGGTGAGTGTGCTTCTTTCTGCTGCCAGTTGCAAGGTGTGGAAACCAGGTCGAAGTCGGTGAGTTCCAGTTGATGTTTTAATTTACTGAAAAAAAACGGTCTTCTTTGATATTTTGTTTTTGTTCTACATGCAGCTATAGAGAAACCCTTGAGGGCGGAGGGGGCGAGGGGGAGGGGGCGTAGGGGAAAATGGATGTGTATGGGAGGGGGTTAGGGTCCTGTGGGAGGGAAAGATCTAGAAACACACCACATTTGGGCCTCTGTATGTGGATGGGGATAATTCTTGAATGGAAAGAGGGCAGGGGGACAAGGAAACTTGGGGGGGGGGGGGGGGGGGGGGACTGATCATGTTGATCCATTGTCAGTTTGGAAACTTACATTGATTTGAACTAATCAGGACCACATCAGCCGTTTGTCAACTAGGTTGAAGTTGTTCACCAAAAGGAAAGTTTTCGCTTTCTTGAATCTTCTCTCTTTCTAGCTGGGGTAGCAGGATTTGAAGAGTATTTTCCTCCTCTTCCCCCCACCATCCTTTCATCCCTACTCCACTCTGGGTCCGCGTTTAAGTGCAATTGTTGAATTATTAGTGATTCATCTGAATTTATTAAGAATAGTAATTTTTTCACTTTTTCTTTCTTTGTCATCTAATAACAGAAAGAACCGATTTGCTTTATCATTTAAGCTTTTCTTGAATATGTATTACCTCCTCTTACAGGTAAAATGTTATTTGTGTTTATGGTTACAACGCAAAACGTATGTTAATTCCTGACATTTCACGATTTGAATCTTCACCCACTGACACCCTCCCCTCCTCCCACCCCCACCCCCGAACTCCAACTCCTCATCCCACCTTCCCTCCCACCGCTCTCCTGTGGGAAGGGCCTAGTACCCCCCTGTCCCCACCACCCGCGGCTCCGACGCCATTGTTGTGTTATGCTAACTGAATTATATTAATATTGAAATTCAGAACCCACTGCCTCACTAAACATTTTCAAATGATGGTAAGTTTTATGGTAACCAAGTTAGTTTACTCAATATGCTCATTTGGACCTATATTTTGGGAAGCCAGGTTTGCAGGTTTCATTTGTTTCGCGCTCATTGAGATGCGCTTCCAACCGTGACTATGAAAGTACCAGTTATAGATAGTAATCATTGCTTTTATTTCATTTTGACAAACAAGCATAAACTGATAGCGTTCTGAACATGTCCTAGTCCCAATTCTCATGCTGATGGACAGAGGGAGTGGAAAGCTAGGTGAGGGGTTCAAAGGTAATTCTTCCATTTTCAACCCCCACCCCAACCCCTGTCCAAGCCCCTCCTTCCCTCAGCCTTCCTTTACCCTTCTCCCATCCCTGTCTATGTGCAGCCGAGTTTTTGAACCCAATCTTCATGACCAGTAATATCTCGGCTCGAGTTGATAGATCTCGCCCCCATCCTCCCCCCTTCGCCTCCCTCAATGTCCTTTTCCCTGCTAAGAATCTTTATTGATATGAGTATATCTATATATGCACTTTATCTTGTGTGTTTTCATACTTTGTCTAGACCCCAGATTTCTGCTCCGTACAGAAGCATTGGCTGCACTCTGGCATCGAAAGTAGACTGGATGTCTCGATTGTATAATCATGTAGAAGTAGCCCAGTGACCACCTCGTTACCCTGTGCAGCCAGAGGATGAGACACAGAATTTTGTGGAAAAGTCTAGTCCTAAATACTTGTGCGTATTGGAAGGAGACAAGGTGTGACCAGCGCATTGGGCTGATGCGTAGGTCAGACATCTAAGTCGTACCCACGAGACCTTCTCCAATTCTTTCATCTTAGTTAATTCATTTATCCATCAGCTTAAAATCATGCGTAGTGTGGTCTCAAAACTTAGCGGATGTGATGTAGCGTATGTGGAGTAGGCCGCACGCAGTGACGCCTCCTTGATGAAACTGAAACTGAAACCGGAAGGAGACAGAGAGGGAGGGCGGATCGGATCGGATCGGATCGGAGTGCGGTGTGAGGAATGATCCAAGAAAGGCCAAAAAAGCAATCATCCAGGAAAGGGCAAAAAGCGCATCAACTGGCAGTTCCAAATTTATATTTTGCCTTTGACCTTTTGGATGTAAAGTCTTTGACGATTGGCCGCGTGAATACGTCATTCTCAATATTTGAAACCTGAAAGAACATGAAGAAAAAGGACCGTACCTTTTCCATTACGACTCGCCAAAATAGGAAATATCGGTGATCTCCGTTTCCTTGGACATGTTGGTCTAACATTGGACTAACCCCATTCTGGGGAGCCACGCCCCTTACTGTCAGTTCAGTATGTTTTCTCCCTGCCCCGTCTCTCCCCCCTCCTCTCCACCCCCACCCTTCCCCCGTTTTTTGTTTCTGCTCCGTACATTTCACGCTCCTATCTTTTTTGTTTTATTTCGCTCTCTCATCTTCTGTGCCACCTCAGTGGCAGTGGACCAACGCCGCTCATTCGGACACCCCGTCCACAGCCACAGCCCGGTCATTCCCGCCGTGTTATTTTACATGCCTGGATCTGAAATTTTACAAAACTTAAACGATTTTAAATGTTAATGCTTAAGATTCCTAACGATTTGACAAGTGTCCCGAATGACCTCTTTGTAATTACTGTTACTTTTGTATTGAACATGGATCTTAACTAGGGGTCAACTAACAGTGATTTACATCTGATTGCAGCGCGGCACATTCCCAGTGAACTCAACAGTTCCTTGAAGTTTCACCAGGTCATTTATTTCTTCCAAATGATTGGCCAGTTAGTCTGTTAAACGGCGAATAATTTCCAGTGATTTTATGTCCTGTCATAAGTTCAAGTTTCGGGTTGTTTAAGAGCTTGGTATTTTTCAGTTTACTTCTTTGTGTCTTTCTGGCTCCGTTCGCCAAGGACTGAACCAAGATATGCGTCTAGTGTTCAGATCTGACGCGATTTACTGTCCCTTGCCTCGCCTTGGTGGTGGTGCTGAGGTCTGTGGGAGGTCTGTCCTGGGGTGTTTTCAGGCACTGACTGTTCTTCGAGAATGTGAGGAGTCTGGTTTTCAGTTAGCCGTTGGCGTGTTTTGCTGAGACCTCTACATTCTTCTGATTCACAGTCCGTCGTGGAATGATGGGGATCTTCTGGAAGCAGGAACCAAGGTGTTCGGTGCCTTCGTTGATTGTATCTGTCTGTGGGATACAGCAGGGTATGTTCAGACGCTTCGATGCTCAGGTGGTTGTCATCTTGGATGATGGGTTGTAGGGACGGGAGGTCTTGTCTGGAGCGATGATGTTGGTTTGGCTTTAATTGCTTGTAGTTTCATATTCTATTCATGTGCATCGTTTTGTTGCTGACAAGGCATAACATGCGCAGGTCGCTATGTTGTTGAACTTTGTATGCTTAAGGAACATGTCGTTTGCGAACTGGAAACACAGCAAGAGGTGTGTTTCTGGTGTGCTGTATACACATCACGAGGTCCGGGTGGATCCGCATTTTTCCATGAGTATGATGTGTGGCCAGTTCAGATTCATAGGGCACTCCTTCAGGGTGCTTGTCAATGTGGACACCACAGAACTGTGGTGCTTGGAGCACAAAGCCACCGCCCTTCCTGTAGGACGCATGGCTGCTCTGATTCCCACTGGCAGGTGTCTGGAACACAGGTTGAGAAAAGTGGTACCAGAGGAGATGCCCCAGGAAAGTGTATTAGTCCTGAGGTGTTTCCTTAGTGATCACCTGGTGTACTGAGTATCCCCTGTGCAGAGAACCTGTCTGGGTAATCAAATCAACATATGACTCGTACAGAGCCTGTTGAACTGATGCCAGATTCACGTGTTCAGTGAATCTGAAACTAGTTCCACCAGACCTTGCCGTTGATGTGTACTCACAAGGGTTCCTGGAAATGCCCATGGAACTGTACGAAACTGTGTGCGGCGTTTGCTGCCACACCGTGTTTCTTATCCATACAGATCATTCAACGACGTCCCTGCATGTGTTCAGTTCTGTTAGTCTCTGGATGTGTTGGATCTGTTTATGAGCTGGGGGCTCTTAACGGCCTGACCAGAGATATACATCGATGCATGTACCTGTACATGCATTTATTCATATCTCTGGTATCGCCAATGTTATTCATTCTGGACAGCCCCCTATCCCAGGGATTCATCAGTCAAGGTGATACGTCCTCAGTAATCAGAGTTGTTGGTCATCCTCAGCTGTGTTTCATTGAGAGATGCAGTCAGAGGAGTTACCGTACGTTCTGGGATCTGTTTGCAAAGGATCTTCATCTTTTCAGAACAGACTATGAAGCAAGAGAATTGAAGGCATCGGTAAACTGGCCAGCTTCCAGCTGCGGACCAGACTGCTCATGTGTCAGGAGAATGCAATCACTTGACAAGAGCAGTAAATCCACTGCTCTTGCCTGAAAGTTCCTCGAGGATAACTTCTGTCGGATTTTGGTCCTGTCATCGAGACGATGCCGGCGAAAGTGATCCATTTAAGGTCTGCATTCTGGATTCGTGTCCTGGTCCAGATCCTTGGGGGTAGGGCCAAGATAAGTCCAGAAGAATAGGCTGGAAAATACTGAGATCGTGACCTTGGCTTAACCCTGTGACAGACGTCGAACGCTGGAAGTTTTCACCGCTTTGTCATACTCGCTGGCCTGTCATTTGTGTAAGGAGTGAACTCGGGAACTGCCATGGTCACTGGGAATGCCTGGAGCCCACATTGCCAGGACTGGATGCCGAGCCCTGGGACCAACAGTGTGCCGTGGACAGGTATGTTAAATGCTGATGACTTTATAATATTGACCTAGGTTTCCTTCATTCGTGATTAAAGCCATTGTGTTAACACATAATTCAAATCTTGTAAAAGACGAAACTCAACAGTTATGATATTTTCAAGCAGTACAGTATATATCTACATACGAAAACGTAGTTCATGTCAGTGGATTTGTTTGGGTCGTCTCTTCTGTTCTGTGTGTCTCTGGAATCACTATCATTGCTTTTATTGTGAACCCCCCCCCCCCCCCCATTCCACCATAGGCAGCTACACACGTACTGGTACCGTCGATACTTAATTATCAGCTATCGATGGGGAGCAAACACAATCATGTCGTCATTATGCAAGCCACCAGAAGAGACACTGCACTGCTGAGTCACTTTGGTCGTGTTAAGAGACACTGCACTGCTGCTGAGTCACTTTGGTCGTGTTAAGAGACACTGCACTGCTGCTTAGTCACTTTGGTAGTGTTAAGTGGTGCCAGTTCCGTTCCACATGTGCAGAATTTGACCTGGTTACCCCGGAAGTGAATACCATTGCTAAAGCATTGAACCTGTGTTTATGAACGCCCCTTCACACCATCCAGAGGGCGCTGCAGTGTTCATCCAGCAAATCCCCCCTCCACCCTTCCCTCAGCACAGACCGTCCATTTTGATATAAACACATGATGGGCATGAACATGGAGAAGACGATGGAACCGAGTATACCACGACAGCACGGCGTGATGCGCCACAGACTTTGACCCTGTTCTTAATGTTTTTAGTGAGGATGATAACGACCAAGATGATGCTATAATACTGTGACAGTGCTGTATTCTATTCCTCCTTACACAATACATCGGGCCTAGACCGTACCCGAGAGAGATTCCTGCAGTATCGGTCAGCAAACCAACTCTCGCAAAGAATCCATCATGTGGAAGAAATTCGAATTTGTGGTCCCAGTCTTTCATATGTCAGCCTATGCTGCACTCACTTCTGGTCACTGTTTGGTTACTTCAATATGAGCGATAAGCCCCTCTGAAAATTTTAAAAACTCATTCTGGAAAGAAAAAAACCCACCCTCATCTTACGTAGATAATATTGATTGTGGAAACAAATCATACAATGTGCACCGTCTTTTTACAGTATTACAGCTCATCGGAGACCAGATTTTTTAACTCCTCATGGAAGTAGCTGGGATATTTGTTTAATTTTTTTTATATAAGAGCGACAGAAGGAAAGCGAAGGGAAGTTTGCGAAAAGAATTGCAATTATACAAAGAAACATGATTTCTCTCAAGCCATTCACGAGCGTAAACCTAAATAATCACAATCTCTACCAACGAAAGACATGACAGAGCTGCTTTCCCACCTTCCGTTTGGGATTCATCCCAGTTTAAATCAAACCTGAAAGGTAGACACATGCAGACTTGGTCAGAAACTTTGGGCCTCTCATTCTCAAATGTCTTACGACAAAAGCAATATGTTAATTTGTCGAGCCCTTCCTAAGAAAGGGCACAGAGCGCTCGTACACAACATAACATTACCAGGCACAGAGAAGTTACATGTAATGTAAAACAGCAATGTTTTGTTATGTTTTTGGTCATACTTATAACGAAACCTTTTAATTGAGCGCACACTCGTACGCACGCGAACGGGCGTGCAAACGCATCCAACACCTACGCGCGCACGCGCGCATACACACACATGAACGCGCACGCACACACACACACACACACACACACACACACACACACACACACACACACACACACACACCACACACGCACACACACGCTCACACACACACACTCACTCACACACTCACACACACACCCACACACACACCCACACCCACACACACAAAAATGAGTAACTTGGACCTGGTTTAAACAGGTAATATGGAGGAGACTTCAGGAACTGCAATCCAGAGGGACACATCGGGAACGGACCACAGCTCGGGGACACACCGGGAACGGGATCACAGCCCATGAGGACACCGGGAACGGACCACAGCCCAGACGACACACCAGGAACGGGACCACAGCTCAGGAGACATACTGGAACGAAACGACAGCCCATGGGACACACCAGAAAAGAGACGAAAGCCAAGAGGAGACACCAAGATCAGGTCTACAGGGCAGAGGATGAATGAGAAATGGCAGGTACGCGCTCTCTCGCGCACGCACGCACGCACGCACGCACGCACGCACGCACGCACGCACGCACGCACGCACGCACACACACACACACACACACACACACACACACACACACACACACTCACTCACTCTTGCAAATGACCAATTAGGACCTGGTTTGAACAGGCAACCTGGAGGACACCTTGGTAATTACGATCCAGAGGGACACATCCGGAAGGGACCACAGCCGGGAGACACACCAGGAATGGGTCCACAGCCCAAGGGACACACAGTGAACGACACGACCACGCATGGGACATACTGGTAACGAGACCACAGCCCAGGGGACACACTGGGAACGACATGACAACCCAGGGGACACACCGGGAACGAAAAACAGCCCAGGGGACACACTGGGAACGACATGACAGCCCAGGGGACACACCGGGAACGAAAAACAGCCCAGGGGACACACCGGGAACGTGACCACAGCCCAGGGGACACGCTAGAAACGACACTACAGCCCAGGGGACACCGCGATCGGAACCACAGCTCAGGAAACGCACCAGGAACGAGACGACAGCCTAGGGGACACACCGAGATCAAGCCACAGCCAGGGGACACACCGGGAACGAGACGACAGCCCAGGGGACACACCGGGAACGAGACGACAGCCCAGGGGACACACCGGGAACGATACGACAGCCCAGGGAACACACCAAGAACGACAAGACAGCCCATGGGACACACCAGGAACGGGACCACAGCCCAGGGGCACACTGGGAACGACACGACAGCCCAAGGGACACACCACGAACGACACGACAGCCCAAGGGACACACCGGGAACGAGACGACAGCCCAAGGGACACACCGGGAACGAGATCACAGCCGAGGAGACACCAGGAACGACACGACAGCCCAGGAGACACAGCAGGAACGACACTACAGTCCAGAGGACACACCGGGAACGAGATCACAGCCGAGGAGACACCAGGAACGACACGACAGCCAAAGGGACACACCGGGAACGACACGACAGCCCAGGGGACACACCAAGAACAGGTTTTCTCTCTCTGTCTATGTATCTCTGTCTGTCTCTCTGCCCCACTCTCTTTCTCTCTCCCTCGTCCTCCTCCTCCTCCTCCTCCTCCTCGTCCGTCCGTCCGTCCGTCTCTCTCTCTCTCTCTCTCGCTCTCTCTCTCTCTCTCTCTCTCTCTCTCTCTCTCTCTCTCCTCTCTTTCTGTCTCTCGACAGCGCAGGGGACATACTGGGAACGAGACCACAGCCCAGGGACACACAGGGAACGTGACCACAGCCCAGGGGACACACCGGGAACGGGACCACAGCCCAGGGGACACACCGGGAACGGGACCACAGCCCAGGGGACACACAGGGAACGAGACGACAGCCCAGAGGAGACGCCAAGAACAGGTCTACAGGGCAGGGGATACATGAGAAATGACAGGTACGCGCTCACACACACACAAACGCATACGCACGCGCGCGCACGCACGCACGCACGCACGCGCACGCGCGCACGCACGCGCGCGCGCGCACACACATACATACACACACACATACACACACACATACACACACACACACATACACACACACACACATACACACACATACACACACACATACACACACACATACACACACACACACACACACACACACACACACACACACACACACACACACACACACACACACACACACTTGCAAATGACGAATTAGGACCTGCTTTAAACAGGTAACCTGGATGATACCTCAGGTACTACGATCCAGGGGGATACATCGATAACACACCACAGCCAGGGGACACACCGGGAACGGGTCCACAGCATACGGGACACACGAGAACGAAACGAAAACCCAGAGGAGACACAGGAACAGGTCTACCCCTCAGGGGATACATGAGAAATGACAGGTACGCGCTCACACACGCGCACACGCACACGCACACACACACACACACACACACACACACACACACACATACACACACACGCACACACGAGTATTTAGGACTTGGTCTGAACAGGCAACCTGGAGGAGACCTCATTAACTACGATCCAGAGTGACATCGGGAACGGACCACAGCCCAGGAGACACACCAGGAACGGACCACAGCCCAGGGGACACACAGGAACGGACCCACAGCCCAGGGGACACACTGGGAACGGGCCCATGGGACACACCGGGAACGGCCCCAGAGCCTAGGGGACACACAGTGAACGACACGACCACGCATGGGACATACTGGGAACGAGACCACAGCCCAGGGAACGACATGACAACACACGGGGACACACCGGGAACGAAAAGCGGCCCAGGGAAAACGCCGGGATCGGAACCACAGCCCCGGGAACATACCAGGAACGAGACGACAGCCCACGGGACACACCAGGAACGAGACGACAGCCCAGGGGACACACCAAGAACGAGACGACAGCCCAGGGGACACACCAGGATCGACCCGCAGCCCAGGGGACACACCGGGAACGAGACGACAGCCGAGGGAACACACCGGGAACGATATGACAGCCCAGGGTACACACCAGGAACGGAACCATAGCCCAGGCGACACACTAGGAACGGGAGTACAGCCCAGGCGACACACCAGGAACGGGACCACAGCCTAGGGGGACACACCAGGAACGAAACGATTGCCCTGAGGACACTGGGAACGACATGACAGCCCAAGGGACACACCAGGAACACGACAGCCCAGGAGACACACCAGGAACGACACGACAGCCCAGGGGACACACCAGGAACGAAACGACAGTCCCGGGAACAAACCAGGAACGGGACCACAGCCCAGGAGGCATTCCAGGAACGACACGACAGCCCAGGGAACACCAGGAACGACACGACAGTCCAAGGGACACACCAGGAACACGACAGCCCAGGAGACACACCAGGAACGACACGACAGTCCCGGGAACAAACCAGGAACGGGACCACAGCCCAGGAGACACACCAGGAACGACACGACAGCCCAGGGGACACACCAGGAACGACACGACAGCCCAGGGGACACACTAGGAACGACACGACAGTCCCGGGAACAAACCAGGAACCGGACCACAGCCCAGGGGACACACCGGGAACGACACTACAGCGCAAGGGACACAGTGCGAACGGGACCACAACCCAGGGGACACACCAGGAACGAGACGACAGTCCCAGGGACACGCCGGGAACAGGTTTTGTCTGTCTCTCTGTCTGTCTCTTTCTCTCTCCTCCTCCTCCTCCTTTTCTTCTTCTTCCTCCTCCTCCTCCTCCTCCTGTCCGTCCGTCCGTCCGTGAATACGTCCGTCCTTCCGCCCGTCCGTCTCTCTCTCTCTCTCTCTCTCTCTCTCTCTCTCTTCTCTCTCTCTCTCTCTCTCTCTCTCACGCACACGGACACGCACACGCACACGCACACACACTCTCCAGCGCAGGGGACATACTGGGAACGACATGATAGCCCAGGGGACACACCAGGAACGAAAAACAGGCCAGGGGACACACCGGGAATGGGACCACAGCCCAGGGGACAAACCGGGAACGAGACCACAGCTCCCCGGGAACGACACGACAGCCAGAGGAGACGCCTAGAACAGGTCTACAGGGCAGGGAATCCACGAGAAATGACAGGTGCGCGCACGCACGCGCACGCGCACACGCGCACACACGACTAATTAGGACCTGGTTTCGACAGGTAACCAGGAGGAGACCTCAGGAACTACGATCCAGAGGGACACATCGGGAACGGACCACACAGGGAACACACAGGAAACGGGACCACAGCCGAGGGGACACACCAGGAACGACACGACAGCCCAGGGAACACACCAGGAACGACACGACAGCCCAGGGAACACACCAGGAACGACACGGCAGCCCAGGGAACACACCAGGAACGACACGACAGTCCCGGGAACACACCAGGAACGGGACCATAGCCCAGGGAACACACCAGGAACGAGACAACGGCGCAAGGGACACAGTGGGAACGGGACCACAACCCGGGAACACACCAGGAACGGGACCATAGCCCAGGGGACACACCGGGAACGACACTACAGCGCAAGGGACACAGTGGGAACGGAACCACAACCCAGGGGACACACCAGGAACGAGACGACAGTCAGGGGACACACCGGAAACAGGTTTTGTCTGTCTCTGTCTCTGTATCTCTGTCTCTCTGTCTCTCTCTCTGTGTCTCTCTCTCTCTCTCTCTCTCTCTCTCTCTCTCTCTCTCTCTCTCTCTCTCTCTCTCTCTCCTCTCAGGAACTACGATCCAGAGGGACACATCGGGAACGGACCACACAGGGAACACACGGAAACGGACCACAGCCGAGGGTGCACACCAGGAACGGGACCACAGCCCCTGGGGTTACCGGGAACGGGACCACAGCCCCTGGGGTCACCGGGAACGGACCACAGCCCAGACGACACACTGGGAACGGGACCACAGCCCATGGGACACACCGGGAACGAGACAAAAGCTCAGAGGAGACACCAAGAACAGGTCTACAGGGCAGGGGATACATGCGAAATGACAGGTACGCGCTCGCACACACCACACACACACACACACACACACCACTCGCACTCACACTCGCTCTCAAACTCACTCTCACACACTCTCACACACTCTCTCACACACTCTCTCACACACTCTCTCACACACTCTCTCTCACTCTCTCTCTCACTCTCTCTCTCTCACACTCTCTCACACTCTCTCTCTCCACACTCGCTCACTCACTCACTCACACTCACTCACACTCACTCACACTCACTCACTCACACTCACTTACTCACTCACTCACTCACTCAGACTTGGTTTTTGGAGGAGACCTCAGTGTCTACAATCCAGAGGGACACATCGAGAACGGACTACAGCCCGGGCGACACACCAGGAACTGGCCCGCAGCCACGGGGACACAACGGGAATGAGACCACAGTCCAGAGGACACACCGAGATCGGACCCACGGCCCAGGGGACACACCGGGAACGGGACCACAGCCCAGGAGACACACCAGGAACGACACGAAAGCCCATGGAACACACCAGGAACGACACGACAGTCCAGGGGACACACCGGTAACGGACCACAGCCCAGGGGACACACCAGGAACGACACGACAGTCCAGGGGACACACCGGTAACGGGACCACAGCCCAGGGGACACACCAGGAACGACACGACAGCCCAGGGGACACGCCGGTAACGGGACCACAGCCCAGGGGACACGCCAGGAACGACACGACAGCCCAGGGGACACGCCAGGAACGACACGACAGCCCAGGGGACACACGGGTAACGGGACCACAGCCCAGGGGACACACCAGAAACGACACGACAGCCCAGGAGACACACCAGGAACGACACAAAAGCCCATGGGACACACCAGGAACGACACGACAGTCCAGGGACACACGGGTAACGGGACCACAGCCCAGGGGACACACCAGGAACGACACGACAACCCAAGGGACACACCAGGAATGACACGACAGCACAGGGGACACACCAGGAACGGGACCATAATCCAGGGGACACACCGGGAACGAGACAACCCAGGGGACACACCAGAAAACGGGACCATAACCCAGGGGACACACCGGGAGCGGGACCATAACCCAGGGGACACACCGGGAACGAGACAACCCAGGGGACACACCAGGAACGACACGACAGCCCAGGGGACACCAGAAACGGGGCCATAACCCAGGGGACACACCGGGAACGAGACGACAGCCCAGGGGACACAAGAGAAACGGGACCATAACCCAGGGGACACACCGGGAACGAGACGACAGCCCAGGGAACACACCGGGAACGGGACCATAACCCAGGGGACACACCGGGAACGAGACGACAACCCAGGGGACACACCGGGAACGAGACGACAGTCCAGGAGACGCACAGGGAACAGGTTTTGTCTCTCTCTCTGTCGGTCTCTGTCTGTCTCTCTCTGTCTGTCGCTCTCTTTCTTTGGCTCTCTCGTCCTCTTCCTTCATCTCCTTCTTCTTCTTCTTGTTCTGTCCGTCCGCCCGTCCGTCCGCCCGTCCGTCCGTCCGCCCGTCCGTCCGTCCGCCCGTCCGTCCGCCCGTCCGTCCGCCCGTCAGTCCGTCCGTCCGTCCGTCGGTCCGTCGATCCGTCCGTCCGTCGGTCCGTCGATCCGTCCGTCCGTCGGTCCGTCGGTCCGTCGATCCGTCCGTCCGTCGGTCCGTCGATCCGTCCGTCCGTCGGTCCGTCGATCCGTCCGTCCGTCGGTCCGTCCGTCCGTCCGTCCGTCCGTCCGTCCGTCCGTCCGCTCGCCCGCCCGCCCGTCTACCCGTCCATTTTTCGCTCTCGCTCTCTCTCTCTCTCTCTCTCTCTCTCTCTCTCTCTCTCTCTCTCTCTCTCCCTCCTTCTCCTCCTCCTCCTCATCTTCCTCTCCTCCTCCTCCTGCTCCTTCTTCTTCTTCCTCTTCTTCCTCTGATCCTCTTCTTCCTCTTCTTTCGCTCTCTGCCTGTTTTTCTGTCTTATTAGTCTTCTCCTTTCTCCTCCTCCTCCTCCTCTTCCTTCTCCTCCTCCTCCTCTTCCGTCTCCTCCTCCCCTTCATCTCCTTCCTCTTCTTCATCCTCTTCTTCAACCACTTCCTCATCTTCTTCATCGTCTTCTTCATCGTCTTGTTGATCATCACCTTCTTCTCCTTCATCTTCTTCTTCTTCATCGTCTTCATCCTCTTCATCTTCCTCTTCATTGTCTTCATCATCTTCATTTTCTTCTTCTTTATCTTGTTCAATTTCAATTTCTTCATCTTCTTAACCTTCATCATCTTCACCTTCTTCTTCGTCGTCGTCTGCTCCATCGCGTTCTCCATCTTAATCATCTTCTTCATCTTGTCATCTCCATCTACTTCTTCTTCTTCTCCTTCTCCTTCTTCTCCTCCTTCTCCTCTTCCTCCTTCTCCTCCTCTCCTTCTCCTTCCCCTCCCTTCTCCTCCTCTCCTTCTCCTTCTCCTTCTCCTCCTTCTCCTTCTCCTCCTTCTCCTTCTTCCTCCTCCTCCTTCCTCCTCCTTCCTCCTCCTTCTCCTCCTTCCTCCTTCCTTCCTCCTTCCTCCTTCCTCCTTCCTCCTCCTTCCTCCTTCCTCCTTCCTCCTCCTTCCTCCTCCTCCCTCCTTCTCCCTTCTTCTCCCTTCTCCCTTCTCCCCTTCTCCCTTCTCCCTTCTTTCTTCTTTCTTTCTTCTTCTTCTTCACATTACTGTATGTTGAAACGTGGATAAGAAAATTGTGATGTATGGTTGCAGCCATACAATCACACGAAATAACACATGCACAAGCAGACAAGCGCATTGCAATTTAGACAAAGTATGAGAGAAGTATTAGTGAGACACAAACATGCAAAAATTCACCAGGTCAAACATATACCACGCTGATGCTATTGTAACGAAACGACAATACACTAAAAGAGCAAAAAGCAATGTCCATCAATAGATAAAAACCTACAGATAAGGGGCTGATATCGGGTCCAGTATGAATGTAGAGCGAATGAAGGAAAGTGGGAAAGATTTTTTTTCATCACATTTTTTGGTTTGTTTTCTATTACATGTGTACATGTGTTGGTGTGTGTGTGTGTGTGTGTGTGTGTGTGTGTGTGTTTTCTTTATTTTTTTTTTAAAGAGAAAAGGGGGAAAAATAGGACCCCGACAGTGGGGATGAGGAGGAATAACCGAAGCACGGACGACCTAAACAGATTTATTTCCTTCATTGGAAGTTTATTCCGAAAGACAGGGGGGGAGAGGGGGGGGGGGGGGGGGGAGAGAGAAAACTGAAGGTCAGGTCAGCACAACTTTCTCATCTCCGAAGGGGGAACGACGGGGATGGATAGGTGATGGAAAGAGGTGACTGGGCGGTGGGAGAGAGAGGGGGTGAGGGTGTACGAGAGAGAGAAAGAGAGAAAGAGAGCTGATGAGTCTTTTTTTTCAGATTTTTTTTAAAGATTGGAGAAACATGTGGGTGCATATATATGAACATGATTGTATCTTTAAAAATGTATATATATAATCCTTCATACTAGAAAAAGGATAAATTGACACGTATTTTCTCACCTCCGAGCAGGAAGGTGGACGGAGGCAAGGGAGAGAGTGAGAGTCATCATATAATAATGACAAACTGTTAAACACGATTGAAAAAATGAACTCTTAAGTGTGAGCGAGGTGGGAGAGGGGGGCGGAGGGGGGGGGGGGGGGGGGGGGGGGCTTGTGTTAGGGGAGTGGGAGAGAGCACACAGTAGTGATAAACTGTTAAATAGGATGGAGAAAATAAACACCAAGTGTGAGGGAGGGGGTTGGGTTGGGGTGGGGGGGAGGTGGGGAGAGAGAAAGCGCGAGAGAGAATTAATTGTTCCTAATATAAAAAAAAAGAGAAAAAGAAAATGAAAAAAAGGGATCTGCGTAACCGTTGTCCATGGTCCGGTTGGAGCCCCACAAAAACAAAACAAAACGTAAAAAACAAAAACAAAACGGGAATGGGATGACTGCCAAGAAGAGACAGAAACGAGACAACAGTGTAGTGGAAACGGTTCAGACAGTCCACTGCGTTTGAATGCCGAAAATGTATCGGTTTGGTATTAGAAAAATAGCGTATTTCTACATACACGCGCACACGCACACGCACGCGAGCACACATACAAGCGCACACGCACGCGAGCACACATACAAGCGCACACGCACGCGAGCACACATACAAGCACACGCACAAAGGCGCACGCACACGCACGCACGCACACGCGCGCGCGCGCACGGATATTGCTTGTCTCGCTACCGATTGGAACAGGACGACCACCCAAGGGAGACGCCAGGAACAGGACGACCACCCAGGGGAGACGCCAAGAACAGGACGACCACCCAGGGGAGACGCCAGGAACATGACGACCACCCAGGGGAGACGCCAGGAACAGGACGATCACCCAGGGGAGACGACAGGAACGGCAACCTGGTGCATGCGCCGAAAACAGGACAGCCCAGGAGAGACACCGGGAACGTGACGACAGCTTGGCAGAGACGCTGTCTGCTGGAAACGCCGGTAATGGGACGACAGCTCGGTGTGAACACCGGGAACGGGACGGCTGCCTGGGAGAGGTACCGGCAACGAGACAACAGTGTAGGAGCGACGCTGTTAGGCTGTCTACAGCCCGAAGGAGACACTGTTAGGCTGTCGGCAGCCTGGGAAAGACGCCGGGAACGGGAGGACAGTCCTCCTTTTATAGAATTTAGTCTCTTTTCATGGGTATTCTTTTCCACTTCTTTTATTTGGTTTAGTCTTCAGTCTTCTTCTTCTTCCTCTTCTTCCTCCTCCTCTTCTTCCTCTTCCTCTTCCTCTTCCTCCTCTTCCTCCTCTTCCTCTTCCTCCTCTTCCTCCTCTTCCTCTTCCTCCTCTTCTCTTCCTCCTCTTCCTCTTCCTCCTCTTCCTCTTCTTGTTCTTCTTTTCACAGATACCCTTCTCATTTCTCGACTTTGATCATGCTTTTCTCGAAGACCAACGTTGTATTATAACCCTTATGTGAAACTATATGACTTGTCAAATGTATAGTGCTTTCGCCGTTGTCTTTCATTGTGTTAAAACAGTAAATGTAGCTGCATGAACGTGTCGTCACACCACACATTAGTACAGTAATAAACCCAGACGCACTGTATCATACGTCAAAATATTAAAGTCGGTAAGCGAATGTCCATCGATAATGAAACACACAGACTGTGCATGGTGAGAAAGCGTCTTTAAACAATAGGAGGAAAACGAGTGGGAAAAATAGGAGGATGGAGGACCCACTCGAAAAAAAGGAAAGAAAGAAAAGAAACAAACAAAAAGTGGGGAAAATTGGAGGTAGGAGGACCTCAAAAAAAAAAAAAGACGGAGACCTTCCCCCTCCCTCGCTAAGAAAAACTAAGAAAAGAGACAGAGAAAGGAGAAAACGAGAGAAATAGGAGGGCAATAATCAGGATGGAAAGGGACGGAAAGAAAATTTGTGTGGATTTGAAGTCCTTCCTTGTGTATCTGCCCTCCTGATGTACCTCTGATCTATAGATCGGTGCATTTGCTGTGAGTGGAAATGTTCAGCGTGCGTTTCACTTTTTCTTTTTTTTCTTTGTTTTTATTTCAGCAAAAATGTAATTGTGATGGAACAATTTCTCAGGTACCACCAAGTAGGATCGGATGGGGGACAGAGTTGGGTGTAGGGGAATGGGGGGCGAGGATTGAAGAGGGAGATGGCGTATCTGTATTTCATATTTGCCTTTTGAAATATTCTGTGTGGTTAGGATTTGTCGTGGGTTTGTTTTAGATCAATACATGAATAGTGTTCCATATAAAACAAATTTGCATATTGCTGATCCTTTACGATATTGAATGTTGCTCTAGTATCTGCAAGGGCCTGTCATGGGTACGCGAATGCCAACATTACTTCTCCAATGTTTGCAATGGCCTGTCCTCGATATGCTATTGCAAATACTTGAGCAACATTCAATATTATGAAGGATGTACGATGTGCAGTTTTTAATATTTATATGCGTGCACACACGAACATGTACATGCCAAAATAAGTTAAAGAAGAACGAGGTATTTTTTTATGAATGCCATTTTTCCCCTCCCTAAGAACAAACAAAAAAAACAGGGCAAAATGCAGGACTGAGACCCTCCTCCCTCCCACCTTTTCAAAGAGAGAGACGGAGACAGAGACAGAAACAGAGAGAGAGGGAGAGAAAGTAAAAAAAAGATGAAAAAAGCAAGTCAAAATTTAGAATGGAAGAACAGACCAAAAGAAATTGTGTGCATTTGAACTCCTTCGTTGGATGTCTGCCTCTTTGTGTATGGGTCGGTACACTGTGTGTTGCTGAAAATGTCTGTATTTTTTCTTTATGGCAAGAAAAATGTGTATGTGAAGCTAAAATTCCCCAGATACATCCGGTTCATGTCTTGAAGAGTAGAAATTTATTTGTATGTATTTGCCAAAAGAAGCGACTTATGCTGCTGTCCAATCTTTGCTGTGACCTACCTTGAGTAAGCCACTGCAAATATTACAGCAAAATCTCATATTTTAAAGGGTTCCTAATAAGCAGATTTAAAGGAAAATGTTTCCAACTGAATACAGGTGTCTCCCTGTATGTGTGTCTTGGTTTGTACGTTTAGTGCAAATGAGAACGTGTAACTTGCGTGCAATGTTATGAAAAAATCCTAAACGTTTATATTGATGTGATTACGTGACTTTTAAAATCCTAAACGTTTATATTGATGTGATTATGTGACTTTTGTGTGCATTTAAACTCCTTTGTGTTTGTGTATGGATCAGAGCACTTGCTGTAGATGGACATGTCTGGGAGTCTTGGTTTTGTTTCTTTCAAGACAAATGTATTTGTGAAGCTACAGTTTCCCAGAGAGGTCCCGTTCACGTCTTGAAGAGCGGAAATTTCTTTGTATCTGTGTGTCGAAGCAAATGAGTCGTGCTGATGTCCAATCTTTGCTGTGGCCTACTATGGGTACGCCACTGCAAATATTGCAGCCAGATCTCATATTTCAAACGGTACCTAATAAGTAGATTTAAAAAAATGTTTCCAACTGAATACATGTGCTTTCCTGTGTGTATTGTCTTGGATTTTATGTTTGCTGGAAATGAGAATATGTAACTTGTGTGCGATATCATCCTGTTCTGACAAAAAGAAAAAAAACAACAAAAATCCTAAAGGTGATAATGATGTGATTAAGTGAATTTGTGTGCATCTAAACTCTGTGTCTTCCCTCTTTGAGTATGGATCAGCGCACTGGCTGTGGACTGGAATATCTTTTGTTTGTTTATTTTGAAGAAAAATGTATTGGTGAAACTAAACTATCCATGATAGTTCGCGTTCATGTCTTGAAGAGTGGAAATTTCCTTGCGTCTTTTTGTCGAAACAAATGAGTCGTGCTGCTGTCCAATCTTTGCTGCGGCCTACCTTGGGTACGCCACTGTTAATATTGCAGCCATAGCTCATATTTTAACGTGTGCCTACTAAGCAGATTTAAGAGAAAATGTTTCCAACTGAATACATGTCTCCCTGTATGTGTGTCTTGGTTGGTATGTTTAGTGCAAATGACAATGTGTACGTTGTGTGCAATTTTATAAAACAAAAACTCCTGAACGGTTATACTGATGTGATGATGTGACTTTGAGTGCATTTAAACTTTGTTGTGTATCTGCCCTCTTTGTGTATGGATCAGTGCACTTGTTGTAGACGGGAATGTCTAAGAGTGAAAATTTCCTTGTATATGTTTGTCGAAACAAACGAGTCATTCTTCTGTCCAATCTTTGCTGCGGCCTACCTTGAGTACGCCACTGCAGATATTACAGAGAAGTCCCGTTTTTTAAAGGGTACTAAGTGAGTAGATTTAAAGGAACATGTTTTCAATCGAATGCATGTTGTCTTCCTGTGTCTGTTTTGGTTTGTATGTTAGGTGTAAATGAAAATGTGTAACTTGTGTGCAGTGTTATCTTTTTCTGGTAAGAAGAAAAATCCTTGACGGTTATATTGATGTGATTATGTGGCTTTGTTTGCATTTCGACTCCTTCCTTGTGTGTCTCTCCTCTTTATGTATGGATCAGTGCACTTGCTGTAGATGGGAGTGTCTGGGTGTATTTTACTTTAAACAGCTACTTCAAGAAAAATGTATTTGTAAAGCAAAAATTTCCCAGATAGTTCCCGTCCATGTCTTGAAGAGTAGGAATTTCCTAGTATCTGTCCAAACACGCGAGTCGTGCTGCTATCCAATCTTTGATGCGGCCTACCTTGGGTACGCCACTGCATATATTACAGCAAAATCTCTTATTTTGAAGGGAGTCAAATTAGTAGATTGAAAAAAAAATTCCAACTGAATAGATGTGGCTGCGTGCGTGCGTGCGTGGTTTTGCGTGCGTGAGTGTGTGTGTGTATATTTGGTGAAAATGAGAATATGTAACTTGTGTGCAGTGTTATCGTGTTCGGACCACAAAAAGAAAAACGATCTAAACGGTTATATTGATGTGATTGTATGACTTTGTGTGCATTTAAACTCCGTCGTTGTGTGCCTGCCCTCCTTGTGTATGGATCAGTGAACTTGTTGTAGATTAGAATGTCTTTTTTCTTTGTTTATTTGAAGAAAATGTATTGGTGAAGCTAAACTTTCCTAGATAGTTCGCGTTCATGTCTTGAAGAGTGGAAATTTCCTTGTGCTTTTTTTCGAAACGGTCATCTGCCGTCCAATCTTTGTTGCGGCCTACATTGGGTACTCCACTGCAAATATTGCAGCCAAAGCTCATGTTTTAAAGGGTGCCTAATAAGTAGATGTAAAAGAAAATGTTTCCAAATGTATACATGTGTCTCCCTGTATGTGTCTTGGTTTGTATGTTTAGTGCAAATGAGAATGTGTAATTTGTGTGCAGTGTATCAAAAAAATCCTGAAAGGTTATATTGATGTGACTATGTGACTTTGTGTGGATTTGAACTCCTTTTTTGTGTGTCTGCCCTTTTTGTGTATGGATCAGTGCACTTACTGTAGATGGGAATGTCTGGGTGCATTTTACTTTAAAAAGATATTTCAATAAAAATGTATTTGTGATGCTAAAATTTCCCAGGCAGTTCCGTCCATGTCTTGTAGAGTAGAAATTTCCTTGTATCTGTTTGTCCAAACAAGCTAGTCATGCTGCTGTCCAATCTTTGCTGCGGCCTACCTTGGGTACGCCACTGCAAATTTTACAGCGAAATCTCGAAATTTTGAAAGGAGTCCAATTAGCAGATTGAACAACAAATGTTTCCAACTGAAAAAATTGTGTGTGTGAGTGTGTGTTGGATTGTATGTTTAGTGCGAAAGAGAATTTGTAATTTGTGTGCAATGTTATAAAACAAAATCCTGAATGGTTATATTGGTGTGATTATGTGACTTTGTGTGCATTTGAACTCGTTTGGTGTGTGTCTGCCCTCTTTGTGTATGGATCAGTGCACTTGCTGTAGATGGGAATGTATAAGAGTGGAAATTTCCTTGTATATGTTTGTCGAAACAAACGAGTCATGCTGCTGTCCAATCTTTGCTGCGGCCTACCATGGGTATGCCACTGCAATATTACAGTGCTATCTCTTTTTTTATAGGTACCTATTTAAAAGAAAATGTTTTCAATTGAATAGATCTTGTCTTCTTGTGTGTATGTCTTGGTCTGTATGTTCCGTGTAAATCGAAATGTGTAACCTGTGTGCCGTGTTATCTTGTTCTGGTAAGAAGAAAAATCCTTGACGATTATTGATGTGATTATGTGGCTTTGTTTGCATTTAGACTCCTTCCTTGTGTATCTCTGCTCTTTGTGTATGGATCAGTGCACTTGCTGTAGATGGGAATGTCTGAGTGTATTTTACATTAAAAAGATATTTCAAGAAAAATGTATTGTAAAGCTAAAACTTCCCAGATAGTTCCCGTGCATGTCTTGAAGAGTAGAAATTTCCTTGTATCCGTTTTTCCAAACAAGCGAGTCATGCTAGTGTCCAATCTTTGCTGCGGCCTACCTTAGGAACGCCACTGCAAATATTACAGCAAAATCTCAAATTTTGAAGGGAGTCCAATGAGCAGATTAAAAAAAAATGCTTCCAACTGAATAGGTGTGTGTGTGTGTGTGTGTTTGTGAGTGTGTGTGTGTGTGTGTCTGTGTGTGTGTGTGTGTGTGTGTATGTCTGTGTTGCGCGTGTGCGTGCGTTCGTGTGTGTGTGTGTGTGCGTTGGTTTGTATATTTGGTGAAAACGAGAATGTAACTTGTGTGCAGTGTTATCTTGTTTGGACTACAAAAAGAAAAAATCTAAACGGCTATATTGATGTGATTGTATGACTGTGTGCATTTAAACTCTTTCATTGTGCGCCTGCCCTCTTTGTGTATGGATCAGTGCACTTGCTGTAGATTGGAATGTCTTTTGTCTTTGTTTAATTGAAGAAAATGTATTGGTGAATCTAAACTTTCCTAGATAGTTCGTGTTCATGTCTTGAAGAGTGGAAATTTCCTGGTGTCTTTTTGGTCGAAACAAACGAGTCATCTGCTGTCCAATCTTTGCTGCGGCCTACCTTGGGTACGCCACTGCAAATATTGCAGCCATAGCTCATAATTATTGTAAAGAGTGCTAATAAGCAGATGTAAAAGAAAATGTATCCAACTGAATACATGTCTCCCTGTATGTGTCTTGGTTTGTATGTTTAGTGCAAATGAGAATGTGTAATTTGTGTGCAATGTTATAAAACAAAATTCTGAACAGTTATATTGATGTGATTATGTTACTTTGTGTGCATTTGAACTCGTTTGTTGTGTGTCTGCCATCTTTGTGTATGGATCAGTGCACTTGCTGTAGATGGGAATGTCTAAGAGTTGGAAATTCCTTGTATGTGTGTGTCGAAACGGAGTCATGCTGCTGTCTAATCTTTGCTGCGGCCTACCATGGGTATGCCACTGCAACTATTACAGAGAAATCTCTTTTTTTTAAGGGTACCTAGTAAGTACATTAAAAAGAAAATGGTTTGAATTGAATACATGTTGTCTTCCTGTGTGTATGTCTTGGTTTGTATGTTCCGTGTAAATGAAAATGTGTAACCTGTGTGCAGTGTTATCTTGTTCTGGTAAGAAAAGAATCAATGACGGTTATATTGATGTGATTATATGGCTTTGGTTGCATTTAAACTCCTTCCTTGTGTGTCTGCCCTCTTTGTGTATGGATCGGTGCACTTGCTGTAGATGGGAATGTCTGGGTGTATTTTGCTTTAAAAAGATATTTCAAGAAAAATGTATTTGTACAGATAACATTTCCCAGATAGTTCCCGTGCATGTCTTGAAAAGTAGAATTTCCTTGCATCTGTTTGTCCAAACAGAGTCATGCTGCTGTCTAATTTTTGCTGCGGCCTACCTTGGGTACGCCACTGCAAATATTACAGCAAAATCTCAAATTTTGAAGGGAGTCCAATTGGCAGATTGCGCACGCGTGTGTGTCTCTTGTGTGTGTGTGTGTGTGTGTGTGTGTGTGTGTGTGTGTGTTGGTTTGTATACTTGGTGCAAATGAGAATATGTAGCTTGTGTGCAGTATTATCTTGTTCGGACCACAAAATGAAAAAAAAACTAAACGGTTATAGTGTGTGTGTGCGTGAGTGTGTGAAGGTGTGTGCGTGCGCGCGCGCGCGCGCGTGTGTGTGTGTGTGTGTGTGTGTGTGTGTGTGTTCGTTTGTATATTTGATGCAAATGAGAATGTGTAACTAGTGTGCAGTGTTATCTTGTTTGGACCAGAAAAAGAAAAAATCTAAACGGTTATATTGACGTGATTGTATGCCTTTGTGTGCATTTAAACTCCGTCGTTGTGTGCCTGCCCTCCTTGTGTATGGATCAGTGCACGTGCTGTAGATTGGAATGTCTTTGTTCTTTGTTTATTTGAAGAAAATGTATTGGTGAATCTAAACTTTCCTAGATAGTTCGTGTTCATGTCTTGAAGAGTGGAACTTTTTTGGTGTCTTTTTGTCGAAACAAACGAGTCATCTGCTGTCCAATCTTTGCTGCGGCCTACCTTGGGTACGCCACTGCAAATATTGCAGCCATAGCTCATGATTATTGTAAAGAGTGCCTAATAAGCAGATGTAAAAGAAAATGTATCCAACTGAATACATGTCTCCCTGTATGTGTGTCTTGGTTTGTATGTTTAGTGCAAATGAGAATGTGTAATTTGTGTGCAATGTTATAAAACAAAATTCTGAACAGTTATATTGATCGGATTATGTTACTTTGTGTGCATTTGAACTCGTTTGTTGTGTGTCTGCCATCTTTGTGTATGGATCAGTGCACTTGCTGTAGATGGGAATGTCTAAGAGTGGGAAATTCCTTGTATGTGTGTGTCGAAACAAACAAGTCATGCTGCTGTCTAATCTTTGCTGCGGCCTACCATGGGTATGCCACTGCAAATATTACAGAGAAATCTTTTTTTTAAGGGTACCTAGTAAGTACATTAAAAAGAAAATGGTTTGAATTGAATACATGTTGTCTTCCTGTGTGTATGTCTTGGTTTGTATGTTCCGTGTAAATGAAAATGTGTAACCTGTGTGCAGTGTTATCCTGTTCTGGTAAGAAAAGAATCAATGACGGTTATATTGATGTGATTATATGGCTTTGGTTGCATTTAAACTCCTTCCTTGTGTGTCTGCCCTCTTTGTGTATGGATCAGTGCACTTGCTGTAGATGGAATGTCTGGGTGTATTTTGCTTTAAAAAGATATTTCAAGAAAAATGTATTTGTACAGATAACATTTCCCAGATAGTTCCCGTGCATGTCTTGAAAAGTAGAATTTCCTTGCATCTGTTTGTCCAAACAAACGAGTCATGCTGCTGTCTAATCTTTGCTGCGGCCTACCTTGGGTACGCCACTGCAAATATTACAGCAAAATCTCAAATTTTGAAGGGAGTCCAATTGGCAGATTGCGCGCGCGCGCGCGCGCGCACGCGTGTGTGCGTGTGCGTGTGCGTTCGTGTGTGTGTGTGTGTGTGTGTGTGTGTGTGTTGGTTTGTATACTTGGTGCAAATGAGAATATGTAGCTTGTGTGCAGTATTATCTTGTTCGGACCACAAAATGAAAAAAACCTAAACGGTTATTGTGTGTGTGCGTGCGTGCGTGCGTGCGTGTGTGCATGAGTGTGTGTAGGTGTGTGCGCGCGCGCACGTGCGTGTGTGTGTGTGTGTGTTGGTTTGTATGTTTGATGCAAATGAGAATGTAACTAGTGTGCAGTGTTATCTTGTTTGGACCAGAAAAAGAAAAAATCTAAACGGTTATATTGACGTGATTGTATGCCTTTGTGTGCATTTAAACTCCGTCGTTGTGTGCCTGCCCTCCTTGTGTATGGATAAGTGAACTTGTTGTAGATTGGAATGTCTTTTTTCTTTCTTTCTTTGTTTATTTGAAGAAAATGTATTGGTGAATCAACACTTTCCTAGATAGGTCGTGTTTATGTCTTGAAGAGTGGAACTTTTTTGGTGTCTTTTTGTCCAAACAAACGAGTCATCTGCTGTCCAATCTTTGCTGCGGCCTACCTTGGGTACGCCACTGCAAATATTGCAGCCATACATCATAATTATTGTAAAGAGTGCCTAATAAGCAGATATAAAAGAAAATGTATCCAACTGAATACATGTGTCTCCCTGTATGTGTGTCTTGGTTTGTATGTTTAGTGCAAAAGAGAATGTGCAATTTGTGTGCAATGTTATAAAACAAAATTCTGAACAGTTATATTGATGTGATTATGTGACTTTGTGTGCATTTGAACTCGTTTCTTGTGTGTCTGCCATCTTTGTGAATGGATCAGTGCACTTGCTGTAGATGGGAATGTCTAAGAGTGGGAAATTCCTTGTATGTGTGTGTCAAACAAACAAGTCATGCTGCTGTCTAATCTTTGCTGCGGCCTACCATGGGTATGCCACTGCAAATATTACAGAAATTTTTTTTAAAGGGTACCTAGTAAGTACATTAAAAAGAAAATGGTTTCAATTGAATACATGTCTTCCTGTGTGTATGTCTTGGTTTGTATGTTCCGTGTAAATGAAAATGTGTAACCTGTGTGCAGTGTTATCTTTTTCTGGTAAGAAAAAAATCCTTGACGGTTATATTGATGTGATTATATGGCTTTGGTTGCATTTAAACTCCTTCCTTGTGTGTCTGCCCTCTTTGTGTATGGATCGGTGCACATGCTGTAAATGGGAATGTCTGGGTGTATTTTACTTTAAAAAGATATTTCAAGAAAAATGTATTTGTGAAGCTAAAATTTCCCAGATAGTTCTCGTCCAATCTTGAAGAGTAGAAATTTCCTTGTATCTGTTTGTGCAAACAGTTATTCTCCTGTCCAATCTTTGCTCTGGTCTACCTTGGGTACGCCATTGCAAATATTAGAGCAAAATCTCAAACTTGGATGGGTATCCAATTAGCAGATTGAAAAATATGTTTCCAACTGAAGAGATGTGGCTCCGTGTGTGTGTGTGTGTGTGTGTGTGTGTGTGTGTGTGTGTGTGTGTGTGTGTGTGTGTGTTGATTTGTATATTTGGTGCAAATGAGAATATGTAACTTGTGTGCAGTGTTATCGTGTTCTGACCACAAAAAGAAAAAAAATCTAAACGGTTATATTGATGTGATCGTATGATTTTGTGTGCATTTAAACTCCGTTGTGTGCCTGCCCTCTTTGTGTATGGATCAGTGCACTTGCTGTAGATTGGAATGTCTTTTTTTTTAAAAAGAAATATGTATTGGTGAAGCTAAACGTTCCTAGATAGTTCGCGTTCATGTCTTGAGTGGAAATTTCCTTGGGTCTTTTTGACGACACGGTCATCTGCTGTCCAATCTTTGCTGCGGCCAACCTTGGGTACGCCTCTGCAAATATACAGTGAAATCTCTTTTGTAAAGGGTACCTAGAACGTAGATTTAAAAGAAAATGTTTTCAATTGAATACACGTTGTTTTCATGTGTTTGCCTTGGTTCCGTGTAAATGAAAATGTGTAACTTGTGTGCAGTGTTATCTTGTTCTGGTAAAAACCCAAAATCCTTGACGGTTATATTGATATGATTATACTGATTTGTTTGCATTAAAACTCCTTCCTTGTGTGTCTGTCCTCTCGTATGGATCAGTGCTCTTGCTGTAGATCGGAATGTCTGGAGTTATTTTACTTTAAAAGATATTGTAATAAAAATGTATTTGTGAAGTTAAATTTCCCAGATAGTTCCCGTCCATATCTGTTTGTCCAAACAAGCGAGTGATGCTGCTGTCCAATCTTTGCTGCGGCCTACCTTGGGTACGCCACTGCAAATATTACAGCAAGATCTCAATTTTTTGAAGGGAGTCCAATTGGAAGATTGAAAAACATGTTTCCAACTGAATAGATGTGGCTCCCTCTGGTGTGTGTGTGCGTGCGTGCGTGCGTTGGTTTGTATATTTGGTGCAAATGAGAATGTAACTTGTGTGCAGTGTTATCTTGTTCGAACCACAATATGAAAATCTAGACGGTTATATTGATGTGATTGTATGACTTTGTGTGCATTTAAATTCCTTCGTTGTGTGCCTGCCCTCTTTGTTTATGGATCAGTGCACTTGCTGTAGATTGGGATGTCTTTTTTGTGTGCAGAACAATGTATTGGTGAAGCTAAACTTTCCTAGATAGTTACCGTCCATGTCTTGAACAGTAGAAATTTTCTTGTATCTGTTTGTCCAGACAAGCGAGTCATGCTGCTGTCCAATCTTTGCGGCGGCCTACCTTGGGGTTTACGCCACTGCAAATACAACAGCAAAATCTCAAAATTTGAAGGGTGTCCAATTAGTAGATTGAAAAAAAATTTCCAGTTGAATCTATCTGCCTCTCTCTCTCTGAGTGTGTGTTGTGTGTGTGTGTGTGTGTGTGTGTCTTGGCTGGTATATTTGGTTAAAATGAGAAAATGTAGCTTGTGTGCAGTGTTATCTTGTTCGGACCACAAAACGAAAAAAAATCTAAAACGGTTATATTGACGTGATCGTATGATTTTGTGTGCATTTAAACACCTTCATTTTTGTGCCTGCCCTCTTTGTGTAGGGAAATCAGTGCACTTGCTGTAGATTGGAATATATGTTTTTGTTGGTTTGTTTATTTGAAGAAAAATGTATTGGTGAAGCTAAACGGTCCTAGATAGTTTGCGTTCATGTCTTGAAGAGTGGCAATTTCCTTGGGTCTTTTTGTCGAAACAAACGAGTCATGCTGCTGTTCAATCTTTGCTGCGGCCTACCCTTTGGGGACGCCACTGCAAATATTGCAGCCAAAGCTCAGATTTTAACGTGTGCCTAATAAGCAGATTTAAAAGAAAATGTTTCCAACTGAATACATGTCTCCCTGTATGTGTGTCTTGGTTGGATGTTTAGTGCAAATGAGAATGTGTAATTTGTGTGCAGTGTTATACAAAAAAATCCTGAACGGTTATAATGCTGTGATTTTGTGACTTTGTGTGCATTTGAACTCCTTGGTTGTGTTTGTGTATCGATCAGAGCACTTGCCGTTGAGGAAAATGTCTGGGTATATAATTTTTGTTTCTTTCTTTCTTTCAAGAAAAATGTATTTGTGAAGCTAAATGTTCCCAGATAGTCCCGTTCACGTCTTGAACAGTGGACATTTCTTTGTATGTGTTTGTCGAAACAAGCGAGTCACGCTGCTGTCCAAGTTTTGCTGCGGCCTAACTTGGGTATTCGACTGCAGATATTACAGCGAAATCTAATATTTTAAAGAGTACCTAATGAGAAGATTATTAAAAAAAAATTTCCAACTCAATACATGTATCTACTGGTGTGTGTGTCTTGGTTTGTATGTTTGGTAGAAATGAGAATATGTAATTCGTGCGCAATTTCATCTTGTTCTGACCACAAGTAAAATCCGAAACGGTTATATTGATGTGATTATATGACCTTATGAGCATTTAAAATCCTTGGTTGTGCGTCTGCCCTGTTTGTATATGGACGAGTGCAATTGCTTTGGATGGGAATGTCTGGGGATGTGTTTACTTTTTTTCTATACTTCAATAAAAAATGTATTTGTGAACTTTTTTTCCTTCTTTTTTTTGTAAATTTTAACTTTTCCCAAAAGTTTTCCCCTTCATAAATTGAAGAGGGGGGAAATTTTCTTTGTATCTGCCCGGTCGAAGCTAAATGAGTCATGCTGTTGCCCAGTCTTTGTTTGTGGCTCCCGGGGTTTAGGGCCACTGCAAATTTTTGCAGCGAAATCTCATTTTGCAAAGGGTACCCTCCCAAATTTAAAATTTTTTTAAAAAAAAAAATTTTTTCCAACTGTTTTCATTTTCTTTCTGTGTTTTGTTTTGGTTTTTTTGTTTGCGGGAAAAAGGGAGAATGGGGAACGGGGTGTGCAATATTATCCTGTTTGACAAAAAGCAAAAAAAAAAAACCTAAACGGTGATTTTGATGTGATGTTGTGGTTTGGTGAAATTTTAAACCCCTTTTTTGGTGTGTCCCCCCTTTTTGGGTTTTTGGGATCAGTGCATTTGCTGTAGGGGGGTTTTAAAAGAGGGGAAATTTCCTTGTATGTGTTTGTCGAAAAAAAACGGCCCTTTTTTACTTCCAATTTTTTGCTGGGACCTCCCTTTGGGGTAGGGCCAAATGAAAAAATTTTTCAGTGAAATTTTAATTTCAAAGGGTACCTAATAAGTGATTTAAAAGAAAATGTTTCAATGAATGCATGTTGTTTTCCCTTTTGTGTATATTTGGTTGTAGTTCCGGGGAAATAAAAATTTGGGTTTGTTTGCGTTTTTTTCTTGTTTTTTTTAAAAATCAAAATTTCCCTTTACGGTTTTAAATTTATGTGATTATATAGCTTTGTTTGCATTAAAAACCCCTTTCCCTTTTGTGTCGGGCCCCCGTTTTTGTAGGGGCAGTGCATTCGCCTGTAGATTTGGGGTTTTCTGGGGGTTTTACTTTGAAAATTTGTTTCAAGAAAAAAGTACTTGTGAAGCTTAAATTTTTCCCCGATAGTTTCCCCTCCATGTCTTGAAGGTAGGGGAAAAATTTTTTGTATCTGTTTAAAAAAACAACGGGGGCATGCTGCTGTCCCAAACTTTCCCGCGGCCTACCCTGGGTACGCACTGCACATATTTCGCCAAAAACTAATTTTTTAAGGGTATTAATGAGTAGATTAAAAAAAAAAAGTTTTCAAATTTTTTAATTTTTTGTGTGTCTTGGATGTTAAATTTGGGGGGCAATTTAAAAATGTGTAACTCGGGGGCCCTGTTATCTTGTTCCCACCACCCAAAAAAAACTAAAGGTTATATTTATGTGGGTTGTATGGGCTTTGTGTGCATCTAATCCCTTTGTTGTGTTTCCTGCCCTCTTTGTGAGGGGTCAGTGCACTTGCCCGTTTATTGGGAAAGTCGGGGTTTGGTTTTTTTGTTTTCTTTTCTTTTCTTGGGTTTTTTTATTTCAAGAAAAGCCCCATGGGGCCCGGCCCTTTTCGTGGCGGGGGGTGTTTCGACCCCCTGGAACCCCTTTTTCTTGTTTTTCCAAAGTTTCCTCCCATGTCTTTTGCTATCTTTTTCCCCCCATAAAGTCTCCCCATTTTGCAGCCTCTATGTCGTTTTTTTCTTCCTTTCCCGGGTTCTTCGTCTTTTCTTTATCTTTTTTTCGTCTTTTTAAATGCTTTTTTTTCTGGGGGCCTATCGGAGTGGGGGCCCCAAGTCGTCGCAATCTAAGGTGGACATGGCCGAGAGATGTTGGTTGCGTTAGTGAGTCGCTACAGCGTCCTGTTGTTTTGGGGGGAAGTATCAGGAGTGGCGCCTGCGAGTTATATTCAATGTTTGTGGGCCCATCATTGCCCCTTTCCCTAGAGGGAGCTTCCTGGGGTTGACTGTTAATTTTTCCCGCATTGGGCCGCTAGAGTTACAAAATAGTAATTTAAAAAGACAGAGAGAAAGGATTCGACTCGGAGAGGAAGAAAGAGGGTGGATAAGGAAAGGATTAAAAATAAGGCCAAGCTTCCTTTTGGTGGAACCCAAAGTCAAATGAACCTTGCTGGATTTTCCCCCTTTCCCATTTCAAAGTGGTTTTGGGGGTTTTTCAAGGTTTAAAAAGATCAAAAAATTAGACAGGTAGTTATCTTGTAATTGTGCGACGAAGCGGCGTCTCGTTTTTGTTGAAAAAAGGGTGGATTAGCTTATGATTTCACAGTGAAAGGGTTTTATTCATCCCCCCTCAATTATTGAAAGGGGTTTATTAGTTTTGTGATCTAGTGGGGTTGCTGAATAGAAATTCAGGCTGAGATGAAAAAATAGGGTGTGTTTAAGGTACATAAGTCAAAATTCTAAAGGAAATAACTAATGAAAAAACACGTTTTGACTTTTGCATGTCATTCTCCGGAGTTTTTCAAAGTGGGTTTGTTCGTGGAAAGTTTCCCTTTTGACCCACTCCCTTTTAGATGTTTCATGTCAAGTTTGGGCATTCCAGCGAGCCTGTGGGGTCGGAATTTGCCCGGGCTGTGGAGAAGAGCATGTGGGGTTGACAAATGCTGTATCCGCGTCAATTGTAAAGGGGGATTCCCGCAAATTCCAAAAGCTTTTCCCGTTGGAAAAAAGGAAACGAGATTCAAAAAATAAAGATTGGAGAAAAGTTCCTTTGGAGGTAGGAGGTAGGGAGGTAGGATTTCCCTTCGGCTGTACTTTGAAAAAAGGTGGTTACGATTTGCGAACGGTCTGGGTGATAATTAGGAGAGCTCCCTTCAAACCCCTAGAAAAGAAAATTTACAGAAATGTTTTCATCAGTTTTGGGTCGCTTTCCGTGTTGAAAAAGTCGGTGGAGGTTTGTTGGAATGTATGGGTTAATAGGCGGTACAAAGGCTTCCGGGGGGGGGGCCTGCTTTGGTTGGGAGGGTGGGGGGGGGGGGTGTTTCGGTTGGGTGCAGGGGGGAAAATTTTACTGTGGGAAATCCAGAGGTTTTCCTTGTATGTGGTTGTCCAAACAAACAGTCAGCTGCGGTCTAATCTGTGCTGCGGCCTACCATGGGTATGCCACTGCCAAAATATTACAGATATTTTAAAGGGTACTATAAGTACATTAAAAAAAAATGGATCAATTGAATACATGTCCTGTCCGTGTGTAATGTCTTGGTTTTGATGTTACCGTGTAAATAAAATTGTAACCTTGTGCAGTGTTATCTTTTCTGAAAGAAAAAATCCTTGACCGTTATATGATGTGATTTAATATTGCTTTTGGTTGCATTTAAAACTCCTTCCTTGTGTGGTCTGCCCTCTTTGTGAGGGATCGGTCACATGCTTGTAAATAGGGAATGCTGGGTGTATATTACTTTAAAAAAGATATTTCAAGAAAAATGGATTTGTGAAGCTAAAATTTCCGCAGATAGTTTCTCGTCCAATCTTGAAGAGTAGAAATTTCCTTGTAACTGTTTTTGCAAACAGTTATTCTCTGTCCAATCTTTGCTCTGGTCCTACCTTGGTACGCCATGCAAATATTAGAGCAAAATCTCAAACTTGATGTGTATCCAATTAGCAGATTGAAAAATATGTTTCCAACTGAAGCGTATGTGCTCCTGTGTGTGTGTGTGTGTGTGTGTGTGTGTGGTGTGTGAGTGTGTGTGTGTGTTGTTGTTTTGTATATTTGGTCAAACAAGAATATGTAACTTGTGTGCAGTGTTATCGTGTTCTGACCACAAAAAGAAAAAAAATCTAAACGTTTATATTGATGTGACGTATGAGATTTGAGTGCATTTAAACTCCGTTGTGTGGCCTCCCTCTTTGTGTATGGGAACATGCACTTGCTGTAGATTGGAAGTCTTTTTTTTTTTAAAAAAAATATTATTGGAGAAGCTAACGTTTCCTTAGATAGTTCCGTTCATTCTTGAGTATGGAAATTTCCTTGTGTCTTTTGACGACACGGTCATCTGCGTCCAATCTTTGCTGCGCGGGCGGCCAAACCTTGGTAGCCTCTGCAAATAATACAGTGAAATCTCTTGTAATAGGGGACCTAGAACGTAGATTTTAAAAGAAATGTTTCAATTGAATACACGTTGTTTTCATGTGTTTTGGCCTTGGTTCCGTGGAAATGAAAATGTGTAACTTGTGGTGCAGTGTTATCTTGTTTTTCTGGTAAGAAAACAAAATCCTTGCGGTTATATGATATGATTATACTGATTTGTTTGCATTAAAAACTCCTTTCCTTGTGTGTCTGTCCTCTCGTATGGATCAGTGCTCTTGCTGTAGATCGGAATGTCTGGGTGTATTTTAACTTTAAAAAGATATTAATAAAAATGTAATTGGAAGTTAAAATTTCCCAGATAGTTCCCGTCCATATCTGGTTGTCCAAACAACGAGTGATGCTGCTGTCCAATCTTGCAGCTGCAGCGGCCTACCTTGGTACGCCACTGCAAATATTACAGCAAGATCTCAATTTTTGAAGGGAGTTCCAATTGGAAGATTGAAAAACATGTTTCCAACTGATCAGATGTGCTCCCTCTGTGTGGTGTGCGTGCGTGCGTGCTTGGTTTTGTATGAATTGGTGCAATGAGAATGTAACTTGTTGCAGGTTATCTGTTTCGAACCACATATGAAAATCTAGACTGTTATATTGGATGGAATGTATGACTTTTGTTGCATTTAAATTCCTACGTTGTTGCCTGCCCCCTCTTGTTTATGGACAGTGCACTTGCTGTAATTGGGATGTCCTTTTTGTGGGCAGAACCTATGTATTGGTGAAGCTAAACTTTCTAATAGTTACCGTCCATGTCTTGAACAGTAGAATTTTTCTGATCTGTTTGGTCCAGACAAGCGCAGGTCACTAGCGCTTGTCCAATCTTGCGGCGGCCCTACCTTGGGTACGCCACTTGCAAGATACACCAGACAAAATCTCAAAATTGAAGGGTTCCAATTAGTAAGATTGAAAAAAAATTTCCAGTTGAATCTATCTGCCTCTCCTCCTCTGAGTGTGTGGTGGTGTGTGTGTGTGTGTTGTGTGTTGTCTGGCTGGTATATTTGGTTCAAATGAGAAAATGTAGCTTGTGTGCAGTGTATCTTGTTCCGGACCACAAAACGAAAAAAAATCTAAACGGTTATATTGACGTGATCGTATGATTTTTGTGTGTACAATTTAAAACACCTCATTGTGTGCCTGCCCGTCTTTGTGTATGGATCAGTCACTGCGGTAAGATTGGAAATATGTTTTTGTTGTTTTGTTTTATTTGAAGAAAAAAGTATTGGTGAAGCTAAACGGTCCTAGATAGTTTGCGTCAAGTCCTTGAAGAGTGGCAAATTCCCTTGGGTCTTTTTGTCGAAACAAACGTCATGCTGCTGTGCAAATCTTTGCTGCGGCCTACCTAGGTACGCCACTGCAAATATTGTGCAGCCCAAGCTCAGATTTTAACGTGTGCCTAATAAGCAGATTTAAAAAGAAAATGTTTCCAACTGAATACATGTCTCCCTGTATGTGTGTCTTGGTTGGATGTTTAGTGCAAATGAGAATGTGTAATTGTGTGCAGTGTTATACACAAAACTCCTGGAACGTTTATAATTGCTGTGATGTTTGTGACTTTGTGTGCATTTGAACCCTTGGTTGTGTTTTGTGTATCGCTCAGAGCACTTGCCGTTGAGGAAAAATGCTGGTAATATTTTTGTTTCTTTCTTTCTTTCAAGAAAAATGTATTTTGTGAAAGCTAAATGTTCCCAGATAGTCCCCGTTCACACGTCCTTGACAGTGGACATTTCTTTGTATGTGTTTGTCGAAACAACGAGTCACCGCTGTCCAAGTTTTGGCTGCGGCCTAACTTGGGGTATTCGACTGCAATATTACAGCGAAATCTAATATTTTTAAAGAGTACCTAATGAGAAAGAATTATAAAAAAAAAATTTCCAACTCACTACATGTATCTACTAGTGTGTGTGTTCTTGGTTTGTATGTTTTGGGTGAAATAGATATGTAATTCCGAGCGGCAATTTCATCTTGTTCTGGACCACAAGTAAAATGCCGAAACGGTTATATTGATGTGATTATAGACCTTATGAGCATTTAAAATCCTTGGTTGTGCGTCCCTGCCCTGTTTGTATAATGGACGAGTGCAATCGCTTTTGGATGGGAATGTCTGGTAGTGTTTACCTTTTTTCTATACTTCAATAACACATGGAATTTGTGAACATTTTCTTCCATTTTTTGTGAATCTAACATTCATAGCTAGTTCCCGTTCATGATTGAAGAGTGGAAATTTCTTTGTACTGTCTGTCGGAACAAATGAGTCCATGCTGATGTCCATTCTTGCTGTGTGCCTACCATGGGTACTCCATCTGGCAAATATTGCAGCGAAATCTCATTTTTGCAAAGGGTAAGCCTACCCAAAGAATGAAGATTTAAAAGAAATGTTTCCAACTGAATTCAATGTCTTTCTGTGTGGTGTCTTGGTTTTTTATGTTTGCTGGAAATGAGAATGTGTCACGTGTGTGCAATATTTATCCTGTTCCTGACAAAAAGACAAAACAAAAATCCTAAACGTGATATTGATGTGATGATGTGAGTTTTGTGTGCAATTAAAACTCTTTGTTGTGTTCCTGCCCCTCTTTGTGTATGGATCAGTGCATTTGCTGAAGATGGGTCTAGATGTGGAAATTTCCTTGTATGTGTTTTTGTCGAAACAAACGAGTCATTTTACTGTCCCAATTTTGCTGCGCCCTACCTTGGGTATGCCACTGCCATATTACAGTGAAATCTTATAATTCAAAGGGTACCAATAATAGATTTAAAAGAAAATGTTTTTCAACTGAAATGCATGTTTGTCTTCCTGTGTGTATATCTTGGCTTGATGTTCCGTGTAAATACAATTGTCTTGTTTTGCAGTGTATATTCTTTCTGATAAAATCATTCCTTGACGGTTATATTTGATGTGATTATATAGCTTTGTGTTGCATTAAACTCCTTCCTTTGTGTTCTGCCCTCGTTGTGTATGGGTCAGGCCTTCGCTGTAGATGGGGAATTCGGGGTGTGTTTTACTTTGAAAAATCGTTTCAAAAAAATGTACTTGTGAAGCTAAAATGTCGCAGATAGTTTCCCGTCCATGTCTTGAAAGAGTAGTAACTTTCTTATGTACTGGTTTAAAGAAACAAACGAGTCATCTGCTGTCCAATCTTTCTGCGGCCTCCCGTGGGTACGCACTGCACATATTACGCAAAATCTCATATTTTTGAAGGGTATCTAAGGAGTAGATAGAAAAAAAAAAGTTTTGCAAACTTTAATACATGTTGTGTTGTCTTGGTATGTATATATGTGCAAATAAGAATGTGTAAACTCGTGGTGCAGTGTTGTATCTGTTCCGACCACCAAAAAAAAATCTAAACGGTTTATATTGATGTGATGTATACTTTGTTGGTGCATCTAAATCTCCTTCGTTGTGTGCCTGCCCTCTTTGTGTATGGATCAGTGCACTTGCTGTAGATTGGAATGTCAGGTTGTTTTGTTTGTTTTGAGGGGGGGGGAAGTTTCTGTTGTTTTTTTATTTCAAGAAAAGCCCCCATGGGCCGGCCTCTCGTGGCGGGGGTGTTTCTAGAACCAACCTGTGCCACCCCCTTTTTCTTGTCTTTCCTAATGTTCTGCCTACCATGTCCTTTTGCGATCTCTTTTCCAACCCATAAAGGTCTCCCACAAATCATCTGCAGCCTCTATGTCGTCTTGTTTTCTCCTTCCGGTTCTTCAGTCTGTTCTTTCATCATTTTTTCCCAGTCTTCCTTTTCAATGCTTTCTTTTTCTGAGACCTAACGGAGGGTGCCCTAAGTCGCTCGCAATCTAAGGTGCTGACACAGCCGGAGAAGATGTATGCTCGCGTTAGTGATCGCGACACAGTCCTGTCTGGTTCTTGAGGGACGTATCAAGGCAGATGGACGCCCTGCGAGTTCATATTCACAATGTCCTTCGTAGTGGCCATCCATTGTCCCTTCCCTAAGCACTGCAGCTCTCCTAGGTGACAGTTTAATTTTCTGCCGTCATTGAGGCTACGCTCTAGAGTTATCAAAATAGTAATTCTAAAAGAACAAGAGAAAGAGATCAGACTCAGATGAGGAATAAGAGAGGTGGCTAAGAGAAAGGTATTCAAAATAACATGGGCCAACTTCCATTGGTGGAAGCCAAGACTCAAATGGAATCCATAGCTCGATTTCTCACCTTTGCCATTTCTAAGTGGTTGAGGGAGTTTCTTGCGCACCAGGTTTCAAAATGATCAGAAAATTAAGATCATGTAGTTAAGCTTGTCAATTGTGCGACCAGAAGCGGCGTCTCGATTGTTGTTGAAAAGAGATGGATCGCAGCTTATGCATATCACAGGAAGGTTTCTATTCATCCCTCTCTCATTATTCGAAAGGGGTGATTAGATGTGCTGATCTAGCTGGACTTGCTGAATCAGAAATTCATACTGAGATGAAAAGTCAGGTGTGTTACAGGTACAATAGAGTCAAAATCTCTAAAGGAAATAACAAATTGAAACTAACACTCTATTCTTGACTTTTGCTATGGTCATCTCTCCCGGATTTGTCAAAGTGGTTATGTTCGTGTGAAAGTTTTCACCTTTTGACCATCTCCTTTGAGATGTTTTCAACTGTCAACGCTTTTGGGCATTCCAGTCGATCCTTCGGGGTCAGGAGATTTTGCCGTGACTGTGGTCAGAATAAGCATGATGGCTTGTACAAATGCTGTGATCCTGCGTCATTGTAAGGTGATCATCCAGCAAATTCAAAAAGCCTGGTCAAGTTGGGAAAAAGGAAAGCGAGATTCAAAAAATACAGATTGAGAGGAAATGTTTCCTTTCCGGAGGCTATGAAGAGTTAGTGAGGTCAGGACACCTTCGGCTGATACTTATGCAAAGAAGGTGGTTAACGATTCTGCGAACACGGGCATCGGGTGATAATCTAGGAGCAGCTCCATTCACTACTCTAGAAAAGAATTTTGACCAGACAGTTGTCATCATTTTGGATCGGTACCGTGCTTTGAACAGTCGGGTGAGGTTTGGTCTCGGAAATGTAATGTGTTACATCAGGCGTGTCAACAGGCTTCGGTCCCTGCGGGTGAGGGTGGAGGTGTTTCGGTTGTGCAGGATGCTTGTGGATCCGAGGTCAGGGTGAGGACCGGAGGAAGAGTTTGTCCCCGTCTGCTCGCAGGCCATGCAGCAGTGCGGGACGGGCACGCAGTGAGAGCGTCCGTTTTCGTACGCAGACCCTCCTAAGGGAAAATCGCGAAGCTAGGTAATTGGCGCAGCAGGTTTCAGTCCCGGTAATAGCCAATTCCAAGTATGGTAACACAACTTGAAATTTATCAGGAAATCGGCTTCTGATCTTGCCTGAAGAACGTTTTAGTTCTTTGGTGGACAGCGAAGTTTCTGGAGAAGATGGATGATACCTATCTTTTAACTACCTAACATGGACATACTCCCAGTGGAACATAAGGGGAGTTAAAGCAAATGGGGGGGGGGCGAACCTTGAGCTATTATTGACAGAGTATAGATCTTCGGCATTGTCTCTTCAGGAAACCCTTTTAATCTGCAAGTAAGAAGCATGAGATTCCTGGTTTCTCCTGTTTTACTCAAGCCAGCTTCTGCAGACTTTCACGGAGAGGCGTTCTCTTTACATTCAAAATTCGGTACTACATACAGAAATTCCACTTCCAACGAATATGGAGGCATGGCAGCTCGTATCTCGTAAACAAGGTTGCTACGATATTTGTCTGTATTTAAACTCCATCTTCTGTGATTTCGAAGAGTCAGTTGCATGGTTTAATTTCTTTCTCACCCCTAGCCATTTCTTTTATTGGTGACTGAATGGACATCTCCAGGGGGGGGGGAAGGGGAACCGCACAAAATTCTCAAGGGAAAGTTTCTTGAAGATTTTATAACGTATCATGGATCTCTGGTCTTTGAGATTCAGCTCACGGACCTTTTTTCTCCTTCCTGGTTCTTTGATCACTTGGCTTTGGGGTCCATTTGTGACCCTACCTTATTTTTGGACTTAGAATGGCAGGTTCATTCGGACCTAAGCGGGAGTGATCACTTTCCGTTTTTATTTCTTTTACGAAGCAAATGCAGGAGTCCCCCGGGAAACATGGAAGCTCGCTCTGCAGATTGGAGACTTATCAGCAACAGATTTAAGTAGACTGCCTATGAATCTGTTGGCAGAGTTATGATGATCCTGTTTTACAGTGCACTAAAGTGAAAGTAGAGAGTGCTAAGGAACTATTCCCAGTCTCGTGATAAACCAAATGATGTTAAGACCCCTTGGTATGATAAAGAGTGCAAAACTTTGAAGGGTAAAGAAAAGGATGCTCAAGAATTTTTTTGCCTAGGTTTCCTATGTGGGGAACAAAAGTTAAACATCAGGCGTGTAGGGCTAAAGTGTCCGGTATACTTTAAAACTAAGAAGAAAGAATCTTTGGAAAACTTTATGTTCAAATCTGTCCTTTAACGGTCAATTCAAGGAAAGTTTGGAAAATAATCCTAAGATTAAGAAAGTCGGCTGCATCAGTTTTAAAATGTTTGCAAGTAAATGGTATCGATATTACTGATAAAAAAAGGAGGTTGCTAACTTGCTAGCTGCTACTATTCTCAAAATTCGTCAGCTGAATCATTATTGGACAAGAATTCCAGCGTATCAAAAGAAGCAAAGCAGAGTCAAAATCTAGTTCCTTCGAGCCAGATTGTTCTGAGGATTACAACTCGTTTTCAGCATGGATGAGTTTTAAAGGACACCATTTTGAAAGCCAACAACTCAGCTCCGACCATATGACATTCATTATCAATTTATTCAACATTTGCCAGCTTAGGGTTTAAAAGTGTTGATTGTCTCTGGTTAATCATGTTTTGGTGTTCAGGGTATTTTCCACCTACCTTGTACAGAAGCGGTTGTTATCCCTATTCCTAAAGCCAGGAAAGGCATTCGGATCCTAACAACTATCGTCCTATACTCTCACTAGTTGCTTATGTAAAACTAAGGAAGAGAATGGTATATTCTCGATTGTTTGGCAGTTTGAACGTCCCTGTGGGGCCTTAGATGTTTCCTTAAGTGTGATTTCCGGAACAACCGCAGTACTACTGATCATCCTGGTTCGTTTAGAGGCTTCATCAGGAATGCTTTATCAATGGAGAACAGATTGTAGTTTCCTATTCTTTTTGATTTAGAAAAAGCTTATGACACAACATGAGGCATGGAATTCTCAGGACTTGAAGGCACCTTGATTTCACAGTAATTTACCAATGTTTAATTGCTAATTTTTTGTCTACAGGCAATCAAGTGTTAGACTTCCAACGACCTTTTCAGAATCCTTTTGAGCAGGAATGGGTGTCCCTCAGGTAGCATCCTTTCTCCCACTCTGTTCAATCTGAAGATATAATAACATCGTCCAGTCTTGTAAAGTTCTTGAATCGATAAGAGTCATTATTTGTTGATGACTTCTTCCCATCTCTGCCTAGGAAAACTTTGGCTGCAGCTGAGCGTCAACTCATTGTGTTAATCGTGGTTTCAGGCAAGTGGGTTACTGAAAATGGTTAAGTTTTCAGCTACTAAACAGAGAGGTATTCATTTCCATAAAAAGATCTAGGTCCAGAACCGCTAACAGTCTCAATGGTCAGGTAATTAAAGTTTCCACACAAGTGAAATTTTTGGGGGATCATAATTTTGATAATAAGCTTTCCTTTTTGCCTCACATTAGTACATTAACAATCTTGCCAGTCAGGTTTGAATGTCTTGAAGGTTATAGTCACACTGATAGGGGTGCAGACAAGCGAACTTTTGTTGCGATTGTATCGAGCTTTGGTGAGACCAAAGCTAGATATGGGTGTGTGGTAAATGGATTCTGCCCGAAAGTCTTACCCTCAAAGCTCTTGATCCAATCCATCATCAAGGACTCTGCGATGCTCTGGGAGCACTTCGCACATCTCCAAAAGAAAGTTAGTATGCTGATTCGGGTGAACCCCCTCTGAGCTAAGAGGTTGCGTCTTTCAATGAATTACTACCTGAAACTGAGGGCTAATCCAGGAAACCCTGCCTAGATATTGTCATGAACCCGCCTTTTAGAGGCCAAATATGACTTAAAGCCAATGAGATTTCCTCCACTGGTTATCGTATTTGCCCCCATTTCGGGGCAGCTGGCATTGACCTTGTGCTGTTGATGATGGTCCATTACAGACTGATTTACTCCTTGAAATGTCGCCAATCCAGAGATTAATTTATATTTAACTCAAATTTCGAAAGGAGGTCACCTCGATGTTGCATATAAACAACTTTATCGTGGGCAATGTGAACTTTATAAAGATTTTATCAAGATTTTTTACTGATGGATCTAAGAAAGGAGAGAGGCTGCAGCTGCCATTGTGGGTGGATAACGATTTCAGGTCCTACTTGTTAAGATTGCGGATTGGTCCTACAGTTAACACAGCGAACGGAAGGCTTTTAAAAATCTGGCACTCAGTGCGGTGTCCAGATCAGATCAAGAATGATTTCCTTATTTTATCGGATTCATTGTCGGCATTAACGGCTTTGTCGACAAGAGAAGTATCACATCCCAGTATAGCGGATATATCATGATCTTCATACTCCGCTTGTCTCTTTTCGGGAAAGCAAAATAGTTTTTTTCTTGTGGTCCCCATCACATGGAACTATTGGGTACACCAGTGGTGGGACAAAGCAGCCAAAACAAGCTCGCGGTGCAAGTCTTTTTCCAGAGGCAATGCAGTTTGTTCCTCACTCTGATCTACGTCATAAATCCATTTGTAATTGTCGAGAACTGTGGCAGAGTGAAGGAGTAATCCAAATTCATAATACATTGTTTTAAAATTGCCCAGTTTACCAATCCTTTACCATCGGTGGAACTAACCGTAAAAGAGGAATCGATTTTTGTCACGTCACATATGGGCACAAGCTATTATAACGCACAGTTGGATATACAGAAGGAAAGACCCCCATGGTGTGTTTCGTTGACAGCTTGTTCAGTGAATTAATCATTTTTTGACAGAATGGCTGATTTGATGTGTAATCAGAGAGAATTCGTTTCCAACCAGTGATTTATCGTCTTTTTTCGTGAGATTTCAGTGGAATCTTATTTTTCTTTTTTTTGAACGAGTAAACTTATATTAAAAACTATAGGGTTTATTAATGTATACATTTTTAACAGTGTCGAAGGAGTTGAAAAAATAATTGTGCTTTTGCCTCAAAATTTTAAAGTGAGTTTAATACTATGTGAGTATTTGATCAAGTTACTCAGATATGATAGCTGAGGTCCTGATTTGGCTCCTAGTATCCGCTGGACCTATAAACACTAACTAACTAAATTTCCAGAAAAATGTCTCTTTGGAACTAAAACTTCCGAATAGTTCCCGTTTCATTTCTTGAAGAGTGGAGATTTCCTTGTGTCTGTTTTCGAAACAAACGAGTCATGCTGCTGTCCAGTCATTGCTGCAGCCTACCTTGGTACCCCACTGAGCCAAATATTACAGCCAAAATCTTATATTTTAATACTTTCGCATAAATGGCGCGGAGGCGCTACGTCACTTCTCTGGCAGCCGCATGCGCCGCAAAGTACTTAAACTGTTGCAGACGCCGATTTTCAGATTAAAAAAAAAAAAAATTTTACGTCACCTAATATATTGTGACAAGCAATTGTTAATATGTCAACGAAAAGGAAAAAAACCGAACGTTGGCAATGAGCCGTACACATGAATATATTTTTGGGTGATAATAGCAACGCAACAGTTACGGAAACAACATAACGAAAACGTAGGGGAAGACAATCTTTTATGTTTGTTTGGCTGGTATGACAACAGCAAATGAGGAAGAAAACGGGCATAAATTTTCACTGTTACTTTGAATATATGCAGAGAAAGCTTGAGATATTCAAATTGTGTAATCTAAGTGAAGAAAAAAAGAAATGAAAAATATATGATTGCATACTGTTTACACTTTTTACTGTTGTGGCTTCAGATGATATGACGTATAAAACTTTTAAATAAACAGAGCAATCTTTGCTACAGCCTACCTTGGTACGCCACTGCAAATATTACAGCGAAATCTCATATTTCAAAGGATTCCTAATAAGCAGATGTTTAAAGATTTACTTAGAACTGAAAACGTGTCTCCCTGTGCGTGTCTTGGTTTCTATGTTCCATGCAAACGAGAATGTGTAACTTGTGCGTGATGTTATCTTGATCATGTTATAAAAAAAGAAAAAACACCATTCCCAAACGGTTTTATTTGTGTTATTATAGGTGTGTCCTCGATATGCCATCGAAAAAGCTAAAGCTCGCACATATGTCATGTTTCTTTCTTCCTAAGAACAAACGACAAATTCGGGTAAAAGGAAGGCTAGACTGCCTCACTGAAAAAGGAGGAAAACGATTCTTTCCCCTAATGACATGGCCATGGTGAGCGAGTCACATCTTTCCCCCACCCCACCCCCCATTTTCCCCCCCACACCACCACCACTTGCTGCCCCATCCTCCCCAAGGGTAACAAATAATGCGCCGATAGGCCCAGATGCCACACCAGTGTTGTGTGGTATGAAGCAATGCGCGCGCGTGCGTGCGTGTGTGTGTGTTTGTGCGAGCGTGAGAGAGGTGCAAGCGAGCGCGCATCGCAAGTCATTGTCAAGCGTTGTTTGACACAGAGAGAAAGAGGAAACGTGCAAATAAACCGACAAAGACAAGTGAACGGCACACGGGCGAAAAAGCAGTGACGACGGACAAAAAATGACGACAGACGACAAGGCGGTGTTGCTCGGGCTTGGCATGGGAGATAACCCGCACGCCGAGTACAGTCCTTACTTAACTGGGATGGTTGTCTCCCCTGTCAAGACGAATGATTCCACGGCGCGTTTCCCTCAACAAAACTGACATGCATGCATTGCACAACACTCACAAGACTACACAGACCCGCGCTCGCACGCACAAACGCACGCACACACGCACACACACACACACACACACACACACGCACACACAGTTCTTGTCATAATAGACTTTAGGATTTATATCAAAACTGAAGAACTTTGTTTCTCAGCGATGATAATTTACAATTTGAAGCATCGGAAATCATAAGTGCGTAATTCTTATACCTTTCAATGTCATCATTAATTCATATTCACAATCATCTTCATATCGCAATGGATGCTTTCAGCGAATTTCATGGTGCTTTGTGGGGTTCCATAATCTATAATACGATATTGATTTACCTTTATTTAATAAACATTCACGTCTACAGCTCTCATCAACACATTCGCAGTGTTAATTCGCCATGCAAGTTTGATGGATAGCGATACTGAGAGCTATTGAACAAAATATTCTTTCGGCCTCGTGTCGTGAACACCATTCGAAGATCCACGTCTTGATAACGATGTATATTCCATATATACTCAACGAAAAAAAGTAACTGACCAGGCAGTATTTGTCCTTTTAATTATTTCAACAAACCGAATATGTATAACCGATCAACAGAATCTGCCACAATCGGGGCACAAAATAAACAAAAAGAAATTCATCTTGGAAATCACGAGACCCAGTTCCAACAATTCATTCGGGGAAAGTGTGTTAACAAATGTCACAGAAACAAAAGGCAGTTGCCCCATAAGACTGATCAGTCTCAATACCGTGTGTAACCACCATGGTTGGCCAACACTGCTGCACAGCGCTGTCGCACAGATGTCACCAGTCTCTGGATGAAGGCCTGAGGGACGTTCTGCCATTCTTCAATGACTGATTGGCGGAGTTGTTGAAGTGTCTGTGGAGGGTGAGGTCGACGATGCACACGACGCTTGATTTCATCCCATACGTGTTCAATGGGTGATAAATCTGGGGAACGAGCTGGCCAAAGCATAGTGGGGATGTGCCGTGCATGGAGGTCATCTTGAACAACTCTAGCCACATGGGGTCTGGCATTATCCTGCTGCAGGGTCAGGCCAGGGCCGTGTTGTTGAAGGAAAGGCACGATGTGAGGTCTAACAACCTCGTCCCTGTATCGAAGTCCAGTGATGGCACCATTCAGGATGATCAGCTGGGTTCGATGAGTACCTGTGAACCCACCCCATGCCATGACCCCCCCCCCCCCCCCCCCCCCCCCTCCACCGTGGGATTCGTACTCCTCAACACAAGCGTCAGCAAATCGGTAGACTCTTCGCCGGCCATCTGGTCTGGATAAGGTGAACCTCACTTCGTCAGTCCACAGAATGCTGTTCAGCTCAGCATTTGTGGCTCGCTGATATCTTCTGGCCCATGCTATACGAGCGTTACGGTGATGCTGCAGTAGAGTTAGTCGCCTAGCAGGACGCCTTGCGCGAAGTCCTCTGTCACGCAGGCGATTGCGCACAGTGTTGGAGGTGATCGGCCTGAGCCCAGGGATAGTGCGGGCAGTCACTGTGCTGGGCTGGAAGCGGTTCCGCAGATGTGTTATGACGATGAACCGATCCTGTCGTGCAGTTGTCACTCGTGGGCGACCACTTCTTTGAAGGTCAGCGACTGTGCCTGTTGCCCCATAGCGTTGATTCCAATGCCGAACAGTCATTCTTGTTACTCCAAAGTGCCTTGCGGTCGCAGCAACCGATGCTCCGCCTTGCAGCATGCCAACAAGACGACATCGTTCACTCTCGGATAAGCGTGGCATCTTTCTGTGCGGTGTTAATCAGTGGTACAGTATGGATAAAGTTGCCGAGTGAGACAACGAATACAGTTCAGGCTTTTTTACTGTGTGCATGTGAAAAGCGTGAAGGGGATGCACCACAGCTGCTTTGTCATTTTCGCCAGCGCAGCCGTGTGCACGCTATTCACGGGCATTCAACATTTCACCGCGAATTGTTTATCTGGCAGTATTCCAATACATTTTATTCCATTCAATTTCTCGCTTTTTAATTTATTTACAAGGCAGAATCAAAGTGGTCAGTTACACTTACAATAAAGTTTCATATGCTAAAGAAATAAAACGACTTGACAACAAATTTGCCCCACATTAAAGAGAGAAAAAAAAAGAAAGAAAAGGAAAGAGAGAAAAAAAATCGAAAAAAAAAGGAAAGAAAAAGGACGATTGAGATCCATATGCCTCAAACACC
>CM031613.1:37351921-37359421 GCA_018398815.1 Conus ventricosus
GGGGTGGGGGGGAGTAAACAAGAGTGTCAATGGTGAAGATGGTTGAGGTAAACAAGGTATCTGTGACGAGGGTAAGTGGAGTGAGCAAGCATCTGTAAGGCTGCATGGAGTAAACAGATTATAAGGGTGGGTGAGGTAAACAGAGTATCTGTGATCGGGGTGGATGGGGTAGCAGGGTAGCCGTGGTAAGAATGGATAGGATAAACAGAGTCTGGGTGATGACGTGATTCAGTACTCAGGGGATTCATGGAAAGGGTACGTTGGGTAAGAAGGGTATGTGTGGTAAAGGTGCGCGAGGTAAACAGGACATCCATGGTCAAGTCAGGCAGGGCATCAATGGTAAGGGTAAGTAGGATAAAAACAATATCAATATGAAGACTGTGTAGGTGGATAAGCAGGGTGTCTGCGATAAAATTGGATGGGATAAACAGGGTGTATGTGATAAGGGTGCTGGCATCAACTGGGTATCTGTGATGAGGGTGCATGGGGTAAAAAAAGGGTATCTATGTTAAGGATGGGCGGGATAAGTAGGTTATCTGTGATAAGGGTGTTAACAGGGTATCCACGCATACGTTGGATGGGGTTACCTGGGTATGCGTGGTAAAGATGAGCTGGGTAAACAAGGATCCGTGCTAAGCGTGAATGAGGTAAACCGGGTATCCATGATGAACGTGGGCATGATAAGCAGGATATTAGTGAATCAGGGTGCGTGAGGCAAACAGGGTATCAGTATTAAGGGTGGGTGGAGGAAACCAAGCATATGTCACAGTGGAATATGGAAAACAGTGTACCCATAACAGGGGGTGGCGGGGGTAAAAAGAGTATCTGTAATAAGGCTGGAAGGTTCGTGTGTGTGTGTGTGTGGGGGGGGGGGGGGAGGGGGATGCGTGCGTGCGTGCGTGCGTGCGCGCGCGCGTGCGTGCGTATGTGTGTGTGCGCATGCGTGCGCCCGCGCACGCGTGTGTGTGCGTGCGTGTTCGTGTATGTGTATGAGAGAGAGAGAGAGAGAGAGAGAGAGAGAGAGAGAGAACAGGCGAAATTGTCCACCACATGGTATTACTGGATTACTCCCGCGCATTTGACGCCCAGTGCAATGCAGGGGGGAGCAGCCAGGACTTTCTGTCCAGCTCAATCTCCTTCAGACGTGGCCTGGTAATCGCAGGAGGGGGTCTTGATCTCATATCTTGGTAACTGGTCACCTCTGGTGGAGACTCCTTTTGGGTCGAAGAAGGGTCATATGCGTGCTCTCCCATGTCCACCTCCTCCTCCTCGCCACCAGGGGGAGCCCGGCAGCAAGCGATTAAGATGGCTGCCAGGTCGCAAAGAGCAGCGCCCGTGGCGTTGATGCCGAAGCCCCACTGGAAGGTGATGAGGTGGGTGTCGTCGAAGAGGGTGTGTAAGAGATACCCGAGGGATCCGAACAGGGCAAACACCGCTGGAACAGTGGAGAGAGAGAGAGAGAGAGAGAGAGAGAGAGAGAGAGAGAGAGAACGGCACTGAATGTTAAACTCATGCAGGTCGCTTTGGTAGCAATTTTTTTTATTAGATATATAGAGCATTGCATATTAGAAAGTGCAAGAAATTATGTTGAAATGCAAATAATTATACACAGATTAGAAAGAAAGGGAAGTGTTCAATGCACTGATGCCGGAACGGTATGTTATTCGTCAGGTATTGTTTTCTGTAGATACTGTAACACATTGTGGTGAGGAGGAGAGGTTTCACGTGAGAGGTTTCATTGATGCATCTAGGTTTGTTTGGTTGGTTGGTTGGGTTTGGTCTGGTTTGGTCTGGTCTGGTCTGGTCTGGTCTGGTTTGGTCTGGTCTGGTCTGGTCTGGTCTGGTCTGGTCTGGTCTGGTCTGGTTTGGTCTGGTCTGGTCTGGTCTGGTTTGGTCTGGTCTGGTCTGGTCTGGTTTGGTCTGGTCTGGTCTGGTTTGGTCTGGTCTGGTCTGGTCTGGTTTGGTCTGGTCTGGTCTGGTTTGGTCTGGTCTGGTTTGGTTTGGTCTGGTTTGGTTTGTTTGTTTGTTTGTTGTTTTTGCTGTCTCGTCCTCTTCGCAGCTGCAGTGGCATTATCCTCACGGCGCTCACTCCGGCTTTCCCTCCACAGTAACACCGTGGCTTAGGCCGTTGCCAGAGGCAACCCATCAGAGGAGACACCGCGCGGCTATCCAGTCACTTCGGTGACATTCAATGGGCCTCTCCTTGTTCAACATACATCAGACACCGCCTTCTACGACCCCTACCGACGACAACAGTTGCTAAGTCGCGGAGCCAACATGAGTGAGCGTAGTCTTCGACCGCCGACACTTTTACATGTGTGTATGTCAAGCCGTGCATGCTTGCCTTCACGGATGCGTGCCTGCCTATGTGTATTGGGGTGGAATTTAATGTTGGTAACTTTATACAAGTGCAAAACTTGGAACGATAAATATTGTTAAGTCCTTCCTGTCATTCCACTGATAAAGATCTCATTGAATCGTAATGAGCGCGCATGCAAACACGCACGAACGCACACACCGAGAGACATCCAAATATACATGATTACACAGAATCACTCCTTTACTCCAGGGACACTGGCAAAAAGTCTTCTCAATGATAAAACTCAGAATCGCCGCTAAAGATGGAGGAAGAAGAGGTGACTAAGAGTTGGTCAAAGAGGCATTCCATTGTGACGGTCATTTTGTTCAGCGTCTTTGCGCAGTAATTTGTTGTCATTGCTCTGCTGATGACCATAGGGGCTGTACTTGGTTGTTTTTTTTTCCACATTTTTTATTTTTCATGCTTTGTTGTTGTTACATCTGAAAAAAGACGCAGTTTTGACAATTCATCTGTCTGTTTTAAGCTGTGCACTTTAGCATTTTAGAACCGGCGTTGTTTTGAACCTGTTTCGTGTGTTTGTATTCGGGATTATTTAATATTTCTCATGAAGTTTTTAAAATTATTTTTATTGATATTTGTGAAAATGGCTGTAAGAATGTTAGTTCTTTGTGACTGTGTGTAAATAAGGGTCTCTTTCCTCTTAAGTCTGGAATCATGACAGACGGATGAGTGGAAGGATGGATGTATGGATGACGAAGTGGGACATGTACCTCCAAAGCTGATGGTGACGTCCAGCAGCCGGCGAAGCGTGGTCTCCGGCTGACGTGGATGACGATGGCCAGGGCGCCGGCCGGTATCAGCAGCAGAACGGCCACGCACTGGAAGAACTGCACCGCGTGGATCATGCCTGCCCACCCGTCCGTCCATCACTCCATTGAGCCATGACTCAGTTAGGAAACAAGTCAACAAGTCATTCAGTCACTGCCCAGTTAACAAAAAAAAAAGTCAAAAGGCCATCCAATCACTTCATGGATCGTATCTACCCATCCGACCGTTCATCATTCCAGTAAGCCATGAGGAAGTTAGAAAACAAAGAAGTCGACAGGTCATTCAGTCTCTGCACGGGTAATATCTGCCCATCCGTCTGTCCATTATTTCATTAAGCCGCGAGTCAGTTAGGAAACAAGTCAAAAGGTCAAGCGATATCATGTCTACACATCCGTCCGTCCATCATTCTATTGAGCCATGATTCAGTTAGGAAACAAGTCAACGTGTCCTTCAGTGTCTGTACGAGTAATAACTGTCCATCTGTCCGTCCATTATTTCATTAAGCCATGATTCAGTTAGGAAACAAGTCAACGTGTCCTTCAATCACTGCACGGATTACATCTGCCCATCCGTTCATCCATCATTCCAGTTGCAATGAGTCATTTAGGAAACAGGTCAACGTGTCATTCAAGCACTGCATGGTTTATACCTGTCCCCCTGTTCTATCACCATTCTATTAAGCTATGAATCAATCAGGAAACGAGTCAACAAGTCATTCAATCACAGCATGGATCATGTCTGCCCATCCGTCCGCCCATCGTTCCAGTAAGCCATGAGTCAGAAACCAATTTAGCGGGTTATTCTATCACTGCTCAGTTAGGAAAGAAGCCAACAGGTCATCTAATCACTGCATGAATTAAGCTGCCCATCCATCTGTCCATCACTACACTAAACGACAATTCAATAAGGAAACAAGTCACCTAGTCATTCAATCACTGCATGGATCGTATCTGCCCATCCGTTTGTTCATCATAATTCAACCAGGAAACAAGTTAACAAGTCGTTCATTCACTACGTGGATTATATCTGCCCATCCGTCCATCCACCATTTGTATAATGCAATGAGTCAGTTAAAAAGTAAATCAACGGGTCATTCAGTCAATGCATGGATGATACCAGCCCTTTTGTTTCTACCACCATTCCATCAAGCTGTGAATCAAAAAGGAAACACGGCAACAGACCATTCCATCACCGTAAGGATCATATCTGCTCATCCGTCCGTCCATCGGTCTACCAAGTCATGAGGCAGGCAACTAGGAAACAATTCAACATGTCATTTAGTCATTGCATGGGTCATATATGCCCACCTGTCCGTCAATCTTCCCTTCAATCCACGAATCATGTTGGAAACAAGTCGACATGTCATTCACCCACACCCAGTCTGTTCGCTGTATTCAGCCGCCATGTGAAGAAGCAAAGCCCAAACAACAGAGAATGAAATGGCCGAGTCGTCGGTTACTATGTGCATTGACCAATTCACTTAGCCACCGTAGATGATGTGAACACTCATGCACGCACATGCGTAGACTCAGCATTCCCATCCTCCCATGCATTGTCACAATCGCGTTTCCATACATATACAGGCACACGCGTGCGCGGGTACCCCCCCTCAATCCCCCCCCCCTCCCCCACAGGTATGTATATGAGCTAGCAAGTGGTCCAACAAAACCATAGCTGTAACAAGTGGGGCAATGTGCCTCTTTCGACTCACTTGTGAAAGGAGATGTTCAATAGGAAGTATGGAAGGATAGAATGAAGAGAAAAGGGTGGTGGGACAGAGAGAGAGAGAGAGAGAGAGAGAGAGAGAGAGAGAGAGAGAGAGAGAGAGAGAGAGAGTGCAAAGGCTTCCCATTCAAGTGCATAAAGAAGAGCTCAGACGGACGGAGACCCGAATACATATGGGAACAAAGAATTACAGATGTGTATATTTGAACACGCGATGCAAGAGAAAGAGGATCATACAAAAAGGACAACACACACACACACACACACACACACACACACACACACACCACCACCACCACCCACCACCACCACCAGAAGTATTCAGTTCTATACATTTTTTTCAGCACACCAGTCGACGGAGTTGGAAACTGACAAGGACAGTACAGACAGAAATAGAGACTGACACTGGAGTGAGAGTGGGATAAACCAAGAGAGAAATAACAATACGTTGTTGACTTAAGCTCCCGCCCGTGCTTCTGCCTCTCCCTTCCCATCGTGTCTCCCCCCGAAGTTCTTTCCCCTCCCCCCCCCCCCCACTCTACACATGCGCGTGCACGGGCGCACGCACCCATGCACGCACGCACATACACACGCACGCACACACACACACACACACACACACACACACACACACACACACACACACACGCTTGCACACACGCACGCTCCAACGTACGCACGCACACACACACACACACACACACACACACACACACACACACACACACACACACACACACACACACACACAGAGTTACGCGCGCACGCGCGCGCGCGCGCGCACTCCCCCTTTTTCTTTCCATACCCCATCCCCTTAGTCACCTTCCATCCCACTCTTCCGAAGTTTGACCGTTCGTATTTCGTCCACAACCGTCAACTTCTCTTATTGGACAAACGTTCATCTACGAACACGAATGAACAGTATCACGTTTTCTTGTAAAACTGGTAACATGGTAACCATGTACCCTTTGAAGGCAGAAACAAACGTAGTGCCTTTGACTTTGGTAGAATGGTGATGGTTGCAGCAATAGCGACGGAGACGCACTGATGACGGTTCAGTGACCAACAACTTTGACGAAAATGGCGATTATGATGAAGGCGGCGGTGATGTAATAACTAAGTCTATTGGATGGCGACATGTAAAAACAATTTCTTTATAACCGAACAGGGATTAGATAAATCCCAGCAAACGAACACTGGTCATATACCGGGTCCCTTCGGATGAGGTCCCTACAGATGATCAGGTCGTGTGATTTCAGAGATACATTTTACAGATGCTAGAGGCTACAGTTCTCATGAGTTGGACAAGCAGTGTCAGTGATTTCATTGGCCATTCGACTGGCGAGAGAGACGAGACACCGGTGATAGATCGCCGGTATGTTGAGGCAAAACAGAATAGCTGACAGTCGTATGGTTCTCTGAATGGAGTATGAAAAGTATGAAATGCTTTCTGATTGGTACAGGAGGAGAAGTAGTGTCCTGTTGTTTTGGTGCATGAGGACACGAGAAGCAGTGACGTCCTATTGTTGGTGAATGAGAAGCAGAAGCGTCTGTCTATTGGCGCATGGGAAGAAGTGACGCCTCTTTGATTAGTACATTCAAAATGGATAATGTCCTCTGATTGGTGCATTAAAAATAGCAACGTTCTCTGATTGGTCCACGTAAAGATCACTCTTTTCATTCCCAAACAGCCATAAGAGCTAGAAGAGGTAGCCATAAGTGTTCCAAAAATTCGTCAAGCGCTCGTTTCGTTCTGCGTCTCGCCACTCGCTTCTCTATCCAAAATTAAACACAGGTCACTTGCAAACCCTTGCGTCTATGAAAGCATTGGTCACATTCCAACAAAGAAAACACACATCAGGCACCTACCGTTGCTATGGTGTTGTCCTGATAGTGGATCAGTTTGCTGGATTCCAAGTCGCACACAAACAGAGAAAACACACTTCACGTACCTGTTGTCTCTATGATGTTGTCCTGAAAGTAGATCAGACTGCTGGATTGCAGGTCACACACCGACAAAGAAAACACACTTCACGTACCTGCTGTCCCTATGATATTCTGACAATGGGTCAGACAGTCGGAGACCAGGTTATACTCCAGCAAAGAAAATACGATTTACGTACCCTCTATCCCTATGATGTTGTGCTGACAGTTGGCTTGGACTCCAGGTCATACATCAACAAAGAAAACACGATTTATGCGCCTCATCTACACGCGATGATGTCTTGACAATGTATTACACAGTTGGAGTCCAGGTCACACACCAACAAAGAAAACACGATTTATGCGCCTCATGTACACGCGATGATGTGTCTTGACAATGTATTAGACAGTTGAAGTCTGGGTTACACACCAACAAAGAAAACACGCTTCACCACCACCACCGCCACCACCACCACCATCACCACTACCACCGACAACAACAACAGCAACAACAACAACAACAACAAGAATGATTTACGTACCTAATCTACTATATGGTGTTCTCATGACAATATATTAGCCAGTATAGACTTCAGGTCCCACACCGTACCTGCTGTCCCTAGAACGTTGTCCCGACAATGAGTCAGAATGTTGGAGTCCAGGTCACACACCATCAAAGAAAACACGCTTAATGTATCTGCTGT
>CM031613.1:37369421-37374421 GCA_018398815.1 Conus ventricosus
GTCAAGTGAAATCGAGTCCCCCCACTGAATATAGTCCAGTCAAGCTGTACACCAAACGTCACGCGTGGGAAAAGGATAGTTAAGCATTTAGACTGGCACATTGTGGTGATACAAATGCCAAAATGGCTTTCTGAGAGAACTCGAAATGAGATTTTAAAAAGTAAAAATCTGCTGCCATAACCCCCCATCTCTCTCTCTCTCTCTCTCTCTCTCTCTCTCTCCTCTCTTTTCTTTTCTCTCTCTCTCTCTTCTCTCTCTCTCTTTTTCAACAGTTGGGGCATCCAGATAATCGAATGTACTCAACAAGAGAGGGGAGAGAGAAAAGAAAGGAGGAGAGAGAGAAGAGAGAGGGGAGAGAGGGGTGGAGAGAGGTTAGAAGTATGTGTTAGTTATCTTGTACATTTGTCGTTTACCTTGACAAGTTGAAATGATTCATGACAACGGCTAAACGTTTTGTTCCGCTTTAGCACATCGGGGTTAAATCGCCTAACCGCATGAACTCATCTAAAAATAGGGAAATATCTATTTTCAAAAAGAATAGTGGAGCTGTCAATCCCAAGTCACACGATCTGACGGGTTGTGGTATATAACACGTAGAAAGAACTGGTTTGCTCTTTTGAAACGAAAACCCGCATACAAGTTGACTCAACGTTATGGTTGTCGAGAAGTTCAAACGTGCGTAAAATGATTATATTGGTGGATTGCAGCGCGTCCATTTTAGGTGTTAACATCTTTGTGCATAGAACTGTATCCCGGAACGGAAATCTCAAACCTAGAATTATGTTCAGCTAGACGTTATTTGGCAAAACCAAAAACATGAAAATGTTTACTAGCATTCGACAAATATATATGAAACATTAGATTCGTTGTTATTTGTAAATGAATGGTATGTGAGGTTTACTTGCATTTAGCCAAAATGTATGAAGCATCCTATATTTGGTTATCTGATTTAAATTTAAAGGTGTGTGATCAAGCTCGAAACCGTCTTCAGATGGTCAGGTTTTCTTCGTATTCTTAAGTTCAAAATCAAAAGACGATGAAGAAAGGAAACTACTGAAGTAATGAATTCGGAAAAAAAAAATCAGTCAAACTGCAATCAAAGAGAAGAAAGAGCAAGCAGAGACAGACAAAATTGTGAATGAAAATGACAGACCAAGAGAGTGTGGTACATAATTGAAATGATTCTTTTCCCGCATCCTGTCTGTAGGTTTTATTTGGAACGATTTCAACTTTGTTCAGGTGTTGGTCTTAGGCTTGGCCCTGCATACCCGAAAATTTCCTATGCTGGCTTTTTTGGGAGAACATATCAAATTCTGTGTTGGACATTCCTTTCCACAATGTGACGCTTGACACTCAGCCACGATCCACCTTACGGTTAATGATGGTTAATTCAACAGGCCCACTAACTTTTGAAACCTAATCGAACCAATGTTTTAAACACAGTAATGGAAATTTATCGAAATCGTCATCATATTGTTCAAATCAAATTTTCGGTGAGTTTAGTTTATGTTTATGGACGCCATTGTGACACCATGGATGTGTGGGATTTCTTAGAGGACAGAGATGGCGGATGGACTGTCACGGTTCATAGGTTTGAATGTAGGTGTCCCCAAATGTCACGCCTGTGCCTCTGCATCTTGTCTCACGCGCGTGTGTTTCTTTTCTTCCACGTCTCTTCACGTTTATAAGCGCGGGTGGAAACGTACGTGTGTGTGTTGTGTGTGTGTGTGTGTGTGAGAGAGAGAGAGAGAGAGAGAGAGAGAGAGTCGGTCAACACTACGATGCTATTTGATGAGCCGACATGGTTTTTAATGAGGTTGGCGCATCAGCATGCTACTGAAAGAACCTTACACAATGACAAAGGTAACGCGCCCACAACGCTCTTTTCATCTTCATCTCCTCTCCTTCTTGCAATGAAGACTCTCTTTTCCCATACACGAAAAGCAAAGATTTAGCATCAATACAAGAGCAGAAAGAAAGAAAAACTTGACGAATTTCACAAATGTCAAGAACTGTCAATGTACAAAAATCATGGGTAGTAATAAACTGGAAATATACAAAAGAAGGGGTGATCAATTGATTTTGATAACACAAAAAATATCAAAGAGATGCACATCATGTACCAGTAAAAACACAATGCTCATGGCGTCTTCTCCACTGTGGCAAGGTTTTGCAAGATGAGTTTACATTTGACCCCTGAATTCTTTCCGCCTGGTGCGCGACTTCTGATAGGGCGTCTATCTCGGTATAAATATAGCACATGTAATCCTTGTTCCATTGCACATATGACTAGTAGAGGAACAATATTTTGAAGCCATTTCTTTCATGTATCATGTACGGGTAAGAGTAACCAAATTTCAAATGATATCGTGACTTTTTTCTCGTTTTGTTTTGCTTTGCTTTTTTGTTTGTTTGTTGGTTTTTGGTTTTTTTTAGGTCATGAGCCAATGGAGTAATGCTATACTGAGTGAAGTTCAAGATGAAATCGTGGTGGACGATCTATGCTAAAAAAAATCGCTCTTGAAGCATAAATACAAAAGACATTTTGATTAGTATAGTTACAGAGTACATGTTTGACTGTGAATAGTGCAGTTTAATTAGCATTTTCTCACAATACTACAATCTCTCAGAACAAGAGCGACTAATCAAATGATAAAGCATGTGTCTGGTCCCTACTTATCAAGCAACCATGCGTCACCGAATAATTCAAATACCATGACAATTCAATGTGCAGAAAAGTTACGTCACTGTAGCTGTGTACCCTTTTATTGGACGGTCCGGAGTTATGGCAGCTTGGGTAAAAAGCGGCTCCGACCTTCCGACTGAACAATTAAAACATGGCAGGCTGGTAAGGCTACACAGCTAGTCAGTATGTCAGGACTGAAAGAGTTAACTGCGTCTCTAAGTTCATCAGCGGCCTACTGCGAATTCACAACAGTGATCCCAGACTTCGTCATGAAAAATAAACCTCTACAGGGTCCAGCCACAGAGAGGCCAAACCTAAGCCTTGTTTCATTCTCTGAAGTGTCATTTTCAGTTTTCATTATCATTTTTTGTTTTGTTAATAAATCCAAATCGAAGTGATGGGTATGAAGATTAACTGAACTCGTGTCTCCCTATTCGTTGATTATATGTAATTCGTGCTTACAAATTGTTTAACTTCTGTCTGTCAAGCTGTAGCACGAGCTTTCTTGAGTGTAGAAGCGGGGTGAAATAACAGTATGAGCCATTCATGAGTACCTGGGACCATTCCGATAATAGGAACTCTTTCTGACGTGCCGAGAAGTTGCTCCTTCCACAACCAGTAAGAGAGAGGATGGAAGTAAGTTTTACTTTGAAGTTACCCCCTCTCATTAAGATGGGGACTCTCTCTCTCTCCTCTCTCTCTCTCTCTCTCTCTCTCTCTCTCTCTCTCTCTCTCTCTCTCTCTCTCTCTCTGCGTCCAACCCCTGGGAGACCTTACCTACTACTTGTAAATCGTCACAATGACAATGATGATAATGATGCTGTTGTTGTTGAAGATAATGATGACGTTGTTATTGTTGTTGATGATGGTAATGACGACGACGACGACGATGATGATGATGATGATGATGATGATGATGATGATGATGAATGTTTGTACGTCCGATCCACTCGAAAGTATGAAGTACACAGCTCTTCAGTATGATACACCAAGAAATAGATAAAAAGCAAAACAAGACGCTACATAGGAGTCACTATCATCAACACCCTCCCTCTATGAGTAGGACACACACACACACACACACACACACACACACACACACACACACACACACACACACACACACACACACAACACACACACACACGCACTGACGCCAATACCCGAACACACGTCGAAACCAGCCTACTACACGTTGACAACACACTACGACACAGGCGAGGAATATGCAAGCAGAGAGACTTACCCCAGAAAGGAATATCTTGAACACACTGTTTCTAAGGAAAGTGTGGTGAATGGGGGAACAATCAAGTGCTTACTTAACCCAGCTTTGCCCAGGGCTGATTTCCACCCTTTCACACTGTTTCCTTTCATTTCAGCTTTGCTCGTGGGCGAGGGTGAAGAGGAATGGGGGTGGGATGAGGTGAGGGGGGGGGGGTGGCGGTATAGGGAGGGAGGGGGCAGGGGGAGTGGCAAAAAGCAGGGATGATCGGGAGGGACCGGGGGAAGATGGCCGCGAAGAAGGGAGAAGGTACGGCAGAGAGTAGCAAAGGGCGAGGAGATGAGGGGGTGGGGGTTGAGGAGGAGGAGGTAATGTGGGGAATGGCGGGGTGGGGGAGGGGGGGAGAGGAAATCTGTGTTGAAAGTGGGGTGAAAGGGCATCTTAGCTGACAGCCATCACACTTGTAGGTTAAGAATTGTCAGACAGACAGAAGCCCAGACATGGATACTTTAAAACATAGATGAAGAATTCTCAGACAGACGGCAACCCTGGCACGGATATTTCAGCACATAGGTTAAGAATTCTCAGACAGACGGCAACCCAGGCACGAATATTTCAGCACATAGGTTAAGAATTCTCAGACAGACGGCAACCCAGGCACGGATATTTCAGCACATAGGTTAAGAATTCTCAGACAGACGGCAACCCAGGCACGGATATTTCAGTACATAGGTTAAGAATTCTCAGACAGACGGCAACCCAGGCACGGATATTTCAACACATAGGTTAAGATTTATCAGACAGACGGCAACCCAGGCACGGATATTTCAGCACATAGGTTAAGATTTATCAGACAGACGGCAACCCAGGCACGGATATTTAAGCACATAGGTTAAGAATTATCAGACAGACAGAAGGTCAGGCACGGATACTTTAGCATGTGCTCCAAAAATGCCCATTGCATGAACAGCCAAGGAGAGAGGTGTGGCCAACAGAGACAGCTCTAATGACGAAGCTCTACGACAGTCTACTAGAGCTGGAGGAAAACGGCACTATTCATCTCAAGGGCCGGGCTGACCGTGTAGACCAAGG
>CM031613.1:37394421-37404421 GCA_018398815.1 Conus ventricosus
TATCCCATCTCTGTGTGACCCGCTCTCTGTGTGTCCCTTTCTCTGTGTCCCATCTCTGTGTGTCCCTTTCTCTGTATCCCATCTCTGTGTGTCCCTTTCTCTGTATCCCATCTCTGTGTGACCCGCTCTCTGTGTCCCATCTCTGTGTGTCCCTTACTCTGTATCCCATCACTGTGTGTCCCTTTCTCTGTGTCCCATCTCTGTGTGTCCCATTCTCTGTGTCCCACCTCTGTGTGTCCCTTTCTCTCTGTATCCCATCTCTGTGTGACCCGCTCTCTGTGTGTCCTTTTCTCTGTGTCCCATCTCTGTGTGACCCGCTCTCTGTGTCCCATCTCTGTGTGTCCCTTCTCTGTGTCCCATCTCTGTGTGTCCCTTTCTCTGTATCCCATCTCTGTGTGACCCGCTCTCTGTGTGTCCCTTTCTCTGTGTCCCATCTCTGTGTGTCCCTTTCTCTCTGTCCCATCTCTGTGTGTCCCTTTCTCTGTATCCCATCTCTGTGTGTCCCTTTCTCTGTATCCCATCTCTGTGTGTCCCTTTCTCTGTGTCCCATCTCTGTGTGTCCCTTTCTCTGTGTCCCATCTCTGTGTGTCCCTTTCTCTGTGTCCCATCTCTGTGTGTCCCTTTCTCTGTATCCCATCTCTGTGTGACCCGCTCTCTGTGTGTCCCTTTCTCTGTGTCCCATCTCTGTGTGTCCTTTTCTCTGTGTCCCATCTCTATGTGTCCCTTTCTCTGTGTCCCATCTCTGTGTGTCCCTTTCTCTGTGTCCCATCTCTGTGTGACCCGCTCTCTGTGCGTCCCTTTCTCTGTGTCCCATCTCTGTGTGTCCCTTTCTCTGTGTCCCATCTCTGTGTGTCCCTTTCTCTGTGTCCCATCTCTGTGTGTCCCTTTCTCTGTGTCCCATCTCTGTGTGACCCGCTCTCTGTGTCCGATTTCTATGTGTCAAATCTCCATGTGCCCTCTCTCTGTAGTCCCATCTCTGTGTGACCCGCTCTCTGTGTCCAGTTTCTATGTGTCAAATCACCATGTGCCCTCTCTCTGTATCCCATCTTTGTGTGACCCGCTCTCTGTGTCCAGTTTCTATGTGTCAAATCTCCATGTGCCCTCTCTCTGTATCCCATCTTTGTGTGCCCCTTCCTTTGCTTCCCATCTCTTTGTGGCCTTCCCTTTGTGTCCCTTCTATGTGTGTCCCTTCCTTTGTTTCCCATCTCTTTGTGGCCTTCCCTTTGTGTCCCTTCTATGTGTGTTCCTTCCTTTGTTTCCCATCTCTTTGTGGCCTTCTCTTTGTGTCCCTTCTATGTGTGTCCCTTCCTTTGTTGAAAGAAAAAGAAACACCCGAAGGTGCTGGGGAGGACCCAGAAAAGCACCGTCCTCACCTGACTTTAGAGCAGTCCTGTACCACCCTTGGAGGCCTGCGCTGTGTTGACGATGGGTACAGGCACGCGCAGAACACTCCATTAAGATATCAAGGGACATAACTGCTCCTGAACAGAGGTAAATTAGACTACAGGATGCAACTCATAACAGCCTTAAAGTAGCATCCCCATGGGTGTACCAGCCCGTATTTCATGACTGCAGAGCCCACCGGCGAAAAACACACCCTCCAGCTGCCGAGCACACCCCACAGACCCAACCACCCCTGCCCACGGACAGATGAAGACGGTGCCACTCCAGACACAGCCAAGCTTTCGCCGTACGGTCTTATGTGCCCTCAAGAGAGAATCCAAAGTTGTAGTCTTTCCCACTGTCAACAGGACTTTCCCTGTGGTCAGTGGGTCTTTCCTCACCGTCACTGGACCTTTCTCCAGGGTCAGCCTAGTTAAGGCAAAGAAGAAAAAGAAACACCCGAAGGTGCTGGGGAGGACCCAGAAAAGCACCGTCCTCTTTGTGTGCCCCTTCCTTTGTTTCCCATCTCTTTGTGGCCTTCCCTTTGTGTCCCTTCTATGTGTGTCCCTTCCTTTGTTTCCCATCTCTTTGTGGCCTTCCCTTTGTGTCCCTTCTATGTGTGTCCCTTCCTTTGTTTCCCATCTCTTTGTGGCCTTCTCTTTGTGTCCCTTCTATGTGTGTCCCTTCCTTTGTTTCTCATCTCTTTGTGGCCTTCCCTTTGTGTCCCTTCCATGTGTGTCCCTTCCTTTGTTTCCCATCTCTTTGTGGCCTTCTCTTTGTGTCCCTTCTATGTGTGTGCCTTCCTTTGTTTCCCATCTCTTTGTGGCCTTCCCTTTGTGTCCCTTCTCTGTGTGTCCCTTTCTCTGATTCTCATCTTTATGTGCCCCCCTCTCTCTCTCTTTGTCCAGTCTGTGTGCGTCCCTTTTTCTGTGTCCCGTATCTATGTATCCCTCTCTCTCTCTGTGTCCCATCTGTGTGTGTCCCTTGCTCTGTTTTCATTTCTATATAACCCTCCCTCTGTGTCTCATCATTGTGTGTGCATCTCTGTCTGTCTCTCTCTCTTTCTCTGTCTCTCTGTCTCTGTGTCTCTGTCTGTCTGTCTGTCTGTCTGTCTCTCTCTCTCTCTCTCTCTCTCTCTCTCTCTCTCTCCTCTCTCTCTCTCTCTCTCTCTCTCTCTCTGTCACATCCGTGTTTGTTCCTTATTGTTCCTTGTTCTGCATCTCATCTCTCTGTGACCCACTTTCCGTGTCCCATCTCTACATGACCGTATCTCTGTGTCCTATCTCTTTGTCTCCATCTCTCTGTGTCCCATATGTGAGTGTCCTTTTCTCTGTGTCCCATTTCTGTGTGACCCTTCCGTGTGTGTCCCTTTCTGTTTCCCATCTCTAGGCGACCCTCTATCTGCGTCCCATGTCCACGTGTCCATCTCTGTGTGTCCTATCTATGCATGTCCCTTTCTTCGTGTCCCATCTCTCTCTCTCTCTCTCTCTCTCTCTCTCTCTCTCTCTCTCTCTCTCCTCTCTCTCTCTCTCTCTCTCTCTCTCTCTCTCTCTGTCGTAACTGCGTGAGTCCCTTTCACTGCTGCTCCTTTCTATGTACCTCCCCCTCTCTCTATCTCTCTCTATTCCATCTCTATGTTACCTTTCTCTCTGTCCCATCTGTGTGTGTCCTTTTCTCTGTGTTCCATTCTTTGTGACTCTCTGTGTCCCATGTCTATGTTTCCTATTTTCATGTTTCCCTCTCAGTGCTCCCCCTTAGTGTGTGTCCCGCTGTCTGTGGCCCATCTGTGTGTGCTCCTCTGTCTGTGTTTTAAGCCTGTGTGACCCTCTCACTGTGTCGCATCTCTGTATGTTCCTTTCTCTGTGTCACATCTTTGTGTGACATGATCTCCGTGTCTAGTCTCTGTGTCCCATGTCTGTATCCCATCTGTGTGTGTGCCTTTCTGTCTTTCATCTCTGTGTCAATCCTCTCTCTGTGTCCAGTCTCTGTGTGTCCAGCTGCCCGTGTCCCAACGGTGTGCATCCCTATCTTCATGTCCTATCTCTGTGTGACCCCCCTCCCCTCTCTCTGTCCCATTTTTCTGTCCCACTTTTTGTGTCCCATCTACGTGTGTCTCGTTCACTGATTCTCATTTTACGTGACCCTCTCTCTCTCTCTCTGTGTCCCATCTCTGTGCGTCCCATCTGTTTGTTCCTGTCTCTCTGTCCCATCTCTGTGTCCCATCTGTGTGTCCCTGTCTCTCTGTCCCATCTCTGTGTCCCATATGTGTGTCCCTGTGTCTCTGTCCCATCTCTGTGTGTCCCATCTGTGTGTCCCTGTCTTTCTGTCCCATCTGTGTGTCCCTGTCTCTCTGTCCCATCTCTGTGTCCCATCTGTGTGTCCCTGTCTCTCTGTCCCATCTATGTGTCCCTGTCTCTCTGTCCCATCTCTGTGTCCCATCTGTGTGTCCCTGTCTCTCTGTCCCATCTGTGTGTCCCTGTCTCTCTGTCCCATCTCTGTGTCCCTGTCTCTCTGTTCCATCTGTGTGTCCCTGTCTCTCTGTCCCATCTCTGTATCCCATCTGTGCGTCCCTGTCTCTCTGTCCCATCTATGTGTCCCTGTCTCTCTGTCCCATCTGTGTGTCCCTGTCTCTCTGTCCCATCTCTGTGTCCCATCTGTGTGCCCCTGTGTCTCTGTCCCATCTCTGTGTCCCTGTCTCTCTGTCCCATCTCTGTGTCCCATCTGTGTGTCCCCGTGTCTCTGTCCCATCTCTGTGTCCTTGTCTCTCTGTCCCATCTCTGTGTGTCCCATCTGTGTGTCTCTGTCTCTCTCTGTCCCATCTCTGTGTCCCATCTGTGTGTCTCTGTGTCTCTGTCCCATCTCTGTGTGTCCCATCTGTGTGTCCCTGTCTCTCTGTCCCATCTATGTGTCCCTGTCTCTCTGTCCCATCTCTGTGTGTCCCATCTGTGTGTCCCTGTCTCTCTGTCCCATCTCTGTGTGTCCCATCTCTGTGTCCCTGTCTCTCTGTCCCTTCTCTGTGTATCCCATCTGTGTGTCCCTGTCTCTCTGTCCCATCTCTGTGTGTCCCATCTGTGTGTCCCTGTCTCTCTGTCCCATCTCTGTGTGTCCCATCTGTGTGTCCCTTTCTCTCTGTCCCTTCTCTGTGTGTCCCATCTGTGTGTCCCTGTCTCTCTGTCCCATCTCTGTGTGTCCCATCTGTGTGTCCCTGTCTCTCTGTCCCATCTCTGTGTGTCCCATCTCTGTGTCCCTGTCTCTCTGTCCCATCTCTGTGTCCCATCTCTGTGTGTCCCTGTCTCTCTGTCCCATCTCTGTGTGTCCCATCTGTATGTCCCTGTGTCTCTGTCCCATCTCTGTGTGTCCCATCTGTGTGTCCCTGTCTCTCTCTGTCCCATCTCTGTGTGTCCACACCTTTATGTTCCTTTTCTCTGTCTTGTCTCTGCGTGTCCCTCTCTCTGTGTCCTATCTGCAAGTGTTCCTTTCTGCGTGTCCGATCTCTCTCTCTCTCTCTCTCTCTCTCTCTCATCTCTCTCTCCTCTCTCCTCTCTCTCTCTCTCTCTCTCTCTCTCTCTCTCTCTGTCTCTGTCTCTGTCTCTCTCTGTCTCTCTCTCTCTCTCTCTCCTCTCTCTCTCTCTCTCCTCTCTCTCTCTCTCTCTCTCTCTCTGTCCCATCTCTGTGTGTCCCATCTGTGTTTCCACACCTTTTTGTTCCCTCTCTCTGTCTTATCTCTGTGTGTCCTTCTCTCTCTGTCCTATCTACAAACGTTTCTTCGTGTCCGATCTCTCTCTCTCTCTCTCTCTCTCCTCTCTCTCCTCTCTCTCTCTCTCTCTCTCTCTCTCTCTCTCTGCCTCTAGATGTCTTCGTCGCCGCTTTGTGACTATAGGCCAATTTCTGTCTGCCTTTTCTCCCTCCCTATTGCAGTCTCTGTCTGTTCTGTCTCTTTCTGTCGTAGACTTCACCTGTCCTTTCCCTGCAGTCTCCATGTGTCATCTCTCTTTATCTTCCAGTCTCGAAGTCCTTATCTCCCTGTTTCTGTATTGTAGTCCCTGTTTGTCATGCATCAATGTACTGTTGTCTTTATCTGTCCAGTCTTTATAACATAATCGTCTCTATTATGTTCTGTCTGTGCATTTGACTCCCTGCTTCTCCTTTACATACTACAATCTCCATCTGCCCTGTCTCCATACATTCCACTCTCTGTCAGTCCTGCCTCTGCGTGTCACTGTCTCTATTTCTCTAAGTACTGTAGTCTCTGTCTGCCCTGTTTGCGAGGTTACCTCTGTATCTGAGCTGTCTGTATAGTACCTGTCTCTACCCACAGAAGTCACTACCTGTCCTGTCTTTGTGTGTTGTAGTCTCCGTCTCTTCTTTTTGTGCCCGGTCCCTGGCTGTATCTGTGCTGTCTATATAGTTACTGTCTCTCTCTGTCCTGTCTCTATGCAACGAAGCCTTCTTTCTGTCCTGTCTCTCTGTTTTCAAAACTCTGTCTGCCCTTTATGCATGGTCCATATCCATATCTGTCCTGCCTGTATGGTTCTTGTCTGTATTTGTGTTGTCTGTATTGTCCCGTTTTCTGTGCACTGTCTTGTGGCCGGTTTGGTCTGCCTCCGTAAGCGTCTCTCCCTTATGTGTCCTGTCTGTATGTAAGAGTCTCTGCATGTCATTGTCTCTGTGTATCGTGTCCTGACGTGCCCTGTCTCCATTGGTCCCTTCCCACTATGTCTCTATGTGCCTTAGCACACACACACACACACACACACACACACACACACACACACACACACACACACACACACACACACACACACACACACACACACACACACACACACACACACAGAGTCACTCACACACGCGCACACATGCACGCAAACACACACACACACACACACACACACACACACACACACACACACACACACACACACACACACACACACACACACACACACACACAAATGCTCACTCACACACACTCATTCACTCACTCACACACACACACACACACACACATACACGCATGCATGTATGAACGCACACACGCAAGTATTCACACACAATCGCAAGTATAGACATATAGAAAGGATCACACACAAACGCAAGTATAGACATATAGAAAGGGATGGGTAGGGATTGTATGGTGGGAATGAGAGTTAATGGTGAGGGAGGATGGTGGGGGAAGTGAGAGATAAGACTTTTCAGGTTTCAGTTGAATGTAATGTGAGTCTATACAACAGTACCATTTGCATGTGAAATTCATAAATGTGTTTTCCACTACCTTATTGTAAGCACAAGATGCATTTTAAAAATAATGGAGTTAGGGGAGAGGGTGTTGTCGGGTATCTTTAGAGGCACCAGTGTGAGCTTGAACTCATTTCCGTTTGTTTTTTTAAGGTCTTGACTGACCGCCCCATGTTTTTATTTCACATAAGCTCATTGCTGCCTTTTCTTTCTTTAATTCTGGTAGGCTTCTGTTAGGATTTTAAGGCAGTGAGTGGGAATTCAGGTGAATTGTGAGTGAGAGATGATCAGTCTTAGAATCTAAATGCTGTGCTTTGGGCTGTCATTTAGTGGGCCCTTGGTTTTTTATGCTTGACAAAGGTTTTACCAATAAACCGAAAATTTGCAATATGCTTATTGGGTGTTGGTGGTTTTTACTGTTCAATCTCTCTCCATTTTCGCCATCTTTCTTCTTGTCCTTCTTCTTCTTCTTCTTCTTCTTCTTCTTCTTCTTCTCCTTCTTCTTCTTTTTTCTTCTTCTTCTTCTTCGTCTTCTTCTTCTTCTTCTTCTTCTTCTTCTGCCGTCCATTTCTTTTTCTTTTCGAAAAACCTGTTCGACGGAGACGTGACGTATCAGATGAACGATGCGGTGGGTGATTCACAAGCACAATACCCCTTTCATGAGTAACAAACCCCTCACTGAAGCCATTCAGCATGTGACAAAGTTTTGGCCGGTTGCCGTGCAAGACAGAGATGGGGCGATCTATACAAAGGCAACTGTCAGGGCGAGATACTGCCTGAAGAACAGCATGTCATACGTCCCTGTCTAAATAAATATACCTGTCTCTATATGTCCCTATGTCAATGTGTTACTATCTCTGTAAGTCCCTGTTTACACATAACCCTGTCTGCGTATATCCCTGTCTCTGTATGTTCCTGTCTCTTTGTATCCTAACCTGTGTATGTCCCAGTCTCTATGTGGCCTTGTCGCTGTATTTTCCTGTCTCTACATGTCCTAGTCTCTATCTATCCCCGTTGCTATGGCCTTGTCTCTGGAAATTACCGTCTAGATATGTGTCTGATAACATAATTATATCCCTGTCTCTACGTGTCATCGTCTAGACATGTGTCTGATAACATAATTATATCCCTGTCTCTACGTGTCCCTGTCCCTATCAGCCTCTTTCTGTCTGTGTCCCTGTCTCTGTACCCTTGTCTTTTTGTGCCCTGTCTCTATGTCGTCCTGTTTATCTCTATGTCCCAGTATCTCTGTGTCTCTGTCTCTATGTGTTCCTGTCTCTCTGTATCCCCCTGTCTTCATGAAGCTGTCTTTATGTCCCTTTCTCTTTGTCTTTGTCTCTGTGTGTCCCTGTTTTTATAGTATGTGGCCTTATCTTTATGTGTCTGTTCGTTCGTTCGTACTTCTGTTTAACGTCTGTTCACTTTGAGTGATATTAGACGTTTATGTGTCTGTCTCTGTTGATATGTGTGCCTGTCATTGTCTTTGTGTGTGCTTGCCTCTGAGTATCCATTTCTTTATGTGATCCTGTGTCTGTGTGTCCTGTCTCTTTGTGTCTCTGTGTGCCCCTGTCAGTACGTCTTCCCGTCTGTATGTATCACTGTCTGTATATATCACTGTCTGTAAGTGTCACTTTCTGTATGTATCGCTGTCTGTATGTATCACTGTCTGTAAGTGTCACTTTCTGTATGTATCGCTGTCTGTATGTATCACTGTCTCTATGTGTCCCTGTCTCTGTATGGCCCTGTCTCTGTCCCCCTCTCTCAATATGTCCTTGTCATTGTGTGAACCTTTATCTGTGTGTCTCTGTCTCTATGTGCCTCTGTCGCTACTGTATGTCTCTTTCTCTCTCTGTCCCTGTCTCTATGTATTTCTGTCTACATGTGTCCTTGTTTCGAAGTATCTCTGTTTGTAGTTGTCCTCATCACTATATGTCCTGTCTCTATGTGCCTTGCCTCTGTGTGTCTTGTCTCTATGTGTCTCAGTTGAAATGAAGGTCACATGCATTAGGAATGCCGCTTCAGTGCAAAGAACTGAAATGAAAAGAATGAAAGAAAGAAAGAAAGAAAGAAAAGAAAGAAAGAAAGAAAAAAGATAAGAAAAGAAAAGAAACTCGGGTATTTTCTCAGAAACACACATAGAGTTAACAGGATTTCTGGTATAGGAACGCGATTTTTTTAAACGTAAAGATCAAGGCTAAACATTGATGATATCAAGCACGTTTTAGTACCTAAATATCAACACTAAAAGAAGCTAAGTTTCTCTTGCTAAAAACAACAACAACAACAACAAGCAAACAAAGCACACACACTCGCGCGCGCGCACACGCACACACACACACTCTCTCTCTCTCTCTCTCTCTCTCTCTCTCTCTCTCTCTCTCTCTCTCTCTCTCTCTCTCCCTCTCTCTCTCTTTATCTCACTCTCTTTGTCACACACACACACACACACACACACACACACACACACACACATACACACACACACACACAGCGCGTGCGCGCGCGCAAAACAAGAACCGTTGTTTTTGTTTACTAGAAAAGCAACCAGTTTCACAGAAAAAAGTATGCCGTCGATCTGGCGTATCAGCCTAGTGTAAGAATTTTGTCTGGACGTTAAATATGAATTAAGCAACCACCACCACCACCCTTCAAAAGGGAACAACGGCTCATCGCCTCACCACCGTAGAAATGCAACCGACCGAAAAGCCCAAACAACTCACGGCTAACCATCACTCGTCACTTCCGTGAGAGTCTCCGGTAGCCACCAGTGGACTCATTCATTCGCTCACCCACTAACTCAGTCACTCAGGGCAGAGGTCAAGGACACGACCCCTGTGCAGGACAGACACGTGGCAAACGTGTGAACAAGGTCTGTCACGTCACAGACGTACATTGTTGCACACGTTACAAGCACAAACTGACTTGTCTCTATACAGTTAGCCTACCGGTTTCGCTTCAGAGCCCTGTGTAGTGTTTCCTAGACGCTCTTAATGATACTGGAGAAAGAGAAGGATGTAAAGGCTTTGAACTTACACATGTGAACTAACACATGTAAGGAGACTGTTGATCATGGTTAAACTCTTCAGAGTGTGCACGTGCGAATCTGTGTGTCTGTCTGTCTCGCTCTGTCTTTCTCTCACTCACTCACAAACACACACACACACACACACACACACACACACACACACACACACACACACACACACACACACACGCACGCGCGCCGCGCGCGCATACACACACACACACACACACACACACACACACACACATACACACACACACACACACACACACACACACACACACACACACACACACACACACACACACACACACACACACACACACACGAACACGCACATACGTACCACATCCA
>CM031613.1:37416921-37439421 GCA_018398815.1 Conus ventricosus
GTCACACTGACCATCACTCCATTGATACCTGTCACACTGACCATCACTCCATTGATACCTGTCACACTGACCATCACTCCATTGATACCTGTCACACTGACCATCACTCCATTGATACCTGACATGACATACTCATGTCTGTCACACTGCCCATCACTCCATTGATACCTGTCACACTGACCATCACTCCATTGATACCTGTCACACTGACCATCACTCCATTGATACCTGTCACACTGACATCACTCATTGATACCTGTCACACTGACCATCACTCCATTGATACCTGTCACACTGACCATCACTCCATTGATACCTGTCACACTGACCATCACCACTTGTCTGCCCTAGCTCGTCACACCCTTGACAAATCTGTATCCTCCTTCAAAAACGTCCCCACGGCCACCCTTGAGGACAAAAAGCACAAGATGAAGACCCTTGATGCTGCGAGATCGAACCCTGATCCGACCGTTACCTTAGCTGTGGCGGCCGGGCCTGCCTGTTCTGCACTGCTGTAGTCGAAGTGGGCCACTTCTTCCATAATCTTGTCCGCGAGCCAAGCGTATATATTTCGATTGAAGCTTCTGAGCTCGCAGGTTTTTTCCCACTCCATGAAGAAAGGAAATTAAGTTCTGTGAAATATGTTATTAAATGTATTGCTGTGGAAGACTCTGAGGAACTGAATGTTACATCTGACATTATTTTCTGAAAAATACACAGAAAAATTCACTACTGATTTGGAAGAAAACTTTGGTAATCATATGAAAGTCGACACTGCCGGGTTCTATTCTGGATGACAAGTGCAGGATTTACATTTGTGATTCCAGATTACAACTATATAACTTAGAACACGGACATTCATTGATGCAGCTGAGTTGATCGTTATTTTAATTATATCACATTATGTGGTTCATTCGCGCTAATGACAATCTTTAATATCCTGATACGGAGGCCTTGCCTTTCTTTTTCAGAACTCTCTCTCTCTCTCTCTCTCTCTCTCTCTCTCTCTCCTCTCTCTCTCTCTCTCCTCTCTCTCTCTCTCTCTCTCTCTCTCTCTCTCTCTCTCTCCACAGTGAATCTATCTTTCCTTTGCAAAACTGTTTGTTTAATGTAGGTTTAAACCTTTCTCTGAATCTCTATCGTACTTTCATGAACTTCGTCTGTATCTGCAGCCTACCGCCCACCAAAAAGAACATGTCGCAGGATCTTACTCTTTTAAGAAATCCAACTGTCATTTTCTTTACAGTGATCTTCATCCCTATATTACTGGTAATCATTTCTGGTGACTTTAACACTCACAATAAAAACAACACAGCTGCAAATACGTGCTTGATTTGTTACATGTTAATGAGCACCAGCATGTGCATGGTCATATTCTAGATCTACCGTTGTATTCTAGCCGTCCTAATCTTGTTATTCACTTATCAACGTCCTCTGTTCATGTTTTGTACGATGGAGTGAGATACTTAGTATACAATATTCCTATGCGGAATGAGGATATAAGAAGCATCAGTCACCACCACAATACCATCAGCACAACCTGAGGAGGAATTAACAGTAATTAGTGCGGCAGAGCGAGAGAGAGAGAGAGAGAGAGAGAGAGAGAGAGAGAGAGAGAGAGAGAGAGAGACAGACAGACAGACAGACAGACAGACAGACAGACAGACAAACAGATAGGCAGGCAGACAGATAGGCAGACATACAGGGCAGAGAGTCGGAGACGGCCAGGCATTATCTTGTGGCAAGGGGAATCAATACAGTATGGCAGATTGAGAGTACCTGTGTATCGTGTTTGATTAATTCCCTTGGACCGTTGGTTTCCGAGAGAGAGACAGAGAGAGAGAGAGAGAGAGAGAGAGAGAGAGAGAGAGAGAGAGAGAGAGAGAGACAGATAGAGAGTGAGAGCGAGAGAGAGAGAGAGAACTCGTGAACTCATGACTTTAATGTGAGGCCTCCAACCTATCCACATGAGACACGTAACATGAAATTGTTTATACTATTGAAAATGAATGATTTATTTAGTAAAATTTTCAAAAGGAAGGACGCTCATTTGTCGATAACAAAATAACAAACTTAGGAGAGAGAGAGAGAGAGAGAGAGAGAGAGAGAGAGAGAGAGAGAGAGAGAGAGAGAGAGAGAGGAGAGAGACAGATAGAGAGTGAGAGCGAGAGAGAGAGAGAGAACTCGTGAACTCATGACTTTAATGTGAGGCCTCCAACCTATCCACATGAGACACGTAACATGAAATTGTTTATACTATTGAAAATGAATGATTTATTTAGTAAAATTTTCAAAAGGAAGGACGCTCATTTGTCGATAACAAAATAACAAACTTAGGAGAGAGAGAGAGAGAGAGAGAGAGAGAGAGAGAGAGAGAGAGAGAGAGAGAGATTTTATTTTTATATGCCTTGGCTCCTCAGAAGGAGGATGTGCAGAAAACAAAAGTAAACCGCATTACGAAATAAATACTTATGATTGCATTGCACAGGTGAGAGAGAGAGAGAGAGAGAGAGAGAGAGAGAGAGAGAGACAGACAGACAGACAGACAGACAGACAGACAGACAGACAGACAAACAGATAGGCAGGCAGACAGATAGGCAGACATACAGGGCAGAGAGTCGGAGACGGCCAGGCATTATCTTGTGGCAAGGGGAATCAATACAGTATGGCAGATTGAGAGTACCTGTGTATCGTGTTTGATTAATTCCCTTGGACCGTTGGTTTCCGAGAGAGAGAGAGAGAGAGAGAGAGAGAGAGAGAGAGAGAGAGAGAGAGAGAAGAGAGAGAGAGAGAAGAGAGAACTCGTGAACTCGTGACTTTAATGTGAGGCCTCCAACCTATCCACATGAGACACGTAACATGAAATTGTTTATGCTATTGAAAATGAATGATTTATGTAGTAAAATTTTCAAGAGGAAGGACGCTCATTTGGCGATAACAAAATAACAAACTTAGGAGAGAGAGAGAGAGAGAGAGAGAGAGGAGAGAGAGAGAGAGAGAGATATTTTATTTTTATATGCCTTGGCTCCTCAGAAGGAGGATGTGCAGAAAACAAAAGTAAACCGCATTACGAAATAAATACTTATGATTGCATTGCACAGGTAAGAGAGAGAGAGAGAGAGAGAGAGAGAAGAGAGAGAGAGAGAGAGAGAGAGAGAGAGAGAGAGGAGGAGGAGGAGGCAGGCAGCCAGACTATGTCAAGATCAGGGAATGTACTACGGTACCGACATATTGGAAGTACTGATGTATTCTATTAGATTACTCCCCTTTGACAGGTGAGAGAGAGAGAGAGAGAGAGAGAGAGAGAGAGAGAGAGAGAGAGAGAGAAGAGAGAGAGGACAGAGAGAGAGAGAGAGAGAGAGAGAGAGAGAGAGAGAGAGAGAGAGAGAGACCAGGCAGCCAGACTATGTCAAGATAAGGGAATGCACTGCAATATTGACATATTGGAAGTACTTACGTATCATGCTAGATTACTCCCCTTTGATCGTTCGTTAACTACTGAGAGAGAGAGAGAGAGAGAGAGAGAGAGAGAGGAGAGAGAGAGAGAGAGAGAGAGAGAGAGAGAGAGAGAGAGAGAGAATAACTAACTGTATGATTAATTGACTGATTTATTGATCAGTTTTCTTCCCAAGAGTCTTGGAAAGGGACGTTTTTTTCACATTCATTCATTCGTTCATTCATTCATTCATTCTTTTTCTTCTTCTTCTTTTGTTTTCGCTTGTCCCATCAGGGACTACGAACATACACGAACACCGTCACACTACATGTACTATGATTATACGTCATTTAAACTGATTACAAGAAGAACAGTAATAATAAGAAGAGAAATATTGCACACACACACACACACACACACACACACACACACACACACACACACACACACACACACACAAAGAGAGAGAGACACAGAGAGAGAGAGAGAGAGAGAGAGAGAGAGAGAGAGAGAGAGAGAGGAGAGAGAGAGAGAGAGTGAGAGAGAGAGAGAAAGAGAGGGAGGGAGGGAGTAATAAGGGGAATCAATACAACACTGGCACATTGAGAATAACAGTGTCTCATACTTTACTATTCCCATTTGACCCTTTATGGGAGAGACTCAAGACTCAAAAACTTTATTACTCAAGGATAGAGATTTTAGGCAGTGCCTATTCTTACAATCTGTCCTTGCTATTCTACAACATTCAACTAAACACACTGCACATATTAATAATGGCAGAAACAATGAAGAATATAGCAACATTATAATAATAACAATAACAATAGTAATAAGAATAATAATGATAAAAAACAAACTCCATTACAAAATTACACAAACATAATCAGAGACGTACGCGCGCGCTCACATGCACGCACACGCCCACACATACACGCACGCACGCGTACACCCACACACCACCCCACCCACCCACCCACACACACATACATACACATTTTCATCAGCTAATATAGAGGCAAGCATAAAAGTAGGGCGTTGAGACTATGATCAAAAGGTTAGATTTATTGTTCAAGTAAATGTTTATGTATTGCTGATTTGAAGGACGGCAGTGATTGACATGTTTTGGCAGACGGAGGAAGAGAGTTCCACACAGATGGACCAAAAAATGCAAAACTAGATTTGAACAAATCAATGCGGACACGTGGTAAAATGTAATTATTTGAATCATATCGCGTTGTTGCCATTTGGATAAACTCAGCAAGATATGTTGGCGCCATGTTTGCATGGACTTTAAACATTAGTACTGCCTTATTATAAGCTAGTCACAAAAAGTTAAGGGCCAGACAGAAAAACTCTCACCAAAATAAAACGACATAACGCACAGGAAAACAGCTTATACCGTATTTTATTTCATGTCTTTAGCTTTCATGTCAATGCCATTGCAATTGTGTCAATTTAATTTTTCTGGACAAAATCAAGGATCAAACATCATAACCCCTCTTTTTGAAAATCACAAAATTGACAATTCACAAGAAAGTTTATTGAAAAGCTTCAGTAGTGCGTATGTCCGCCATTTGCACCCACACATTCCACGCATCTAGGCCTCATGGACTGGATCAGAGTCACAAGGGTCTGTTGAGGCATGGCGTTCCACGCCTGCAGCAGAAATTGGAACAGTTGGTGGAGGTCAACAGGAGGAGGGTGGTTGTCGTGGACGCGGCGTTCCAGATGGTCCCAAAAGTTCTCAATAGGGTTCAAATCAGGCGAACGCGATGGCCAGTCCAGTCGTGGAACCTGCTGCTGCCTCAGGTAGTCGTTCACCACACGGGCGCGGTGTGGAGTGGCGTTGTCGTCCATGAGGGTGGCACCGGGTCCCATGGCTTGCAGAGTGGGGATAATCAACGGCCTCACGATTTCATCTCTGTACCTTACGCCAGTAAGTCTGCCTGGCACAAGGTGAAGGGGTGTCCTGCCATGAAGGTGGATGCCTCCCCATACCATCAGGGAGCCGCCTCCATAGCGATCGTGCTCACGAACACAGCCATCAGCAAGCCTCTCCCCTGGACGACGCCAGACGCGTACCCGGCCATCATTTCGGGACAGGGAGAATCTTGACTCATCGGTGAAGAGGATGGTGCTCCATTACTGCCTCGTCCATCGCTGATGACGTCGACACCATCTCCTTCTGGCCTGTCGATGGTGCTGTGTTAGTGGGAGACGGACGGCGGGCCTTCTTGAGCGGAGGTTGAAACTGTGAAGGCGACCTCGGACGGTCTGGCGACTTAAGTTGATGTTAGTCGTTCTTCTCAGCTCCTGTCTCAGAGTGGTTGCATTGATGGTTCTGCTGCGGACTGCTGTCAGCATCAAGTAGCGATCGTCTTGCCCGTTGGTGATTCTTGGCCGCCCTGAGCGTGGTCATTCCTCGGCTCTTCCAGTGTCTTGGTATCGGTTGGTGAAGGCGTTGAATGACTGAGTGGCTCACTCCCAGACGTCTTGCCACCTCTCTTCCAGAAATGCCATCTTGGAGCCATCCCAGAGCCCGGCCGCGATCTAGTGTTGACAGTTTTCGTCTTGGAGGCATGGTTATTGCAGCCCCGATTAGCGGTCATTTTATACCCACCGCAGGCAAATTGTCATTGAAAAGTGTTCAACACAGGCAGGCCTTGCACGTGCACTGTGCCGATTTCTCAATTCAAAGCTGCTGTGTAATCTGCACCTGGTCAAACTTCATGCATTATTCACGGATTTTTGGTGTTTTGGCTGAGCGCATATTCTCGACCCGAAAAATGCGTCGTCTGAAAGATTATTTCAGTCATACAGTGTGGTGTGTGAGCTGTCAGAATAGCTCAGAATGAAACACGCTGCGCTTTGTTTTACGAGCATTCAGACCCATTACTTAGAGTACCCCAAAATCTAAGGCGGCCCTTAACTTTTTGTGACTAGCTTAGGTCAGTTGGCTCTGCAGTGGTAACATCATTAGTTTTGCGAATTTGCCCGTGGTTGATAGAAACTTGAAGAGAGAGAGAGAGAGAGAGAGAGAGAGAGAGAGAGAGAGAGAAGAGAGAGAGAGGGGGGGAGGATGAGGGGGGAATGGACAGGAGGATGATGGGATGGGGAGCAGCTACACAGCAACTTATAATAATGGGAGGCAATACTGTGTTGGCATGTTCAGAGTGCCAGTGTGTCATGCATGATTATTTCCCTTTGTCCATAGATTCGCATAAAACAAGACCGATTTTGAAAGCAAAGCGGGAGAGAAAGAATTGGTGGTGGTGAGGTACGTGTCTCTCCGTTACTGAACTCTGTCGGCTGGTCTTGGAAAGGGCATGATAGTGAGATACATGTCCATCTTTCTCTTTAACAAGCATAATGGTCTTCGACTGGGAGTCTCTGTCGGCTGGTCTTGGAAAGGGCATGATAGTGAGATACATGTCCATCTTTCTCTTTAACAAGCATAATGGTCTTCGACTGGGAGTCTCTGTCGGCTGGTCTTGGAAAGGGCATGATAGTGAGATACATGTCCATCTTTCTCTTTAACAAGCATAATGGTCTTCGACTGGGAGTCTCTGTCGGCTGGTCTTGGAAAGGGCATGATAGTGAGATACATGTCCATCTTTCTCTTTAACAAGCATAATGGTCTTCGACTGGGAGTCTCTGTCGGCTGGTCTTGAAAAGGGCATGATAGTGAGATACATGTCCATCTTTCTCTTTAACAAGCATAATGGTCTTCGACTGGGAGTCTCTGTCGGCTGGTCTTGGAAAGGGCATGATAGTGAGATACATGTCCATCTTTCTCTTTAACAAGCATAATGGTCTTCGACTGGGAGTCATGGAGAGATACATGCACACCCCCCCCCCCCCCCCACTCACCTCGTGGAATGGACGTGCACAGACTGTACCCTGTAGAATTGTCTTGGACAGGATGTGATGGTGAGAAACATGTCCACTCGCCATTGTGGCCTGCAGAATTGTCTTGGACAGGGTGTTATGGTGCAATACATGTCCATCCCCCCCCTCCCCCCCCCCCCCCCCCCCCCCCCCCCCCCCCCCCACTGTATCCGGTCGAATTGTCTTGGGCAAGGTGTTATGGTGAAATACATGTACATACATGTCCATCCTCCACTGTACCCTGTAGAATTGTCTTGTACAAGGTGTTATGGTGAGACACATGTCCATCCTCCCATCTATACTCTGTGGAATTGTCTTGGACAGATTGTTATGGTGGTATACATGTCCATTCCCCACAGTGCCCTGTAGAATTGTCTTGGACAGGATATTATGGTGGGACACATGTCCACCTCTTACTGTGCCCTGTAGAATTGTCTTGGACAAGATATATGGGCGAGATACATGTCCACCCCCCATTGTACCTTGTAAAATTCTCTTTGACGAGGTGTTTTAGTAAAATACATAACCATCCTCCACTGTATCCTGCATAATTATCTTGCACTGTGTGTTATGGTGGGACACATGTCCATATTCTTTCTTTCCTTTTAAAATTGTCTTGGACAGGGTGGTAAGGTGGGATACATGCCCACCCTACACCGTATCTTGTGGAACTGTCTTGGAAGGGGCGTAATGGAGGATAGATTCCTACCCACCCTCTCTGTATCATCTAAACAGCGTTGGACGAACACTATGTTGAGACACACGTTAAGCTCCCATGTACACTAGAGAACGGGGAAATACCAATCCTGGGCACTTCCGCCCTCACCCAGTTTGGGGGCGAAAGTAACCCAGGATTGGTATTTCCCCGTTCTCTGACAAGTAAGACTTCAATAACCAAAAAATAACGATTATTACAAACAACTTTACTGTGTAGGGTTACCCGTTTCAATACTAATTTTCTAAACTTTTCAGATTTCAGTTTTTGTTTAATCCTGTGTTTTTCCTGGTCATTTTCAATAACATCATTTTCGCGCAAACATTCTTCAAATGAGTCTCTGTCTTTCATGTGAAATAACACTACAGTCTTTAACTGTTCTCTAAAGTCTTTTAAAACTGAGTTATATTTTTGGCATAAATCCACACACTTATCCTAGCATGCCTTCCGCTGAAAGCTAGTTTTGACAAAGTGTTTCTCTTTTAACTATGTCTTTTTCTGCCGAACGTCATCTATAATAAATAGTGTCTGCGTTCCTTCAAACAGTCTTTTTAAAACTGTTCTAAACACTCACTCAGTTTATTGTAGGATTAACTAAATATTGTCATCATCTGTCCATATAAACCTTCTATCATGATATGCTTTTTTCCCATTTAAGTGTTGGACAAAAAACCACAATATGTTTAAAAAATTTATAGCGAAAAAACTGTTTGTAACAGGTCGAGGATAAATATTGTTTTCCACAACCAGTCTGCCCACAAATCATGGAAATGAGGAGTTTTTGTCATAAAGTTTAACTGCTCCATAGTTTTATAACAGAGTTTAATCTAATCCATTTATTATTTTTATCATACTCTCCGTCAAACTTGTTCAGTGTAAAAAAACCCCTATGGGGCCTAAATGCTTTAAGTTAATCCAATTCAGTTCGTAAGATTGTTTCTATTTAGCCCTAATATTGATTGTTGCTTGTTGTTAGGGACCTTAAATATCCTCGCCATTGTGAAGAATGACGACGGTAACTTTAAGTTTTTTAAACGTCTAAGTTTTGCCAGCTAATTAGAATTCCTTTTAGAAGGACGTCACTAACGCCCAAAACCCCCTTTCCCTCCCCTTATCTTTTAAGACAGAAATTTCAAATATCATTGTGACGCATCTCCTAATTTTTTTTTGCGGAATGAACTGAAATTTTGTAGAAGCATCCTTTAAAACCGTTTCTCTTCTGTGGAGGATGTACTGTTTATTCCCTTTACGGCTTTATTTCAATCTCTTTCCGACTATTGTCGTCTGGCATAAGATTACATGTAAAGGCCAGGGGTTGAATGCTTTTCTAAAAACTTTTTTGATGGCTAAAAATATGAAAATGGGCTTATAAATTTTCAAATTTTATTTCCCATTCTAAATATGGTTCTAAGTGCCATTTGAGGTCAGGTTTTCGAACTATTTTATATTCATAGGGCCCAAACATTATTTGCCTCTAGATTGCGAAGGTGTTCTAGTTTAGGAAACTTTTTGCTGTCGCCAACCTCTTTGCGTTTATAATCACCATCTTTAGTGTACTCAAAACCTTTACAAAGTGCCTATTTCACCATTCTGTTCAAAGCCCGCAACGTCTGCAAGGTTTTTTAATTCTAAGGTTATACCCCTAAACAGGCGCAAATGTAACTCCCGGTTTTTTCTGGCCCACGCGACATTTTTAGTACAGTTTATTATTTTTTTTCCCAAAAAAAAATGTGTAGGTTATTGCTTTTTCACAACTTTCCTGCTTTGTCTGCAATTTTTATATTAAATGATCCAACCCTCCACAAACTAATCTTTTAAACTGTAAATTAGGGAATTGTAAAATTTTCATAATAGCAATATGCAGCTTTCCCCGCCGGTAAAGCTCTTAAAACATTTGAGGGCCTTCCTCATATAAGTTTTCATCAGTGCTAGCTCATCCAAATGAACAAAAAGTAATGAATGTATGCAAGATCGAGCGGATTTTCCCCTTAAAAGTAGTTTTGTTTGGCGCAACAAAAAATCTTTTAGTGACCTGGTGTCAACTTTAAAGCCTAACATTTTAGCTAGCTCTTTATCAAATAAGTAATTGTTTTTTCAGGTTCGAATGTTAATATTGTTTTTAGATTTGCATTGTTAAGTTTGAGAGTAATGCTGAATTTACTCATTGCTTCTTTTAGTGAGCAAAACCGTAATAACCATCAGGTATTTTTAACTGGTTAGCTTTGACCCCCACAACTTTTGTAATCTTATTATTCCCCTTGGTTTCGTTATATTAAACCCTCGACTTTGTAAAATATTTCATGGAGCGCGACCGTTTTGGCCCGCAATTGTTATAAATTTAGCATGTTCTAAAAACGAAGGGCGGTCTTGAGTGTTATTTTTTCAACATTTTTTAAAACAAATTAAAAATGAGCGCATTCAAATATACTGGCGCAAAATATTCTGTTGGGGCCGCACTACAATCTTAAAAATATAACAACTGACACCCTTGACATTGCTGTGGCCCGGGACTGCCTCTTTTCAAAAAAGGTGAGTACTCCATTGAAGAGCTATTTTAAACCCCCCTATTGAAAACGAGCACATCCAGAAAGCGTGGTTTTAGTCATCCGATGCAGTTTTTATCAGAACCAGTTAAACTTTGCTGTGTCTTGTGCATCAACTGGGTGTGGAGTGTCGTATGCTGATCATTTAAATCACCATGATCCTTTGGTGAGGTCAGTGTACAGATTCATTTTTATTACACCTTCAGACGTATTTTGTCTGAATGCAAGCGCCTTTTACCAAAGACAACCATTTAAATCCATCAGCAACAAATAGACATGAAAGGCTTTTGAAAGGATCTGTAACGAATTCAATATTAACATCAAGACAGACTTTAGACAAAAGTTGGTTTCTTAATCAGGGCCCTAGGCGTCATTTATTTTCAGGGCACGCACAGAAGTATAACTTTGACTGGCGTTCTTTTCAAAATTGTTCAGCCCTGGTCCATAGAGCAAGAGCATAAAACGCATGGACAACATTTATCTTAGACGCTTCTAAGGCCTAACTAGGGGCGGGAATAGAACGAATAAACGACTCTATTCGTACTTACGTTTGGTGTTTGCTAGGTTCGCAAGCACAGGCAAGTCGACAAAACTGATCCTTCTACTGGCTTTGACGCACAAAAACAATACTTAGCAAATTTGAGACGCTATTAATTTACAGTTGATTTACCTTCAAGTATTCAAAGGTACCAACTTTGTTTTACAATACGCAAGATCGAAAGTAGACTTTGCCGTTGGCACTGGTTTTACTTGCTGCCTTCTGACCTCAGACTCCAGGTAGGAATAATAAAAAAATTTATAATAATGAAATTCTTATAGCAGGCAAAGAACAGAAGGTTGGGAAAAACGCATAAATTCTGAGCTAGTAATATTACAAACAATAAAAGAACCCCCAAAGATTAAGTCATCCAATCCCCGAAGTCCAAACCCCAAAGTCATTGAAGACTCAGCAAAGCTCGCGGACCTGTTCGCGATGACCATGAATATGAAAGACAGCGTTGTTCTTGGATTAACTGGCATAGGATTTCTTGGTCTTTATCTTACTAAAATAGTAACCAACTATTACAAGAACTAATGTCCATAAGTGCTCAGCCATAAAGCCAACTACTTTTCTTGCGTAGACAAAAACCAGCTAACAATACCTCCCAATATACCAGGTAAAGAGTCTATAGCTTTACCAGCTAATTTTTTTTAATAAACTCGCAAGATGATCAAGCTGTTTTTTTTACCTGATTTATTAGGTGGAGGCGATGGCGGCGGAGGTAATGAACTTTGACCACCGCCGCCTGTAATAGCCATCACCAGTGTACTTATTGCAAATCCTAAGGCTGTTATAAAAGCTTGCTAATGTGAATCCTGCTCTCTAAACAATGTTCTTATTCGTTCTGCTAGCGTTGCGTTTCATATAACATTTTTTCGATAGTTTCTCTTATTCTATTCACTTGAGTTTGTAATAGGTCTCGGTTAGCAGTCGTCACTTCTAGTCTTGCTGATCTCTCTTGTTCAAAATCTTTTAGTCTTTGGGTTATTCTTTCTTTAATATCAGGCCTAAGTTGGCGTCATCAGCCTCAAACGAGTTTTTCTTTTTCTCTTTTTATATGCCCATCTAGTTCACCAGTTTTGTAAATTGTTTTTTAATTCGCCTCTGATGGTTCTTAAAGTACGATCAAGGGCTAATAATTCCGCATAGGCAATGGGGAATCATTAATTGTTTTTAACGCTGTTTCTTCTGGGAAAAAAATGGTTTCTGCTTCTAATTGTATTTATTAATTCGCTGCTGATTGATTTAAATTTTTTAAATTCATGTTTTGCATTTGGTTTTCTGTCGGGAGTTTTTGCAGTGTGTTTTGAAGTTTAGAAACTGCCTCGCCCTTAATTTTGGTCTAGCAATGCCAAGGGATTTTTATCTTTCACACTGAGTCTATTTCTAATTGAACCACGGCTAAAAACTTTGATGGGTCGGGGTTTTGTTGTAAGCCGAACAAGTTGCCCTTGATCGTTTTTTACAGACAAATGACCCTCTTTTATTCAAAATCATTTGGGTCTATAAATTCGGGAGGTTCTTGACCTAAACTTTTGTAAAATGCTCCGACCGTACTTTCTGTTAATTCACGCTGCATTGAGAGCGTTTAGCGATGCGGGGTCAAAGGGATCATTTCACTCATGTCGTCTCCACGATCAAAAACATCATAATCTTCTTCAGCTTCATTCCTGCCATGTTTTTAAATAATTAACTTTTATTTTGCTTCATAAAAATGCCACAACAAACATATGGCTCGATTCTTGACCCGCATAGAAAACTGAAGAGCCCCATGGCGTGAAGGGAAATAACGGAAATTTTTATTGTTCCAATAATCCATCTACTATTGATGCGATCAAATTCTTACTGTCAAATTTTCCGACTTAGGAGCGGATGATTGATTGTGCAGGCTCTGGCGTTTACTTTCAAAATAGAACTCGTTTCAACAACAGACCCAAACAGGACGTTGTACAGAATCTGGGGCGGGCAATTGTTAAGAAATTTCTATAAAACTTGAGGGGCAAGAAATATTTCTTTACATAAGCAGACATATTTTTAACCTATTCTGATCTATGGCTAACCGGGAATGAAGGGATGATCTTGCGTTTCAAGGAATCGAAAAAAGAAAGAGCACTAAAAAAATAGAAAAGGCGCTGGAGATACTAAAAAACGGGCAAAAAGTATGTAGCTGTTTAAAATTTGCGTATGGAAATCGCTTTTCCATTCCCTTAGATTTTGAGTTGTTTAAAAGCGCATGCACCATACTTTCAGGAGCATTAAAAAACAGATTGTCTATGACTAACTTTTAATGAATACAAACGGGTTATCAAATATCAGACACCGAAGCAAAGTACAGCATTTCTGAATCTCGTTAGAGTTTGGGCGTTGTTAGCAACTCTAATTTAGCAGAGCTGATTGCGCACCAATATGAGTCACATTTCCCAATATATTACGAAAGAGTGATTCATCATACAACATATCCAGAAGCAGGGGGCAAAACACTATAGGAATTTTAGTTTTAGTGTTGCAGCAAGATCGCTTAAAGGTATTTTATTGCTGTGTGAAGATGAAGAACCATTTCAAAAGAGGAAGTGAAAAGTTTTTTAATCCCAAAAAAAACGAAAGTACAATGTTCGATTTAGGGCAGTCCTAACAAATCTACGCTTGCGGGCTTAAAACCTTATCAGCATTTTGATGAAAAAAAGAAAAAATGTTTGGAGGCGGGGGGTGTAGAAATCCAACAGTTGACCTTGTGTCTAAAGATTTACATCTTCACAATGTTAGGCTTGATGATTATTTAACAACGAAATACGGTTTATTGGATTGACCTAAGGTCAACAGAGGATAATCAGTTTTCATGGAAGCGGGAGAGCTGTGAGAGACGTAATAAACATTCAAATTGATAAAGAAGAAGAAGCCGATAAACCGCTTAATGTACATTTGTTTTTAATATATGATGCGCAGTTGAATTTTTGTAAAGAAACAGATTAAAAGATGTAGTATACTAAATTATTTTTTATTTAAAAAAACATGTCTGTTCAGGTTTATCCCAAAAGTGCCTACAGCGCCGCCAAAAGAAGAGATAGCAGGCAATTCTGCTGTTATAGAAAACCCTAACATAAAAAACCTTCAGATTAACCAACATTACACAAATGCAGCAAGTACTAGGGCAAGAAACCTTTCAAATACAGCAAAACCAACGAAGGTATTCTGCTGCCTTTAATGCTGTTACATATGTTAATACTGGAGCATCGACTATAAGTGCTCTATCAGGGAGGAACGAGTGTTTGGGCTCTTAGCAACAGGCATAGGCGCACCCGCAGCTTTACCCCTAGGAGGTTTGTCTTTAGCTCTTGGTCTGTGTTCATTAGCTGTAGGTGCTGCTAGCAAAAAATTAAAACTAAATCCAAAGCACACAGCTATGGTTCAAACTAATAACGGCTAAACTTAGCTCGTTTTAAACTGACAATAAATAAAGCGCTAGCTGACTCAAACATCACGGATGAAGAATTTAATCGTTTACAGGCCCGATTTTGATGACTACAAAAGACAAAGTTTGATTTCAAAGAAAGGCGAGGGCAAATTTTTTTCACACAGCCACCCAGCAGATAAAAAAGGAAGCTTAAAAAAGTAAACGAGACATTAAACTCTGTTCTAAACAGCTCACATTAACAACACCAAAAGGTTTTTTATACTTTAGTTTATGAGTCCAAGCGTTTAAAAAGGGCCGTCGATATTGATTCTGATTAAGCCGTTGTATTTTTTTTAATTTAAATAAATATGTTGGCTTAGAAAAGAAAGACAGCATGGCTAAGATATATGAAGGACAAGACGAATTTTTTGAAGGAAAGCTCGAGAGAGAGCGTTTATCAAGAGCACTGAATGATATTGATTTAGAAGTTATTGACCCAACAAACGTACAGGCAAGCGTTGTACATGCAATTTTCAAGTTCCAGGCAAACTAACAATAGACCCCAGTTAAAGTAATGTTTAGCTGTTTTATCGACTATGTAACAATAATGAAGAAAATTTAGAAGTCTGGGGTTTAACTAAACAGCAGACTATTCTTTCTCATAAGACTTAACACGGGTTGGGCAGACGAAAATGCTTACACAGTTGACGCTGCCGCTGAAGAAGCTAAAATGAGAGGCTCTGGTTGGTCAGAGGGCGAAGTCTTAGAGATTAGATTAAAACAGGCTAAGTATGCACCGATTGTTGGCAAGGCTTACATTCCCCTACCTCGAGAGTTGGCTTTAAAGAGAGCAGTTGTAAACATAAAAATTCAGACGACAAATGTTTCATGTGGTGCGTTCTTGCAAGGCTGCATCATGTCCGCGACCACGCAGAGAGAGTGTCTAACTATCGGGCAATACACCAAAGATCTTAACTTCAATGGAATATCCTTTCCTGTTAGTGTAGACCAATGATCAGTTTGAAGAACAAAACAAACCAATAACTGTCAATATCTACACATGGGATGAGGAAACAAATCTACAACCGATTAAAGTGTCCAAGAACAGTCCAACGATTGGCGAGCCAACAAAATCATGTTGACTTACTACTAATGTTTTCACCAGCGGGGCTGCCAAAATTTACACATTGATACGAACAATGAGTAAACTAATGCAGCATACTTCAAAAGATGGGCACAAACAAGAATTCTGCAGAAAATGTTTAAAAAGAATCCCATCTTTTGCAAGCCGCGAGCGAACAAAAGAAACAATTGTAAAAGTTTGTAGACTGTAATACAAAACTAATTCGCCCCACCTGGATCTAAAGTTAGTTTTAAGAACTGGAAACGGCTGCAAACAAGTCCAACGTAGTTTACGCAGACTTCGAGTCGCTTATTGTTCCTTATGAAGGGCCCAGCACCCAAAAACTTCAAAAAACAGTCTTAATGAGTAATCATCAGTTTTTGTTCATTTCCCTTCATTGTTGTCAGGTCGGATGGCGCCATTCAGCACCAGAATTATACAGAGGCCCAAATGCGGCTAGAAGTTTTTTACAGCGCATGCAGAAAAGTGCGCAATGACTGTTCTAATAATCTGAATTTATCTAAAATCATAAGGGACGCCTAAAGAAAACAACAGTATGACTCAGCACACATTGTTGGATTTGGGGTTTAGGCCTCTCAACAGCGAATCCAACCGTAAGAGACCATGATCACATTAGCGGAAAGTTCAGAGGAGCTGCGCACAACAAATGCAATCTTCAACTAAAGTTTGATCCAAAGACATGGAAGCTGCCTATATTTTTCATAACTTGCGAGGTTACGACTCCCACCTTATAATGAAAGCAGTGGACGATGCCTTAGGGTGTCATGCATTGCACAGTCATCAGAAAAAGTACATGTGCTTTAATCTGAATAACATGTTTTTTATGACTCTATGCAGCACATGATGGGAACATTAAAAGTCACTGGCTATGTCCTTAAAGTCCTGCCCAATAACAGAAGAATACTTTGACCAACTCTCGTTAGAAAAGGGCGTTATCCTTATGGTACATGAACAGTTGGGAAAGGTTTGACGAAGATACACTTCCCCCTAAAGGCGCGTTCTTTTCTAGTCTTAGAGGAAAGGACATCAGTGTTCTGATTACAGCATGCTCAAGATGCGTGGCAGAAGTTAGATTGTAAACAATGGGAGACTATCATGACTCCTAAATTTTAAAGGCAGATGTATGTTTGTTGGCGGACGTCTTTGAAATTATAGAAAGACCTGCATGAAACATTATAGCCTGGATCCCGCGCATTACATTTCTGCGCCCGGGATGAGCTGGGATGCTTTCTTAATGTTTATGGAGTACAGATTGATTTATGTCTGACCTGCCAATGATCCCGGGTGATTGAAACGGATTGCGTGGAGGATTAGTATGGCGTCGCATCATTACGTAAAGCAAACACAAATACCCAGATTGATTTTGATCCCAAATAAAGGTCTAACTATCTTATGTATTTAGATGCAAACAATCTGTATGGATGGGCAATGGCGCAATCACTTCCGTTACGCAACTTTTAAAAAGTACACAGGTTTCAAATAATATTCAAAAAGCATTTAAAGTGGTTGAGCAGTTTAACGCTGATCAGCAGCGTGGTTTCATTCTAGAAGTTGATTTAGAATATCCTCATGAACTCCATGACCTGCATAATTGACTACCCATTAGCAGCAGAAAGTCTAAAGATGAATCCCAAAAGAGCCGCCTTAAAACTTGTGCCTAATCTTCGGGGCAAAAAAAATTATGTCTGTCATTACAGACTTCTACAATTTTATTTAAGACATTTGGGTTTTAAGTTGACAGCTGTTCATCGTATTATTGCTTTCGATCAAGAACGTTCATGAAACCATACATCATGAAGAACACTGATCTCAGAACTAAATCCACGATTTCTTCAGAAAAAAGGAAATTTTTCAAGCTGATGAACAACAGCTGTTTTTGGAAGACTATGGAAATCCGCACAAGCGTAAAGAGCAGATTGGTTTTCCAGAGAGAACGAAGCAATTAAGCTGACTTCAAAACCTAATTATCAGGATTTAGAAGATTTCATTATCAGCTTTTTGGCATAATGATGAAAAAAAAAAGAAAGTCAATTGGACAAACCCGTATTTATTGGGTTTATGTTTTAGAAATTTTCAAGCTTTTGATGTTAGAGTTTCTTTATGATACTTTAAGCCCTCGTATCCCGAGTCCCGGTACTTTACACAGATACAGAACAGTTTTGTTATAGATATCCCTACTGAAGACATTATTAAAAAGACATGGAAACCGAAGTAGCTAAAGGGCATGCAGGATGGTATGACACGTCCGATTATCCTAAGATTCGCCTTTGCATTCAATTACTAATAAGAAGGTTTTAGGAAAGATGAAGGATGAATTATCTGGAAAGGTGATTAAGGAGTATGTGGGGTTAAGGTCAAAAATGTACAGTATTTCGAGCCAGGAGGGAAAATCATTAGAAAGCAAAGGGAATATCTCGCAGCGTTTGTGCAGTCAAACATATCACATGACAATTACAAAGAAGCATTGTTTGACAATAAGACTTTTCATCATGACAACGTAAACTACGATCTAATCTACATGAGATCAACACAACTGTTGTAACAAAAGAAGTCATTAGATAGAACAAACACAAAACGGGTGTTTGTTAATCCAGAGTTTTCATATGCAATTGGGCACTGGAGAACCGTAAATTAATTAAAGCGGAACTGTGTCTGGCGGAATTATCTGCAGTTCTTCTTTCACAAAAGATCTTTGAGGAGCTGGTTGTTTTGTTGTGTCTGTTTCTCGTAAATAATACACGGGCGGATTCATCTTTACAATTCTTTTTATTTCATATGGATCAACACTCCAAAACTGGATCTGTTGCCCTGATGCGAGTGTCCCTTCTGTTCTCCGGTAAATTAAGGTACCTTACTTTTAAACCAACGGTAATAGTTTGCCGGATGAAGTCTCTCCTTCAACAACATTTATTGTTTTTCTTTTGATTGCTTGTACTGGTTTTAGCCCTTTAAATTCTTCATTATTCATTGCGCGCAAACTGAGGGCAGTCTTCTAACCCATTCTGTGTTGCGAGAATTGTCAATCAGCTCATTGTGATACTGGTAGGAAAAAGTCTCTCAGCTAACTGTTTGTTAAAGTTTTCAACTAAAGCCTGTGATCTGTGAACTCCTGGAAATGCCTCTTTTGATGGTAACTCTATGTTTCAACAATAATTGATTCACTTGGCCTTTAAATTCTTTTCCATCATCGACTTGAATCATGCGAGGATAAGTTAGCGGGCCTCGTTGGTATATCAGTTGTATAGCAACAGCAACAGCGAAGCACTCTTTTGTGTTAATGGTTCCGCATCTTTATATCTTGAAGCCATGTCAATGACTGTGAGTGCGTACTTAAATCTTTTTCGTCTAATCCTATCAGAGGTAAATATAGAAGGTCCATTTGATGGGTGTCGTTCGGTATTGCGTTCACAAAGTGTGGTCTCTGTATTCGCCTAGGTGCAGGTAAATAAATTTGCCAAATCGCTTGTTTAGATAACCATTCCTTTGCTGTTTGTTCACTGACTCCCGCTGCTTGGCTTAGCTTTTTAATTGCTGTGATGCCCTTCCAATATCCTTTGGGCGAATAATAGATTTTGTTCATTTTTTATTCAGCAATATTATGTGCAACAAAATACACGACGGTCTTACCAACGACAATAAACCCGATTTCTTGCATCTTTTGTTTTTCTGATGGTTGATAAAAGTCACTAATTTTGGTGGGGGCAATGTCTCGATTGGTTTGCCTGTTACTAGATAATATTGTTTTATTGCTGATCAACATTTTTAAATGTGTAAGCTGCATGCCCCTGTCTTTCAGTGTGTCATTAATAAAATCTAACTGCTCAAGTCTCTGCCTTTCATAGGCGTCTTGTGCAGCTGCTAGTTGCTCCATAGCTTTGTTATGCCTTTTTCTCTCGCTGTCATTCCCCAGTTTACTAAATGCGAAATTACTTCCGCTAAAAGCAAGCGCATTCACCACAGCGCCGCCTATCATTATTGCGAGTGAAGCCATTTTTTATAAATGTATTTTTTTTCTTACATATTTATATTGTCTGGAATTATTCCTTGCTTGACTAGAAATCTTTCGTGGCAACCGAAGCTGCAATGATAGCAATCAGCTTTGCTGAATCCTCAAAGTCTAGTTTGCCAAGATCTGCTGGCTTTATTTTTAACAAGCTTTTACCAAGCATTGAGTATCCTACACTTAGGCCTCCAATAACAGCAGAATGGTATACAAGGTTAGTAACAGTTTTTTCGGTGCTCATTTTTATAAAATAAAATAATTATAATTATTAAAAAACATGAACAGTGATGATCTCCTACAGCTACACAAGCAGCCTAAACCTTCCTGAACTTATGAATGACCAAGTTGATGATCAAGCTATTATGCCCAAAAAGGAAAGGCTGTATTCTTTAGCAGCATGTGGGAAAACAAAACAGTTCCTCGGAACTGAATTCAGCATTGAACAGATTCAACAGATGCCGCGCAAGACATTTTAAAGTATCATAACAGGTATGAAGCGCAGCTGGGGTCTAGATGGTGAAAAGTGTGGGGCAAACGGTTCTTAGTTTGTACACTAAACTAGTCAGTAGATTTGCTCCATTGATTCTGAACAAGATCTTACGTATGATTTAACGCAAGATCCAGTTTTAACAAAGTCATTAGAGTCTCTAGGCTGTGATCTATATTACAGATTTGGAACATTATTGTCGCCAGCGATTATGGGATTAATAACTTTTAATCATATAGATTTTATTTCCTTCAAAATGAACGAGCTGGAAAATCAGCAGAATCAGAAAACACTGAATCAGGTGGAGAAAGTAACCAAGCCAGAAAATTCAGCAGAAACGCTGAATCAGGTGGAGACCATTAAAAATCCTGGGCGTGTTGAAGCAGGAAAAAAATTAGCAGAGTGGAACAAACAAAAAAATTAATGTTACAGAATATGACTCATCATGAAAACATAACACCGCCAGCGCCAGAACAAGTTGATTCAATGCCAGCTATAAAAACTCCATGTGATTCAAGGGCCCCAAAGTCTTCATGGAATATTGAACTTAAAATGTTGCCATTTTTGGCGCCCTTGCTGCTGCTGGGGGCAGTTATTATGGTTATAAATATATAACCAATGGCAACAAAAACAAAAGAAGTTAAAACAACCTGAACCGTTTAATACAGAAAAAGACAACTGCACGCCAAAACCGCAATAACAAAGATCATTTTGATCCATTTATAATGCAATAATATTTTAAATTTTTAATAAAAATAAATCATGGCGTATTATAAAATGATAAGTCAATAAATAAGACATGGAGTCTATAAAAGACATTTCCATAGACCAGAATTGTAATCAATGCGGTTGCTTCGGATGTAAGACCTTCCTTAAGATCTATGCAGAGAACGCTGAGCAAGACATCCTCAACGATGACGCGTTTTTTGAGGCGTGTGTGTACTATCTTAGACATTTACTATTTAAGATAAAAACATAGATTGTATTTTTTTGATAATTAAGAACTTGAATAAAAACTTAGTTGTACTTAAAGGATGACTTAATCAAGAACTTATTAAGAACTTGATCAAGAACTTATTAAAAAACTTGGCGCAACTTAATTAAAAACTTAGAAGTAACTTAAGTAAGAACTTGGGATACACTTGAGAATGACTTAAGGACAACTTAGAAGTAACTTAAGTAAGAACTTGAGAATAACTTGTTAAAAACTTAGAAGGAACTTGAGTGTGTGCATGCGTGGGTGGGGGGTGGGGCAGGTGGGGGTGGGGGGTGTGCATGCGTGGGGGCAGGACAAAACAAACAACAAACACAAACAAACAACAAACACACAATAGACAGTCCAGGGGTGGGGGGTGGGGGACGTGCGTGCGTGGGGTAGGCCAAAAACACACAACAAACAAAAAGTGGAACTCCTAGGGCCACATTCTTGCTTTGTGACTAAAACAGGTTGTGTCTCGCGCGCAACCTCAATCAACCCCAAGTGATCACATAGGGTCGTTTGGCCTAGTTTGCCGCTGTGAGTTTGCAGGTGCTGCTGCGCTTTGTAGTCAAGCGATCACATAGGGTCGTTTGACCTAGTTTGCCCAAGCATTGCAGGTGCTGACGTCATTGGCGGCAAGCGATACATAGGGTTGTTTGGCCTAGTTTGCTGTGCTCCTCTTTTCTCAACCAGGCTTGCAACTGGCTTTGGCAGAGTTACAGCAATTACTGCTGTAGCCGAGCTTTTATGGCGGCTCTAATCGCCAGTAGTAGTACATCCGTCATTGTATTTTGGAGCATTTTATGAAGATAGTGCTGGCACACACTACTCCTCTCCATACTGGTAGATGTACTAAGGTCTGCCTAGCCCTATCTAGTTTGTTTGCCAGAACATTCGAAAATCGTTATTCTGCTGCATAAGCCTAATATGGTTTGGCGTTTTGCTACACAGTTCATTTATACTGATTCCTAGCTTGTGGAATTTAGGATAGTTATATAAAACACACAGAAAGTTGAATGAGTTTCCTAGCATACGAATCAGACATGTTCACCTGCGTCTTAAGAAATAAAACGCCATGTTTGATGCGTTTTTTGTTTTTTAAACATGACTTGGGCTGTTCAAGCCAACGCCCAACAATCAACGCGTGATGGATTGTTTTGCTTTGGCCGGCTTTCAACAATGCAGCGCCATTTATTAAATAAGGAACCATCTCATCGATAGTCAAACACATATTGAAATTGGCTATATTTTGTTCAGCAATATTGCCTTCAACGTTTTCATTTCCTTGAACCAACAAACCTTTAGATAGTCGTCCATTTCCAAAGCAGTCGGTTCCTTTTTTCTTTTTCTGTTCCTTCTAGGAAAGCAATACT
>CM031613.1:37441921-37449421 GCA_018398815.1 Conus ventricosus
TTTGCATTCATTGGACAAAATATTCAAGACCAGACATCTGAGTAATTGACATTCATTGACCAAATTTTCAAATGTGTCACCCATGCTAATCTATCACTCCCTTCCTTCACTATCCTTTCGTGTGTGGACGAGTAAACGGTGTAGTTACTGGCAACTTACTGTCAATTCCTCTGGACAGTATTATCAAGCAGGACGCTACCATGAAAATCTGGAGCAGCTTCATATCTGTGCACAAACTCGGTAAACTCTGAGCAGTTTGACACTTTGATAACTTTGAAAACTGAGCACATTTGACAAGAAGTTCGCTTCACGGGAACTACACAAATTCAGTGAGTTTCTTACACATAAACTCGGAAGAAGGGGCTGACCGGATCAACCGTTTTGAACTTACAATGAAGACGTGCTAAATTATCCGACAGAAATCATTTTGCGGGGAAGATTAACGACGATCTATAACAACCTCATAACAGACAGAAAAAAACAAGCGACGTTATGTAATATTACTGATGGTGGTAGATGTATGATATTTACTAATACCTCAACAAGGATAACATCAGAATCAGAAGCTATAATCGACCATGTTTGCGTTACTGACCCACATAATACAATTGACATTTCTGTACTGGTCTACAGCATTGTGGATCATTTTGCACGGTCATAACACCAAAAACTCCACTCCCTTTGTAGGGTAGATGGGATTAATCCTTGCCTGTCTATACAGGGAGTGTCCGCAGGAGTATCAGCCTGCGTACGCGAAAAAAAAAAAAAAAAAAAAATGAACAAAGGAGGGTGCAGTTCATAGTACAGAAACCCTGACGATGAACTTGAGGCACGGGTTCATGAATTTTCTCCCCGTCTTTGATAGGTAAGCCCCTCTCTTAAGACCAGACATGTGAAAAGTATTACGACACTCCAGGGGTTAAGAAAGTATATGGCTGCTAAATTTCATATTCGCGAGTCTTTATTGCAGGCTGCTGGTACGAAAAACAGTTTTGGAAGTGTAACACGTCACAGCAGTGAAACGGGCCACCCGAATAAGTTACTAGTGAATTATTGTACTCAAAAGAAGATGCAACATCTGTTCAGAAGGCATTTAATCAAACACCAGGGGGGAAGGGGGGGGGATCTCCGTTACTTTACCTGGGAGAAACTTTATGCCGAACTTAGAAATGAAATCTTCACGTCAATAGAGCACACAGAAAAATCTATTATAGTAGACAATACACAGCACAACATCTAGCATTTAATAAAAGAGTTTTGTGGTTCCCAAATCAAACGGATTAAATGGCAACATTTTAGAGATTACCACACCAGTTCTTATAAAAATATTACGTGTAAAATTAATCCATGCATTGAACACAGTTGTTACCCGCAAGGTTTTAAAATCCGAAATTACAAGCTATCAATACTTACAGTGATCTCAGGGTTTCTTGGCACAGGCCTATATCGCAACAATCCAGGTTGTTCAGACTACTTACAAACATATTAAATGAAATCGTGAATCTCATTTCAACACGTACGAACTGATTCATCCTCATACAAATGAATTAAAGATAAAGAACCCTTCTCGTAAAACCATGCTTCCCAATCTTATGATCATAGAAATGGTTCACACACACACACACACACACACACACACACACACACACACACACACACACACACACACACACACACACACACACACATGGAATACTGGTTCGGGTTTCAGAGAGTGTACAAAGGCCTTTAATGTCACTGATCATAATCTCTGTGTGGGCTGATACTTACGTACAGTGTAACTCACCGCCTCAGTAAACTTCACATCAAACATCATATCATCCTTTCTTAACAGCAGAAGCCAAGCAGTGTTTCAAGGTTCGTTATTATCATCTTTCATGCCCGTTTAAGATTGATGTTCTCACGGCATATTTACTGGGTCGTATTTCATTCTACATTTACATAAATGGTCTTCCTTTTCCATTTGAAGTCCTACTGAAAGCTCTTTGCCAATCATACTACTTTTTATCATAAAGATAAAAACCCAAACGAACTTTGCATGTAGTTGTTGAATCATATACATAAGCACTTAAAATGGATTGAAGCAAACTCGTGCTAACTGTAATCATACAAAACACAACAAAATAGTTTGTTTACTCGGGTTAAAAGTCAATGAAAGCAATGTAAGATGTGATTTCTGTAACTGACTTAGCCTCACCATCGATATCAATTTTAGTCCACACGTATTTCTATACTCTGCACAAGAAAATGACTTCAGTCTCCTAATCCAGAACAAATTTGAAACTGATTATGATAAAATGTTTTCTCAATCAGCATGCACGCAATTTCTTCTGCCATGCATGCATTCAACTCTATATGCACTATGCACCATCACACTAAGACCTTGCGTTTAGCAATGGCTTAAGATTACCTAAAAGTATATACATACGTTTTCCTTTTAAGCTCGTTCTTCTCAAATCTTTTTCTCTTGTTATTAATGTTTTCAAACAACTCGACGTTCTCCAATGCCGCTGAAAGAAAGCAGTTGTTAATGACATCATACATTATCGTATCAGAAAATTCCCAGAAATGATAGGCCGTAGTTGGAGTACATCTTTATCTCTCGACCCGGAACTGACCTTTTGATCATCTTCCCTTAGCTCTCGTGGTAGATTACGGAACTACATGCTGGAATACCCCCCTCCCCCTCCATACACACCCAGCTTATTCCCTTTCCAAAAAAAGCATGCCATATATATATAATGGAACATCACATGCATATAAATGTTCAAATATTGTGTAACAGGAACGTTTGGTTGGCTTTTGAAATTTTTTTTTCATTAAGAAAAGAAATTATGCGTGCTCGTGAACGTACATCTCTCTCTCTCTCTCTCTCTCTCTCTCTCTCTCTCTCTCTCTCTCTCTCTCTCTCTCTCTCTCTCTCTCTCTCTCCCCTCTCTCTCTCTCTCCCTCCCTCCCTCCCTCTCTCTCTCTCTCTCTCTCTCTCTCTCTCTCTCTCTTATCTTATACGGGCGTACTGTGCACAAGGAAAGGGTCAGGAAGGTAAAACTAAGAACAGACTCGAAGAAAGACGGGGTAGGGATGGAAAGAGAATAGGGAGTGGGGCAGGAAAGAGGGGCGGCTTAGCGGGGGAAATCCCACTTCGTGTTCAAGTGATTAAGAGATTACGACTTCTTGCCCTGAAGTGATCAACTACACACCTCTGGCTCTGAAGTTCTAAACTAGCTTTTAATTACTGCACCTCAGTGTCTTCGAGTTCATCTTTGTTGACAGACTTGACTGAAAAATGTCAGGCTAAAATTAAGTGTACACGTGTGAGTGTTGAGACTGTTATTGGAAACACGCGCGCGCGGGCCCATGCACAAGGTGTGTGTGCATGTGTGTGTGTGTGTGTGTGTGTGTGTCGGTGGTTTAACAAATGACCCCATAGAGTTGGTAAAACCCAAACGCTAGCCCCTCAACATTCCAAATTCCTCCCTCAATATCCCCCCAACCTCGAAATGCTGATAGGACGTCGTCATGATCTGTCCAATCGCCACGGATAATCTCGTCAAGTCTCATGTCAACATGCATGGAGATCCGAGACTTCGCCGCGCGTGCCCCAAGGAGAGCAAACAGATCTCCCCGTCTGAAGAGCGTGTCAGGGGCGATAATTGTCTTGTCGGAGCGCCTGCTTTTGATTTATTGTGGTCAGAGAGAGAGAGAGAGAGAGAGACAGACAGACAGACAGACAGATAGACAGACAGAGACACAGAGAGAGAGAGAGAGAGAGAGGGAGAGAGAGAGAGAGAGAGAGAGAGAAGAGAGAGAGGGAGATTTACAGAGAGAGAGAGAGAGAGAGAGAGAGAGAGAGAGAGAGAGAGAGAGAGAGAGAGAGAGAGAGAGAGAAAGGAGAGAGATTGAGATTTACAGACAGACAGACAGACAGAGACAGAGGCAGAGAGAGAGATCGGTACATTTTGTTCTGCCCGTGGGAATGGGGTTTCAGAACTGACAAGGATGAAAACGGCGCCAAGACAGGGTAGGGAGCGGAGGGGATGGATGGTGCAGGTAGTTTGAGGAAGGGGGGGGGGTGCGATGGGATGGGGGAGGGGCGCGAGGGGGATGCGAGAGGGGAAGTGAGTCCGAGAATGGTAGGTAGGGGGGGATAGGGTAAAGGAGGGCACCTCCCTCTTCCTCTATCCCCCTCCCCCCCCCCCCCGCCCCCCCCCCCCCCCCCCCGCACACGCGCGCCACACACACACACACACACACTCATCCCTCGCAACTCCCACCACATCGCTGTCCTGCTGTCCTCCGTGCCAAGTTAAAAGTTATTGCCTTTGTCTGTTTATTTATTTATTTATTTGATTATTAATCCCTCTGATGTGTATGCTTGATGTTTGAAGTATGTCTTCACTTCCGCCTCTGTGTGCCTCAGAGATTTCAGCACTGCCTGAAAGGATGGGAATTATGAGTTTGGCTTGGTGATGGAAACGATTATCTCCCAGAGTTCTACTCCAAGGGACAGGATTCCCTTTGAAATGAAAGGTCATCCAAGATCAGCAAGACAGTGGTGACTGTTGTTTTTCTCCGTTACATCTCTCTTCCAGAGAATGAGACTCTGCCTAGAAAAGAAAAGAACGAAATTTCGATTTGGGCTGAACAAGGGAGATGATTCTCATCGAGACCCCCCCCCCCCCTACTCCTGTGGATGGGTGGATGGGGACCCTCTTGAAAGGTATTTCAAGGTCCTCAGGACAATGACGAAATCTTTCTCCAGGCTACATCTCTCCTCCAGACAAAGCGACTGCCTGAAAGGGAGGGAATTCTAGGTCTGGCGTGAGGTGGATGACGTTTCTCTCTGCTAGACGGTGGGAATTCTGAGACTGGCATGAGAACTGAGAGACTTTTCTTTGATAAATATTTACAGTCAAATCATATGATAATGATGATGTTATGAGTAGTGTACTTCAATGTTCCTTTTTTCAAACTTAAGATAATGGGACCCGAGTCATCGTCGGCTAATCCATTCCTCTGGGACTACTGTCAATAGGTGTTTTCGCTACGACACTTTGATACGTTCCGACCAACGTATGCAGTGAACCCCAGGTGACTCAGAGGTATTGCAGCATCATGTTAAAAGAGTGCTGCCTCTTCGGGGACATTTTTGTTTATTCCGCTCAAGACTCTGTGAGGCTTTTTTTTCTGGTTCTTCGTTGTGTCTATCTATCTATCTATCTATCTATCTATCTATCTATCTATCTATCTATCTATCTATCTATCTATCTATCTATCTCCCTCCCTTCTCTCCCCACTATTTCCCCCTGTGTGTGTGTGTGTGTGTGTGTGTATCTATATATGCACTGGGGTGTATGCTTGTCTTGTGTACGCTTGTACAAATCATGTGACAGGTGTGTCTGCAGAACACCCACGCACGCACACACACACACACACACACACACACACACACACACACACACACACACACACACACACACACACACACACACACACACACACACGCGCGCGCGCGCGCGCGCGCGCACACACACACGCACGCACACGCACACACACACGCACGCGCGCGCGCGCGCGCGCACACACACGCACGCACGCACACACACACACACACACACACACACACACACACACACACACACACACACACACACACACACACACACACACACACACACACACGCACACATTCGTACGTAGGCCCATACTAGCATTTTGCATACACTATTTCCATTTTTCTCATCCACTCATTTCTGCATTATTTTGTCTAATATCACTTTAAGTGAACAGACGTTAAATTGAAGAACTAACTAACACACACACACACACACACACACACACACACACACACACACACACACACACACACGCACGCACGCACGCACGCACGCACGCACGCACGCACGCACGCACGCACGCACGCACGCACGCACACACACACACACACACACACACACACACACACATGAAATCTGGTTTATGTTCTGGTCACATTCCAAACTGCTGCTGTTACTGGTATGCTACTTAACGACGAATGCTAAGACAACTTTGAGCATTGTATGGCAAGAGAGACAGAGAGAGCGCGCGCCCTTGGAAATGGCTCTTATCTGGTCTCTATGGAAAAGGTGATTGATAACCGGATTCGTTTCCTTCCTTCCCGTCCTTACTATCCCTCCCCCCCCCCCCCCCCCCCCCACCTTACCCCCCTTTCAACCTGACCCTACCGTTTCGTCTCTTACCTCTTCTCCCCACCACTGTCCTGCTTTCTCCCTGCACCCCTCCCCTTCCTCCGCAAACACGCTGACTCCCTCAACTCCACAGTCTCCCCCCTCCCTCCAGTGCTCTTTCCACACTATCCTTTCAGAGTGTACTTGCTGTCTCTGGTTCGTTCGGTCCCCACATTTGTTCACGATACATAACTGTGTGCCCTGTCCGTGCCGACCTTGAACGTGAAACTAGAATTGGTTTCAAAGCGAGGTGACAGCAGTCGGAAATTGACACAGACGTAAAAGAAGATGTATTGTTCCACCGAACGAAAGACAGGAACAAATGACAAGACAAAACACGAGGCGTTTCGACCTCTTTGGTCTTCTTCGGGCAACATAAACAACATTTAGGACAATGAAAACGAAGAACCAACAATCATTTACTCTCTCAAATGAGCGCAAAATGGACGTTGAAAGAAAACCGAAACTAGAAGCAGATTTCAGGGCATACAAAAAGATTAATATACTGGTAAGAACAGCAATGGAGATGTAGTCAATGAAGTACGTGAGTCGAAACGCACGACTGGTAGGTCAGAAAGAAGATACACATCTGACATGCCAAAGACAAAAGTAAAGACATACATACAGGAATTTCCATAAGTTTCGTTCGCGCATTTTGCATGTCAAAAATATATTAACTTTCTGACTGACCAGTTGTGCGTTTCGTATTTTGTGTTTCATTGACTACATCTATATTGCTCTACTTACTAAGATATCAATCTCGCCGCGTGTCTTCACTTCCACCTCTGTGTGCCTCAAAGATGTCAACACTGTCACCTTCGCACGCGTCCAGTACCCTTACCTGCATGCATGCATGTACGTTTGTCGAAAATGAACACAGTTCCAGACACTCACCAAAGACAAGTCCACAACTTGCTTCTATTTGGACAAGAGATATAGAAGAGCGCCAGACCAGAGATCTTGTTCAGGAAGATGGACAACTCTGAGGCGAGCATTCCTAAAACAGTAAGGGCAGGAACCTACGTGGTGTGCCTTGTTGGGGATGCTAGGCAGCGCTCTCTGTGCGCACATCACTGACATAATACATCAACTTGCACATACATCACAGACATACTTCATCCACGATCATACTCTGGATGCGATCACATATTCCCTGCGATCCTCTGCGATATGAACGGGTCTGTCTTCAAGATGGGTTACAATGGTTCCCATAAGCTGTTCGTGAAGAGTTTGATATTCATACTATTTTCTCCTGATTTTTCGTTCTCATCTT
>CM031613.1:37454421-37461921 GCA_018398815.1 Conus ventricosus
GGGGGTGGAGGCTGTTTGTTTTTAATCTGTAGGTGTCCATATCGAGTGGATAGAGGACAGTGTGTGTGTAAGATAGAGAGAGAGAGAGAGAGAGAGAGAGAGAGAGAGAGAGAGAGAGAGAGAGAGGGAGAGAGAAAGAGAGGGAGAGAGAGGAAGAAAAGAGAGAGAGAGAGAGAGAGAGAGAGAGAGAGAGAGAGAGAGAGAGAGAGAGTTTTCAATTCGGCTATATTTGAATGTATGCATGTACGTACGTACGTACCCACGTATGTATGTATATATGTCTGTATGTAGATATGTATGCATGTATGCATGTATGCATGTATGTATGTATGTATGTATGTATGTACGTACGCTTGTATGTATGTATGCATGCATTTATGTATGTATGTATGTATGTATGTATGTATCTACCTATCTATCTATCTATCTATGAATGCCTTGAAAAGATATACTCGTAATGTATGTTTTGGTGAATGTATTTCTTCTATAAAAGATACAAAAATCTATCTGGAAAGCCATTAACGAACTGTGTGGGATTAAAAAAAAAAATCACAGCTGCTGTTCGTTCTACAACAATCTATCACCTGAACAACTCAACAACATTTTTCTAGAATAACTGGAGAAACAATCGAGTAGATCACACAGAAAAGAAGGTTTGTCATTCTTGAAAAAGGTTTGCCAATCTTAAAGTGTACAACCTTGTCTAACTTGTCAATATCTAGGTGTTCACGAAATGTATAGAGAAGACTGCTCATTGAAACAATCTGGTTCGGGTGGTTCGGACAACATCGACTGTACATTTCTAAAATATCAGCACATATCATATTATGAGCATCCCAACCATATTTACAATCTTTGCATCTACCCATAAGCTATTATGGGAGATAAGGTAATGCCAATTCTTAATTCCGGTGATACAGATGGTCCCTCAAACATAAACCAATATTGAATTTTTATCTATTATTATTATTATAATTATTATTATTATTTATTATTACTACTACTATACTGACTTCCATAAAAAACGCAAAAGCAAAACAAGCTGAAGGTTAGGGCGAATTTTATTGGTCACAATTGTACAGAGTGGAAGCGAGAATTCAACGTGATTTGATTCTTACACCGGTAATGTGTGAAAATGTCATCACAATATGTCTTTGTGTGGAAAATCCAAGGTCACGTGACAAACCAGCTTGAAGTCCTCAATACCGTGTGTGGCCACCATTTGCATGGACAACTGCTTGACACCTGCGGCTCATTGAGTGGACCAGGTGGTTGAGCGTCCCCTTGGCACACCAGCCCACACATGGACGATGGCCTGGTGAAGTTGAGCCGCTGTTGCTGGTCGTGGACGCAGGAGGTCCAACCGTCTGCCAAGTTCATCCCAAAAATGTTCTATTGGGTTTAAATGGGGACTGAGGGCTGGCCAGGGCAGCACATTGACGTTGTTATGCTGAAGAAATTGCTGGGTGGCCCTGGCTGTGTGTGGTCTTGCATTGTCCTGTTGGAATGTCCAGTTTGGGTGTTGCGCAAAAAAAGGAACGACATGGGGTCTGAGCACCTGGTTGATGTAGTGCTGTGCATTGACACCCTGTCCACGACCAGACCAATGTTCTGAAAGATGACTGGTCCTATGGCGTGGTTAATGCTAATTGCACCCCATATCATAACGTTCGGGCCTCCCCAGGGGTTCCGTTCTAACCACACAGGAGTCAGCATAGCGTTCACCAGGTCGACGCCATATTCTGACACGACTGTCAGCCATGTCAATACAAAAACGGCTCTCATCTGAGAACACTATGCGTCCCCACTGCTGCCTGCGCCAGTTGATTCGGGCTTGTGCCCACTGCAGCCTGTCCTGCCGGTGTCTTGGTGTCAGTACCGGACCTCTGTGAGGACGCCTACATGCCAGCCAGTTCTCCTGAAGACCTGCCGCACAGTGTTGAGGCTGATTCGTTGCTGGAGATTCCCAGGCACCTGTCGAGCAGTGTTAGCGGCTGTTTGCCGCCTGTCCCGCAGATGGGTTCGAACAAAATGGCGATCCTCTCTTGTGTGGTGACCCGAGGACGGCCTGGCCGGGACGATCATCAGTGGTACCAGTGACTCGCATGCGGTGCTGCAGATGATAGATGGTGAGATGTGGACGTTAAAGATGTTGGCGACCTGCCTGGCATCCACACCAGCCTCCAGATGGCCTAGGGCACGATCGCGTTCCTCTGCTCGTAGTCTTGGCATCTCTGTAGCGCTCAGACGGCAAGTCGTTATCTGAACCTTGTGGCACGGCTTTATAAAGGCTGCATGCCTGCGTACTTGTCGCTGGTTAACTTTGCTCTGCATGGTGTGCACGTGCCTCACATGCAGCAACCAGTTTGCCATTTGTGTTGACCCTCCAATGCCGGGAATGATGTGTTGCTCACACAATTTTTTCACTGCACGTGAGTCTTGGACCCAAACAACTTGCCACAATGGTTCAATATTGTATATTCACCCCTTTTCAACCCGAAAAATAGCCTTTCAATTTTTCGCGTTTTTTATGGAAGTCAGTATATATTGGGTATTTATATAGCGCCTATCCTCGTCACAGACCAAGCTCTAAGCTCTGAGTCCACATCACGAGCTCAGCCGAGCCGAACTTTTCAGCTCCGACCTTTTCTGAGCTTCAAGCCGAACAGCCCGAAATGCTAGGCCGGCCACACCAAAGGCCTTCCGGCGCTGATGACGTCAAGCTGAAACGCTATCAGTTCGGCGCGGAATGCTCTAGGTGTGGCTAGCCCAGCTGTCTCGGGCTGTTCGGCGAGCATGTTCTGCTAGCAGATCAGCTCAGGCCGACCGAGAGAACATGCAACACAGATCAGAAACCAACTGGCCCAGTACTTTGTTGGTCCTGGTTCAGTCTCGTGGCAGGAAGACTACATCTAGATTGTATTGAGAGAAAAAAAAATGTATAGGCCTATTGATGTCAATTCTCCTTGTCGGATGCGTGAATGGGTGGGCATTCTCAGAGTTTGTACATTTGCATTTTTTTTTTTCATTGGGTTATGTAGGGAAGTAGGAGGTTGGGGTGTTGTAAAGGGAATGTTTTAGTTGTTATTTACATATGCTGTAATTACACACACACACACACACACACACACACACAACACACACACACACACACACACACACACACATGCACGTCTGATATCACTTTTAGTGGGAAGACGTTAAACCGAGGATCAGCAACACAACACCACACGCACGCACACACTCACTCACACAAGGTTTCCGCGATCTGAAGAGTTCTGATAAAGGGGAAAAACTGTGTCAATTTTCGGCTCTAGCTTACAGCTGGGGCAAAAGTCCTGGTGACTTTCCTTCGGCTTGCGGCTAGCAGTTCGGCTTGCAGCTCAGTCGGCTACTGCTCTTCATGTGACCACTCTAACGAAAACGTTACTTCAACTTTCTTCGGCGCCGGAAAAAGTTCGGCTCAGCTCGGCTCGTCTGCTCGTGATGTGGACTGTACCTTAGGCTGAGTCCACATCACGAGCTCAGCCGAGCCGAACTTTTCAGCTCCGACTTTTCTGAGCTTCAAGCCGAACAGCCCGAAATGCTAGCCGCCACACCAAAGGCTTTCCGGCGCTGATGACGTCAAGCTGAAACGCTATCAGTTCGGCGCGGAATGCTCTAGGTGTGGCTATGCCCACTGTCTCGGGCTGTTCGGCGAGCATGTTCTGCTAGCAGATCAGCTCACCTCGTAGCACATTCCTCACTCAACATGGCGGAACAACGATACGCGTTGCTTTTCACACAGGAAGATAGACAGACAGGCACACAGACGCGTGCGCGCGCGTGTTCAACGCACACGTCACATGCACACACACACACCACGTTCTCTCTCTCTCTCTCTCTCTCTCCTTTCTCAGTCACACACACACACACACACACACACACACACACACACACACACACACACACACACGCTCAGGCACACGCACACACACGCTCACATACATACACAAGCGCACGCGCACACACACATACACACACACAAACACGCGCGCGCTCACGCACACGCACAAACGCACGCACGCACGAATGCACGCACACACACGCACGCGCACACACACACACACACACACACCACAACACACAACACACACACACACACACACACACACACACACAATGTGTATGTAGACACCCAGACACCGTTGCTTTCCCTGCTTAGGAGGTCTTTCTCTCTGACATCTCTGTTGGAAAAATCACGATCCTGCTTTCTCCACAGGGCCGTCTATCGACAAGAAATCCAATGAATTCTTCTGTCTTGTCTGTTTTCTTGCTTGCTTCCGCCATGTTTGATTGATTTTATTAGGTTTCCGCGATCTGAAGAGTTCTGATAAAAGGGGAAAAAACTGTGTCAACTTTTCGGCTCTAGCTTACAGCTGGGGCAAAAGTCCTGGTGACTTTCCTTCGGCTTGCGGCTAGCATTCGGCTTGCAGCTCAGTCGACTACTGCTCTTCATGTGACCACTCTAACGAAAACGATTACTTCAACTTTCTCGGCGCCGGAAAAAGTTCGCTCAGCTCGGCTCGTCTGCTCGTGATGTGGACTGTACCTAACTCACTCAACGGGCTGCCTACCTAGGTAGAGCCGGCCGAAGAGCAGCCTACTGCGCTCATTCAGTCGTTTCCAGTACCATTCAAATGTCAGTCACTCATTTTCATTTATCTCATTTCTTCCACCAGTTTCTCCACATAGATGCATGCGTGTTTATACGTGTCCTCCATTTCCACCGGTACACGATGGCACACGATAACAGTAAGTGACAATTTTTGTGGCTTGGTATGAAATACCAGGCGCTATCTTCAATCTACATCAATTTTGCCAGGGCAGCGGGAACCCCCCTGCTCTTTTCGATTTTCAACTGCCGTGGGATCTTAACGTGTGCAGGGGGCCAGGAAGGCACACGGGTCTGACTCGCTTATAGTCCCCATCCGATGGACTTGACTGTCAGTTCGATTTGTCATTCAAACTGAGAAAGAAAGGGCGAGAAAGGCAGGGCTCGAACCCACGCACTTCTCACACGTTGGTTTGTCAGGCGAACGTCTTAAACCACTCTGTCACCTGGGCATCTACTCTATCTGAACGTCTTGAGAGACATCTTAAACGAAATATCCAGCCATACTTTATTGAATATGATTTATTTCATTCGAACCAAAGCGGATTTAGAGAGAAGCACTCCTGTCATACTGCACTAACAAGTCTACTTGAATAATGGCCACTCGAACATCAATAGTGATCTTCTAACAAGAGTACTTTGGTTGAATTTGCCAAAGATTTTGATCCCATTGATCACAATCTTCTCTTTATAAAAGATTTCATGATACGGTCTATCGAGTGAATCTATCCAATTCATATTGTTCTTTTTTTAATAAAAGGAGACACCTGGCTTTAAAAGGTTTAAAACATCCTCTTTATTTCCAGTAAAATACGGAGTTTTCCTCAAGTATCCTTCCAAGGTCAAATTCTGTTTTCAGTTTATGTTAATGATCTACCACTGATGTTTTCTTCTTTGTCCGAATTATTTGCTGATGATACTACAATTCACCATAAAGGTAAAAATGCAAATGCCGTGTGCAGTCATTTGCAAAGAGATACTGATAGGGGCTTGTTAAAGGCCAGAACTCATTCATATGGTCTTTCATCCCATAAAATCCAAATTGATCTTGGTATCAATGTGACAAAAACGTCAAAAACATTAAAATCAAATTATCAGGGTTCAAATTATATGACCAAGTTCTGGAGGAAATTGATTGCCACAAACTCCTTGCTCTCACTATTGATATTACCCTGTCTTGGTGTTGTCATGTTTCTACTTTATCGCGGAAGATTAAAAGAAATATTTCAGTTCAACAGAATTAAACATTCACTTGATCAACATACTCGGAAATTATTTTCCAGGCATATATTCAAAGTGATACTGATCGTGCCTCAACGTGCTGGGACTCGGACAGTCAAATCTGCTTAAAAAAAAACCATTGGACACTTGCACAGACGTCTCTTAAGCTTGTACTTCTCGAATCTTCTTTCTACACCTTACCGACCACACAGAACTAACTATCCTCCCATTCAACGTGAACTGTCTTTTCAATAAGGCAATGATAAAATGATAAAGGACCTAGCATCGTTTATCTAAGTGTCAAATTTCGATGTAACACCTTTGAAATAAACGTACAATACTTATTCCCCGTCTCAAACTGACCTTGTTATGTTGTCTCTGACCTATTCTAGTGATGAACTCTGGAATGAGACTCTGATAAATTGAAAAACCCAATCAGCTTATCGTCTTTCAGAACATCATAATTCACGGATAATAACGGAAAAGCTGTAACTCCCCATCTGGGTTTTTTGTAAGACTGAGTTCTGTCCTTAATGTTTATCAGAATGTTGCTCCCCTCTCCCCTTCTCTCATTATCTGCTTTATTAAGCCGAATATTTTGATTTATGTGTCAATGCTGGTGTAATATCTTTCTCGTGACTTGTTTGTTTGCTTGCTTTTTGTTGTTGTTACCATGACTACATTTTCTTCAGACTGTTTTGTTTCCTTTGTTTACAAAGGGTTCGGGTAAGAAGTGAGATGGAAGCGGTGAAACAAGAACGAGGGACTTCAGCCAGAAAATACTTTCCGGTTTTTGTGAAGACATAGTGTTCAAAAAAAAATATTTAGTTGATACATATTACCCTCAATGAAATATTCGTGTTCTCTTTCTGCATGAGTCTGTCGTCTGTCTGTCTGTCTCTGTCTCTGTCTCTGTCTCTCTCTCTCTCTCCTCTCTCTCTCTCTCTCTCTCTCTCTCTCTCTATGTCTCTGTCTCTCTCTCTCTTCTCTGTCCTGTCTCTCTCTCTCTCTCTCTCTCTCTCTCTCTCTCTCTCTCTCTCTCTTCCGTTTTTATCTCTTTTTTAGTCATTTGTCTGGCTGTGTGTATGTCTGTCTGTCGGTCTCTCTGTCTGTCTCTGTCTGTTTGTCCCCCTCCCCCCTCTCCCCCCCCTCTCTCCCCCCCCCCCCCCCCACCTTCGTCCTCCTCAACACCACCTCCTGTCTCCTTCCACCCCCCATTCCCCCAGTTTCCTTGCCCCTCCCCGTTGAAAGAGGCGGGTAGTGAGCAAATGCCAGCAAAGAATTGCCGGCGCTGGTTTTCAATGGTTTCATTTCCTGCCTGCCCCATACCCCCAGGGCTCAGTGGGGGCAGGGAGGAGGGGGGGGGGCGGGAACGAGACAGATAGAAAGAGGGTGGGAATGAGGGAATGTGACGGAGAGAGAGAGGGGGGGAAGAGAGCGAGAGGGGAAGAGAGAGAGAGGGGAGGAGAGAAGTAGAGAGGAAGAGAAGGAAGGAGGGAGAAAGAGAGAGAGGGGGGAGTGAGATAGAGAAAGAGAGAGAGAAAAAGAAAGAAAGAGAGAGACAGAAAGAGAGGAGGGAAAGAGAGAGAGAGAGGAGAGAAGGAGAGAGGGAGTGAAGAGGGAGG
>CM031613.1:37464421-37467193 GCA_018398815.1 Conus ventricosus
CAGTCTCCACTGCGTGGGCGAAAAGCGGCCACCACCACTTCTTTTTCGTTTGGAAACGCGATACTTGTTGATATCTGGTCTGCCCTGTCGACTCCTTCCATTGTTGTGTTGTAGATCCTGACAAGATGTGGCCGTTGAATGTTGACAGACTGGCATTGTGATGCTGACCATCGTTGAACATTGGCGAGTGGCATGACATGATCACTGTTTGTTGCGATGGTCACCACATTGTTTGTCATTCCATGGCACCACCAGCACATTACTTCGCCTGTCATGTTGGAAGTGAAGGGTTCCTCTGGGTTCGTTTGCGAATAGAGCTGCATCTCTAAGTGGACAGTTGCCCACTCTGTTTCTCCTGGTTCTAGTGCCCCCAATTCATAGGCTGCTGATTCAGTCAGCAGTGGCTGTGATGTTAAAAAAACACATTGTCAAATGTCAAGTGGTACGGATGCTTGGGAAGTTCAGACATCAAAAACCATGACCACTGTCCCTCCAAGACCCAGATGGCCATACTTCTGTCTCAATGCGAGCACCAGTATATGGTTCAAACTGAACAATGTATCCTGTCGGATCAGCGAGAGTCCACAGTCCTCCGTTCCCATGTACGCCTGAAGCATGCATGGAGGCGATGTTTTATTTCTGTTCAAAGTTGCATGGAAACTTTCACTGCCACGAAAATCATTTCTTACAGGTTCTTTCTCCATAGCCATTTAAACTGTCCAATAATGTAATCATCAAGTAAAAAATGGCTTTAGAAATCAAATGACACTCACTGACTCTCACTCCCAGATTTTGTGGCCATCGTTTTGCAGTTGCTCACAAATGACTCCACTGTCAAAAGAATTCATGGCTGGAATTTTGAAAAAAATTGAACAAGGGCAGGCAACTCTATTAGCAATGTATTCAAACTAAAATCGATGCAGTTCATTAGTTTTGCTATCAAAATAACTTGACTGATGTGAATGCACGCATGGAGCGTACATGGGAAGAAATGGTTAAGAGCGATCAGTTTCACTGTGTGGAACATTACATTCTTTATCGAGCATGTACTGATGTGTTCATCTGTTTTCCCCTTTCTTGGTAATTGACAAATTCACTGAGACATGAAATTGTAGTAAATTTGCTGTTGTCGTCCCTTCGTCGTCGTCGTCGTCGTCGTCGTCGTCGTCGTCGTCGTCGTCGTGAGTAGTAGTAGTAGTAGTAGGAGGAGGAGGTGAGGAGAGGAGGAGAGAGGAGAGGAGTAGTAGCAGTAGTAATAGTAAGCACCGCAGCAGCAACAGTAGTAAGTATAGTAGTAGTGTGGTGGTGGTACAGAGAAGTAGTAGTAGTAGTATAGTATAGTAGTAGAGTAGTAGTAGTATAGTAGAACAAGAACAATATTGAAAAAGGTGGGGAAGAAGAAGACTTGTAAATGGAGGAGGAGGAGGAGGAGGAAAGAGAAAGAGAGGTAACAAGCGAGGAAGAGAAAAGGAGGAGGAGAAAGAGGAGGAGAGAGGATAGGAGGAGGAGGAGGAGGAGGAAGCAGAAGAAGAGGGAAAAGGAAAAGACTAGAGGAAGAACTCTGACAATGCACGTGCAAAGGGAGAGAATGATAGAAAAGAGATGGAACAACTTCATGTTCTTTGTCAGTTCCTCTGCGTTGATAGGTAAACCACTATTCAGTTTGTCTCTGTCTCTCTGTCTCTCTGTCTCTGTGTCTAGAGTTAGAGTCAGGAGTAGGTATGTCTGTCTGTCTGTCCGTCCGTCCGTCCGTCCGTCTGTCTGTCTGTCTGTCTGTTTCTCTCATCTCTCTCTCTCTCCTCTCTCTCTCTCTCTCTCTCTCTCTCTGTCTCTCTCTTCTCTCTCTCTCTCTCTCTCTCTCTCCTCTCTCTCTCTCCTCTCTCTCTCTGTCTTCTCTTCTCTCTGTCGTTGTTTTGCTTTCTTCTTGCTTGACTTACATTCTCCATCAAACCAATCACCACTTTTATGATATTTTGTCAAGTTGATTTTTTCTTTTTCATACATTGGCCTTGTTTTTTGATGCACTCATTAAATACACTCAGAGCACCATTGTAATCAGAATCAATCAGGCTAATGGCCCCATCGAGTTCAGATAATATTCGTCAGATAACATTTTCTGACAATATATAGTTCCTAAATCATTATCCCACACTGTGACGGGTCTCCGACGCTCCCCTCGTTATTAAAATATGATTTTCATATTCAGGGATGCAGGGGGTTATAGACAGAAGTATTTACGCTTTCACAACCAAAATGCGCTCTCGCATAGGCACACGCACTCTGTCACTCACATCGGGCCCGCACAAAGGTGACGGGAAACCAATAACATTTCATAGAAAATAATCAACTTTTATTCAACTTGACTCCGAGCCCCCACCCGTCACTACACAACACAACTATCTGTATCATACAACAATGTAAACAGCATACAGACAATTTAATAAATCGCATCCCCTGTTCTTCAGTTATTCTTACTTAGCCAGGAAAGACAATATTCCACTATTCAGTTTGCACACTTATAACCTTAAGAGCAAATAAGCGTTCCATAACTTGCCAGCATTCCTTGGTTGACCAGTTTCTCTCATCACACTGTGCGACCAAAGAGCTGAAGCTGCCACACTGTTGTGTCCTCCCGATTGGCCAAATCCCAGTTGGGGGACACTGGCAACGTACTTGAGTTGCAACCCTCGCACCGAGTCTCCGGACTCCACCCTACTTCGCCCTTCACGGAAAGGGCTCCTGCGCCTCTCCCCAGGTTTCCTGCTCCTACCC
>CM031613.1:37468048-37483048 GCA_018398815.1 Conus ventricosus
GACACTTCAGTGTGTTGTTTTTTCCTGTGCAGAAAAAAAAAACGCGCGTCCAATGTCAGTTGTAAACGCAAGATTCTTGTAGGTTACTTGAAAGCACGCGTCCAAAATAGGTAAGCAGAGTTCGTAAGCGTCCTTCTGTTCGAGCTTGCTCGAGGTTTAGTCTTTGCGGAGCGTGCAAAAAATGGGTTTTTGGGCCGCGGAAAAGCGGGCCCCCTTTAAAAACCCCCCAAATTCGGCGGTTCTAAAAATTTCCAAATTTTTAAAGGCCCCCTTTTCCCTTTTTTTTCCCCCCCTTTTTCCCTTTCCCCCCTCCCCCCCTTTCCCTTTCCTTTTCTTTTCCCCAACCCAGGGGGGGAAAAAACAAAAACGGGCTTTTTAAAAAGGTTTTAAAAAGGGATTTTTTTTTTCTGTTTTCTTAAAAAAGCCTTTGGGGTTTTTGGAAAACCCCGGTTTTTTTTTGGGGTTGTTGGTTTTTTTGGTTTTTTTGGGGTGGTGTTTTTTTTTGTTTTTTGGTTTTTGTGGGGGTTTTTGGGTTTTTTAAGCCTTTTTTTTTTTTCCGGGTTTTTTCGCCCCTTTTTTTTAAAAAAAAAAAATTTTTTTTATAAAGCGGGAAAAGCACACCCCAAAAATTTTCCGCCCAACCACCCCAACACAAAACACCCAACCCAAAACCCTGCACCAATAGCCTCAAAATCCCTTTTTCACACCGAAAGGAAAACCCAAAATCCGCCAGCCACAACAACCCCTCTTTTTCTTTTTTTTTTTAAGAGGGGGGGAGGAAAGGGGAAAAAGGGGCGGGTTTTCCCCCAAAAAGGTAATCTAAAAAAATGTTTTTTTAAAAACTTCCCCTTTTTCTTTTTTTTGGGGCCTTTTTCCTTTTCTTTTCCCTTAATTTACCTTAAAAAAAGGATTTGTGGGGGGGTGCTTAGTGTAGAAATTTTCCAAATATTTCAAATCAACCTGATTTTTCAGTTTTTGGGGGGGGGGGGGAAAAACCCCCAGGAGAGAGAGAAAGAGAGAAAAGAAGATTTGTCTTTTTGAAAACGGAAACAACAAACGAACAAAAAAAATAAACAAACCAAACCAAACAAAAACAAAACACCAACCAAAACGGGGCCCCGGCGGCCCGGGGAAAACAAAGAGGGGGGAAAAGGAGAGAAGGGGGGAAAAAAGGAAAAAATTGGGGGAAAATTGAAAAAATTTTTAGTAGAAAGAGGAAGGGGAATCCATTTTTTGACCTGGTTCCCCTTTTTAAGCCCGTAAACAAACCCCCCCCCCCCCCCCCCCCCTCCTCCCCCCCCCCCCCCCCCCCCTTAATCCCAACCCCCCTTTTGGGGATCCCCCCCCCCCCCCCCCCCCCCCCCCCCGCCCCCTCCCCCCCCTCCCCCCCCCCCCCCCCCCCCCCCCCCCCCCCCCCCCCCCCCCCAAAACTAAAAACACATACCCACCGGCCGGCCCCGGCCTTTTGGTTTTGGTGTAATTTGGGGGGTTTTTTGGGGGGGATTTTTTGGGGGATGGTTTTTTTGGGGTTTTTGGGTGGTTGAAGCTTTTTTTTCCGCCTTTCAAGGGGTTTTTTTCCTTTTTTTTTTTAAAAAAAAAAAAGGTTATAAATAACCGTTTTTAAAAATTTTGCCAACTTTGGAAAACAAAAAAAAATCCCCAAAAAATTTTTCCAAAAAAATTATTTCGCATTTTTGTTTTGTATTTGGGGGGAAAAGGGAAAAACCGGTCTTTTTTCAATTTGTTGGAAAAACCAAAGCGAAGGCCCAACATATTTTCGAAATTAAACCTCCAAGAAAAAGGGGATTTTTTTGGAAAATTGGGCAAAGGGTAAAGCTTTAAACAGAAAGGGAAACCCTAATTTAAAAAGTGTTTTTTTAAGGGGGGGTCTTTCCCGCATTTTTTTTTTCTCTTTTTTTTCAGGTATTTCTAAGGGGGATGTTAATGGGTTTATTTTTAATTTGGTCTTAAATAATTTTTCCGGAAGTAAGGGTGGTTTTTTCATTTTTTTGGGGTTTTTCTTTGGTGTGCCCCAAAAAGGAGGGGGATCAATGTTTTAAAACAGAGGGCGCGAAACAACAAACAACAAATAAAAAACCCCCCAACAACAAACAAAAAAACACCACACACAACATTACACCCAAAAACTGATGGGGGAAAAAAAATTTTTTGTTAAAAACCAATTTTGACTGGTTTTCCAATCCAACAAAACCCCCCACCCCCCACCCACACCCCAAAAAAAACCCATCCCCCCCCCCCCCCCCCCCACCACCCCCAACCCCCACCCCACCCCTTTCCCCCCCCAAAGGAATAAAAACACACCCCGGGGCCCCAAAAACCGGCCAAAAAGATGCCCCCAACCAAACAACAATTAACACCAACCACTCACCCAAAACCAACCAAACCAACGAACCCCCAAGGGAACCCAAGGAAGAAACCCCCGGACCCCAACCAAACACAAAAAAAAAACCCCCTAACCCCCCTTTAAAAAAATTTTTGGGGGGGGATCCATTTAGGGGTAAAAAAGGGGGTTTGTTATTTTTTCGTAAAAAAACAAACCCCAAAAAAACAGGGGAAGCCCCCAAAGCCGCAGAAGGGGACACCCAAAAACCACAAACCCCCCAAAAAACCCAACAAACAAAAAACACAAAAACAAGAAGAAGCGAAGGGGCCAAGCAAAAAAGGGGGAAAGGGGGAAAGGGCCAAACCAAAACCCAAACAAAAAAAAAAAAAAAAACCCAAAACCCCAACAGGAAGGTTAAGAGGGGAAAGAAAAAAGTGTTTTTTTAAAAAATGGTTTTTTTAAAAACTGGGTTTGGGGGGAACCCTTTTTTTTTTGGAAAACTTGAAAACCCGGGGGCTATTCCAACAACAAAAAAACAAAAAACACAACAACCATACACACAAACAATTCCCCAACCAACCCAACAGATATTTGGAAAACCCATTTACGGCAGAAAAAAACCCAAAAGGGTTAAAGGTTTTTTAAAACCATAACACAAAAACAACCACACAACAAAAAAAAAAAAACACACTTAAAGGCCCGCCGCCCGCCCCCGGGGCCGGCCAGCCGGGTCGCCCCCGGCCCCGCCGCCCCCCCCCCCCCCCCACCCCCCCCCCTGCGCCGCGCGCGCCCCGGCGCGCCCCCCCCCCCCCCCCTCCTCCCCCCACCCCCCCCCGCCCCAAAACCCCGGGCGCGCGCCCCGGGGGGCCCACCCCCCCCCCCCCCCCCCCGGCCCCCCCCCCCCCCCCGCGCGGGGGGGGCCTTTTTGGTAATTAACTTGGGTCTGTTTGTTGCCCCTCCCAAAATTTTTAAAAACCCCGCCCTGGGGAGGAAACCGGGGGCAGGCCCACCCCAAGCCCCCCCCAAAAACCCCCCCCAAAAAAACCCCCCCCCCCGGGGGGGGCGGGGGGTGGTGTGGGGAAGGCGGGGGGGGGGTGGGGGGGGGGTTTGGGTTTTTGGGGGGGGAAAATTTTTTTTGGGGGGGGCCCCCTTGGGGGGGGGGGGGGGGGTTCTTTTCGGGGGGGGCCGGGGGGGGGGTTTGGGGGGGGGGGGGGGACGGGGGGGGGGGGAAGGGGGCCCCCGGCCCCGGGCCGCCGGGGGGGGGGCGGGGGGCGGGGCCTTTGGGGGGGGGGGAAAACCCCGGTTCCCGGGGGGGGAAAAAATTAAGCTATAAGCCCCGAAGGGAAGGGGGCCACCCTCCCCCTCCTCCGGGGACTGGGCCGTCCGCCGCCCCCCCCCCCCCCCCCCCCCCCTCCCCCCCCCTCCCCCCTCCCTTTTTTTCTTTTTTTGGGGGTTTTCTTCCCTTTTTTCGTCTTGAGCCCTTTCCCTTTTGCCGGGCCGCGACTTTTTTTTTCCCCCCCCCCCCCCCCCCCCCACCCCCCCCCCCCCCCCCTCCCCCCCCCCGTTTCTTCTTGGGTTTGTTTTGTGGTTTCGGGTTTTGTTTTTTTGGGGTTCCTTTGTGCCCCCCCCCCGTTTTTTTTTTTCCTTTCCCCCCTGTGGGGTGGGTGGGGGTGGGGGGTGTGTGTGGTGTGTTTTTTGTTGTGTGTGTTTGTGTGTGTGTGTGTGGGGGTGGTGGTGTTTTTTTGGGGTGGGGGTGGTGTGGGGGTTGGTGTGGGGTTGGTGTGTGGTGTGTTTTTTTTTGGTTTTGGTGGGGGTGTTTTTTGGGGGGGGTGGGGTTGGGGTGTGTGTGTGGGGTTTGTGTGTGTTTTTGGGGTGGGTGCCCTGCAGGGGCGGGGCGCTTTTTTTTTCTTTTTTTTTTTTTTTTTAAACCCTTAAGGTAAAAACCCAAACTCCCCCCCTTTTTCCCCTCGCCCCCCCACAACCCCCCGCCCCTTCCCCCCCCCCCTTCCCTCCCCCCCCCCGGGCCCCCTTCCCTTCGCCCTCCCCCCCTCTCTCTCCCCGGGGTTTAAACTTGGGGTTTTTAAGCCCCCAAAAAGGGGCGGGCCGGGTCCCGGGGGGGCAAACCCCCTTTCCCCAAAAACCCTCCAACCCCCCCCCCCACCACCTCCACCCCCCGCGCCCCGCGCCCCGGGGCCGGTTGGGGGGTTGGGGGAGGGGGCGAGGGGGGCTGGGCGTGCCGGGCGGGGTGGGGTGGTGGGGGTTTTGTGGGGGGGGGGGGGGGGGGGGGGGCGGCGGCGAGGGGGGGGGGGGTGGGCGTGTTATGTGTTGTTTTTTTGTGGGGTTTTTTTTTTAATGTTGTGTTCCCCCGCCCCCCCGGGGATTGTTTTTGGGTTTAAATCCCCTTTTAAAAAATCCAAAACCCCCAACCAAACCCCCAATTTTTCCCCCCCCCTCTCCCCCTTCCCCCCCCCCCCCTTTCCCCACCCCCCACCCCCCCCCCCCCCCTCCCCCCCCCCCGCCCCCCTCCACCTTTTTTCCCACCCCCCCCTCAAACCCCCCGGGCCCCCCAAACCCCCCCCCCCTTCCCCCCCCCCCTTTCCCCCTCCCCCCTCCTCTCCCCTCCCACCCCCCCCCACCTTCCCCCCACCCCCTTTTACCTCCCGCCCCCCCACCCCCCCCCCTTTTCCTCACCCCCCTCACCCTCCTTTCTCCCCCCCCCCCCCCCCCTCACCCCCCAAACCCCTCCCCCCCCCCCCTTCGCCGCCCTCCCCCCCCCCCCCCATCCCCCCGCCCTTCTCTCTCTCTCTCCCCCTCTCTCTTTTTCTTCTTCTCAACCCCCACCGCCATCTCCCCTTGGGGCCTTCCCCTGGGTTTTCCCCCCCGGCCCCCCTCAACCCGGCGGGGGAATGGGGAGGGGGGGGTCCCGCGAGACTCCCGCGGGCCGGGGTTGGGCCCGCCTCGGAAGGGACCGGGGGGGCCGCGGGGGAGGGGGGCCGGGGCAATTTTTCCCCCCCCCACCCCCCCCCCCCACCCCCCCCCCCCCCCCCCCCCGCGCCTTTCCCCCCCCCCCCCTCCCCCCCCCCCCCCCCCCCACTTTTCCCCCCCTCCCCCCCACCCCCCGGGGGTGGGGCCTTTGCCCCCCCCTTCCCCCCCTCTCTCCTTCTCTCTCTCTCTCTCTTTTCCTTTTCCTCCCTTTCCCCCCCCAAACCCCTTCTCTCTCTCCCCCTTTTCTCCCCTCCTCTCTCTCTCTCCTCCTGTAATAAAAACAAAAATTAATCTCTGCCCGGCCCCTTCCCTCCTTCCGGTTTTCAAAGGCCCTTTTCCTGTCCGCCCTTTTTTTCCTTTCCCTTTTCCCTTTTCCCTTTCCCCCTTTTCCCTTTTTCCTTTCCTTTCCTTTCCTTCCCCCTTTTTTTTCCCCCTTTCCCTTCCTTTTCCCTTTCCCTTTTCCTCCTTCTTTCCTTCCTTCTGCTATTCGTTCGTTCACCCAGCAACGTTTTTGGGTGGGGATTTTGCTTGCCTGCTGCGTTTTCCCGCTGCTGCTGCTGCTCTGGGCTGCTGTTTCTGCTGCGCTGGCCCTTGGGAACTTTTTGTGGGGGAAAGTTGTACGGGGGGAAAACCCCCAACCTTTTTATGTTGTGTGTCTCTGTGTCTTTTCGGTTTTTTTTTTTGGGGGTCTGTCTGTGTCTGTCTGTCAGTCTGCCCTGTCTGTCTGTCTGTTCCTGTCTGTCTGTTGTCTCTCCCCCTCCCCTCTCTTTCTTCTTGTCTCTCCCCCCTCTCTCTCTCTCTCTCCCCTTTTTCTCTCTCTCTCTCCTCTCTCTCCCCTTTTCCTCTCCCTTCTCTCTTTTCTCGGGTTTTTCCCCCTACCCTCTGCTTCTCTCTGGCCTGTTTGCGTGTGTGGGTGTGTGTGTGTGGTTGTGTGGGTGTGTGTGGGTGTGTGTTGTGTGTTTGGGGTTTTCTGTGTGTGTCTGTCTGTCGGTCGGGTCTGTTCTGTCTCTGTCTCTTTTCTCTGCCCGTCTGCCTTTTCTGTCTGTCTGTTTTTCGGGCCCTGCCCTGTTTTGTCTGTCTGCCCTGTTCTTTTCTGTCTCTGTTGTCTCTCTCTCTCTCTCCTCCTCTCTCCTTCTCTTCTCCTCCTCTCGTCTCGTCTCGCTCTCCTGTAAAAAGAAAACAGAATTAATCTCTCCAGTCCTTCCCCCCTTCCGGGGTCAAAGGTCCTTTCCTTTTCCTTTCCCTGTTTTTCCTTTCCCTTTTCCCTTTTCCCTTTTTTCCTTTTCCCTTTTCCCTTTTCCCCTTCCTTTCCCTTTTTTCCGCCCTTCCCTTTCCCTTTCCCTTTCCTTTCCCTTCCCTTTCCTTTTTTCCCTTCCCTTTTCCTTTTCCTTTTTTTCCTTCCTTCTGTTTATTCGTTCGTTCACCCAGCAATTTGGGGTTAAAGGGGACTTTCTTGCCTGGGCTGCTGCTGCTGCTGCTGGCCCTTGAAACTTTTTCGGGTGGAAGTTGAAAACGCGTGGGAAACCGCCACCCCTTTCTCTGTCTGGGGGTCTCTGTGTCTTCTGTTTTTTTTGGGGTCGTGTCTGGCTGTTAGTTTGTCTGTTGTCTGTCGGGCCCTGTCTGTCTGTCTCTCTCCCCTTTTTCCCCTTTTCTCTCTTTTCTCTCCCCTTCCCCTCTCTCCCCTCTCTCTCTCTAGCCCCAATCTTTGCTTCTCTCTCGTGTGTGTGTGTGTGTGTGTTGTGTGTGTGTGGTGTTTGTGTGGGGTTGGGGTTGTGTGTGTGTGTCTGCTGTCCGTCTTCTGTTTTGGGCTCGGTCCCCCCGGCTGCCTGTTGCTGTCGTCGGTCGGGTTTTTTTCGTCTTTTCTGTCTGTCTGTCTGTCTTTTGCCCCCTTCTCTCTCTCTTTTCTCCTCTCTTCTCTCTCTCTTCTCCCCTCTCTCTTCTCCCCTCTCCCCTCCCCTCTCTCTTTCCCCCGACTTTGTTTCTGTGTGTGTGGGGGGTGTGTGTGTGTGTTGTGTGTGTGTGTGGTGTGTGGTGTCTGTGTTTTGCCCTGTCTGTCTGTCTGCTGCTGTCTCTGTCTCGGCTCCCATCTGTCTGTCTGCTTTTTTCCTGCGGTCTGTCTGTCTGTTTCTGTCTGTCTCTCTCTCTCTCTCTCCTCTCTTCTTTTTCTCTCCCCCTCTCCTCTCTCCTCCCCTCCCCTCTTTCTGGGCTCCGCTCTCCCGGAAAATAGAAAACAGTTTTAATTTCTCTCCCGCCCTTTTCCCTTTCCTTCCGGGTCAAAGGCCCTTTCCTGTCCGCCCCTCCCTTTTCCCTTTCCCTTTTCCCTTTTCCCTTTTCCCCTTTTTTTTCCCTTTTCCCTTTCCCTTTTCCCTTTCCCTTCTTTCCCCGGCCTTTCCCTTTCCCTTCCCTTTCCCTTTCCTTTCCCTTTCCCTTTCCCTTTCCCTTCCTTCTTTCCCCTTCTGCTATTCGTTGGGTTCAGCCCCAAGTTGGGTTGAGGGACTTTGTTTTGGCCTGTGCTGCGGGCTGCTGCTTCTGGCTTGAGACTTTTCGTGGGAATTTTTTTTTTTTTTTTTTTTTGTACGGGGGGGAAAACCCGCCATCCGTCTCTGTCTGTGTGGCTCTGTGTCGGTCTGTTTGTTTGTCCCTGGTTTTGTTTGTTTTTTCCGGGTCTTTTCTGTCTGTCGGGTCTGTCTGTTGTCTGTCTGTCTGCTGCTGTCTGTCTCTTTTCTCTCTCTCCCTCTCCCTCTCTCCCCTCTCTCTCTCTCTCTCTCTCTCTCTCTCCCCTCTTTCCCCCGATCTCTGTTTCTCTCTGGCTCTGTGGGTGTGTTTGTGTGTTGTGTGTGTGTGTATGGGTGTGTGTGAAGTGGTGGTGTGTCTGTCTGCCCCTGTCTGTCTGTCTGTGTCTGCCCTCGGTCCCTTTCCCGGTTGTCGGTCTTCTGTCTGTCGGGTCTGTCTTTTTCCTCCTCTCTCTCTCTCTCTCCTTTTCTTCCCGCTCTCTCTCTCTCCCCTCTCTCTCCCCTTCTTTCTTCTTTCCCCCGATCTCTGCTTTTTCTCTGGCTCTGTGTGTGTGTGTGGTTTTGGGGTTGTGTGTTGTGTGGGGTGTGTGGGGTGTGTTTTGTGGCTGTTTTTTTTCCTGTCTGTCTGTCGGGCCCTGTCTGTTTTGCTGTCTGTCCGTCGGTCTGTCTTGTCTGGTCGGTTTTCCGCTCGGGTTCTCTGTCCCTGTCTGCCTGTCTGCCTGTCTGTCTTTTTCTTTTCTGTCGGTCCCCTTCTCTCTCTCTCTCTCCCCCCTCTCCCCCTCTTTTCCTCTCTCCTCTCGCTCTCGCTTCCTGAAATAGAAAAACAGAATTAATGTCCGCCAGCCCTTCCCCCCTTTCCCAGGTAAAAGGCCCTTTTCCCTGTCCTTTCCCTTTTTTCCCTTTCCCTTTTCCCTTTTCCCTTTTCCCTTTTCCTTTCCCTTTCCCTTTTTTCCCTTTCCCTTTCCCCTTCCTTCCCCCTTCCTTCCCCCCTTTCCTTTCCTTTTTTTCCCTTCCTTTGCTATTCTTTCGTTCACCCAGCCCCGTTGGTTGGGGGGAACTTTGCTTCCCTGCTGCTGCTGCCTGCTGTTCGGGGGACTTGAGCCCTTTTTCCGGGGAAGTTGTATGCGGGGGGAAAACTGCCATCCTTTCTCGGGCGGGTGTTCCTCTGTTTGTCAGTTGGGTCTGTCTGTTGTCTTCCTCTCTCTCCTCTCCCCTCCTCTCTCTCTCCCCTCTCCCCTCTCTCTCTCTCCCCCCTCCCCTCTCTCTCTCCCCCTCTCTCTCCTCCCTTTTCCCCCCGATCCCCTGTTCTCCCCTGGTTTGGGTTGGGGGGTGTGTGTGTGTGTGTTGTGTGGGGTTGGTGTGTGGTGTGGGTGTTTTGTTTTGTGTCTGCCCTGTCGGTCTGTGCCCCTGTCTCTGTTTCTGCCCTGTTTTGGCCGGGGTTTTTCGGGTCTTTTTTTTCTGTTGTCGGTCTGTCTGTCTCCCCCCCTCTCTCTCTCTCTCCCCCTCTCTCTCCCTCTCTCCTCCCCTCTCTCTCTCTCTCCCCTCTCTCCTCTCGCTCTCCTGTAATAGAAAAAGAACAAAACCTCTGCCAGCTTTTCCCCCCCTTTTCCAGGTAAAGGCCTTTTCCCTGTCCGTCCCTGTTTTTCCCTTTCCCTTTTCCCTTTTCCCTTTTCCTTTTTCCTTTTTCCTTTTCCCTTTTCCCTTTTCCCTTTCCTTTTTTTTCCTTTTCCCTTTCCCTTTCCTTCTTTCCCCCTTTCCCTTTCCCTTCCCTTCCCTTCCCCCCTTTCCCTTTCCCTTTCCCTTTCCCTTTCCCTTTCCCCTTCCCCTTCCCTTTTTTCCTTCCTTCTGCTATTCTTTTCTTTTCAGCCAGAACCCTTTGGTTGGGACTTTGCTTGCCTGCTGTGCTGCGCTGGGCTGCTGAATTTGAGACGTTTTCGTGGGGGAAAAAGGTTGTACGGTGGGAAACCCCCAAATCCTTTCTCTGTCTGTGTGTCTCTGTGTCTGTCTGTTTGTTTTTTTCCCTGTCTGTCTGGGTTGTCTGTATGTCTGTCTGTCTGTCTGTCTGTCTTCTGTATTTTTCTGTCTTTTCTTCTGTCGGGCGGTTTGTCTGTTTTGGTCTCTTTTCTCTCCTCTCTCTCTTCTCTCTCTCTCCCCCTCCTTTTCTCTCTCTTCTCTCTCTCTCTCCCCCCCCTGTGGGGGCGCGTTTTGTGTGTGCATGTGTGGGTGTGGGGTGGGGGGTGTGTGTGGTGTGTGTGTGTGTGTGTGTGTGTGTGTGTGTTGTGTGTGTGTGTGTGTGCGTGTGTGTGTGCTTGTGTGTGGGTGTGTGTGGTGTGGTGTGTGTGTGTGTGTGTGTTTTGGTTGGGGTGGTGGGTGTGTGTCGTCTGTCGTCTAGGTCGCGTCTCGGTCTTTTGTCTGTCTGTCGTCTGTCTGTTTCTGTCTGTCTGTCCCTTCTCTCTCCTCTCCCCTTCTTCTCTCTCCTCTCTCTTTCTCTCTCCTCTCCCCTCTCTAAATTTTTTTCCTGACCTCAGTGTGGTTGTAAAAAAAATCTTTTAAAAGATTCCCTAAAGCCAAAATTTTCTTTTGCTTTAAACCCTTGCGTCGCATACTGGTTGTAACGACATGAGGGTTTCCAGTTTCCCGTCTTAAAAATTTCATGTGTTTCAATATTATTTTTGCCACCCTTGTTTATGGCAACGGGGGATGTCGAACCGTGATTTTAAGAGTTGTTGCGGGTTGGTTTTTTTGGTTTTTGTTTACTCGAGGTCAGCCATGCCAATTGACATGTATCCCCCTTTAACTTTTTTCCCATGTCAGCCGATTTCCCAGGGTGTTTGAATTAAAGGTACCCCATTCCCGTTTTACTCTTTCCCCCCTTTCCCCTCCCCCACCTTTCACCTTTTTCCCAAGTGAAAATGGACATAATCCTAACAAATTCATTTCCTCCTCTGTCTGCCCCGTCTGTCGGGTCTGTCTGCCCGCCCTGTCTGTCGGTCTGTTTGCCCGGGCTGTCTGTCTCTTTCTCTTTCTTCTCTCCCCCTCTTCTCCTTTTCCCCTTCCTCTTCTCTCTCCTTCTCTTCTCTCTCTCCTCTCTTCTTTCATTTTCATCGTGGGTTCGGTTTTCCCTCGTAATCATCATCTTTTTCCCCTTCCCGGGAGAGTAAAACCTCCTTAAGGCATGAGAGGAGGGAGAGGGAAGAGAGAGAGAGGAGAGGGGAAGAGAGAAGAGAGAGAGAGGGGCGGGAATTGGAGGGGAAGAGGGGGAGAGGGGGAAAAAGGGGAGAGAGAAGAGAGAGGAGAAGAGGGGGAGGGGAGAGAAGAGCGGGGGGGGGGGGGGCGGAGAGGGAGGAGAGGGAGGGAGAAGAGAGGCCCGCACCAACAACAGAGCGCCCGGACAAAATTTAGGAAAAGGGGCAAAACATAGAGAAAAGGGCCCAAAACACAACATTATTGGTTTTAAAGGGCGCTTTTTAAAGAGAGTCGATGAGCTTGAAAAAGGGTTTGGTTTGGGGTGGTGTGTTTTGTGTGTGGTGTGGGGTGTGTGTGTGTGTGGGTGTGTGTGTGTGTTTTGTGTGTGTGGTGCAGGAGGGGAATGTGGGAAGGAAGGGGGGGGGCGTGGTTTCTACTTTTGTTTGTCGGGGTCTGCGGGTGTGCCTGCGTGGTTTGCGTACCTTTGGGGAAAAGCCCCTGGTTACCCATGAGGCACTGTTTTAAATTATTTTTTCATAGAGGGAAATAACAAAGACAAAAAACCAGCCCTGTGGAGGACGTTTAGATAGATGGCCCGACGACAGACAGACAGCCCAGACAGCCAGTAGTAGATGTTAAAAATATAGAAAAAAAGTAGATAGAAAAGATAGATAAAATAGATAGATTTTAATAGATAGATAGATAGATAGATAGTTTAGATAGATAGATTTAGATAGACAACAGATAGACAAGGGCAGACCGATGAAAGATAGATAATAGTTTAAAATAATAGTAGTTAGATAGTCGATAGATGGGTGGGAAAGATAGATAATAGATAGATAGATAGATAGATAGATAGTAGACAGAAAAAAATGCCCCCCGAAAATGAAGAAATAAATAAAAAACCACTTTTGGTCGCCTGTCCCACGAAAGCCCGGGAAGTAGCAGCATCTCCCCGCCGTGCCGGGAAAAACAAATTGGCCCGCGGTGACAGTGCCAAAAGGGCAGGGAACCCAAGCCCCCGGGGGGAAAAGAACACCGATAAACGCGCGGCCGCGCGCGAGACAGCGCGGTTTAAAAACGCACCGCGGGGAAAGGGGGGACAGGGAGAGAGAGAGAGGAGGGGAGAGAGGGGAGGGGGAAAAAGAGAGGGGATGGAAGGGAGGGGGGAGGAGAGAGAGCGAAACCTGGTCACGTGGACTTTTGGGACCCCAAAAATTGGCGGGGGACAGTTGGCGGGGGAAAGCGTTTAAGGGGGCACAGGAGAGGGGTCGAGGCAGAAAGGGGGGTTTTGTTTTCCCCGGGGGTCTGGGGTTCCCCCCCCCCCCCCCCCTTTTTCCCTTCCCTTTTCTTCCTGTCCCCGGGGCGAGGGGGGGTTTTCCCCCCCCCTTTCCCCCTCGGGCGGGCTCTTTGGGATTGGCATCGCTCAAACCCGACCCCACCATCTCCTTCGCCCTTTTTTTAAAATTTGCCTTTTGTTCTTGTTTTGGGCTGTTGTTGCTTTTTGGTTGTTGTTTTTTGGTTTGTTTTCTTCCTCTCTCGAAATTGATTACCCCTGGGGAATTCAAGACTATAAACTTTGGAGAGAAAATTTTCTGTTTTTGGTTAAGATTTTGAGCGAGTAAGGGGTTTTCATTAGACTTTTTTTCCTTAGTTTGTTTTTGGGTAAAATATGGGGGTTCAGGAAATTAATCGTGAACCCCTCCAAAACTGCTCGGGGTGTGTGTGGTGTGTGTGTGTGGGGTTTTGTGGGGTGTGTGTGGGTGTGTGTGGGGTGTGTGTGGGTGTGGTGTGTGAGATGTTACGGATGGTGTGTGGTGCGTGTTTTGTTGTCTGACTCTCGCTCTCAAAAGTTTGGATGCGTGTACGACTTTTCTCCTACACACACCCACACCATACGAACATAGATAGCCAGGCAACACACGTGTAAGATTTTCTTCTTTTTATATGCTGCCTGAACCATCAATATGAATCGTTACCAAATCAATACATGCCATTACATAGAATACAGATCAATGCACGTCAATTAAGACATCAATACATAAGACACTTCAATCATCATATATCAGCGTATCATACTACATATCTTGATATAATTCACATATCTCGCCGGCGCCGTCCACAGTGTCTCACATATACAATCAGCGCATTCAGTTCCACAGTACCCAAGCCACAGTCTACAGCACTAAAATAAGACGAAGAAGGATACCCAAGGTCCCCCACACGGTAAACACAGCCGTTCACAAACACAAGCTACGAAGAAGAAACAGGGTCTCAACACAGCAAGCACAATATATTACGTCGAACTATCAGAAGAAGAACCGCAAATCCACAAGGCACAGTAACCCATAGCAGAAGAACCGCAGATTCACAAAGCACAGCAATCCACAGAAGAAAACCGCAGATTCATAAAGCACAGTAAACCACAGAACTGCAGATTCACAAAGCACAGTAAACCATAGAAGAACTGCAGATTCACAAGCACAGCAATCCACAGAAAAGAACCGCAGATTCATAAAGCACAGTAAACCATAGAAGAACTGCAGATTCACAAGCACAGCAATCCACAGAAGAAGAACCGCAGATTCATAAAGCACAGTAATCCATAGAAGAACTGCAGATTCACAAAGCACAGCAATCCACAGAAGAAGAATCGCAGATTCATAAAGCACAGTAAACCATAGAAGAACTGCAGATTCACAAGGCACAGCAATCAATATTGAATCCCCGGAGAACACAATTTCACCAAAGTCCCATAGAACACAATAAACTTCGATTCGACGTACCGTTGATCTAAAACAAATATTAACTTCGTGTATTTATACTACAGTGTTCACATCAATAAATTCAGCCCACCGACACACATGCGGTGGTACAATCGGTGGTACAATTAGAGCACATATTAAATATTCTTACAGGAGTTTTAAGTCACTCTCGGCGACACAGCATTCACAACAATTTTATAACAAATACATTTCCTGCTACATATTCCCTGGTACCGTCATCAAAAGCATCTCACATGCACAGTGAACATCGATGCACTACTGACTTGAAAGTCAGCCTCTCCACATAGTAACACTACGGAGAAAATTATGATTAAAACAAAATAAATTAGGCTGGACACCAAAGCCTCGGCCGTTAATTCTTGCTCCCTTCTCTTTTCTAATATATTAGTCAGTACAACCTTGAGTTAATCTGACAATAAATTGGTTTCAGTCAGTCAGTGTTGTGTGCGTGCGTGCGTGCGTGCGTGCGTGCATTTGTGTGTGTGTGTGTGTGTGTGCGTGCGTGCGTGCGTGCATTTGTGTGTGTGTGTGTGCGTGTGTGTGTGTGTGTGTGTGTGTGTGTGTGTGTGTTGTGTGTGTGTGTGTGTGTGTGTGTGTGTGCGCGTGCATGTGTCCGTGTGTGTGTGTGTGTGTGTGTGTTGTGTGTGGTGTGTGTGTGTGTGTGTGTGTGTGTGTGGGATGCGTGTGTGTGCGTGTGTGTGTGTTGTGCGTGTGTGTGTGTGTGTGTGTTGTGTGTGTGTGTGTGTGTGTGTGTGTGTGTGTGTGCGTGCGTGCGTGTGTGTGTGTGTGTGTGGTGTGTGTGTGGTGTGTGTGTGTGTGTGTGTGTGTTTGTGTTTTGTGTGTGTGTGTGTGTGCGCGTGTGCATATGTGTGTGTGGGTGTGTGTTTGTGTGTATGCGTGTGTGTGCGTGCGCGCGCGCGCTCGCGTGTGTGTGGGCGCGTGTGTGTGTGTGTGTGTGGTGTGTGTGTGTGTGTGTGTGTGTGTGTGTGTGTGTGTGTTGTGTGTGTGTGTGTGTTTACCCTTGGTGGTGAGAATAACACAGAATTGTAGATTGTTGCATATCTCTATGTGATGCCAAGGGAGCACAGGCACAATCAGCCGTGCCTCCCTGACGAGTCCGATTGAGCGGACGAAAGACATCGGAGCAGGCAATATAAATCGTTCTATCTTCAAAATGGTTACGATG
>CM031613.1:37488048-37493048 GCA_018398815.1 Conus ventricosus
CTTCTTCTTCTTCTTCTTCTTCTTCTTCACTTCAGTCTCTTTCTTGTTTGTCTTCTTTGCCTTCTTGTCTGTATGTATGTCTGTCTGTCTGTCTTTCCTTCCTCCCTTCCTTCCTTCCATCCTTCATTCTTTCTTTCTTTCTTTTTCTTTCTTTCTTTCTCTTTTGTTGTGTTGTTGTGCTGTTGTTGTTGTTGTTGTGTTGTTTGTTGTTGTTGTTGTTGTTTGTTTCTTCTTCTTCTTCTTCTTCTTCTTCTTCTTCTTCTTCTTCTCTCACATTCTTTTTGAGTATCTTATAAGGACTACTGTAACTATTCGAGCGGCATAAATAGTCACAGTGACACTTTTCTTTCTGTTTACAGGTAAGTGACAAAGCGTGTATGGATGTGGGTGTTGCTGCAAATCAAGGATGGGTAAGTGATTTCATTTTCTTTCTGCTGGTTTTTGGCTTTCCTCACCCATCAGCATCAGTAGAATTAGCCAGGAGTGGACACTAAACTGTGGCCATGACTCTGAAGAAAACGGTGGTTAACACATAATCACTCTCATACCTTTTATGTTGTGAACTGTGCAGAATTGACAAAGCATTTTGTTGTTAAACTTGCATAGTGAGGGTCATTTTTTTTAATCAATTTGGTGGCCCCGGAACGGGCGGAAGAAAGGGGTGATGGGGAGAGAGAAGGGAAAGGGGTGTGTTTGAAAACTTTTCGTTTGTGTATAGGGTTTTATTGAACTGTTTAAATTTCAATGCAGTTTGCTTTCAGACCACTATCATCACCATCATTTGGACTACCACTGTTCCTTCTCCTGCTGCTTCTGTTCCTACTCTACCTCCTCCTACTTCTGATGCTGCTTCTACTACGACGACGACGACGACGACGACGACGACTAGTCTTGTAGCTACTTCTTCTGCCACCATTATTGCTGCTGTTGTTGATTGTGCTACCATTACTGTTGCCATTATTGCTGCGGCCGCTTCTACTATCATCATTCTATATACTGATACATTAAATTTGATTTATATTTTTCATGCAAAACGTTCTTCATTTTTCAACATAAACTCAGCAAGAAAATTCGAGGAGAGTCACACACAACATGGGACAATTCTAAACAAATGTAGAATAAACACAAAAAAAAGGGCAGAAGTGCGATTATGCCGAACAACCTAAGAGCTACTTTCACACAGCAACTCGTTCTTTTGGCGAACGTGTGGTACCATAGCCCGAGTCCCCAAACGGCAGTAAAAGACGGCGGAGGTTTAACGGCACGTCGGACGAGTTGGGCGGGGGCCTGGCTGCTAATAGGGCGCCATCAATTAATCAACACAGGGAGCCAGGGTGGGGCACTCCCTAACGCTCCCTTGGGACTTCCTCGGGCTGACGTAAGCAAAGGACGGCTCGGAAGACCTGTAAAAGGCCCCCCTATGATGGGACTGTGAAGTAGTGGGGGGGGGGGGGGGGCATGGGTGGGAGTGGGGATGAGGGGAGGCGTGGGATGGTGGTGGTGGTAGTGGTGGCGGTGCTGATGGCGGTATGTTAAACGTGGTGTAAGGTCGATGGGGGTGGGTGGGGGGTGGGGGTGGGGACTCACGAAAATAGGGGAGCAGGGGAGGGAGGAGAAAGGGGAAGAAGCGGGTTATCACAGCAAATTTTCAGGACGGACGATCTGTGGTGGTGGTAGGGGTGGTGAGGATGGGGCGGGGAGATGGGGGGGGGGGGGCCCTCATATCCCCCACCCTCTCCGACTGACAAAAAAAGAAATTAAAAAAAAATGCTGGTATAGGACCCCCAAACCCTTAGGATCGCTTTCCCCGCCCCCTCCCCTTTAATGATTTGTGGTTGATTTCAAATCGGTGACAGCCCTGATATGGTCCTTTGCGGTCGGCTGGACTATAAGCAACTCTCTCTCTCTCTCTCTCTCTCTCTCTCTCTCTCTCTCTCTCTCCTCTCTCTCCTCTCCTCTCTCTCTCCTCCTACCCTCCTCTGGCTGCAAAAATGTCTCCTGAATACTAACGCAGAGAGTGCGCAGACAATGTTAGGTAGGTAGGTCCAGCGCGGTGGGCGTACGCGCAGGTCGGACATGTGCTTAGTCGTTTCCATGAGACCCACGTCTTAAAGACTTTCCTCTTATTCGTGCATTCAGCTATCCATCGGCGGTTTATCCTGCGCAGTGTGGTATTGTAGTGCAGCAGACCTGCCATGCTTCGTGCATTCAGCTATCCATCGGCGGTTTTTTCCTGCGCAGTGTGGTATTGTAGTGCAGCAGACCTGCCATGCTTCGTGCATTCAGCTATCCATCGGCGGTTTATCCTGCGCAGTGTGGTCTGGTAGTGTAGCAGACCTGCCATGCTTCGTGCATTCAGCTATCCATCGGCGGTTATCCTGCGCAGTGTGGTCTGGTAGTGTAGCAGACCTGCCATGCTTCGTGCATTCAGCTATCCATCGGCGGTTTATCCTGCGCAGTGTGGTCTTGTAGTGCAGCAGACCTGCCATGCTTCATGCATTCAGCTATCCATCGGCAGTTTATATCCTGCGCAGTGTGGTCTTGCAGTGTAGCAGACCTGCCATGCTGCGAATGGACTAGTCCGCACTCGGTGCCACTTCCTTGATGAAAGTTTTTTTCAGTTTCATGGAAGTTTCAGTTTCAGTTTCAATTTCTTGATGAAACCTGAAACTAAAGCTACTTCGTCTTCATTAGAAACAAGATGCATGTTGTCTTGTTAGGACTGAAGATCAAAAAGTTTATATTTTTATTTCATTGTATTTTTTTCTGATTGTGTTCAACCAGTATCCGACCCCTCTTCAACCTCCTCCACGTTCTTCACCTGCACTAAAAATAGGAACTTCCGCTGATTGGTAGAAAGATCCGTCGGGGTTGTTACGCGGGTTTTCTCTCTCCGTGTGTGTGTGTGTGAGTGTGTGTGTGTGTGGGGTGTGTGTGTGTGTGTGTGTGTGTGTGTGTGTGTGTGTGTGTGTGTGTGTGTGTGGTGTGTGTGTGTGTGTATGTGTGTGTGGGGTGTGTGGTGTGTGTGTGTGTGTGTGTGTGTGTGTTCATGCGTGCGTGCGTGCGTGTGTGTGGTGTGTGTGTGTGTATGTGTGTGTGTGTGTGTGTGTGTGTGTGTGTGTGTGTGTGTGTGTGTGTGTGTGTGTGTGTGTGTGTGTGTGTGTGTGTTGTGTGTAAGCTTGAGCGCACGAATGCGCGCGTACATGTGTGTGTGTGTGTGTGTGTGTGTGGTGTGTGTGTGTGTGTGTGTGTGTGTGTGTGTGTGTGTGTGTGCGCGTGTGGTGTCTGAAAGCAGTAATAGGAGATTTGTCTGGAATTATTGATCGCTCCCTTTTCTCTCTCCAACAAACACTTTGACAGCAGCGGTCAGAATCTGACAACCCTGACTTTTACATTTTAGGAAAAAGGACTCCATTCTGTCTTCCTCCATCCTGTTCTCCCCCCCCCCATCTCTCTCTCTCTCCTCTCTCTCTCCTCTCTCTCTCTCTCTCTCTCTCTCTCTCTCTCTCTCTCTCTCCTTCCTCCACCCTCCTCTCTCTCTCACTCTCTCTCTCTCTCTCTCCCCTCTCTCTCTGTCACCTCTCCCTCACTCACTCCACCTCCTCGCTCTCTCTTTCTCTGTATCTCCTTCCTTCCTCTACCCTCCTCTCTCTCACTCTCCCTCCCTCCCTCCAATCGTCCCCTCTGTCCCTCTCTGTTTGTCTCTCTCTGTCTGTCTTTGTCTCTGTCTGTCTGTCTGTCTGTCTGTCTGTCTGTCTGTCTGCACTTTCGTGTGTGTGTGTGTGTGTGTGTGTGTGTGTGTGTGTGTGTGTGTGTGTGTGGTGTGTGTGTGTGTGTGTGTGTGTGTGTGTGTGTGTACGTGCGCGTGCGCTTGTGTGTGTGTGTGTGTGTGTGTGTGTGTGTGTGTGTGTGTGTGTGTGTGTGTGTGTGTGTGTGTGTGTGTATGATGTGTGAGTGTACGTGTGTGTGCCCCAGGATATCTCTCTATCTATCCCACCAATCTCTGTCAGTCTTTTTATCTATCTATCTGTCTATCTATTTATCTATCCATTTATCTGCTTAGTTATCTATCTCTATATCTATCTATCTCTCTATCTCTATCCATCTATCTAGCTAGCTATCCATCCCCCATCCATCGATCCATCTATTCATCCTCTATGCATTTCTCTCTCTCTCTCTCTCTCTCTCTCTCTCTCTCTCTCTCTCTCTCTCTCTCTCTCTCTCTCTCTCTCTCTCTCTCTCTCTCGATCTCTCTCTCTCCGTTACTCTCTCTCTACTTCTTCTATCTATTATCTCTTCTATCTATCTATATATCTATCTATCTATCTATCTATCTATCTATCTGTGTGTGCTATCTATCTGTCTGTCTGTCTATCAATCTGTCTGTCTGACTGTCAATCTGTCTATATGTCTGTCTGTCTATCTATCTATCCATCCGTCGACCGATCGATCTATTCATGCATATTTCTGTTTATCACTGTGTGTGTCCGTGCTTCGTTTGTGTGTGTGTTGTGTGTGTGTGTGTGTGTGTGTGTGTGGTGTGGTGCGTGCGTGCGTGCGTGCGTGCGTGCGTGCGTGCGTGCGTGTGTGTGTGTGTGTGTGTGTGTGTGTGTGTGTGGGGGTGGGGGGGGGGGGGGGGGGGGGGGTACGTGCATGCGTGTGTGCCCTATTCCTACTCGCACCAGAGACTGATGAGGTGCGAGCAAGGGCGACCATTAGACCGATGAGAGGACTTCCTTCTTCTACAAGCTGCCAACGTGGCCTCACGCGCACGTGCTGTGCGTGTGCCTGCACGTGCAACGCCCAGGGTTGTGAACAGGCTGTTTAACAGCCACTCCGTCATTCACTGACTGGGTCATTTGGGGGTGGAGGGGTGGGAGCGAGGTTGGAAGAAAGAGGGGTGGGGTGGGGGTTGAAGGGGTGCTGGGAAAGACCTTGATGGATCCGAAGGGTAAGGATCGAGGAAAAGGTGTTCATGTGTGACAAATAGAGGTATGACG
>CM031613.1:37498048-37508048 GCA_018398815.1 Conus ventricosus
AGTTTGGCCGTTGGTATGGATGACACGTTACACATAGCATGCACCCTGCGTGAGAAATGGAAAGAATGAAGGAAGTAAGGAAAATGAGTGATCCATATTGAATGATATTGACTGGATGACACGGGAAACGACTGAATGAAGCGCCGGCCGGCAGCTCTTCAGTCGGCACTACCCTGGTAGGCAGCCCGTTGTGTAAACGAGTGTTGATTGTAAAGCGCTTAGAGCTTGGTCTCTAGCCGAGAATAGGCGCTATATAAGTATTTATTATTATTATGATGGAAAACAGAGAAGGTCGGGAAAAAAATTGAAGAAGCCTTTGAAAACTCGAGGGGGTGGGGGGGGGGGGGGGGGGGGGAAGGGTAAAAAATCGGAGAGAATCTTACACTTGGAGAAGGTGTGGAAAACATCCGAGAAGGTACAGGAAATTTAAAGTTAGGAAACACATGAAACGTTCAGGGGGCAGAGAAAACATGGAGAAAGTAGGAAAACGTGAAGAAGAAGAAGACAGGACTAACTTGGAAAAGTTAGGGAACACTTACAGAACGTAGAAAAACCTTGGAGAAGGGGAGCAGGACTTGCAGAAGGTAGGGAAACTTGGGGAAGATACGGACAACATGAAGAAGGTATGGGTGATACGGAGAAGGTAGAGACAACGTGGTGAAGGTAAGTAAATGAGCGAGAAGATCAGAACGGGTGAGGAAACGTAGAACTAGGAAGGTGAAGAAAGATGAAGATATGGTTATAAAAAAAAAAAAAAGCAGGATATGCTGAGGAATAAAACAGGATATGCTATGGAACGGTAAGAAAACCAAGAACGAGCCAGGATTAAAGAAGGTCAATAGCGGTAGAAGAAATACGAAAATATATGAAAATGACATGACATAGCAGACAACGAGAGAGAAAATTCATGTCAGACTTTTTTCTTTTTTTTTCGGGGGGGGGGGGGGGTTGTTTTTGCTGTTTTCACAATGGACATATTAAATCAGCTTTTGTTAATATTTGTCTCGATATATATATATATATATATATATATATATATATATATATATATATATATATATATATATATATATATATATACATACATACATACAATGCAATATCTGATATATGAACACATTGGTCGACATTGGTCGTTGAATTTTAGTTGCCTATCTATATCTCGAAGCAATTAAGAAGTAGTGAAACTAAGCCTAATTGAGGTATGCCCCTTGAATAGCTACGCGACACTGACAACTGGTAATGTATTTCCATACTAAGTCCACTGTTCTCAGATAACACAAATACCCAACCTTTCTAAAAGATTTTTTTTTAAGACAACACAAAAACGGTAACCTTGGTTTTATCCATGTTGCCTTTGAGGCATAGCGATGTGGATGCCTGCATCAGGTTATTCAACTGAGTCTGTGGACCTATGATTATTCAGAAAAGACAAGGACGGGGAGAAAAAACGAGTATCCAAAGGCACAAACGGGGTGGAAAAGGGCATGAAAAGGTCAGAAAAAAAGGAGCACAAAACAGTACCTGTTGAACATGATTCCGATGACGTTCGTCACAAGGTGACGGTGAGCAACAATGACGTTAAAAGGTCACCCCAAGATCAAAGCCGCCACCGTTAAAATGGCACGGTGCTAGATATCTTATTGATCTTTGTTCCAGAAGAATGGTCCTTTTGTTTGTTTCGTATAGGGGTAAAAAGATTCCGATTGAAGAGCTTTAGTGGCCTCTTGTGTGTGTGTGTGTGTGTGTGTGTGTGTGTGTGTGTGTGTGTGTGTGTGTGTGTGTGTGTGGTGTGTGTGTGAACCGAATGACATTTCAAACGATGTTTTCAAACCTGTGGGTAACAAAGAGATGTAAGAATGACATTTGTAAGTCGTTTGACGTTGTTCTATTTTTCTGTCGTCATTGTAATTCATATTCAAAGTAATCACACACACACACCACACACACACACACACACACACAACACACCACACACACATACACACCACACACACCACACACACACACACAACACACACACACACACACACCACACACACACATACACACACACACACACACACACAACACACACACACACACACACACACCACACACAACACAGTCACTGTATAATTTTCTCAGTAATGAGGAATGAAAGGGACGTTGAGAGATGGGAGAGGAGAGGGAGTAGGGGAGGGGGTGTGTGTGTGAAGACACACAAAACGAAAAAAGTGCGTACCGAAGCAGCTTCAGCAACGAAATGGTACAGTGTAATATTTTGCCAAGTGTCAGTTTTGCCCTGGAAGGGTGAAACGAAAAGAAGCGAAGAGGACCCTTATCAGGTGCCTACCCCGTCTTCGGAGGGTAAACTACCTCCCTTTCAGGAACTGAAAAACTGTGATCTACTCTACCAGAAGCGGCTGCCTAGAGAAAGGGGCGTACAGTTGCTATGTATAACGCACAGTCTCCCTGGAGAAAGGGGCGTACAGTGTGCTAGGTATAACGCACAGTCTCCCTGGAGAAAGGGGCGTACAGTGTGCTATGTATATCGCACAGTCTGCCTAGAGAAAGGGGGTGTACAGTGTGCTCCAGGAGAAAGGGGTGTACAGTGTGCTATGTATAGTCGCACAGTCTGCCTAGAGAAAGGGGCGTACAGTGTGCTATGTATATCGCACAGTCTGCCTAGAGAAAGGGGTGTACAGTGTGCTATGTATATCGCACAGTCTGCCTAGAGAAAGGGGCGTACAGTGTGCTATGTATATCGCACAGTCTGCTAGAGAAAGGGGCGTACAGTGTGCTAGGTATTAACGCACAGTGTGCCTGTTAGAAAGGGGCGTACAGTGTGCTAGGTATAACGCACAGTCTGCACCAGAAAGGGGCGTTACAGTGTGCTAGGTATAACGCACAGTCTGCCTAGAGAAAGGGGCGTACAGGTGTGCTAGGTATAAACGCACACGTTGCCTGGAGAAAGGGGCGTACAGTGTGTTATGTATATCGCACAGTCTGCATAGAGAAAGGGGCGTACAGTTGATAGTATAAATGCAAAATCTGCATAGAGAAGGGGGTGTCAGTATGATATGTATAATGCACATCCATAGAGGAAGGGGGTACCACGTTGATATGTATATGCACAATCTGCATAGGAAGGGGCGTACAGTATGATAGTAAAGCACATTGCATAGAGGAAGGGGCGACAGTATATGATATGTATAATGCACAATCTGCATAGAGGAAGGGGCGTACAGTATGATATGTATAATGCACAATCTGCATAGAGGAAGGGGGCGTACAGTATGATATGTATAATGCACAATCTGCATAGAGGAAGGGGCGTACGTATGATATGTATAATGCACAATCTGCATAGCGGAAGGGGCGTACAGTATGATATGTTATAATGCACAATCTGCATGAGGAAGGGCGTACGTATGATATGTATAATGCATTCAATCTGCATAGAGGAAGGGGCGTACAGTATGATATTTAATGCACAATCTGCATAGAGGAAGGGGCGTACAGATGCATATGTATAATGTACAATTGATAGATGAAGGGGCGCTTACGTATGATATGTATAATGCACAATTCGCAAGAGGAGGGGCGTACTATATGATATGTATAATGCACAATCTGCATAGAGGAAGGGGCGTTACAGTATGATATGTATAATGCACAATCTGCATAGAGGAGGGGCGTACAGTATGATATGTATAATGCACAATCTGCATAGAGGAAGGGGCGTACATTATGATATGTATAATGCACAATCTGCATAGAGGAAGGGGCGTACAGTATGATATGTATAATGCACAATCTGCATAGAGGAAGGGGCGTACAGTATGATATGTATAATGCAAAAATCTGCATAGAGGAAGGGGCGTACAGTATGATATGTATAATGCACAATCTGCATAGAGGAAGGGGCGTACAGTATGATATGTATAATGCACAATCTGCATAGAGGAAGGGGCGTACAGTATGATATGCATAAGGCAGAGTGTGCCTAGAGAAGGGGGCGTACAGTGTGCTATGTATAACGCACAGTCTGTCTAGAGAAAGGGGCGTACAGTGTGCTATGTATAACGCACAGTCTAGGGGCCGTTCGAGGGCCCAGAATGTATCTGGGAAGAATGAAAACCTAAAAATCTGAGGGGGTAGGGGGGTCTGTCTAATAGCTATTTTGCTGTTTCCCCATGAGGTTTTGTCCAAATAAGACTTTCCTCCTACTTGCGTATATCTTTCTCACGCATATACAGAGTGAGAGAGAGGGAAACAGACAGACAGGACAGACAAAGGAGAGAGGAGAGAGAGAGAGAGATAGAGAGAGAGAGAGAGAGAGAGAGAGAGGAGAGAGAAAACAGAGAGACAAAAAGGGAAAAAGGCGAGGACAGACAGACAGACAGACAAAGATTTGAATCATGCGTCAGTACAGCAAGTGGATGGAGAATAATCATGCATAGGGAGAGAGAGAGAGAGGGAGAGAGGGGGAGAGAGGGGGAGATGAGAGGAGAGAGAGAGAGAGAGGAATCGATATGTACTGAGAGAGAGAGGGAGGAGGAGAGAGAGATTCTGAAACATAACAGAGAGAGAGGAGGGAGAGAGAGAGAGAGAGAGGAGGGGAGGAGAGAGATGAGTGAGGAGAGAGAGGAGAGAGATGGGGAGGAGGAGAGAGAGGAGTCACAACACGGAAACTCTAGATCCCACCGACAGTAGGGGGTAGTTCAGTATTGCTCCTCAAAGTATCGGCAGAAAAAACCCCCCGCTCCTTCACGACAATGAAAACCTCCCGACATCCCACTGAGCTGACGGGGCGCTTAAAACTGGCTTCCTGCGGATATACAGGTTGCTTGATATCCCCCGGGATGAGTTGCGGGCGGCGGTATCCTCTGTGTGTGGTGTGTGAGTGTGCGTGCGTGCGTGCGTGCGTGCGTGCGTGCGTGGGGGTTTGTGCGTGCTGTGCGTGCGTGCGTGCGTGGGCGTGCGGCGTGTGTGTGTGTGTGTGTGTGTGGTGTGTGTGTGAGGCGCGCGGGTTTTGCGTGGGGGTGTGTGTGTGTAGTGTGTGTGGTGTGTGGCGGCGCGGCGCGTGCGCGCGCGTGTGTGCGTGCGTGCGTGGGCGTGGTGTGTGTGTTGTGTGTGTGTGTGTGTGTGTGTTGTGTGGTGTGTGGTGGGGGTGGTGGTGGCGGTGCGTGCGTGGGTGTGTGTGTGTTGAGAGAGAAAGGGAGAGAGAGAGAGAGAGAGATGGAGAGGGAGAGGGAGAGAGAGAGGGGAGAGAGAGAGAGAGTAGGAGAGGAGAGAGAGAAAAGAGACCCAGCGAAAAGAGACAGAGAACGGAGAACACGACTCGGCTCAAAGTGAATCAAGAAGTATCTAATTTCTTAAAAGGGTTTTTTAAGGACTTAACGTGTTACCTTTTTTTTCTTTTCTTTTTTTTTTTTTTGCAATGTAACCCCCACCGCCACTACCCCCAAAACTCCATGCAATCCCCCTCCCCTCTATCCACTTCCCACCCCCACCCACACCCCCTGCATATCATGATGAGGAGGGGGGATGAATATCATGACGATGATGAGGACGATGACAATGGTGAGTATTTAAGGGGAAGAGTGAAAGTAATAATCATGGGAGGGGTTGAAAAGTAGAAAGAAAAAGAACAACAATGGCGAAAAGATTAAATGTCATCAAAAATTTGAGAACAAAAATGTGATGACTAAAAATAATAATGTGATGACGATGATAGTACAGTAATAATAATAATAATAAACATAGTAATGATAATGTAATGATAATAATGAGGGCGATAAAAATAGAAATGATAATGATGTTTGATAATAATAATGGTAATAATAACAATAACAAAGATAATGATATAATGATAACGATGATATGATGATGATGATAATAATAATAACGATAATGATCTTTACTATACTACTACTACTACTTATCATCTTTCATCTCTTTCATCATCATCATCTCATATCTTCATCATCATCATCATCTAAAAATGATAATAATTTTAAATGATAATAACAATGGAAATAATAATAATAATGATAAAGATACAAAAATGATGATGATTATAATAATGATGATGATATAATAATGATAAATAATAATAATAATATAGTAATAATAATGATGATGATGATGATGCTGATGCTGTTTGATGATGACTATGATGATGCGATGTATGATGTTGATGATGATGGGGGGTGGTGGTGGTGGTGGTGGTGGTAGGGTGGTGGTGGTGGTGATGATGATGATGATGATGATGAGAAGGAAGAGGGGAGGGGGAAGGAGCAGGAGCCTGGACACGAATGGAACACAAATTTAATAATAAAGCTAAGTCTTGGGTTTATCGCAAGTTGAATCTCTCTCTCTCTCTCTCTCTCTCTCTCTCTTCTCTCTCTTCTCTCTCTCTTCTCTCTCTCTCTCTCTCTCTCTCTCTCTTGAAATGAATTAAAAAATACTGGCTCAAAACTAACGAGAATGGATGAATGCAGGTCCCCTATAAAGGTTACAGGATGTTGTTGAGTCAGACAATAATGGTAAGAGGACTTGGGCTTCAAATGTTCGACAATTTTTAAAATTTATATGGGTTTGGATTTGTTTGGGTAACCCAAGGTGTTAAAATTTTATCGGATTTCTAAATTGTTTTAAACAGGGATTATTGATTGCAGGTGGCAGGACTGGCATGACCATATGTATAATAGTGATAGATTTGTTCAGTACAAATTATTTAAAACGAACGCACATATTAGAGCATTATATTAAGTTAAAATGAATAGATACGTTAGGTGTGCCTGGGCAAAATTCAGATTCGGTGTATCTGACATTGCTTGTCATCGTTTTAGGTATAGTAATGTTGGTTGAAAATGATTCTCATGTCGATTATGTAAAAGAGCAAGAGAAGATGAATACATTTTTTGTTTTTTCTGTCCTGCTCTGAGTGATTTAAGAATAAAACTTATCCAATCCAAATATTATACAGAACCATGTAACTTTAGACTCATTCTCTTATTATCGGGCAAGTAATCAGAACACACTATTGAAATTAGCAAGTTTGTTTATGAAGGAAACAAGAGAATTCAGACTGCAATATCTTGAGGGTATGTTTGTTTGTTTGTTTCTTAACTTACGGTATTTCATCGTTAGGGATTTTGATCGTTTTATTGTGACATGTATTACATTTATGAAAACCCCCTTTTAGTATGGGGCTTTGGCGTTAATCTGAAAAAAAGATTCGCATTTCGCATTGCATTCGCATTCTCTCTCTCTTCTCTCCCCCTTCTCTCTCCCCTCCCCTCTCTCTCTCTCTCTCTCTCTCTCTCTCTCTTTTCTCTCTCTCTTCTCTCTCTCTTCACACACACACACACCACACACACCACACACACGCACCCCACACCACACACACACACCACACACACACACACACCACACACACACCCCCACACACACACATACACGGCGCGGGGCGCACGAGAGAGAGAGAGAGGAGGAGAGAGACGAGAGAGAGAGAGAGAGAGAGAGAGAGAGAAGGACAGACAGACAAGACAGACAGACAGACTGACCGACAGAAAGACGACAGACAGAAAAACAAAAAGACTAACAAGCAGCAGACAGTCAGTCAGACAGACAGAGACAGAGAGGGCAAGCAGACAGACACAGGGGACAAAGACAGAGACAGGGCACAGAGGAGACACAGGAGAGAGAGAGAGGGAGAGGAAGAAAAAACTCTCTCCGCTTCAAAAACCACAAAACATACAAGACAAAGGGAAGTGCATCCTTTCATTTGACCCTTCAATATTCACGATGCGCGTGGGAGGCGGCGGGGTTTTAAAAAATTTAATGGGTAGTGTAATGGTTTGAATGTCCACGCTGTGTGAGCCTTTTAAAAAAAAAGGGAAAATTAAACATCGATGACGACTGGGGGGGGGGGGGGGGGGGGGGGGGGGGGGAGGATGTGTCGGTGATTATGATCATGATATCATCATGATTATTGCAGGTTCGTGGCGTTCCCCATTTCCAGTCCCGTTGAGGGGGGTTCCAACGGCCAGTATGACAACTAAATCACCACGGGAATCGCCCATGTCTGCAAATTCATGGGCCCTTGTCGTTAGACGGACGCGTTTATGGGGTGTGGGGGGGGGGGGGGGGGGGTAGGTGAGGGGTGGAGGTGGGGGCTGGAGGTAGGTTGGGGTGGGGGATGTTTTTCTCTCAAGCTGGCTTCATGAACAAGCAATTTTTGTCGTTCATCTGCCCCGGTGTTGCGGATGTGGGCTGTGTATTTGGGATCAGACCTGGGGTGGCGGGAAAGGGGGACAGGAGGGGAGGGGGGGTGGAGGAGGGGAGGGGGGAGTGGGGAAAGAGGGAGAGGGACGGTGGGATTGGATGGAGAAGGCAGGGAAAATGAGAAGAAAAAAAAAAAAGCCCACTTAATAAAAAGAAATAGGTTTTTGAGAAATGAAGTAAAAGGGGACGTCGGTTTAAAAAATGTTCCACCATTAAAGAAACGACTTTGTAAATTCTATAAATTAAAAGATGATGATGATGTGAGATGATGATGATGATGTGATGATGTGAGATGATGATGACGGGCGATAATGATAATAATAAAATAAAAAAATTAAAAAATAATAATAATTTAAAAAACTAATAATAATAATGAGAATAGTGATTTAAAAATAATTAATAATAATAATATAATAATTTAAAAATAATAATAATAAATATAAATAATTATTCATAATAAGAATGGGTAATGAAGAGGGCAGGGGGTAGAGAAGGGGTGTATGGTGGGATGGGTAAGGGGTTGAGGGTGGGGGGAGAAGGGAAGGGAAAAATGGAAAATGTAACATAAGAGAGCAAAGTATTTAGACCCAATGAATGCTGTAAAGGGCAGAGAACCATTTGTCATACCAGGCGTCATGGACTTCCGTTTCCGGGCGATCCCATCCATTTACAGGTTGAAACGGAAATTGCTTTCTCAGAATCGCAGTGACGATTCTAATTCATCATCTTTTCTGTTAAAATCCACTTCATCTTTGATATGGACCAGATGGATGCCGTCTTTTAGGACCAGATGTCCAAAAGGACATCTTGTGACATAAGCTGAATCTACTAAGTTTTTTGTTGTAGTTGTTTTCGTGTGTATTGTGTGTGTGTGTGTGTGTGTGTGTGTGTGTGTGTGGTGGTGTGTGTGTGTGTGTGTGTGTGTGTGTTGTGTGTGTGTGTGTGTGTGTGTGTGTGTGTGTGTGTGTGTGTGTGTGTGTGTGTGTGTGTGTGTGTTCGTTCTTTAATTTAATGTCTATCCACTTTACAGTGATCTTAGACAAAAGCAAGAGACAAACGAACAGGCATACAAACAAATAAAGACAAAACAGAAAAACACATGTAAAAGGGGCCGGTGTGTGTGTGTGTGTGTGTATGTGTGTGTGTGTGTGTGTGTGTGTGTGTGTGTGTGTGTGTGTGTGTGTGTGTGTGAGTGTGTGTGGTGTGAGTGTGGGGTGTGTGTGTGTGGTGTGTGTGTGTGTGTGTGTGTGTGTGGTGCGCGCGTGCGTAAGGGGAGGGGGGGCATAAATGTGTGTATTGTTTTAAAAATGTCATTAAAAGTGTATGGAGTGTGGAGGTAGTGTGGTATACTAATCTTTGCATGCATAGTCTATTCAATTAATGAGATACCAATAAGTGACCATCACTTTAACCCCATTCTAATCTGCCGGCATAACGGTACACTGCTTTAGCCTTGATTCATATCTGAACATTTTTAAAGAAACAAAATATTTTTAACCATTGAAATAATAAAAACAAATAACTCGAGAATCAAAGTAAATGTCCAATTGGACTCTTAACAATTGCCCTAACAACTTCTATAGCCTTCGCTTCGTTCCCAAAAACATCCCAAAAATTCGCGATTGTTGGGTTCAAACTTAATAACCAAGTAGGTAAATATCTTTTAGTATTTCTGCAAAGGAAGATGACATGGATAGTGTAATATTTTGGCCACAAATACAAG
>CM031613.1:37513048-37516578 GCA_018398815.1 Conus ventricosus
AGGATGAGCGGGAAGGGGACGGAGTGTGGGTGGGTTAGGACGGAAAGAGGACAGACAGACAGACAGAGAGGGGTGAGGGAGGGAAGGATGGAGGGTGGAGGAGAGAGAGAGAGAGAGAGAGAGAGAGGAGAGAGAGAGAGAGAAACGAAACACACACACACACACACGCACGCACGCACGCACGCACACACACACACACACACACACGACCAAATAAACAACAAGATGCAAAGCATGTAAGTGTCCTCCCAGTACAGTAGTACAACAGAGAAAGAAATATATATAAATCAGTCGCTATAGCACAATAGCACTCCCCTTTTGGTGGTAGAAATTTTGTACGTAAGAGAAAAGAAAAAAAAAAAAAAAGGTGCTATTCCCGGAAGTGAACCTCAGTCTCACGCGTGACAGACGAGGATACTAACCACTATACTACCTAGGAGCTTACCGTGTGTGGTTACACTTAAGTTTATAAACTGGTATTGCTTAACGTGTGCATCACAAAATTATCGTTTGTAGCCGTTAGTAACGGCTATTCTGGTAAAATAAAACATCGAACATCATCCGTGACCCATAATGAACCTTATCTACTGTCACGTCGCCGAGGGAGATGGCAAACACCAAGTCAGGGGCTTCACCCCGCGTTCACACACCAACGATCAGTCCCGCATTCAACCTTCATCCACAAGCCCAAACACTCAGCTATGATTCACCCCTAACCACACTCACAACAAATGTAACACAAACTAACTAAATTTATTAATCACATCACAACATGCGCTCCACAAGAAGAACAACAACCAATAATTTGCTAAAACTAAACAGCACACAATACTACATTAACAAGGCCACGCGTACGCTATAGACACACACACACACACTGCCGACCGCTCTGCTTCCTTCTCTGTGTACCAAAACCTGTGAATGCACACAACAATCAATATCAGCTAAATGATTTCAAAATGTATGCACCCCACAACAACAGAGTATTCAAATCATTCCAACATGCAGCAAAGCACGAATCACAATAACTCAGAATTTCAGATAAGCAAAACTATCGCTAACTATAGTTCATTATTAATGTAGTTCCTTCAACGAAGGTGAAACCAAAAGTCCAAAGCGATGAAAGCTTTCCGACGTGTTCTTCTGTTCAAAAGTTCATGGAGCTCACAACGCCAAGACGATAGAGCACATCCAAAACTAAGCAGATGAACAAAAACTAACATGAGTGTCCACAGGTATGTTGGCGGAGACGAATATTAGTCGAGCCTTCAACAAAGAAGTTCATTCACATTCCTTGTCAACGTTGATTCCTCGTTCTTTACAGTCTCTCCGCTTTCCACTCGATGACACATTCTATTCTCCGCATTCATCCACTCTCCACTACTTACATCGGTCCATTCACCCGCTCCCTAGTCAGGAAGCCCAAGACCAGAAGTCCGTTGCCAAAACAAGGAGTCAATGGAGTCACTCCTTCCACGCCGCTCCTGTCCTTCAGACAACACGTCACCCAACCGTCAGTCAGCCACCAGCGAGACAACGGCCACTCTCACCAGCTCAGGTACGGAAGGGGACCACGGCACAGCAACTAATCAGGTTCTGGGGATGACATTAAACTTACAGGTAATACTAATCCAAGTCTCCAAGGAAAACCTAAATTTCAACTACTTGAAAAAACATAGGTAAAAATTAATTAAAACACTATCTTTCCCGAACAAGAAAAATGCAAAACACCTTTTAATTCCTCAAAGAAAACAATAACATTAATATATACTGAGAGGCAAAGAAAACGCAATTCCATTGTCAACTGACAATTTTATTGAAATGAAACAAACACACATCAAAGCAAATACGTGTGACAAAAGTGCGACCACTGTACATTAGTTTGCCTATAACAGGTGCACATTCGCCTGAAGTGAAGCCCATTTAGGCGCGACAGAAGGAATACACTGTCAATATCTGGTGTGTCCCCCTTGAGCACGAACACAAGCTTGCAAACGTAGGGGCATTGAAGCGCACAAACGACGGATGATACGGATCGGTATCACGTTCCAGTGATGCTGCAATGCTTGGGTGAGCTCAGCAACGGTAGTTGGGGGATTCTGCTGACCTTGCACACGTCGTCCAAGTTCGTCCCACAAATGTTCAATGGGATTCATGTCTGGGGACACAGAGGGCCATTGCATGACATCCACATTGCTGTCCCGAAGGAAATTTCGTGTGAGAACGGCTGTGTGGGGTCGAGCATTGTCCTGCTGAAACACTAGTCTGTTGCCACCATGCTGTCTCCAGAGAGGAAGAAGAACTGGCTCAAGAACAGTGTCAATATAACGCCTTGCCGTCAAGTTGCCTGGCACAAACACAAGCTCCGATCGAAATTGAGCATTTATGGCACCCCAGACCATTACCCCTCCACCCCCATAACGATCTCGCTCAATGACACAGGGTTGCGCAAAACGTTCACCCTGACGTCGATACACACGATCACGGCCATCCGGGAAAGAGACATTGAACCGGGATTCATCCGAAAAAACAACATTCCCCCAAACCCTGTTCCCCAGAAAGCCACCTGCGGCAGCCCATCGCTGGCGTGCTAGTCGATGGCGATGGGTTAAGATCTGACCTTGGTATGGTCGACGTGCCCGTAGCCCTGCTGCTGCCAGACCGCGACGCACGGTACGGCTGCTGATTGGTCTTTCTCTAGTCCCAATAGTGTTGAGGGCTGTTTGTGCAGCTGGCTGGAAACGATTCCGGAGGTGCTGCGTGACAATGTAGCGGTCCTGTCGTGCCGTCGTCACACGTTGGACGCCTGGGCGTGGACGGTCGTTTACACTTCCAGTGTTTTGGTGCCGAGTCGCAAGACGGGGTATGGTTGATGGGTGTACATTGAAATGTTGTGCGGCCCTGATGTGAGCAGTGCCTGCCCTCAGCATGCCAATGGCTTGATTTCTCTGGTCTGTAGTTAACCGCGGCATGGTGCGTACGAGTGTCAGTAAAACGCCAATGTGTGTTTTTATAGGGGACAGTCATGGGCTGTTTGCATGCAATCACAGTATTCCTGTGTTGCACGTGTTTTGCAGTTATCAGTAAAAGATGTGTTGGAGTGGTTTACTCATGACGTCATGAACCCAACTGTGCCTGTCAATACAGATCGTCGCAATACAACATACGCGTGCTAGGTTGCATGCCTCGTGCATAATTCACATTATTTTGGCTGAGGTGACATTTTTCGGGGACGAAATGGGGATTGCGTTTTCATTGCCTCTCAGTATAGAATTAACTTGAACAAATTTTGACAATGTTATTCAAAGGGAAATAATTCAACAAGTGTTTTATATATGACGCTGACCTTGAAGGTCAACCTCCGCCCTAGGCCAATTATAACAAGTTCCCAACAGCGAAGAGAACTGTCAAAATGTCGGCACGCGCCTTTTAAAATACAACCGAAATTTAATAAGCAAAAAATTAACGATACTGACCATAACACATAATGTTTTTTTTCAAACAACAACCTAAGCAAAACAGACATCAAC
>CM031613.1:37517578-37530078 GCA_018398815.1 Conus ventricosus
CCCCTCTCTGGTAACTTCGAAATCTCTCTCTCTCTCTCTCTCCTCTCTCTCTTCTCTCTACTCTCTCTCTCTCTCTCTCTCTCACACACACAACACACTCAACACACACACAAAAACACATACCCACTCACCCACACACACACACCACACACACACACACACACACGCACCACGCGCACCGCACAAAATTTGCATTGATCTAACATGTAAATACTATTTTCAGCAGTGCTCATGCATAGCATTTGTGCACCTGCGTCACCTCAAAACTGCAGCATACATCGGTCTGCGATTGGTATCCATGATCTTCGACATCCTTTCTTAGATCAGAATCGAACTGTCTACGCGTGAAGACTCTCCACCTTATTAGCTTTAATCAATAAGGTAAACCATAGTGCTATCAGGGGCGACATTATCCCACGAGATTGTATAGACCTCAGCTGTGCTTTTGGTTCATACGGAATTGAAACTCTCCCGCACGCTCTGCAAAACGTCACTTTTGCTCCAAGTAAGTTCTGTATCCAATGGAATTACTATTTGACTCGTTTTGGGTAAACGATTTCAGTGTGTTCAACAATTGTGGTGTAATGTTTTTTTTTTTTTAGGCCATGCAGTGTTTATCGCATATAGCCATGTGTGCACTGTGTAACAGAGATAGATAGTTGACATGAAAGTGGTGAGGATGTGGGGAATGGTGGTCGGAGATGAGGTGGTGGTGGTGGTGAATGGAGGTGGGGGGGAGAAGACACTGAACGCGAGAGCAAGTTCTGCACAATTTGTGTCGTATGATCTTTGTTGGGAGGAAGGAAAGAATGCGGCCGCTGCCCGCAGTAATGGAGAGAGAGTGAGAGAGTGAGAGAGAGAGAGAGAGAGAGAGAGAGAGAGAGAGAGAGAGAGGAGAGAAGAGAGAGAGAGAGAGAGATGTGTGTGTGTGTGTGTGTGTGTGTTAAGGGCCCGGGGGGGGGATGTGTGTATGTGTATGTGTGTGTGCATCTATCTATCTATCTATCTATCTATCTATCTATCTGTCTGTCTGTCTGTCTGTCTGTCTGTCTCTATTTCTGTCTGCCTGTCTGTCTGTCCGTCTATCCACAGTCAGCTCCAGCACACACACACCCCACACACACACACACACTCACACACACACACACACACACACACACACACAGAGCAGAGGCAGATGGTTAATACTGTGGCCACCCCTACAGTTGTCTTCTGTCCCAAACGGGGTATCCTTCAGCTCTCCTGTGTGCGTGTGGGGTGTACCCCAAGCCTGGGCAGTAAACAAAAAAATGCGGAGAGGGGGCAGTACATCACCTGCCGTTGGCTACAAACCTGTTGACAGGTCAAGGATGAGCGGGAAGGGGACGGAGTGGGTGGGTAGGACGGAAAGAGACAGACAGACAGACAGAGAGGGGTGAGGGAGGGAAGGATGGAGGGTGGGAGAGAGAGAGAGAGAGAGAGAGAGAGGAGAGAGAGAGAGAGAAAACGAACACACACACACACACACGCACGCACGCACGCACGCACACACACACACACACACACGACCAAATAAACAACAAGATGCAAAGCATGTAAGTGTCCTCCAGTACAGTAGTACAACAGAGAAAGAAATATATATAAATCAGTCGCTATAGCACAATAGCACTCCCCTTTTGGTGGTAGAAATTTTGTACGTAAGAGAAAGAAAAAAAAAAAAAAGGTGCTATTCCCGGAAGTGAACCTCGGTCTCACGCGTGACAGACGAGGATACTAACCACTATACTACCTAGGAGCTTACCGTGTGTGGTTACACTTAAGTTTATAAACTGGTATTGTTTAACGTGTGCATCACAAAATTATCGTTTGTAGCCGTTAGTAACGGCTATTCTGGTAAAATAAAACATCGAACATCATCCGTGACCCATAATGAACCTTATCTACTGTCACGTCGCCGAGGGAGATGGCAAAACACAAGTCAGGGGCTTCACCCCGCGTTCACACACCAACGATCAGTCCCGCATTCAACCTTCATCCCAAGCCCAAACACTCAGCTATGATTCACCCATAACCACACTCACAACAAATGTAACACAAACTAACTAAATTTATTAATCACATCACAACATGCGCTCCACAAGAAGAACAACAACCAATAATTTGCTAAAACTAAAACAGCACACATACTACATTAACAAGGCCACGCGTACGCTATAGACACACACACACACTGCCGACCGCTCTGCTTCCTTCTCTGTGTACCAAAACCTGTGAATGCACACAACAATCAATATCAGCTAAATGATTTCAAAAATGTATGCACCCCACAACAACAGAGTATTCAAATCATTCCAACATGCAGCAAAGCACGAATCACAATAACTCAGAATTTCAGATAAGCAAAACTATCGCTAACTATAGTTCATTATTAATGTAGTTCCTTCAACGAAGGTGAAACCAAAAGTCCAAAGCGATGAAAGCTTTCCGACGTGTTCTTCTGTTCAAAAGTTCATGGAGCTCACAACGCCAAGACGATAGAGCACATCCAAAACTAAGCAGATGAACAAAAAACTAACATGAGTGTCCACAGGTATGTTGGCGGAGACGAATATTTAGTCGAGCCTTCAACAAAGAAGTTCATTCACATTCCTTGTCAACGTTGATTCCTCGTTCTTTACAGTCTCTCCGCTTTCCACTCGATGACACATTCTATTCTCCGCATTCATCCACTCTCCACTACTTACATCGGTCCATTCACCCGCTCCCTAGTCAGGAAGCCCAAGACCAGAAGTCCGTTGCCAAAACAAGGATCAATGGAGTCACTCCTTCCACGCCGCTCCTGTCCTTCAGACAACACGTCACCCAACCGTCAGTCAGCCACCAGCGAGACAACGGCCACTCTCACCAGCTCAGGTACGGAAGGGGACCACGGCACGCAACTAATCAGGTTCTGGGGATGACATTAAACTTACAGGTAATACTAATCCAAGTCTCCAAGGAAAACCTAAATTTCAACTACTTGAAAAAACATAGGTAAAAATTAATTAAAACACTATCTTTCCCGAACAAGAAAAATGCAAAACACCCTTTTAATTCCTCAAAGAAACAATAACATTAATATATACTGAGAGGCAAAGAAAACGCAATTCCATTGTCAACTGACAATTTATTGAAATGAAACAAACACACATCAAAGCAAATACGTGTGACAAAAGTGCGACCACTGTACATTAGTTTGCCTATAACAGGTGCACATTCGCCTGAAGTGAAGCCCATTTAGGCGCGACAGAAGGAATACACTGTCAATATCTGGTGTGTCCCCCTTGAGCACGAACACAAGCTTGCAAACGTAGGGGCATTGAAGCGCACAAACGACGGATGATACGGATCGGTATCACGTTCCAGTGATGCTGCAATGCTTGGGTGAGCTCAGCAACGGTAGTTGGGGATTCTGCTGACCTTGCACACGTCGTCCAAGTTCGTCCCACAAATGTTCAATGGGATTCATGTCTGGGGACACAGAGGGCCATTGCATGACATCCACATTGCTGTCCCGAAGGAAATTTCGTGTGAGAACGGCTGTGTGGGTCGAGCATTGTCCTGCTGAAACACTAGTCTGTTGCCACCATGCTGTCTCCAGAGAGGAAGAAGAACTGGCTCAAGAACAGTGTCAATATAACGCCTTGCCGTCAAGTTGCCTGGCACAAACACAAGCTCCGATCGAAATTGAGCATTTATGGCACCCCAGACCATTACCCCTCCACCCCCATAACGATCTCGCTCAATGACACAGGGTTGCGCAAAACGTTCACCCTGACGTCGATACACACGATCACGGCCATCCGGGAAAGAGACATTGAACCGGGATTCATCCGAAAAAACAACATTCCCCCAAACCCTGTTCCCCAGAAAGCCACCTGCGGCAGCCCATCGCTGGCGTGCTAGTCGATGGCGATGGGTTAAGATCTGACCTTGGTATGGTCGACGTGCCCGTAGCCCTGCTGCTGCCAGACGCCGACGCACGGTACGGCTGCTGATTGGTCTTTCTCTAGTCCCAATAGTGTTGAGGGCTGTTTGTGCAGCTGGCTGGAAACGATTCCGGAGGTGCTGCGTGACAATGTAGCGGTCCTGTCGTGCCGTCGTCACACGTTGGACGCCTGGGCGTGGACGGTCGTTTACACTTCCAGTGTTTTGGTGCCGAGTCGCAAGACGGGGTATGGTTGATGGGTGTACATTGAAATGTTGTGCGGCCCTGATGTGAGCAGTGCCTGCCCTCAGCATGCCAATGGCTTGATTTCTCTGGTCTGTAGTTAAACCGCGGCATGGGGCGTACGAGTGTCAGTAAAACGCCAATGTGTTTTTTATAGGGGACAGTCATGGGCTGTTTGCATGCAATCACAGTATTCCTGTGTTGCACGTGTTTTGCAGTTATCAGTAAAGATGTTTGGAGTGTTTACTCTGACGTCATGAACCCAACTGTCCCGTCAATACGATCGTCGCAATACAACATACGCGTGCTAGGTTGCATGCCTCGTGCATAATTCACTTTATTTGGCTGAGGTGACATTTTTTCGGGGACGAAATGGGGATTGCGTTTTCATTGCCTCTCAGTATAGAATTAACTTGAACAAATTTTGACAATGTTATTCAAAGGGAAATAATTCAAACAAGTGTTTATATATATGACGCGACCTTGAAGGTCAACCCCCGCCCTAGGCCAATTATAAAAATTTTCCCAACAGCGAAGAGAACTGTCAAAATGTCGGCACTCGCCCTTTTAAAATACAACCGAAATTTATATAAAGCAAAAAATTATACGATACTGACTTCCAACACTTAACTACCAATTAAAGTGTTTTTTTTTTTTTCAAAACAAACAACCCTCAAGCAAAACTCAGCTAGTTCATATAACTATCCACTTGCATTCCAAAACTCCACGGAAAAGAACACTGTCCCTTCTTTTTTCTACTAAAATACATAACAAAATTAAAACCCGGGCAAAGGGGAAGCTACCCCCGTCTCGCCAAAGCAAAGTGAACTCTCCCAAATCTCACACGTTCACAAATACACACGCTTTCTCCCACACTTTTTTCTCGCATTCACGTTAAAATACACAAGCATAAAACCATAAATGCCAGAAAGCATGAAACAAAAGGGGAAAATTGTAACTGAATACATTGAACCATGCGCACACAGACACAAACGCACAAACATAGACTTCCGAATCCAGAGACGAACAACGGCAAAAGTTCCAAACCTGAAACCCGAGACGGACCCACGACCAGGCGCCAGAAAAACTGATGAAACGCCCACGAAATTGGGGGACAATAATGCCCAAAGGGCCACAACTCCACCACTGTGGGGGAACAGGAGTTCCGAGCCAAACACAGCATCGTCGTGTGAGGGAAATTTTCTAGTCTCTCGACTGACTCGTCACACACAAGTGACCTCCCCTGTCTACCTGAACTCAGTTCAGGCCACGTCCAAATTAAAAACCGGTTTGGTGGACTCGGGAACGGAGTTAATCAAAGGGGAAACACACCCAGCACGCTTGCATGCAACTAAAAATGACACGCACAGGCACACAATTTCCCAAACACAATGTTTTATTTTCAGCCTAGCTATCACACACGTTCCTAAGGTCAACAGTTGGGGGAACAAATCAACCCTGTATCGTGACAACCCCCCTTCCAGATGAACCTGGAGGGTTACATTACAACACAGGAACGGTACAGGTATAGATTTGCAGAACGTCTCACTCGACTTCGATGCGACTCAGGTAGTCACTCCAACATTCTCCTTGCCTGGGATGGCCTCCACAAAAAAAGAATTATGGCTGCATCTGGAGGGACCATCTCATGACACGCTTGTGGTCGCTTTCTTTGGTTTGCAGTTTACTGTAGTGGCTGATGGTCACTCTGAACCGAAACGTCGGCCTACAGATAGGGACTGAACTTGCCTATTCCCCAAACCATGGCGAGACATTCCTTCTCCACGGTTGAGTAGTTTTGGTCCGCGGGCAAAAGCTTCTTGCTTGCGCAAGCCACGATCTGAAGTCCTTGACCTTGATCCTGGAGCAGGACTCCCCCTAGCCCCGAGTCTGACGCTTTCCGTTGCGAAGCACAAATGGTTTGTTGAAGTGGGGTAGAACACATACGGGTTGCGACGACAACGACTCTTTGAGAGGTTGAACGACTTGTTTAGTTCTGGTGTCCACTGAACCTTGTTCGGCATCTTCTCCCTAGTCGCTTCCGTGAGTGGCACGGCAAGTTCGGCAAAAATTCTGGATGAACCTGCGGTAGAAACCCGCCAATCCCAGGAACGCGCGGATTTGCCTCTTCGTCGTTGGTTGTGGCGCATCCGGATCTTCTGAGCTTGTCCTCAAGTAGGCTCAATCGTCCCGTTGCCCACGACATGTCCTAAGTATTCAGACGCTTGAAAACCAAGCATGCACTTTGAAGGTCGCGCTGACAAAGACACCTCACGAAGTCGGGTTAAACAACCTCCTCAAACACTCCAGTTGCTTCTCCTTGGGTCCTGTGGCCACCAAAATGTCGTCCATGAAGTTGTCAATCTCCGGCATCTTAAGAGGAAACAGTAACTTCCTCATCATGCGTAAAAAAAAACTGCGCCGCTGTCTTCAAGCCAAAGGGCATCACCGCCACTGAAAACTCCCCGTGGTGAAGAAATGCAGTCTTCGGTTTGTCCCCCAAATGCCATTGGTCCCTGCCAATATCCCTTGGATAAGTCAATCTTTGACAAGAACTGGCAGACGCTAGCTTGGAAAAAAAGGTATTCCATGTCGGCATCGGTTCGGTATCAAAACAACAATTTGGTTGAGCTTGCGAAAGTCGGTGCAAAACCTGATTTTGCCGTCCTTTTTCTCCCACAAGCACGATTGGCGAGTTGTACGGGAAAACAGAAGTTTCAATCACTCCCATCTTCAACATTGCCTCTACTTCATTTCCCACTACATCACGCTGGGAAAAAGGCAATGGGTACTGGCGAGTATTCACAGGTTGGTCATGCAGTAACCGGATCTCACACTGAACCCAGAGTAGTCTGAAGTGGAAGATCGGTGATGACATCGGAAAACTCTCGAATCAACTCCCCGGGATGTCGGAACAAATCTCTGGAGATGTGGGGCTAAACAACGTCATCCCCCGTTTCTCAGCCTGGAGTGGAATCACCGGGATATTCTCCTTTGTAGATTACACCTCTTCCCATTCTCACCTCAGCCACCACCCCCATGGTGTTGACCTCCGGCGCACGCTGATGGTATTCCTTCAGCATGTTAGCATGGAAGAGTTTGGGTTTTCCCTCTGATGCGGATTTGGTAGTCACACACCCCCATCGGGCTTCCACCAGATAGGACCTGCCATGCCTTCTGCAGTTTGTTCTTCTTCTCCGGAAGAAGTAACAACACCTGGTCTCCAGCCTTAAAAGTTCGGCATTTTCCCTTTTCTTGTCGAGTTTCGCTTCTGCCGCTCACCTTCTCTCTCAAGATTCTTCTTGGGCCATTCACACAGTCTCAGCAATGCGATTCCGCAACTCAAGAACATAAGCTGCGGCAGTTGATGGTCCCCCTTTGCTGCTGTTCCTACGTCCACAGGTCGCAAAGAATAGCCAGGGGGCCTCTGACGGTTCTTCATACAGCAACTCAAAGGGGTGAGAAAACCGGTGTTCTCCTGGGGGAAACCTCCCGGTACGCGAACAACACTGCCGGAAGTACCTATGCCATGCTGTTGGCTGTTCCATGCAAAAACTTCTTCAGCATGCTCTTCAAAGTACCGTTTTTAAACGTCGACCAAGCGTTGCATTGTGCATGGTAGGTGTGGTAGTGAGTCCTTTGATAGCCAGAAGTTATACACCTTTTGCATGGTCGCTGGTGAATTGGCTTCCCCTGTCCGTCAAGACTTCTCTGGGTCCCTTCCTCCCTGGACCACAGGGTTCCACAACGACTCGGCAACTGTCTCTTTTTTCAATATCTCGAAGTGCCTCTGCCCTGGATACCGTGTAGCAAAGTCCATCATAACAAGAATATATCGGTGCTTCGCATCTGACGCTGGCTGATTGGCCCCACGATATCAACCCCCACTCGCTCAAATGGGACGCTGGGTAGTGGCATCCTAGCTAATGGAACCTTGCCACTCTTCCGCGAGGGAGCCCAACCCCTCGGCAGCGTTCGCAAGACAAACAGTATCGATGAATGTCTCCGCACATTTCCTGGCCAATAAAAATCTCGTCCCACTCTGAGTCGGGTTTTCTTGGGTCCCCAATGTCCACCTTTTTGGTGGGTCGTGAGCAAAGTTGAATGACCCGCTGACGAAAAGGGCTTCGGCACACACACCTTGTATACGTTGATCACCCTCACAATATACTCTCTGTAGAATCCCCTTCTTAAATCGGAAAGTGACTGGTTCCGCTTTTGCCAACGCGAACTACAACCTTTCGCAACAGCGTCTCTAGCAGGCTGCAACGTGGCATCCTTCTTTTGTATTTTCCGCAGCTGTTTTGGACTAACGCTGGGGACCTTCAACACTTTCGATGTCGAGAACAGTGTAGGATTCCTCAGCCCCCTTTTTGTGCTCGGGTCTGAACTACTCCCACCGGTTTTGACGACGGAAACAAAGGTACCACTAAGAGTTCCCGTCCATCCCCGTCACCTGGTTACCAAGGATCAATTCACAACGCAAATGACGCAATACGGCCACGACAAAATTTCCTTGCACAAGCGGGTTGTCCACACAAATTAAAAGCCAAGGGGTAGGTTCCCAAACATGAACGACAGCCATTTCCAGTTGAAATATTTCCCATAAGTATGGTCCGCAGCCACAAGGTCTTCTCTAACGCAACAAACTTTCGCTCCTGTGTCTCTAAGAGCTGTCACCTCCTTGCCGTTTACAGTCGCGGAAAAGTATGGTGAATAAGCAGCCACAGGTTTCTCTGTCCAAGCCTCCTTCTCTGGCGAGCTTATAGATCTCACAGAAGATCGGCCACTGCCTGGCAGTATGACCTGGTTTCCCACACCTGTAGCACCGAAAATCTGCAAACTTCCCCCGGTGGTTAGACGAGGACGACGAGGGAGCCTTGGAAGTCACACGGTTGTCTGCTGGTTTGACCGAGTTCCTGCAGTTGCAGCAGTTGGGTTTTTTAGCCCAGTTTCCCAAAGTCCTTCCTCTATTGGTTTACTGACCCTCTGGTCGGTTTTTCCTAAACTGACTCGGCGCGCCAATGGTAGGATTGGCACTCTTGCCTCTCGCCAACTTGACATAGTCAAAAGCAAGCTGTGGCCCTTCCTCCACATTTCGCTGTTTCTCTCGCGGACGTAGTAAGCTGGTCGGCACTGAGAGTTTGACAAAAACTGTTCTCTCAAGAACAATCACACAACGCTTTTGGATTTCTAAGTCCACCTCTGCCGCTTCAACCACAGATTGAAGTTCTCTTTCAGTCACTTCAAAAACTGGGTGAAATCCTCGTCAACCTCTTTCCGCATTTCCCTAAAACTTCCTCCCGGGAGAACTCTGGAGTCCTACGAAATTCTCTTAGAAGAGCGGTCTTGATGTCGTGATAGCTGAGTGGTGTTTCGCCGTGATCAATAAGCAGAAACGGTTCCTCGCTTTTCCATGCAAAAACAGAGACAATCCGCAGCCCAAACGGGCCCTCTGCCCCTCATGCGCAACGCCTATTACTTTCGAAATGACGCAAAAATGCCCCAATATCGTCTCCATCGTTGAATTCAGGCAACCGCACGCGGTACGAATCAGGCGTCTTTGGTTTGGTCAAATTCGCTAACTCCCTTGAAAGATCTCAGCGTCTTCGGCCCTTTTCCTTTCCAAGCTCTCAACTCCGCTTGGCGCAACTGGATCTCATCTTGTCTCAACTTCAGAGCCTTCCCCCTAATCGCTCCTGAAGCTCCATTTTTTTCCTTTCTCAATTTCTCCTGGCGATCCAACTCTTCCTTCCTAAGCCTCCCTTGTTGCTTACGCTCTTCCTTCCTCAATTTCTCCCGGCGATCCAACTCTTCCTTCCTAACTCCAGTTCCTCTTGTCGCAAGCGCATTTTTCCTTATTTTTCCCTTTAGCTCCGCCTGAACAAAAGCCACTAACTTGGTGCCTGTCGTCCAAGAGCTTACCGTTCTTGCGCAACCGTAACGCCTCGGATCCACCGTAACCTCAGTGTTGGTACCCATCGAGAAACGTTTCTTTCTCAACAAGTAGAGGTTTCTCCTCGACTTTAACTTGACAGCATCCATCCTTCTTCCTCTGAAGACCTGAGTCTGGAACCAACGGCCTGAACGTAGACGTTTCTTTTCCTCGATGGACATACCGCTCACAGTCGATTATCGCGAAAATCAGTTCACGAACAGCGTCAATTTTTTTACTCTACCTAACACCTTTTCCCCACACACACACTCATTACAAAACCCTAACTACTAACCACAATTTTTGAACTAAATAAAACTCTAAACGCTAAGATGAATCGGGCCTAACTGAGCGCCTGAGGGGGATCCCCCTCAAGCTATCAGGTCGGGACTCGGCCTGAACTATCGAGCTCGGGAAACCGAACTCCCGCGGCCCGAGCCCCCGGCCCCTCCAACCTCCCACGTTCAAACAAACACAAACAGGCACCCAAAATGCAAACCAAAACAAGGATTTTCCTAACCCATCACACACCAGTCATACACACGAAATGAAACCCCGAATTACTGTTCGCCATCATCCACCGCTGCCACCAATTGTCACGCCGCCGAGGGAGACGGCAAACACCAAGTCAGGGGCTTCACCCCGCATTCACACACCAACGATCGTCCCCGCATTCAACCTTCATCCACAAGCCCAAACACTCAGCTATGATTCACCCCTAACCACACTCACACAATGTAACACAAAAATAACTAATTTATTAATCACATCACAACATGCGCTCCACAAGAAGAACAAAAACCAATAATTTGCTAAAACAAACAGCACACAATACTACATTAACAAGGCCAACGCGTACGCTATAGACACACACACACACACTGCCCACCCCTCTGCTTCCTTCTCTGTGTACCAAAACCTGTGAATGCACACAACAATCAATTTTCAGCTAAATGATTTCAAAAATGTATGCACCCCCCAACAACAGAGTATTCAAATCATTCCAACATGCAGCAAAGCACGAATCACAATAACTCAGAATTTCAGATAAGCAAAAATATCGCTAACTATAGTTCATTATAATGTAGTTCCTTCAACGAAGGTGAAAAACCCAAAAATCCAAAGCGATGAAAACTTTCCGACGTGTTCTTCTGTTCAAAAGTTCATGGAGCTCACAACGCCAAGACGATAGAGCACATCCAAAACTAAGCAGATGAACAAAAACAACATGAGTGTCCACAGGTATGTTGGCGGAGACGATATTAGTCGAGCCTTCAACAAAGAAGTTCATTCACATTCCTTGAAACGTTGATTCCTCGTTCTTTACAGTCTCTCCGCTTTCCACTCGATGACACATTCTATTCCCGCATTCATCCACTCTCCACTACTTACATCGGTCCATTCCCCCGCTCCCCCAGTCAGGAAGCCCAAGACAGAAGTCCGTTGCCAAAACAAGGAGTCAATGGAGTCACTTCCTTCCACGCCGCTCCTGTCCTTCAGACAAAACGTCCCCAAACCCTCCCGCAGCCACCCGCGAGACAAAAGGCCACCTCGCCAGCTCAGGTACGGAAGGGGACCACGGCACAGCAACTAATCGGTTCTGGGGATGACATTAAACTTACAGGTAATACTAATCCAAGTCTCCAAGGAAAACCTAAATTTCAACTACTTTAAAAAACATAGGTAAAATTTAATTAAAACACTATCTTTCCCGAACAAGAAAAATGCAAAGCACCCTTTTAATTCCTCAAAGAAAACAATAACATTAACATAGAATTAACTTGAACAAATTTTGACAAGTTATTCAAAGGGAAATAATTCAACAAGTGTTTATTATATGACGCTGACCTGAAGGTCAACCTCCGCCCTAGGCCAATTATAACAATTTCCCAACAGCGAAGAGAAATGTCAAAATGTCGGCACGCGCCTTTTAAAATACAACCCAAATTTATATAAAGCAAAAAATTATACGATACTGACTTCCAACACTTAACTACCAATTAAAAGTTTTTTTTTTTTCAAAAACAAACAACCCTCAAAAGCAAAACATACAGACTAGTTCAAATAACTATCCACTTGCTTTTCCAAACCCCACGGAAAAGAACACTGTTTTCCCTTCTTTTTTTTTCTACTAAAAATACATACAAAATTAAAACGGGCGAAGGGAAGCTACTCCGTCTCGCCAAAGCAAAGTGAAACTCTCCCAAATCTCACACGTTCACAAATACACACGCTTTCTACCCACACATTTTCTCGCATTTTACGTTAAAATACACAAGCATAAAACCATAAATGCCAGAAAGCATGAAACAAAAGAGGAAAATTTGTAACTGAATACATTGAACCATGCGCACACAGACACAAAACGCACAAAAA
>CM031613.1:37535078-37537578 GCA_018398815.1 Conus ventricosus
TTGTAAAGAAGTGAAGAGAAGAGGGAAGAGGCTGAAGGGCAGAAGAAACAGATTGAAATGAGGAGGAGATTGAGAGAGGAGGAGGAGAGGAGGAAGAGGAGGGTATATAATCGTATAATAATAATATGTAATAATAATAATAATAACAATAGTAATAATGATGATGATGGTGAAGATAATGATGATGATGATAATAATGATAATGATGACGATAATGATACTAATAATGATGATAATAATAATAACAATAATAGTAATAATGATGAATAATAATATATGATGATGATGATGATGATGATGATGATGATGATGATGATGATGATGATGATGATGATGATGATGATGATAAAATGAAAATAAATAATAATAATGAGGAGAAGAAGAAGAAGAAGAAGAAGAAGAAGAAGAAGAGAAGAAGAAGAAGGAGGAGGAGGAGGAGGAGGAAGAAGAAGAAGAAGAAGAGTTCCCAGGCAATAAGATTGGATTCCTGCATGGTTGGCTCAATGTCACTCTGCAACAGCCGAAGCGCCAGGACTTGGACATGATTGATATTGTCCTGGGGATAGTTGAAACGCAGAATGACCGGACAGGGTCGATGATGGTGGATGTCAGCCAGGTGTTTAGAGAGGCGCGCATGAAGTGTGCGGAAAGTGTCACCTACATGGATGTTACCGTACTGTTGACAGCGGACAGCACACACGATATTGCCGCTCTGACAGTAGGAGGAAGTACGTTTCATTTTGAGCGAGCTTTGGGGGCCATGGATAATGGTGTCTGGCTTGATGAGAGGACAGATTTTTTTTTTGCAATTGGGTTCTGAGCAGGGAAAGTGCAGGGTGACTTCCGTGTGGGTCTTTTGTTAGGCTTGGAGTGCACACACGTAGGTCTTTGAAGGTTTGTTTTGGGTTTTTTTTTTTTTTTTTGTCGATCGACCGTTTTATTAGTTTGTATGTGACTTCGTTTGGGGGCTGTGTAATACTATCATTGCTCCTATTATTGTTTCAGTTTCCGCCAGTTGTCACCCCACTTTGAAAACAGCTATCAAACAAAGCGATAAGGACTAACATGTTTGTTTAGGAACACTTACAACGTCACAGCTCTTTTCTCTGACGAGAAGGTGACCTACCCTGGAGAGTGCTAAAAACACAAGAAGAACGGACAGACCTTGCAGTCACCCTTTTGAGTCATTTATGAGTAAAGCCAAAATCATTTTTTCTGCCGGAGAAAGCAATAATAGACATGAACTGAAAAAGGTTCCGCTCCATGTATTTTATTTAGTAATATATCAATACTGGGCACTGTCAGCGTTTCTCTCACTGGAACGTTTTAAAATCCCCATGAAATGATATAACTTCATAGATACTATCAATCTGGTAAATAGCAACATCAGGTACTCGTTTGAAGAGAAGGTTTTATCATGATTCTGCTGAACAGTTTCTTTCATTGTAGGCTTTGGCTTGTTGTTGCTCTGTCCATGTCTTTCCTGTTTGTCTGCATTTCAGGAAACAAACCCCGATTAAATCAATCGATCTTCATTGTGCCGACCGTGCGTTATGAAATCGCACCAAGCTGAGCTTGGGTCATCAAAATTGTCTTTGGTTGATCAAAACTGTACTGGGTACATAAAAGCTGTCCTGAAAGCGTCAAAACTGTATTGGGTTCACAAAAACTGTACTGGGTTCATCAAGACTGTATTGGTTTCATCAGAACTGTGTTCGGTTCATTAAACTGTATTGAATGATTCAAAACTGTACTGTGTTCATCAAAACTGTATTGGCTTCATCAAAACTGTGTTTGGTACATAAAACTGTACTGAAAGCATGAAACTGTATTGGGTTCATCAAAGCTGTATTGGCTTCGGCAAATGAAACAAACTGCGGCGTTACTGAAACACGACAAAAAAGCAGAAGAGCACACAAAACAAAGTGTGAAGTAACGACGATTTAATGCACGACACAAAACAGGACAAGAAATTTTCGGCAAAATGCCTTCCTCAGCGACAAACAAAAAAAAGGTACAGACAAAAACATGCACAATACTCCCCTTGTGAAGCCGAAGTGGTGAATGAAGTAGACAGAGGGACAGTGGAAGAGAGGGTGAGTAGAGTTCGAGGAATAGGGCACGAGGAAAAAGGGTAGAGTAAAGTGAGGAGGAGGAAAAAGAGAGAGAGAGAGAGAGAGAGAGAGAGAGAGAGAGAGAGAGAGGGGAGGGGGGAAAGAGAGGGGAGGGGGGAAAGAGAGGGGAGAGACAGAGAGAGAATGGAAGTAGAGGAAGGGTGGAGAATAAGAGAGAGAAGAGGAGGGGAAGGAGAGTGAGTGGAGGGTGAGGGTGTGATGGTATGTAGTGGGTGTGTTGCATATGAATGAAATGAACAAGAGAAAGCACAATAAGTAAGATACAATATACTCGAAAAGGCATTTTAAATGACAAGGGGGGGGGGGGGGGAGAAGGAGAGTGAGTGGAGGGGGAGGGTGTGATGGTATGTAGTGGGTGTGTTGCA
>CM031613.1:37540078-37543384 GCA_018398815.1 Conus ventricosus
TTGGGGGAGCTATTGGATTCTTTTTTGCACCCTTGGTGGTGAGAACATCACGGTATTATGGACTGTGGTGTGTCTCTATTTGACGCCAGGAGCACAGACTCAACAAGCCGTGTCTCCCTGATGAGTTCCGACCCAGCTGACGAAAGGTCTCGGAGCAGGCAATACAAATATATCCGCCTTCAAAGGGGATTACGATGGTTCCCTTATGCAGCTAGCGAAGAGTTTTCATATCTGTAATATATATTATTAATTTCACGTTCCCAGTTTCTCCATCTTCAACCCCCCCCCCCCCCCCCCCCCCCCCCCCCCTCTCCTTAAGTCCAAAATCTTTGACAAGTCATTACTATAAAGACAGTCGAGTTGTTGGCCTGCGCTTGTATTTTCCCCCACTATTAGATTGTTCGTCTATGTATTTGTCTGACTTTATTCAAGTTTAAAAGGCTTTGCCAGTCTTGAATAAAAGTTACTCTGTGTTAGGTTTTCTTATGGAAGCAAAAGTTACCCCACTTGTTTACTGTTCCCTGCCTCATTTCATTTCCAATTTCGTTTCGATTTAATCGAGGTTATTTGTTTCTGTCCGTCTGTGTGTTTGTCTTTTGATCTCCCTTGCATCCTTGGGTGGATCCTCAAGCGTAGGCTCAAAGATTGTCCCCTACATACTATTTGCATAATGTCTTTAGTTTTTCAGCACCTTTTCGTTTGGTTTCCTATACTACCCTTCACTGGCTGCTTTGGGGGTGGGGTGGGGGGGTGGGGGGGGGGATTGGATTCTTTTTTGCACCCTTAGTGGTGAGAACACCACGGTATTATGGACTGTGGTGTGTTTCTATTTGACGCCAGAAGCGCAGACACGACCAGCTGTGTCTCCCTGATGAGTTCCGATCCAGCGGACGAAAGGCCTCGGAGCAGGCAATACAAATATATCTGCCTTCTAAAGGGATTACGATGGTTCCCTTATGCAGCTAGTGAAGAGTTTTCATATCTAATTACAGATTAATTTCATGTTCCAGTTTCTCCATCTTCACCCACCCACCCCCTCCTTAAGTCCAAATCTTTGACAAGTCATTACTATAAAGACAGTTGAGTTGTTGGCCTGCACTTGTTTTTCCCCACTATTAGATTGTTCGTCTATGTATTTGTCTGACTTTATTCAAGTTTAAAAGGCTGTGCCAGTCTTGAATAAAAGTTACTTTGTGTTAGGTTTTCTTATGGGAGCAAAAGTTTCCCCACTTGTTTACTGTTTATATTGGGTTCATGAAAACTATATTGGGTTCATCAAAACTGTATTCGGTTCTTCAAAACTATATTGGGTCATCAAGGCTGTATTTGGTTCATTAAAACTATATTGGGTTAATCAAAGCTGCATTGGGTTCATCAAAACTGTATTTGGTTCATTAAAACTGTATTGGGTTCATCAGAGCTGTACTGAGTTCATCAATATTGTGTTTGGTTTATCAGGGCTGTATCGGATTCATTAAAACAGTATTGGGTTCATGAAAAACTATACTTGGTTCATCAAAAGTGTGTTCATTGAAATTGTATCGGTTTCAGCAGAACTGTAGCGAATTCATCAAAATTGCTTTTATGAAAACTGTACTAAGATCATTAAAACCGTGTTGAGGTCATCGTCGGAACTCATTCCTATCTTCCTGACTAGCTTGATTAAAATGCATTTCAGAAGTTTTGGGATAATCTTCCTGAGAGGCAAACAGATAAACACATAAGCACTTTGGCAAAGATAGCGATGCGTTCGTAATTCAGAAGGTTAGGAAAGCTTGAAACAGACTTATTCTGATACATGTCTTCGTCACTTATGGTTGAAGTGTAGATGTAAGAGTTTTTTGTTCCTTTCCCTGGTTGGTTTTATGTTTTAAATAATATGCTGGTTTTCGTACATTTCCGGAATCTGTGGCCTCTTTGCTTTCTCGTTACATGTGACGTGTTTGTGTTGTGGTGTGACTGCCATAAGCACAGCCAGAGGGTGGATGTGTCTGTGTTGTGTTGTGTTGTGACTGCCATAGCACAGCCAGAGGGTGGATGTGTTTGTGTTGTGTTGTGACTGCCATAGCACAGTCAGAGGGTGGATGTGTCTGTGTTGTGTTGTGACTGCCATAGCACAGCCAGAGGGTGGATGTGTCTGTGTTGTGTTGTGACTGCCATAGCACAGCCAGAGGGTGGATGTGTCTGTGTTGTGTTGTGACTGTCATAGCACAGCCAGAGGGTGGATGTGTTTGTGTTGTGTTGTGACTGCCATAGCACAGCCAGAGGGTGGATGTGTCTGTGTTGTGTTGTGACTGCCATAGCACAGCCAGAGGGTGGATGTGTTTGTGTTGTGTTGTGACTGCCATAGCACAGCCAGAGGGTGGATGTGTTTGTGTTGTGGTGTGACTGTCATAGCACAGCCAGAGGGTGGATGTGTTTGTGTTGTTGTGTGACTGTCATAGCACAGCCAGAGGGTGGATGTGTCTGTGTTGTGTTGTGACTGCCATAGCACAGCCAGAGGGTGGATGTGTCTGTGTTGTGTTGTGACTGCCATAGCACAGCCAGAGGGTGGATGTGTCTGTGTTGTGTTGTGACTGCCATAGCACAGCCAGAGGGTGGATGTGTTTGTGTTGTGGTGTGACTGTCATAGCACAGCCAGAGGGTGGATGTGTTTGTGTTGTGTTGTGACTGCCATAGCACAGCCAGAGGGTGGATGTGTCTGTGTTGTGTTGTGACTGCCAGAAGCACAGACAGAGGGTGGATGGAGATGGGAGGGAGCAATGAACAACGTGGAAGTCGTGCCACACAATAAAGATGACTTAACTCTTTGGTGCACACACATTTCTGGAAAATTTGCAGAATTATTTCGCTCCATTCAGCCGAGATGTATCGTGTTCACAGTCTATATATTCTTCTAAAAATATAATAAAAAAGAAAAATAAACACTTCGATATGGCGTGTTCCATCCAGTATTTTTCGATTAAGGTCTTAGCTATGGTACACATGGGGCTTTTTCAGTTTTTTATTCTTACGCTTTAAATGTTGGTGCTAAGTGATATTGCTCACATGGGGCTTTTTTTTCCTCTTTTTTTAACCATTTATGCCTGTTTCAGATGTTGGTGCCAGGTCGATCACCATGTTGTATGCATGAGGTTTTCTTAGCGCCCTTTGATTTTTCCTTTTCAAATGTTGGTACTAAGTCGACCATCATATGTTATTCATGAGGCTTTTAACCCCTTCGATTCTTATATTTCAAACGTTGATGTTAAGTCTTTTTATCATACAATACACGCGGGGCTTCTTCTTCTTCTTCTCTTCTTTTTC
>CM031613.1:37543484-37545984 GCA_018398815.1 Conus ventricosus
TTTTTTTTCTGTTGACTGCTTTTGATTTGTTCGTTTTAAATGTCGTCGCCAAGTCGTTTATGTAATAATACATGTTTTGTTTTTCTTCACCTTTTGCTTCTTACGTCTTGAATGTCGCTGCCAAGTCGTTGATTATTGATATGTTACACCTTTTCTTCATCTTTTGATTTTTAAGTCTTAAACTTTGGTACGGATCTGTTATGCCGACCTGGATCACGAGGAAGAACCAGGATCTGGTCGACCTGGAAGGAGTGTCCGTGATGTTTTTAGCGTCCTTTTAAGTTTCCTTTCTTTTGACATCATCGAGTCACCATACAGTGTGACGTCAAAAGAAGGAAACAAAAAAGAAACTCTCCTCCGATGACTACAGTCAGCCACTGCAGCAAACGCGGTGACACAGCCTTGTAATCTATCCTTTCATTTCTTTTGACATCATCGAGTCACCATACAGTGTGGCGTCCAAAGAAAGAAACAAAAATAATTATTCTCCGGATGTCTACAGTGACAGCCAGTGCAACAAACGCGGTGAGTATTATTATCGGAAAACAGGGCAAACATGTGTGAAGACGGAAGAAAACTTGTCCCTTTTTTCGCTATTTTCATTGAGGCTCAAATCTGTTTTCCTGAGGAGAACAGCCGCTTTCGGCTTTTGACGCAAGAATTCTGCCATACATAGTTCTAAACGTGGTCCATGTATGTGGACGTACTCAGCCACCACGAACCTTACGGTGAAGTTAAAAATGGTTCAACCGTAAATATCAGTATTTTTTATTTTTAAAAAAAAAGATGAGGGGCCCTTGAAATATAGTATTCTCATGATGTATCTCTAACTCCGTGTTTGCACGTGTCACCCTACGAGTGGGCGTTTAAGTTTGTTTCTTAAGTCATTTGTGGTGAGCGTACTGAAGTGATGCGCAAATAGAATAGATTACATTTTCAAACATTTATTGAGCATGATGCAAAAAAAAAAATAGTACTAGTGTGAAAGCGTTGTTCTTTTTTCTTTTTTCTTTTCTTCTGAATGTTGCAGCCGGTCCGTCTCTTGTCTCATTTTTCAAAATGCCAAAGAAGTACTTTACGTCTGTGATGTGAAGTTGCTTTTCTGGATACGAGGTGAGCATAAGTGTTTTTTGCTTTTCTTTCGAATTGAATGGGAATGCAAATGACGTGGAGAGTGGGAAAGAAGGTGGGGGAAGTGGGGATGGGGGGAGGGGGGAGGCGTGATAGGGAGAGTGAGGGGGCGGGGTAGGATGGATGGTGGAGGGTAGGTTGTATCTAGTCTCCCTCCGAAGGCAAGGATTCAACGCTTGGTAAACACTTTCCTTTCTTCTGGCTGCTCTCTCCTCTCTCTCTCTCTCTCTCTCTCTCTCTCTCTCTCTCTCTCTCTCTCTCTCTCTCTCTCTCTCTCTCTCTCTTATTGCTCCCATGTTATGGGCCGGAGCCTGACATTAAAACATTTTTGACTTTGACTTTGACTCTCTCTCTCTCTCTCTCTCTCTCTCTCTCTCTCTCTCTCTCTCTCTCTCTCCTCTCTTCTCTCTCTGAGACAATCTTATCACGTGACAAGAAGACAGTCCTAATGGAGACAACTATCGTTTTTAGACCATTACTATTTTCACCAAGGAGGTAACATTTTTTTTCACGCTCCTGTGTAAGTCTGTTTGTCTGTCAGCAACACACACAGAAACCACGGAGCTGATTTCAAGGAGGCTCGGTTCACTCGGGCACAAGACGATCCTTTGGGCTCATAATAATAATAATAGTAATGATTATGTATGGCGCTTAATCTTAAATCATAAGCCCTAAACGCTTACAAAAACTGAAAAGGTTAAAAAAAAAACATAAATGAAACCAATGAGAAGATGAACATTACAATACGTACCATGCACCTACAAACGAGGGTGCATATTGACACACGCCCACGCACACACACACACACACACACACACACACACAACACACGATCCCCCCCCTACACACACAATCTCACAACAACGAACACAACAGCATGCGCGCACGCACACACACAACACACACACACACACCACACACATACAGTACTCTCTTATGGACAAGAGGTGTATTTCAGTGCTTCAAATACTCTTTTAAATAAGTTACAAAGCATAGATAGTAGGGCTATCAAGCTAGCTCTTGGTGTCCCTATGTATCTAACACTCATAGAACATATAAAGAGAGCAACATGTTGTCATTAACAGAACATCGAAAATTAGCAGTTTCAAAATATATAATCAGAAGTCTGTCTGTCGTTAATAATACACAGGAAGAAATATTCTTAGATGCAGAAACAGAATTCCCAAAGAGAGCAATAAACATAACACTTCTTCAGCCTATCAAGAATTTTACTGAAGACGTTATGAGTAAAAGCAAAATAGATATTCACAATATTTCAGTCATGCCTATTATACCAATGATGCCACCATGGGAACAAAGAAAGGCAAAGTTTGATATGGAATACAGCAGTTACAACAAAAATGAAGAA
>CM031613.1:37563484-37568484 GCA_018398815.1 Conus ventricosus
GTCTGGCAGTTTCTTTGGATTCACGCGATTTTCAAACAGCATCATATGAGTCTCCTCTGGTTTAAAATAAAAACAAAAGAAACAAGAAAGAAAACAAAGACGATGGTCAACTTACTTTGTCAAGATTTAAATCTTTACAATAAATATTCAATTTTCGTGTTGGTGTGTTTTCTCTTTTTCTTCATCGTAATCCTCCTCTCCTTCTCCTCTCTCTCTCTCTCTCTCTCCTCTCTCTCCTCCCTCTCTCTTCTCCTCTCTTCTCTCTCTCTCTCTCTCCTCCTCTCTCTCTCTGTGTGTGTGTGCGCGCGCGCGCGCGCGCGTGTGTGCGTGCGTGCGTGTGTGTATGTGTGTGTGTGTGTGTGTGTGTGTGTGTGTTGTGTGTGTGTGTGTGTGTGTGTGTGTGTGTGTGGTGTGTGTGTGTGTGTGTGTGTGTGTGTGTGTCTCTGTCTGTCTGTCTGTCTGTCTGTCTGTTTGTCTGTATGTCTGTGTGTGTGCGTACGGGCGCGCGCGAGCGCATGTTCGTGCGAGAGTGCGTGCGTGCCTATGTGTATGTGCGTCCATGTGCGCATGCTCGCGTGCATGCATGGATGCGGTGCGTGCCCGTGTGTGTGTGTGTGTATGTGTGTGTGTGTGTGTGTGTGTGTGTGTGTGTGTGTGTGTGTGAGAGAGAGAGAGAGATATAGAGAGAGAGAGAGAGAGAGAGAGAGGAGGAGAGAGAGAGAGAGAGAGAGAGAGGAGAGAGACTTATTTTGTAACAAAAATGTCTTTGTTGATTTCTGTTGTTTCTGTCTTTCGTGTGTTTATTTCTTAGCTTCTTTTCTCCATTTTTCTGAAATCTTTTTTGTTTGCTTGATTCTTTGCTTGATGGCCTTGCTTCTGTTGCTTTTTCCTTTGATTTTTGGCTTTCGGTTTTTTTTTTCTGTCTTTTGTTTGTTTGTTTCTTGTACTCCCAGTTCTTATAGAACATGAGTACTTAAGAATGGGAACGAAGAAATGCTGTCTGTGTGTGTGTGTGTGTGTGTGTGTGTGTGTGTGTGTGTCTGTATGTCTGTCTGTCTGTCCGTGGTCAAAATGTGTTTCCACTCGCTCCAGACAAAACTTCTGGGCCGATCTTTCTGAAAACTTGTAGGTATGTTCATTATGGGTCACGGATGATGCCCGATGTTCTTACCAGAATAGCCGTTACTAACGGCTATAACGGCCCCAACACGGTTTTTCTTCTTTATGGAATATTTCAGCTGATCTTTTGGAGGGGATGACGTGCAGTAACTATGACGCGTTAGAAAAATTACGTTTTTTGGAATTACCATCAAAAACATTATGACGCATGTTTGATTGTGACCTTTTTCAGCTCCCCCCCCCCCACCCCACCACCCCCACCCCCCCACCCGCGCCTCCACACGTATTCAAGATAAATTGGGAGTACGTTAATATGCTTTGCATCTTGTTCTAACCTTCTTTTGTCTGTGTGTTTCTTTGCTTGTTGACCTTGTTTGTATAGACTCTTTCCTTCATCTGTTTCGCTGTCACTTTTTGTTGATATTGTTGTTGTTGTTGTTCCTATGTTTTCTTCGTCTTCTTCCGTTGTGGTCAGTATCGGCAAGTTCGTGGTTACTGTCGTTGGACAGACGTGGTGGCTCTCTCCGGAGGAAGCTGATGACACAAACTGGCTCTGTAGTTAAGTGATCATCGTTATCATCAGGAAGCTTAGCAGGTGAATGAACATGAACCATTGAGCACTATAAAAAAAAAAAGAAAGAAAGGAAAAGAAACAAAGAAAAAATAAAGAAAAAGAAAAAAAAAGATGATTCGGCAGCATTGCAGTGTCTTCTGTGGTGGATTTCCTCGTGGTGATTTGATAGCGACGGTTCTATGTGGACTGCAGGTTTTCAGGTTGTGAGACGTTCTGGGAGTGCCTGTGGCTGGAATGAGGTACCTGGGAGTGTTGGTTGCTGCTGATGGGGTTGCGAAGATGGGACAGGGAATCTGGAAATAAATGTTTAGTACCGAAAGAGGTCAGAAAAATATAGCTGTAGCACATTAAAGCGAAAGAATGACTTTGAAAGAGAAAGGAAAGCGCGCGCACGAACGCGCGCACCCAAACACACACAAGTACACACACACACACTCTCTCTCTCTCTCTCTATCTCTCTCTCTCTCTCACACACACACCACACACACAACACACACACACACACACACACACACACACACACGCACGCACGCACGCACTCACACACACACACACACACACACACACACACACACACACACAATCACACACACACACACACACACACACACACACACACACACACACACACACATACACACACAATCACACACGCACGCACACCACACACACACACACACACACACACACACACACACACACACACACACACACACGACCCGTGTAGATCAAAGAGGAGGAGAACAAGAAAGTGCCGCGGCAATTGCGTACCACCAAAAGCCCACATTGCATTATCCATACACATACAGCATCAGCGAGAACTCCACACACATGCATTATCCACGATGCACTCTTTTTGAGCAGGGGTGTGAACGGATTGGAGAGGGTGACGTGGGGATGATGAGGGAAGGAGGGAAAGGGCGGGGGGGGGGGGGGTTGCAGGCAAGGAGAAGCGAAAAGTAGGTTGGGTGGGGGTGGGGGTGGGGGGGGGGGGGGGGCGAAAGATGGGAAAACAAAGTCAATCATTGACGCTACATGCATTACGGTCCATGCAGGTTTGTTTGTGAAGGCTGGCAAAGGACCGCCCATGGAGGTCATCCAACATGAACAATGTGACGAGTGGGGAGTGCCCCAATCATGACACTGTCATCCAACATGAACAATGTGACGAGTGGGGAGTGCCCCCAATCATGACACTGTCATCCAACATGAACAATGTGACGAGTGGGGAGTGCCCCCAATCATGACACTGTCATCCAACATGAACAATGTGACGAGTGGGGAATGCCCCCAATCATGACACTGTCATCCAACATGAACAATGTGACGATGGGGAGTGCCCCCAATCATGACACTGTCATCCAACATGAACAATGTGACGAGTGTGGAGTGCCCCCAATCATGACACTGTCATCCAACATGAACAACGTGACGATGAGTGGGGAGTGCCCCCAATCATGACACTGTCATCCAACATGAACAATGTGACGATGAGTGGGGAGTGCCCCCAATCATGACACTGTCATCCAACATGAACAATGTGACGATGAGTGGGAGTGCCCCCAATCATGACACTGTCATCCAACATGAACAATGTGACGATGAGTGGGGAGTGCCCCCAATCATGACACTGTCATCCAACATGAACAATGTGACGATGAGTGGGGAGTGCCCCCAATCATGACATTGTCATCCAACATGAACAATGTGACGAGTGGGGAGTGCCCCCAATCATGACACTGTCAGCACTGACAGTTAACAGTGAGAAGAAACAGTTAGGGCTGATAACTCACGGTCAGGCCTGATAAGTCACAGCCAGGTCTGATAAGTCACGGTCAGGTCCGATAAGTCACAGCCAGGTCTGATAAGTCACGGTCAGGTCCGATAAGTCATGGTCAGGGTCTGATAAGTCACAGCCAGGTCTGATAAGTCACGGTCAGGTCTGATTACTTACAGTCAGGTCTGATAAGTCACAGCCAGGTCTTATAAGTCACGGTCAGATCTGATAAGTCACAGTTAGGTCTGATAAGTCACAGTTAGGTCTGATAATTCACAGTCAGGTCTGATAAGACACAGCCAGGTCTTATAAGTCACGGTCAGATCTGATAAGTCACAGTTAGGTCCGATAAGTCACAGTCAGGTCTGATGTCACAGTCAGGTCTGATAAGTTACAGCCAGGTCTGATAAGTCACAGCCAGGTCCGAGAAGTCATAGTCAGGTCCGATAAGTCACAGTCAGGTCTTATAAGTCACAGTCAGGTCCGAGAAGTCACAGTCAGGTCCGATAAGTCACAGTCAGGTCTGATAAGTCACAGTCAGGTCCGATATGTCACATTCAGGGCTGATAAGTCACAGGTCTGATAAGCCACAGTCAAATCTGATATGTCACTGTTAGGTCTGATAAGTCACAGTCAGGTCTGATAAGTCACGGTCAGATCTGATAAGTCACAGTCAGATCTGATAAGTCACGGTTAGGTCTGATGAGTCACGGTCAGATCTGATAAGTCACAGTCAGATATGATAAGTCACGGTCAGGTCTGATAAGTCACGGTCAGGTCTGATAAGTCACGGTCAGATCTGATAGGTTACGGTCAGGTCTGATAAGTCACAGTCAAGTCTAATAACTCACAGTCAGGTCTGATAAAGTCACGGTCAGGTCTGATAAGTCACGGTCAGGTCTGATAAGTCACGGTCAGGTCTGATAAGTTACAGTCAGGTCTGATAAGTCACAGTCAGGTCTGGTAAGTCACTGTCAGGTCTAATAAGTCACAGTCAGGTCTAATAAGTCACAGTCAGGTTTGATAAGTCACGGTCAGGTCTGATAAGTCACAGTCAGGTCTGATAAGTCACAGTCAGATCTGATGAGTTACTGTCAGGTCTGGTAAGTCACTGTCAGTTCTGGTAAGTCACAGTCAGGTCTAAGTCATGGTCAGGCCTGATAAGTCACGGACAGGTCTGATTAGTCACGGTCAGGCCTGATAAGTCACGGTCAGGTCTAACAAGTCACAGTCACGCATGATAACCCAAACCCAGGTCGGATAAGTCACAGTCAGACTGATAAGCCCAAATTTTCAGGTCGGGATGGTCCCAGTCAAATATGATAAACATTTTAAAGGGTTTGGGGTAAGTCCGGCCATAAATTGATAAACATTTTCAGTCTGATAATTAAGTAAAAAGGGTTTTTCACGGTCGGGTTTCCTAAAGTTCACAGTCGGGTTCTGAAAACCCCCCGGGCCAGGCCCGGGTTAAGTCACAGTCGGGCCCTCGTAAGTCACAGTCAGGTCTGATAACCCACGCCCAGATTATAA
>CM031613.1:37575984-37580984 GCA_018398815.1 Conus ventricosus
GCAGTCGCCAGTAGAACATTCTGCCTTTGTTTTCAGCACTTTTGTCGATTAAGCACAATCATGTGTGATGCAATTGATGTACTGAGTACGGAATCAATCACAGAGACAGGATATTTCAAAAAGAAAATACGATTAATGTAATGAAACACAGTACTGTACCCTTCCCCCTTGATGAATGAATGCGTACCACAGTATTGTCTGCTTTACATACGTTCATTGAGAACCGGGTCCGTGCCCCTCTGTCCGCACTGTCTTTGATCACTATGTGAGAGAGAGAGAGAGGGAGAGAGAGAGAGAGAGAGAGAGAGTAGAGAGAGAGAGAGAGAGAGAGGAGAGAGAGAGAGAGAGAGAGACCACATGCCGGTGAGTAAGCCTACGACACACAGCATCTTCCCGTGCGTGACAGTGTTCCTGAAGGCGCGCGCTTGTTGGCACTGATTCTGTGACAGACGACCCTACCATGCGCGCGGCTGTGGGTTAGAAGAAGAAAAAGGCAACATCCCCAAGCAATGGAGTGCGCGTTGCTGTCAGCTTACGGTCAGCTGTGAACGTAAGGGGTCCACAGACGGCTCGTGGACGGCTTGCACAGTGTGGACAGACTGGAGAAAAAGGACAGGTGGAAAGGAGGACCACAGCAGCACGATGACACTTCTCCGCTCCGCGAACCTGACGAGCCGAGTTTGACCATGGCCCTCCCTTCTTGGAGGAGATTGCCATCTTGGTCGTCGCCGAGGTAGTCTGGAGCAGGGGTGAGGGGTGGAGGGGGATAGTCTGATTGTAAAGATTGCGATCGTGTATCGGCTAGGCGGCGGGCAAGGGGGGAGGGGGCATGAGACAGGGGTGGGAGGTTGAGGGGCTGGGGTGGAGTGTCAACACTGACCAGTCCCCAGAGCTGCCCGGTCTGCCATGTTTGCTTCCTGTGTTTGCGCGCCGGCTCCGATGACCAGACGCCCCCGTAGGCGGACGGCGGGCCGAACTGGCCACAACAACAACCACCTCTCGCCTGACCGCTCCGCCTGCCAGAACTCCAATCTGTTGACAGGGGAGGAAAGGGGCAGGAGTGGGTGTTGGGAGAAGTGTGTGTGTGTGGGGGGGGGGGGGGGGGGGGGGGGGGTAGTGGTGGGATGGGGTGGATGGCCGAAGAAGAGATCGTTAGAATCAAGAGTTCTGGCACTGATTTTGGGATCCAGTGGAAAGGGAAAGGAATTTGGCAGCCCACGTTGTTGAGGAGTAAAATGACATAAACGCTGATGGTGAACGATCGATTGGTACACTGCATGAAGGACAAAGCGTCTTCAGAATGAATAATTTCATTGATGTGAAACACTATCTCCCATAGACTTCTTGCAGTCATCTTCTTTGCTGCTAGGTATCTTCTGAAAGAGTCCCGCAGGCAGAAGACCCTTAACAGCAGATCTGGAGCGATCAATCCAGGAGAGATGGAATTAAATGTTTAAGTTGGTGTTTCCGCATTTCGACAAGGAATACAGACTAATGACTGTGAAAGGTAGCAAGACAGTTCATAGATTGACCGCTACAAACCTCTCCTTGCACTCATCCGCCGCCATCAGTTTGTCTGAAATGGATATGCATTTTGCCATGATTCCTTGACATTGAACACTCAGCGGAGAGAGGCCAGGACATGTTTCTTGCATAACTCTCTGTCAAAGGCTGTTCTACAGGGCACAGTGAAAGGTGGACTTATATCTCACCATGACACTCTGTCCATGACCTTTCTACAGTGCAGTGGCGGGTGGACATAATATACTCAGAGGCATAAAAAACGCGAAAACAAACTGTATAGAAATTTTGATGTAATTTGGCTACCGATTCCTTTGAACTGGTAATAGAAAGTGAGAAAAAGCAATCGAACACCGCAAAAGTGTCCTTTCAAAGTTCATTCTGGTAGAAAATAAGGTCACATGAACTTGACCTTGACCCTGTGTTAACAGCAGAATGTCAGTATCTGGTGTGACCACCTCGAGCATTGATCACAGCTGTGCACCTGCGGTACATCGAGCGCACCAGAGTGTTGGTCTGCCTCTGGGGGACTTGCCACCACACCTGGCCCACAGCAACAGCAAGCTGAGCTGCTGTCTGGGGTCTGGGGTTGAGCTGGTTCAACTGCCTCTGAAGGGCATCCCAGAAATGCTCTATTGGGTTAAGGTCGGGAGAACGGGCTGGGTGAGGCAGCAGATTGATGTTGTTCTGCCTCAGGAAGTTCTGCGTAGCACGGGCAGTGTGTGGCCTTGCGTTGTCCTGCTGAAACAGGTTCTGTGGATGCCGCTGGAAATGCGGCAGGATGTGGGGCCTCAGAACTTGGTCGATGTAATGAACAGCAGTGACCCGTTACCACGTCCTGGACCCACATTCTGGAAGATGACTGGCCCAATACGGCGATTTATGCCGATAGCCCCCCAGATCATGATGCTTTCACACCCCATGGGTCCCTTTCGGTGATGTTGGCATCCGTGAAGCGTTCCCCCGCTCTTCTCCAGATCCGTATGCGGCCATCGCCTGGGTCGACGCAGAACCGGCTTTCATCACTGAAGAGGACTCGGCCCCAGTCCCGATGGCGCCAATGCACGTGGATCTGTGCCCACTGCAGACGGTTCTGGCGATGCTGGAGTGTCAGGATAGGTCGCCGGGCTGGACGCCTGCATTGGAGACCAACTGTGTTCAGTCGGCGACGCACGGTCCTGTTGCTGATTGGCCTGCCATGGTTGCCGACGGTGTTCCTGGCTGTGTTGGCAGCGGTTTGGTAAGGCTCCCGTCGATGCTGACGAAGAAGATGGCGGTCTTGGGCTGCTGTGGTGACCCTCGGTCTGCCGCTCCTCGGTCTGTCATCAGTGGTGTTTCTTGCTTGAAAGCGGTCCAGAAGGCGATAGACGGTGGAAATGTGGACTCCGAATGCGATAGCGACCTGCCTCATTGGAACCCCGGCCTACAGTTGCCCCATTGCTATGCAACGATCTTGACGAGAAAGTCTCGGCATTATGTTGGCGCCTCTGGAAGGGATGATTTGAACTTTTTGGGGTTTGGAAATTTATAGCCCCACAATGGGGGCCACATTGAGTTGCAATTCACATTGATGCACGTGGCGTAGGTAGTCCACATGGCAAATGCACTCCTCGTGCCAAAAACGCTGACCCGGCAACATTCACCCACTGTTACGAGGTTACAACCGGCCAAGACACCACGTACTGCTAATGTTGCACGTGCCAACGACATTGCTTACGTCCTGTTCACAATGTGAACAATCGTGCACTGTCTCTATTTTTTCGCGTTTTTTATGCCTCTGAGTATACATCAATATGACGCCCTGTCCAAGACCATTCTACAAGACTCAGTAGGGGATTGACAAGTGTCTCTCATTGAGTCCCTGTCCAAGACCATTCTACAAGACTCAGCAGGAGTTGACAGGTGTCTCTCATTGAGTCCCTGTCCAATACCAATCTACAGGACACAGTGGAGGTATAGGACATGAGTCTCTCCAAGACTCCCTGTCCAAGACCATTCTACTGGCACATGCACAGTGAAGGTACGGGACTTGAACCTCACCATGACTCCTGGTCCAAGACCAATCTACAGGACACAGTGGAGGCGTAGGACATGAATATCTCCAATACTCCCTGTCCAAGACCATTCTAGAGGGCACAATGGACGATTGACATGTATCTCGTCTTGACTGCATGGCCAAGACAATGTTACGGAATTCTACACGGTACAGTGGAGGTTACAGATGTCTCTCACCATGACTTCCTGTCCAAGACTATTCTACAGGGTGCAGTGGACGGTGGACATGTATCTCCCCATGACTCCCTCCCTGTCCAAGACCATGCAACGGGGCACAGAGCAGGGTGGACCTTCCTGTAGAGTACAGTGGAATTTTTGGTCTTGACCCCTTCTTCCTTCACCTACATACAGTTGAGATTAAAGTCTGAAGTGCAGTTCTGATGAATGTTCCAACTGACAAAGTTCACACACATTGGAGTTAAAGATGGGTTGGGTTTTAATGTGTAAACCCCGTGTCCGTTGAATGTTTGTTCTTGTTCGTATGTAATTTCTTCCTTGTTTTCTGTTCCTCTCAGACTGTCGAGCAGCTCTGACTAATTGTGTTTATAAATGCGACACGCATAGGCAGTATATATATATATATATATATATATATATATATATATATATATATATATATATATATATATATATATTATATATATATATATATACACATAGGATCCAATGCACATTCTGAAAAGAAAGGTTTGTGCCTCTGTGTTCTGGCTGTATGTGAGGGTCGGGAGGCTTACAGTGTGCGTGTCTATGTGTGCGTGCGTGCGTGCGTGCGTGCGTGCGTGTGTGTGTACACACACACACACACACACACACATACACACACACACACACACACACACACACACACACACACACACACACACACACACACACACACACACACACACACCAAGGAGAGAGAGAGAGAGAGAGACAGACAGACAGACAGAGAAAGAGAGACAGAGAGAGAAAGAGAGAGAGAGACAGAGACAGAAGCAGAGACAGAGACAGAGAGAGCCGAGTCTCCGATTCAGTTTTTTAACGTTAGCATCCACTTCTCCTTCGAAGCAGACTAGACAAATTTGTTTCAGTGTGGATGCCAGACAGGATGATGTTGTTATTGGAGGTGGTGGTGGTGACGTTGCTGCTGCTGTTGCTGTTCCTGGTTCTGGTGCTGGTGGTGTGTACATGCACTGGTTCTTGTTTTCAGGGTATGTGGGTGCGTGGGAGGAGGGGGGGGAGGCGATATTATTATTTTTTTTTTTTTTGCTGTTAAGATATATCTTTTCTTTTCGTCTTTTTTGGAGGGGGGGGGGGGGGGGGGTCTTTTCTTTTTTTTTTAAATTCCAGCACACCCTGGTAACGTCTTTTCAAGGACACACATTTTTCGCGGGAATTTGACAACTGAGTAGTTCCGAAGGCGACGAGTCCAACTCTCAATCTTG
>CM031613.1:37585984-37590984 GCA_018398815.1 Conus ventricosus
GTATTAGTAGGCTAATAATGATGATCATCATAACAACGACAACAACAACAACAATTTTAAAAAAAAACATTCTTTTCGGTCATTTTATTATTTCAATAAGAAGACTGCGCCTCTAACCAATCGCAATGGAGCTTACAAAATTCGGCGACTCACGTTAGCCAACATGAATTTTAATATTGATTGTAAATTAAAGCGATGTAGATGAAAAATAGACAACAAATGATGAACAATACCTTTTCCCATTTCCCTTCCCTTCCTTCCCTACCCACCCCTTTCCCTCTACCCAGGTTCTGTCAGATCAAGGCACTCTGATGGACACTCGTAGGAAAGAAGAGAAACAGAGGATGGACAACACTGAACCGGCAACACACCATTCAGCACGATTTTCAAATAATATACAAGACATGCCGCAACGACAACCAACATCAAAACCAGTGGAAGAGACGTCTGTTTGAGGACAGTGGTGCTGATCCAATTCATCAGCTTCAGAGATACCAAGCAAACAATCCACTTCAGACTGCGAACTGGCGCAATGCCGACTGCTGAGCCACTTCAGCTGAATGAAGATTGCCCACACAGACGAATGACCGTGTGGCACTGGATCTCAGACCCCAGAACACATCCTCCAGAACTGTCCAGCCCATGATGTTCGACGCCGTCAAAGCTGGCCAGAGGGTGCAGAACTGCAGATGCAACTTCGGCGCAGCCGTCAAGACCTCGAGAAAACTGGTAGGGTTCATCGTGGCGACAGAGTTTAAGATCTGACGCAACCAAAAAATTCGAACACAAAAGAAGAAGATTGTAGAAAAATCCGAAAGCTGAATATCCGTCCCGGTAGATAGTGAGTGATGACTGCCCCAGACTTCTTACCACACACTAGTTACTGATACGATGCCGAGCTCTGTGGCTCTGTGAGAGCCTGCGAAGGATGAGCCTATCCACTTTCTCATTTCTCTTGTGTTGTTCCACCTCTTCCTCTGTCTGCCTCCTCTTCGTTCCACTGTTGCCACACTCCATGGTGATGGCCGATTAGAAAGCATTTTTTAAAGAGTATTGTTATCATTATCATCATCAGCAGCAGCATCATTATTATTGTTATTACTATCATTATTATTATCATCATTATCATTATTATGATTATCATTATCATTACTATTATTATCACTATTATTATTATTATTATTATTGTTGTTGTTGTTGTTGTTATCTATTTGTCTATTAATTCATTTACTTATTTATGTAATTATTCTGGCTCTATTCTTCCTGTCTCTTAACTTCCCCAGAAAGTTCTGCATAGAGGACTCTGACCAACATGATGCCAAGTTGCAGAACTCTCAAAGAGACTTTTGCTGTTTATGGACTAGTCCATTGACGCAAAGCGGCATCCGCAGAAGTTATGACATAATGACGGCCAAGATGCCGACAACAAACTCTGTAAGAATCTCCTGACTTATTTGGCTTTGAAACAGAAACAGGAGATAGCGTATACGTAATGAAGAATAGGAGACAGCGAGATTGATGACGAGAGACTGCGTGAGTTAAGAATGCAGGGAACTATTTGTTCCTTTCACTCGATCGTCACAACGGATTTCTCTTCAGGCTGGTCTTCTGGGGCGGTTATTTCACAATAGCAAGGTGGCGCTCGTGTCTTCTCTGTTCACCTTTGTTTCGGCTTGCTGCGGGCACGAAGGACATGCTTCACGCAGGCCTGAACCTCGAGTAATCTTCTGTTCTCTTAGCGTCATGGGTTTAATGAGAGTCACTGGGGTACCACACTGAAGAACAGTCCATCAAGTTCTCCAGTTCTGTCGACTGTATGTCAAGGCCTTGGGCTCTGCGAATGTTTTCCTTGTCCACTCCGAAATGTTGTCAGTCCATAGTGGGTTTGAGTGGTGTGTGTGTGGTGTGTGTGTGTGTGTGTGTGTGTGTGTGTGTGTGTGTGTGCGTGCGTGTGTGTGTGTGCGCGCGCGTCTGTGTGTGTGCTTTCTATCTTACCTTCTGTCTCCTTCCGTTATCAGTTCCCTGGACGATTGTCTTAGCAAGGCCGTTGGGTCTTCTTGTGACATGGCCATTCCACGACGTGTTCTGTTGCTGACTATGTCAGTAGATCTCGGTATGGTGGTGTGTACTGACTGGTGGGTGATGTGATCAGTATGGCTGATGTTTAGCACCTGGCGGTAACATCTAATTTCCTTCCGTGGCTTGGATTATTCTTTCCAGATCCGCTGCAAGGGTCTATGTCTTGTGTGCTTACAGGGAGATTGACTATACCAGTGCACGCAGAAGCCTGATCTTGTGTTTCAATGACCTGTTCTTGTCCTTCCTTACAGGTTTGAATCTGGACAGTGCTGTAGTTGTAACTCCGCCAGGAGAACCTTTTGGGGAATCATGCCGGTCCCATGCCCGGATAAAGGAGGAGGGTAGGGCGTGGGGCTAGCTACCCTACCCCGTAAAACAAGCCACAGCTACAAAAACGCCAACCAAAGATCAAGTCGAAAACCTCAGCCCTGGGAAGGGATGGGTCTTCGACGAGACAGGAACATGGGGATGACTTGGAAGAAGCTGGAGAAAAGAGCCCAGGACAGAGATGCCTGGAGGTCCTTGGTTGGCGGCCTGTACCCAGGAGGGATGCCAGCGGCTGTAGTTGTCTTTGCTGCTAGGATTTCTAGCTGGAATCCCTCGCTGCTAATGATGGCTCCCAGGTAAACGAATTACTGAACAGATTTACCTTCTGACCGTAGACAAATCTGTCGGTACTGATGGCGATTCAATTCATTACCTCATCTAAAAATAAGAATGTCCAACACACGGAGCGCTATTAAACTGAACCCCGCGACTTTTAATGCAAGAGAACAAATGACTTTCTTTGTCCTGGTAGGCCTGCTAGGCCTTTCGAGCTTCCGTTCTGTGAAAGGGGTGGGCTTAGTAGGGTGGAGAGGAGGGAAGGGGTGAGGGATGGGGAGAAGGGGGGTCGTGAAACATTGTTAAGAGTGAGGGTTGGGGGAGGGGGGGGGTGAAGCAGTGTGTTGTTAGGAGCAAGGGAAATGGGGGAGGGGGAGGGGGGGGGAGCGGTCGAGAAGCATCATGTTGTTAAGAGTGAGGGTTGGGGGAGGGGGTCGTGACGCAGTGTATTCTTAAGAGTGAGGAATACGAAGGGCGGGAGGGTGGGGGAGGTCGTGTGTAGCAGTGTGTTGCTTAGAGTAAGGGTTAGAGAGGAGGAGGGGGGGGGGGGGTCGTGAAGAATTTGTTGGTAAAGAATTCCAGAGCTTAGGCTAGGAGTTGTCGCTACAGAGGCAACAGGCGTGGCTGGGACTCGATGTGAACAGAAGGGAGATAGACAGATGGAGAGGATAAAGGTGAAGCATCGCCTGCAGACACGTTCAGAGCCAACAAGACCCCTGTACCAAGTGCCACCCACGGACTTTTTCTTTCTGTATTTCTATCTTCTTTTTTTTCTCTCCCCTCAACGTCCGTGGGCGTCGCTGAATAAAACGCTTCCCTCCCCCTACCCCCCCAACCCCCACCCTCGCACACATCCCCTTTTTAGCGGGTAAGGGAAAGACAACCAGAACAAGCTTATCTCCTCTTCCCTGCAGTTGCACCCGACGTACGACAACTGATGTCTGCATTCCCCTTCATACACACTCCTCCCCCCCACCCCCACCCTTTACCTCTTTACCACCACCACCACCACCACCACCCCGCCCCCTTCCTGCACGGGCGGCGCTGTCAACGCAATGGCGCGTGAACTGCTCGTGCAAAATGGATGAGTGCAAAGGAGCGCGCCCCTGTCGGCCGATGCATAATTCAGGGTCGTCAAGCAGTCTGGCACGCGGGGTCCGCGCCAAAGCCCGGTGGCTTGCTGTTTACTTTTTTACACGACTTCTCCGGTTGCGGTCGTGCTTGCTGCCATGGCTGTTGGGGTGGGGGTGGGGGTGGGGGAGAGGGTGGAGGGAGGAGTGGGGGGAAGGAGGAGGCTGGCTGAGGAAGGGGGGGGGGGGAGGGGTACGGACGGACAGGGGGATTAAAGAGGATTCAGGTAACGATGGCTCTCTCTCGGTGGTGGTGTTGGTGGTGACGTAGCTGGTAGTGGTGGTGGTCGTGGTGGTGGTGGTGGTGGTGATGATGATGATGATGATGATGATGACGTTGTCCCGCTTGATGACGTTGTTGACGGTGGGTGGTAGGGGAAGGAGGAGGGACTTGGGGTAGGGGTGGAGGTGGGGGTGGGATAGAGACAGATGGGAGTGGGGGGAGGGGGCAGGGGGATGCTGGGATGTGCAGTGTTCCGTGAACTGAGGATCTTGCCCCACGTCTGTGACCCGACCTTGTGAATGAAACAAAGGCCGAGAGCTACCATATATCCCGCTGCAGAATCTAGCCAGGTTGAATTCTTGAAGAGACTAATTGCTTTCAACGGGATTGAAAAAACACAAATCTTGATTGAACCGACCGAGGCAGGCGCGAGAGAGGTAGAGAGCGAGGTGGGGAGAGAACAGGTGTAAGTCGGTGTCGTTTGGTGTGTGTGTGTGTGTGTGTGCGTGCCTGCGTGCGTGCGTGCGTGCGTGCGTGTGCGTGTGCGTGTGTGTGTGTGTGTGTGCGTGCGTGCGTGCGTGCATGCGTGCGTGCGTGCGTGTGTGTTTGTGTGTGTGGGTTTGTGTGTGTGTGGCTTGATAACAGGTGCATTTTCATCGGGTGTGAGTTAGGCAGTAAGACACATACATACACACTTACATATACACACTCAGGCGCGCGACCGCGCACGCGCACAAAGACGCACATACATTCGCACTCCACAGTCTCTCTCTCTCTCTCTCTCTCTCTCTCTCTCTCTCTCTCTCTCTCTCTCTCTCTCTCTCTCTCTCCGATGCAATGATTTCTACCATGTATTTATTGTTTGAGGGCTGGATGAAAAAAAGCCACTGACTGGTGCTTATTCTTTTCCCTCATTAAACAACATTTCGTTCGTTCGTTCGTTCGTTCTCTCTCTCTCTCTCTCT
>CM031613.1:37595984-37603484 GCA_018398815.1 Conus ventricosus
TAATCCTTAGTCTTATCAACCTTGTATAGAATGCCGAGAATTCGTGTGCGCTGCTATTTTTTAGGATGCAATGTAGTTTAGCGTTTAACAGTGTGTGCTTTACCATTTCTTCCGTTTGGGAATCTGGAGATGTCACAATGTAATAATGTGTACACATTGTCCTTAGATAGATTTTTAAAAGAGAATCTGCAAAACTTTTTGAGGAGTCTGGCTGACGACGGACAGAGAGAGAGAGAGAGAGAGAGAGAGAGAGAGAGAGAGAGAGAGAGAGAGAGAGAGAGAGGAGAGAGACAGGTAGACAGACAGACAGACAGACTGACAGACAGACAGACAGACAGACACACAGATGGAGGTGAAGAAAGAATGGACAGAGAGACGATAGACAGACAGACAGACAGAGACAGAGAAAGAGAGAGACTGAGAGACAGACAGCGACAGACAGAAAGAGAGACAGAGACAGACAGACAGACAGCCAGGCAGACAGGAGAACAGTACACAACAATACACAGATCATGAGACTAAATTACGCCTACAATGTGACTAGTGCCACAAGGTCAGATCCCGAATCGTGACCTTTCTGGAGTAAACCAGATGTGGCAAATGTAATTAAGCCGTGACATTTTAGCCAAAAAAAGAATCGTCTCGAAGACAGAGTAGTTTAAAATCCATCCTCATCATATCAAGCAATAAAATCCTAATGCGAAAGAATCGTTCTGAGATGGTGTAATTCAGTCCATCGTCATTTCACCAGCATTTATCCCCTGGCACGAAAGAGAACACGACACTTCAAAATCCATCATCATAAACCAGGAAATTATCTCTTGTTCAGACGAGAATCGTTCAGAAGACTCTGAATTATACAGTACGTCTTCATTAATTTCCAGCAGAATTTTCCCTTGAAGCACAGAGGGAAGTTTTAAAGACCCCGCAAAGAAGTCCTTCTCAACAAAACCCCAACCAACAAAACTCTCCCCAATAGCCCTCACCCCTTTTTGAAGCCTTGGTTTACGCTCATCAATTTCAGGGGACATCGGTGGCGATTCAAGGTGTGAGACCTTGTGCGGCATCAGAGCACCCAACTTTAAAGACCCCCGCCAGTGGGTGAAAAAACCACAGGAAACGGGGCGAAAAGCTTTGGGCCCAAACGCCAAGAATTACGTACTTGGGGGGTTTCCCAGCCGCATACGCCAACGCCTAAAAAAGATATAAAAAGAAAACCCAAAAAAATAAATCGAGAAGAGAGAGAGAGAGAGAAAAAGAGAAAGTGTCAACCCGGGTGATTCGAAGGGGAAGGACTAGCGCACCCCAAACACACTCACAGCTTGCTTACAATTTCATTCATATATCATGCATTCGTCACATCAAACCACTTGTAAAGTCTATAACTTTACTACACATGGTCATAGAACGAAACATCAATGCATATGGAATCAAACAAAATAAAACATTCTCTCTTTCCTGAACTTCACAAAATCATTTATCTAAAACATCATTAACTAACCCGGTATAAATAGATTTCTACTTTACCTGGCCAGGTGATCTTAACTATTCACGAATCACTGTCTTTTCTTTTCTTTTCCTTTTTTTTTTCACTGTCACTTTCACAAGCACGACACAACTGTTGGCATTGGTCAGGTTAGACTGCTGGCACCGGTCAGGCTGGACTGCTGGCACTGGTCAGGTTGGACTGCCGATGAAAGTGGCGCTGGCCAAGTATGAGGTCGAACCCCAGTGAAGATAGAACAGTGACTATCAACATCGATCTGTTCTCCTTTCTTTCTTCCTGCATTAACGCATTGCACTCTCTCTCTCTCTCTTCTAGTCTGCTCTATCAAATGGACATGGTTGCTTTTCTTTTCTTTTTTTTCTTTTCTTTCTTTTCCTCTTCATTAGTTAGCAACTCTCTCTCTCCACATCTCTCCCTAGTCCTTCCTCTGCAGACTATCTCATGCTAATCTCTCAACTTGGTTCTCTTCTCTCCTCCCTCATCTCTCTGCTCTTCTCTCCTCAGAGATTACACTCAGACCTCTCTCTCTCTCTGTCTCTCTGTTCGTTCTCCCCTCTCTTCATCTCTCTGCCTTTTCCCTCGTGCAGAGACTACACCCAAAACCTCCTCATCTCTCTGTCTCTCTCTTCGTTCTCCTCCTCTCTCTCACACACACATTACTTTATTCCCTACCTACGTGTCCAAGGGTGAGTACCATTGGTCAGTATTTTTACCGCCGCGTACCCGAAGTTATCTCCCTCTAATTCCATTGGCTATTCAAATCATGACAGTCACGCCTAACACGCCTTACTCTCTGTGGTGGTCAATTGGTCATTTAATTGATTAGCTTGATTTCGCCCCCACCACACACTACCTTCCCCCTTTCCTACTTAAACTGGCGCCGTGTGGCTTAACTCGTGGGCACTGGTCACTCTAAATTGGCTAGATGAGTCTGGCCCAGGCACTGAGATCCGTCCGGGCAGACATCGAGGCGTCGGTCAAACGGCTTAGTCTGTCTGGTTGGATCATACCGTCTCCGTGAAGCCTCTCCGCTAAGCTTAATTGGCTGGATGAGACGCATGGAGCCGTCTTCGTGGCGCCCAGAATATTTGAGTTAGGGCTTATGTCCAAACAACCTGGACCACGACTGACCACGAATTCGGTTTTGTTTATTTTTTACCGTGACAATTTCCCCCTTGCAAAAGACTATGCACCGCATTGTCTCAAAACAACGGTACAAAAAAAAGACAACAACCGAATTTGCTGACACACAGCTACACGTGCAAAGTTTGAAAAATACTTTACAACCAACGGTTTATAAATTATAAAATATATCATTAGTGAATACCACTCCAATGAGTTATCATTGACGTGCGCTCTTGCGTTATTTCAACTCATTTTATAACAACCTCTGTGCGCACTTATGCAATTCCCCTACCTGCGGATTTGCCATCTCTCCTTTTCACAATTCTTATGCAAAGCACAATATAATATGATCACGATCCATGACACTTCACTGAGGAATCTCCATCCTCACTTATTGCAAATAATGCATCACTACACGAGCGACTGTATGCTCCAAGCATAACTACATTTACATGAACAAATCTCACACAAAAATATGAACCATAGCCAACTGGGAATGAACCCATATCCAATCAACGTAACTGTAATCAACACATATTATCAACAAAGCACCCCGGATATGACTGACTTCCTCTGAGTTGCAGCTTGCTAGACTACACGGCTTAAATAGTCAGCTCCGACATTCTGTCGACCGGGAATGTACTGCACTCGGTACCTGTAGGGCTGCAATGCCATTGCCCAACGCAGCACTCTGCTGTTTTTCAACTGCGCCTCCTGCAGGAATTTGAGTGGTTGATGATCCGTCTCGATCACGAACTCTTTCCCATACAAGTATTTGTGGAATTTCTGCACGGCCCACACAACGGCTAAACACTCCTTCTCTACAGTTGCGTACCCTTCTTCACACTTTGTCAACTTCCTGCTAGCATATCTCACAGGAAACTCGACCCCTTCATGCTCCTGCAACAATACTGCACCTACTCCACCGCCTGATGCATCTGTCCGCAACAAAAATGTTTGGACATATCTGGTAGCTTCAAGATGGGACGGGAACCTAGTCTTTCCAACACCGTCTGCAGTGCTTGCTCTGCAGCGTCTGACCACTCGACCACTGCCGGTTTCCCTGCCTTGACCAAATCACTGAGAGGACTCGTGATTGCAGCGAAATTTGGAACAAACTCCCTATAGAAACCAATAAAACCTAGCAGACTCCTGACTTCTGTTTTGGTCTTTGGTCTCTCTGAATTCATCATCTTCTCCACCTTTCCTCTTTCCGGCTGCTTTGTGTCGCCTCCGACAACAAAACCTAGGAGCTCCTACTGTCTAGCCCTTCATACAGTGACACATCCCTGTATGACTCTTCTGGAAACTTAGGCAACAAAATCTCCCCTTCTTCTGCTGGGTCTCTTTCACCTCATCAATGATTGCTGCTGCGCCTATGTGCTGAGTCTCACGCTGAATATATTTGCGGAGAAAATTCGCATGGAAAAGTTTTAGTTTCCCATTCACATCAATTCGGTAATCCCGACCGACCTTTTCAGTGATGGTGAATGGTCCTTTCCAATGCATCAGCAGCTTGTTGTGACCCGTGGGAAGCAGCACCAGGACTTGATCTCCCACCTTGAGGATTGCTTCCTCACCTTCCTGTCATATTGCTTCTTCTGAACGACCCTAGCCTCCTGCAAACTTTCCTTTGCAACCATACATGTGTCATACCCGTGCCCACCTTTGGAACAGGGCGAGATTGGGCCAATCAGATCAACAGCCACTCTCCTGAATGGTGTGTCAATTAAAGGGGGATGGTTAAGAGGCGCCTTCCTCTTCACCCCTCTTGTGGCTGACCTTTGACACACGTCACATGACATGCAGAAACGCTTGATGTCTGCCATTGCTCCTGGCCAATGAAAGTCATCAAAGATTCGGTCAGCTGTTTTGCTGGTGCCGAGATGACCCGCCATGAGCGACTCGTGACCCACTGACATGACAGTGTCACGATAACCTGCTGGTACCTCTAACTGAGTGGTCACCTTACCTGTCTTCCCCTTGGCGAACACTCGGTACAACAGCCCGCCTTTCACAAGAAATTCTGTCTCACCTCCTCTAACCTCCTGTTTCTCTCCACCTCTTGCCGACTCCCAAGACTTCATGAGCGAAGGGTCTTGTTCCTGCGCTGCCCTAAACTCATCAGGCGACACATCTATGCCTGACTTCCTTGCTGGAACGACTAACGGTTTATCAACCTTTTCCTCCTTCTTGCTCCGTGTTTGAACTGCTGCCCCTGTAGCAGTCAACAACTCAGGATCCCCTGGATCCCTTGCACCTGGAATATTTCCGATGATCAAATCATGAAGGGGTTTCTCCATCACCAACGCAGACAACTCGCCTGAGAAGTAAGGGGTACGTACTTCTATCTTAGCAACTGGAAACTCCCTCACAGTGCCATCGATTAGAGTACAGGTCTGGATTTGCCCTGTCAAATCCCCTTTCTCGACCAGCGTTGCTCGTACTACCCCGCATGAACAACCAGTGTCTCGTAACACTTTCACCCTCTGCTGGCCAATCCACCCTTCTTCCACTGGTAACGAACCACTCAGCCTAGTGCCCTCCATCCCTGACACTGACTGCTGTCCAGTGCTAGCCATAGGCTGCACTCTACCCTCTTCAGACTGAATCCCCTTTGGTTCCACTGCAGGTCGTTTCCCCTGGCGACCCTTATCCACCTCTTGCAAGGCTGCTGCCTTCTGGAACCTCATGCGACAATCCCTCGCCACATGTCCCTTCTTGTGACAAATGAAAGACCTAATGTCCCTTTGCCCTTCCTTCTGCCCCACCACTGGGTTTGCAGACTTTGCAGAAAAATCTCCTAGTCTCCTTGCACTCTTCTCACCTGTGCCTAGCACCTGTTTCTCCTGCACCTTAGTGCCCAAACGTGCCTCTCTATACACCTCTGCGAACTTCAGCAACTCTCCTGCTGTCTCTGGCTGTCTCTCTTTCAAATGTATGGTTAACTCAGGGCCGCAACCTGACAAAATCTGTTCCTTCATAACTAGCTCTTTCAACTCAGCGAACTCCTTTTTCGTACCACTCAACTCTAACCACTTCTCAAAATAGTGATCTAGACGTGCACTGAACTGAGTGTACGTCTCACCTGTTTGTAATTTAGCTGAACGAAATTTCTTCCTGAACCCCTCCTCTGTGAGGTCAAATCCTTTCATCAACGATTCCTTCACAGCGCCGAAATCAGACTGTTGTTCTGCTGGTAACGCAGTGAAAATCTGTAATGCCTTACCCGTCAGTAACGCTGACAAAATGACTGCCCACTCTTCTGGAGGCCAACCCTGACTGGTCGCAAACGTTTCGAAACGACTGATGTATGCATCAATCGAATCGGTTCCTTCGGAGAATTTGGGCAACTTGGGTCGGGGAGCGTAACTGCGCACAGAGTCACTGGAAACCGAACTCCCATCCTCGGTGGTCTCCCTTTGTATCCTCACTTTCTCTAGCTCTAATTGAACCTTTAATCTTTCCGTTTCCTGCTTCATTCTTTCTGTTTCCTGCGCTTCCTTTAGTCTTTCTGTTTCCTGCGTAACCTGATTATCATTAGCCTGAATCCTTAATCTTTCTGTTTCCTGCTCTGCGCTAGCTTTTTCTACGGCGACGCGTCGTCTTTCCGCGCGTTCGTCTCTTTCCATCTTTTGTTGGTTTTCAACAAATGCACGCAACTCATCTCCTGAGTAACCTAAATCACGAGCGACGCTCACAAGTTGTTCAATAGGGGTGTTCTTTTCTTCCGCCATTATATCTCTTCTTTTTTTTTGAACAAGATTTTATAACTACGACAGCCAAACTGGTGGTTACCGACACGCGTGACGTAATAGCACAATCCTATGAATGATAATATTAGCTTGGGACAACGTAATTAGTTTTTATAAGACGCCCAGCGCCTGACCCAAATATGAGAGCGAATTATAGGCAATCTGTGCGAAATAAGTACTCTGGGGCTGAAATGCCAAGCCTAGTATTAACTATCTTGGAAGCAATGCCAAGCCTAGTATTTAACTATCTTGGGAACATACAGTAAGACAACCCCTTGTCTTAGGATTACAATACTTGAATCCCACCCAGCTTCCTCTCTGAGAAGTTGAACAATTATAATAAATGGGCCCGAATATCCTGGCAGGCTCGCCAATAAATTGTCAACCTCGGGTGATGTCGATGGAGGAAGGACTAGCGCACAGCCCAAACACACTCACAGCTTGCTTACAATTTCATTCATATATCATGCATTCGTCACATCAAACCACTTGTAAAGTCTATAACTTTACTACACATGGTCATAGAACGAAACATCAATGCATATGGAATCAAACAAAATAAAACATTCTCTCTTTCCTGAACTTCACAAAATCATTTATCTAAAACATCATTAACTAACCCGGGTATAAATAGATTTCTACTTTACCTGGCCAGGTGATCTTAACTATTCACGAATCACTGTCTTTTCTTTTCTTTTCCTTTTTTTTTTTTTCACTGTCACTTTCACAAGCACGACACAACTGTTGGCATTGGTCAGGTTAGACTGCTGGCACCGGTCAGGCTGGACTGCTGGCACTGGTCAGGTTGGACTGCCGATGAAAGTGGCGCTGGCCAAGTATGAGGTCGAACCCCAGTGAAGATAGAACAGTGACTATCAACATCGATCTGTTCTCCTTTCTTTCTTCCTGCATTAACGCATTGCACTCTCTCTCTCTCTCTTCTAGTCTGCTCTATCAAATGGACATGGTTGCTTTTCTTTTCTTTTTATTCTTTTCTTTCTTTTCCTCTTCATTAGTTAGCAACTCTCTCTCTCCACATCTCTCCCTAGTCCTTCCTCTGCAGACTATCTCATGCTAATCTCTCAACTTGGTTCTCTTCTCTCCTCCCCTCAT
>CM031613.1:37608484-37615897 GCA_018398815.1 Conus ventricosus
TTCCCAAGATAGTTAAATACTAGGCTTGGCATTGCTTCCAAGATAGTTAATACTAGGCTTGGCATTTCAGCCCCAGAGTACTTATTTCGCACAGATTGCCTATAATTCGCTCTCATAGTTGGGTCAAAGGCACTGGGCGTCTTATAAAAACTAACTACGTTGTCCCGAGCTAATATTATCATTCATAGGGTTGTGCTATTACGTCACTCGTGTCGGTAACCACCAGTTTGGCTGTCGTAGTTATAAAATCTTGTTCAAAAAAAAAAAAAAGAAAAAAAAAAGGAGATATAATGGCGGAAGAAAAGAACACCCCTATTGAACAACTTGTGAGCATCGCTCGTGATTTAGGCTATTCGGGAGAAGAGTTGCGAGCATTCGTTGAAAACCAGCAGAAGATGGGAAAAGGGGTGAGCGAGCAGAAAGACGACGTGTCGCGGAAGAAAAAGAAGAAACAGAAAGAATAAAGCAGGAAACAGAAAGAATAAGGGAAACGCAGGAAACAGAAAGAATGAAGCAGGAAACAGAAAGATTAAAGGTTCAATTAGAGTTAGAGAAAGTGAGAATACAAAGGGAGACCACCGAGGATGGGAGTTCAGTCTCCAGTGACTCTGTGCGCAGTTACGCCCCCCGACCAAAGTTGCCCAAATTCTCTGAAGGGACCGATTCGATTGATGCATACATCAGTCGTTTCGAAACGTTTGCGACCAGTCAGGGTTGGCCTCCAGAAGAGTGGGCAGTCATTTTGTCAGCGTTACTGACGGGTAAGGCATTACAGATTTTTACTGCGTTACCAGCAGAACAACAGTCTGATTTCGGTGCTGTGAAGGAGTCTTTAATGAAGGGATCTGACCTCACAGAGGAAGGATTCAGAAAGAAATTTCGTTCATCAAACATGCAAGCAGGGGAAACGAAGGCACCCGTTTTGGTGCACGTCTAGATCCTATTATGAGAAATGGTTAGAGTTGAAGTGGTAACAAAGAAGGAGTTTCGCTGAAATTGAAAGAGCATTATGAAAGAAACAGATTTTGTTCAGTTTGGCGGCCCTGAGCTAACCATACATATTGAGAGAGAGACAGCCAGAGACAGCAGGGGGAGTTGAGAATTCGCAGAGGTGTATAAGAGAGGCACGGTTGGGCACCTATGTATCAGGAGAAACAGGGTGCTAGGCACAGTGAAAGAGTGGGCAAGGAGACAAGGGGATTTTTTCTGCCAAAGTCGGCAAACCCAGTGGTGGGGCAGACGGAAGGGCAAAGGAACATTAGGTGGTTCATTTGTCACAAGAAGGGACATGTGGCAGGGATTGTCGCATGAGGTTCCAGAAGGCAGCAGCCTTGCAAAGTGTGGATTAAGGTCCGTCAAGGAAACGACCTGCAGTGGAACCAAAGGAGGATTCCAGTCTGAAGAGGTGGAGTGCGGGCCTATGGCTAGCACTGGACAGCAGTCAGTGTCCAGGATGAGGGCACTAGGCTGAGTGGTCGTTAACCAGTGGAAGAAGGGTGGATTGGCCAGCAGAGGGTAATGTGGATTTACGAGACACTGGTTGTTCATATGCGGGTAGTACGATCAACCAGGTCGAGAAAGGGATTTGACAGGCAAATCCAGACCTTACTCTAATCGATGGAACTGTGAGGGATTTCCAGTTGCTAAGATAGAAGTACGTACCCCTTACTTACTTCTCACAGTTTCTGCGTTTGTGATGGGAGAAACCCCTCATCAACGAACGATCATTGAAAAGATCCAGGTGGCAGAGGGATCACAGGGGATCCAGAGTTGTGGACGGCTACAGGGGCAGCAGTTCAAACAAGGAGCAAGAAGGAGAGAAAAGGATTTAAACCGTTAGGTTGTTCCAGGAAGGAAGTCGGGGCATAGACGTTCGCCTGATGGAGTTTGGCTGCACAGGAACAAGAATACCCTCGCTCGTGAAGTCTGGGAGTTGGCAAGAGGTGGTGAGAAACAGAGGTTAGAGGAGGTGGACAGAATGTCTTGTGAAAGGCGGCTGGTGTCCGATGTTCACCAAGGGGAAGACAGTTAAGTGACCACTAGTTAGAGGTACCAGCAGTTATCGGACACTGTCATTGTCAGTGTTCACGCGCCGCCACATGGCGGGTCATCTCGGCCCCCAAACCCCAACTAAACAGCTGACCCAATCTTTGATGATTTTTCAGTGGCCAGGAGCAATGGCAGCCACAAGCGTTTCTGCATGTCATGGGACTGTGTCAAAAAGGTCACCACAAGAGGGGTGAAGAGGAAGGCGCCTCTTAAACATCCCCCTTTAATTGACACCCCCATTCATGAGGGTGGCTGTTTACCTATTGCCCAATCGCGCCCTGATTCCAAAGTGGGCACAGTATGTGTTGACACTGTGGACTACGCGACCAGATACCCAGAAGCGTTGCATTGAAAGGCGGATATACGCAACTGGTCCGCTGAAGGGGCTGGTAGACATCTTTCTCCGCGTGGTGTGCCAGCACAAATTCGCAGTAGACAGGGGGTCCAGTTCACCTCAGAGGCGTGATTTTTATTGAGGGAGGTCAACCATGCTGCTAAGATCACACAGCGCTCACTACCCCATACCATCCACAATGCAATGGCTTGGTGGAGAGATTCAATGGTGTGCAGGAAGGGCACTTAAAGAAGCTCTGTGAGGAAGGCCAGAGAGTGGGACCGCTACATTCCTCGCAACTGTTTGCCCTACAGGGAATCCCCTCAGGAAAGCGACAGCTTTTGATCCGCCATTTGTTGAGCTGCTGTATGGGCGGACAGGTACGGGTCCGGTGTGGCATTCTCTCCAAAGAGCTGTGGTTCCGGAGAACAGGAGTCGAAGAAGTCAAAACCAACTTATCAGGTAATGTGGTGGACCTCCGACGCAATAGGCTTCGAGGAGAGCATGTAAGGTCGCAAGGGAGAGTTTGCAGAGGCTAAGGTCCGTCCAGAAGAAGCAGTAATGACAGGAATGTGCGGAAGCAATTCCTCAAGTGGGAGATCAAGGTCCTGTTAACAGCTTCCCACCCCTCGGATAACACCAAGCTGCTGAATCATTGGAAGGGACCCCGTTCAACCATCATAGAAAAGGTAGACAGGAACTACCAATCGATGTGAATGGAAATCAAAACTTTTCCATGCAAATCTTACTCCCCAAATATATTCAGCGTGAGACTCAGCACATAGGCGGCAGCAGCAATCATTGATGGGTGGTGAAGGGGACCCAGCAGAAGAAGGGAGAATTTGTTGCCTGTGTTTCCAGGAGAAGAAGTCATACAGGGATGTGTCACTGTATGAAGGGCTAGACATAGGAGACAGGAGGAAGTTAGTGGGTCTCCTAGAACAGTATAGGGCGTCCCTGACGGTAAACCCAGGCATACACTCTAGAACATGTACGGTGGAGTTGACATCACAAAACCCGTAACATGTGAAAGCCTACCCGATCCACCTATGCCACCAAGCAAGTGATCGAGGAGGAGGTAGAAAAGATGTTGGACATGGGGGTGATGGAACCGTCCAAATCATCATATTGTGCACCTCGTCGTCGTTAGTGAGGAAAAAGTCAGGTGAGTCATCGTTCTGTTCGACTATAGACGGCTGAACAAGTGTCACAAAGGACGATCAGAGGTCATAACCGAACTGGAAGACCTGTTCGCTCAGATCGCCAGCTAGCAAGAGCCAGTATTTCACCAGGAATAGATCTGAGGCAAGGTTACTGGCAAATAGCCCTGAGTGAGGACTCTAAGAAGTCCCAGCATTCTCCACTCCTAGGGGGCTTATACCAATGCGAGGTACATTCCTTTTGGTATGGTCAACGCGCCTGCAGTCTTCGCTCGGAAAAAATGGGAAGGAGAAGTTATTGACGGGATGGAAGGCGTTGTGAATTTCATGGATGACATTCCTAGAAGAGCGTCCGAGACATGGAGGAGCATAGAGGCAGCTAAGAGCAGGTTTAGAGAGGTTTGAGAAAGCCAATCTCACAGCCAGACCAACCAAGCGCCAGGGTTGGGTTTCCAAGCCTGGTGTTCCTAGGTTTTGTTGTCGGAGGCGACACAAAGCAGCCGGAAAGAGGAAAGGTGGAGAAGATGATGAATTCAGAGAGACCAAAGACCAAAACAGAAGTCCAGGAGTCTGCTAGGTTTATTGGGGCTCTTATGGGAGTTTGTTCCCAAATTTTTTTGGGGGCTGGGCAATCACGAGTCCGATCAGTGATTTGGTCAAGGCAGGGCAACCGGCAGTGGTCGAATGGTCGACGTGCAGAGCGAAGCACACAGACCGTGTTGGAAAGACTAGGTTCCCGTCCCATTCTTGAGCTACCAGGAAGTCCAAACCCATTTTGTTGCCGACAGATGCATCAGGGTGGTGGGATAAGGTGCAGTATTGCCTGCAAGGAGCATGAATAGGCGATTTCCTTGTGAATATGCTAGCAGTTAGTTGACAAAGTGAGAAGGGTACGCAATGGTGAGATGGAGTGTTTAGCTGTCGTGTGGCCGTGCAGAAGTTCCACAAAATACCTTGTATGGGAAAGAGTTCGTGATAGAAAAGGATCACCAACCACTCAAATTCCTGCAGGATGCACAGCTGAAAAACCCAGGGTTTCTGCTTGGGCAATGGCATTGCAGCCCCTACAGGTAGCGAGTGCAGTACATCCCAGTCGACAGAATGACGGAGCTAGGAGTATTTAACCGTGTAGTCCTAGCACGCTGCAACTTCTAGAGGAAGTCAGTCAATATCCGGGGTGCTTGTTGTAATAAGGTGTTGATGACAGTTATGTTGATTTGGATATGGGTTTCATTCCCAGTTGCTATTGTCCATATTTTCTGTGTGAGGTCTGTTTATATTTTCTTTGTGAGATTTGTTTCAAGTAAATGTAGTTATGCTTTGGAGCATACAGAGCCGCTTGTGTATAAATGAATTAATTGCACAATGAGTGAGGAAGGAGATTCCTCAGTGAAGTGTCAAGGATCGTGATCATATTATATTGTGCTTTTCAGAAGAATGTGAAGAGAAATGTGGCAAAACCGCAGGTAGGGGAACGGCATAAGTGCGCACAGAGGTCGGTTTAAAAAATGAGTTGAAATTAACGCAAGAGCGCGACTGTCCAATGATAACTCATTGGAGTGGAATACACTAATGATATATTTTTATCATTTTTTTTTTTGTTTTTTTTTTTTTTAATCCGGTTGTTGTAAAAGTTATTTTCTAACTTGTGCCGTGTAGCTTGGGGTCAGCAAATTCGGTTGTTGTCTTTTTTGTACCGATGTTTTGAGACAATGTGCGGAGCCGGATCTTTTGCAAGGGGAAAATTTGTCACGGTCAAAAATTAAACTCAACCAAACTCGGTGGTCAATCGCCACCAGCACCAGTTGGACTTAAGCTGCTAACGCAAATCTTCTGGCGTCAGGCGGACGGCCCCATTGTTCGGATCCGGCCAATTAAGACTTGTGGGAGATGCTTCACGGAGACGGCCATCCAACCCATACTACTAAGGCCGTTTATTGACCAGACGCCTCGATGTCAGCGCGACGAGTCGTAGAGCCTGGCTCAGCTCACCTGGCCACTGTGTGGAACCGCGTCATTGTTAATCAGACGTTCCTGAGGCGCCCACCCAGACTCAGCTAGAGCGCATTTTACACGACAGTGTCCATTACTGATTAAGCCACAGGGGCCCAGATAATTAGAAAGGGGGGAAGGTAGTGTGTGGTGGGGGTGAAATCTAGCTAATCAATTAGATGACCAATTGACCACCACAGAGAGTAAGGCGTGTCGGCGTGACTGTCATGATTTGAATATCCAATGGAATTAGAGGGAGATAACTTCGGGTGTCAGGGCGGTAAAAATACTGACCAATGGTACTCGCCCTTTTTGGAGAGATCGGAACGAATAAAGAGGATGTGAGAGTGAGAGAACGGGAGAACGAGGGGGAGAACGAACAGAGAAACAGAGAGAGGGAGAGGTTCTAGGTCTGCTTGAGAGAAAAGCAGGGAGATGAGGGGAGGAGAGAAGAGAACCAAGTTGAGAGATTAGCATGAGATAGTCTGCAGAGGAAGGACTGAGGAGAGATATGGAGAGAGAGAGAGTTGCTAATTAATGAAGAAGAAAAGAAAGAAAAGAAAAAAAGAAAAGAAAAGCAACCATGTCCATTTGATAAGAGCAGACTAGAAGAGAGAGAGAGAGAGTGCAATGCGTTAATGCAGGAAGAAAGAAAGGAGAACAGATCGATGTTGATAGTCACTGTTCTATCCTCACTGGGGTTCGACCTCATACTTGGCCAGCGCCACTTTCATCGGCAGTCCAACCTGACCAACGCCAGCAGTCCAGCTTGACCGGTGCAAGCAGACCAACACCAGCGCCAGCAGTTGTGACGCGTTGTGAAAGTGACAGTGAAAGAAAAAAAAAGGGAAAAGAAAAAGAGACAGTGATTCGTGAATAGTTAAGATCACCTGGCCAGGTAAAGTAGAAATCTATTTATACCCGGGTTAGTTAATGATGTTTTAGATAAATGATTTCGTGAAGTTCGGGAAAGAGAGAATGTTTTATTTTGTTTGATTCCATATGCATTGATGTTTCGTTCTATGAACATGTGTAGTAAAGTTATAGACTTTACTAGTGGTTTGATGTGACGAATGCATGATATATGAATGAGATTGTAAGCAAGCTGTGAGTGTGTTTGGGCTGTGCGCTAGTCCTTCCTCCATCGACATCACCCGAGGTTGACAGTTAGCATGTTGCACAAAATAACATACACATACGCACGCACGCACGCACGCACGCACGCACGCACGCACGCACGCACGCACGCACGCACACACACACACACACACACACACACACACACACACACACACTATCTAAAACAGCCTTTACTTGGATCTGCTAAGAGATGCATCTTCCAGTGTTTGTCCAAACCTCATGTTGAACAATCTTGTTGTGAGGGAAAACAAGTGCAGGCTAACCATTCCTCCGTCGTTACATAATGATTTGGCAAAGATTTTTTTAAAGAAGAAGAAGAAGAAGAAGAAGAAGAAGAAGAAGAAAAAGAAAGGGGGGAGGGGGAGGGAGCAAGAACGAAAATGAGAGTGAAAAATCTGGAAAATGTTTTAATTGTAAAATCCTTCATTAGCAACAAATGGGAATCATTGTAATCCATTTTGCAGATAGAACCATTCATATTTCCTGCTACGAGGCTTTTCGTCCGCTCGATATGTATTGTCGTGTATCTATCGATCTACCTACCTGCCTACCTGCCTACCGACCTACCTGCCTACCTACCTACCAACCTATCTATCTATCTACCTACCTACCTATCTATCTATCTATCTTTTAAAGAGTGAAGAAGCTCCGTGGTGCATTCCATGTCATGTACCACTCACAATGAAACATTCTTTTAGAGTGTTGGGACTTGCATGGTGTGAGACATAAAACCTTGCT
>CM031613.1:37615997-37623497 GCA_018398815.1 Conus ventricosus
TAAGGAACTCTGATTTGCATATTTTTAACGGTGTAAATGCGCTAAAACACACCACAAAAAACACATTTGTCAGAATTATGTATGTTTAAGACGCTCGTTTAACTCTAACTCTTTTTGGAGAGGAAGGTAAGAATTGCCAACTATAGGATAGAACTTTGTTTGTCTCAATTTAATTTCAAGGACTGTCCCTTCAGACCAGCCAGAACCCCTTAACTTTGCCTCCTCACTTGCATGGTTAAACTGTGTAAACATGTAGTCAGCCCAGTCAGAGTTAAAGTCGTGATAGCTGATTACTTCTTTCTGTTTAGTTGAAACCCAGACTTCCATGTTAGTACATCAGGCGTTATATAATCAATCAGAACGGTTAACAGCACTTTTACTGGTGGTCACGTTGAAGAGACTCTGGGATTTAGAGATAGCATGTGCTACGCTTTCATGAACATTTGTGGGTTAATAATGTCCATGTCTACTTTCGCTAAACATATTGCTTAATTGTTTGTCACTGCTAAATATTTCTTCCATCGTATATAGTTTTCCATCCTCGATTTAATTGTGGTCGTCATTTTTAAAGCCACAATATTTACGTAGATTAAAAAAATAAATGTATAATAAAAGTAAGTAAAACGCGCTTTATTCTTCGCCCAAGCTTTGCAACACTTCAAGACACCCTAACCTTAAAAATAACACCTGCTAATATTTTAGCTTTTTCTGAATCACTACAGTCAATGTTCATCACTTTGATTGCTTCGTTAAATAGTTCACTATGGCTTTTATTATATTGTTTACATCATTCTCAAAACCCAATTCACTAAAATCAATGTTTAATAATTTCATTGTTTCGTCAAACAGTTCATTATATTTTTTTAAATCAGATTCGCTGAGTTCGGCAGTCATTTTTTAATCTAAAAAAATAATTATAAATTCAATTATTATTTATTACTCATAGTCTTTTTCTAATCATAAACCCCGATATCCAACAAAGCGAATAGCTACTCCTTCAGGGTGGTAGAAATAGTTAGATTATCACCCATAAAATCAGAATCCATATAATCAATTAAAATAGCAAACAACTTATAGTTGGTTGCGTCCAAGAACCCCTGTGTTTCACTGATGAACTTCTTCACTCTTTGGTTGAATATTATGTGATTAAAAAGATCAGTAATTGATTTTTCAAACCTGTCCCTAACACTTCTCTATGAACCTTCCATTTCAACTTGTAAATTATATTAGTAAGCCTTTTAATTTCTTCAGACTTCATTTTAAACAAGAATAAAATTAATTAAAAAAATTAAATAATAAGTTTCTCTTGTAAATTCAGCTATTATCATAGTCTTTTCTAATCGTAAAACATGATCTCCATTAAAGCGAATAGCTACTTCCTTCAGGGTGGTAGAAACAGTCAAATTAGCATCTTCAGGAGCCATATATCTAGTAATATAGCAAACAACTTTACTACTGGTGGGCCCAAGAATCTGGTATTTTACTGACAGCTTCCAATACACTTTCTCGCATGTCTATGCGATTAAAAAGATCAGTAATTAATTCTTCAAACTATTCTTTAACTGATCTTTATCAGCCTTCCCTCTCCCAATCCAACTCGTAAAGTATATTAATAAGCTCTGTAGCTACTTCGGGCTTCATTTTTAAAACCAAAATAAAATCATAAATTAAAAATTAATTAATCAGTTTCTCTTTGTTTTGTGCAAAAATTAGAAAGAAGTTATATGTGTGTGCGTGAGTGGGCAGAGGGTGGTTTAATTAACTATGTCAATCAATAGCAGGGCGTTTACTGCACTGCTTGTAGGACAAACGCTCGCACACACACAAACAAACAAACAAACAAACAAACAAACGCACAATAGATGGGGAGGTGTTTGCAGGGGAAATGTGAAAGGGGGCTTTTTTGTGGTTCACACTTAAACGCCGTAAATTCAAGACAACCACCAAAAGCCCTTATCAGAGTCCTGAATCAATAATCACAGGATCTCTTTCAAAGTTCTGTCAGCGGCCGTCTGAGACAGCCTTTGTAAGTGAAGCGGAGCGTAGGCAGCTCATGCCAGTCAGACAACGAAGGGAAACTGCGCACACCGATCAATGCCAAGCGGTTTTGCAAAACCGTTACTATTTTTAGGCCCACGTCATGCGTTTGTGGCGTTCACTGAGAGTCTTGCAGGGTAGTTGTCGGAGAGTGAAGCAAAGCGCAGGCGCAGCTTGGCCGGTCGAACGATGAAGGGAAACTGCAAACCCGATCAATAGCCAAGCAGTTTTGTAAAACCGCTAGTAGGCCCACGTCATGTGTTTGTGGCGTTCACTGAGCGGCTTGCAGGCAGTTTTTTCCTACACAGCCTGGGTTCCATCAGAATTTCGTTTTCAAATAATTATCCCAGGCGCTTTGGGTTAGATTTTTTAAAACAGTTTTTGTTCTTTCAAGCCAATAGCATAAAAGCAAAGATTGTTAAAGAGTTTTATGATTTTCAGCTTTGATCTCAGAACCGTCCTTCAGTAAAACAAGCGTAATTTCAGCCATGTTTTCAGCTTTCATGAAAGAACCTTCATCGATCGCTCATTATTAAGCTTCTCTACAAAACAATTACGTAAAAAAGCATCTAGTTCACTTACTGTCATTTCACGTTTCCTTTGCTTTGTCCTAAAAGATTTAGACTTTCTCTTGACCGGGATAGAACGAAGCAAAGCTCTTGTTAAACGCGTCCGCACGCATCGACGTCCCAGCAGTAAAAGACCGCTTGGCTGAGGCCTCGTAGTCCCCGGGCAAAATGACGCCATACCTACTGCCAATTGGTTAAACGCCACACGTGACAACTCAACTAATTAATAATGCAGTGTAAGGTGCAGGCTCTTGTGCAGTGGCGCGTGCAAGCATGCAAGCGACGGTCCAGTCAGCAATATTGATTGGAAGAAGCCTATAGCAAAACTTTCAAGTCATATAACTAATTAGTTGATTTTATGTCTCTGGAGAGAATGTAAATATGTTTGTTCAAGATCACCAAATCTTATCTAGCACGTAAGGCCCCCGTTTTAAAAGTACTAATTACGTCAATATTTGGCGATTTTGAGGTGTTAATTTTTTGTGAAACAGGTGTTAAAATTGGCCAAAACTAATATGTGATGGACGTGATTTGTAGTTGAAAAGGGGGGTTTTCGTGCAAAATAAGATGGGTGGTCTTGAACTCACATATTTACATTCTCTTCTTGTGGTTTAGCACAGATGGTGCTTCATTTAGCTACAAACGCTGCATGTTAGCGTATGTGATGTTTCATTTAGCTGTAAACACCGCACCTTCGTTCTTATTACACGCGTTTCATTGAGGTGTGAGACCCGGACGTTGCGGCCACACGCTTTAACACATGGATGTTTCATTCAACTGTTACAGTATGCTGTATGTTGCGGTCTCGTGGTGTAACACGTGTGGTGTTTCGTTCAGCTGTAAAGGCCGCATGTTGCGCTGCCACGGCTTAACACATGGGGTGTAGCTTTTATGGACTTGTCCGCACGTAGTAATGTTTCCTTTAGGTTCCAGAATTCCTTGATAAGGTTTGACAAGTCAAGTACAATGTCCCCGTCCCTTTCTAGGTCCCTTTTTCTGTCTCTGTCTCTGTCTGTCTGTTTCTCTCTCTATCTCTTTCTCTCTCTCTCTTTCTCACACACACACGCGCGCGCGCGCGCACGCATGCACGCACGCACGCACGCACGCACGCACGCACGCACAAACACACACAAAACACACACACACACACACACACACACACACACACACATACACATCTCATTCCATTCATTCACACACACACACACACACACACACACACACACACACACACACACACACACACACACACACACACACACACACACACACACACATCTCATTCCATTCATTCACACACACACACACACACACAACACACACACACACACACACACACACACACACACACACACACCACACCACACACACGCACACACACACACGTGCCCCTCTTCCTTTATAGTACTCCCTCCCTCCACCCCCACCTCCCCACCAAACCCCCACCAACCCCTTTTCCCGCACACCATCGCCATTCCACCTCCCTAACCCGCATCACCAAGCACCTTAACTCAGGTACCAGACCTGTGTGTGTGTGTCTCAGTTCTAAGGACCACTAAACGCTTCAGAAAGTCTACGGCAGGCCGAAGAGTGGGGTGGGGGTGGGGATGAGGCGGGGGGGGGGGGGGTTGACAGCGGACAGTCTCTCTCTCTCTCTCTCTCTCTCTCTCTGTCTATCTGTCTCTCTCTGTCTCTGTCTCTCTGTCTGTCTCTCTCTGTCTCTGTCTCTGTCTTCTCTCTCTCTCTCTCTCTCTCTCTCTCTCTCTCTCTCTCTCTCTCTCTCTCTGTCTCTCTCTCTCTCTCTCTCTCCCGAAGCAGCAGCAACAGCAATTAGCGCCAGAAATGTCCGTCATCGATTGGCCTTCTGACCCTGAGGGAGAGTGGACAAGGGAGATGGAGGGGGGGGGGGGAGAGAGGTGGAGGGCTAGAACATGAAGGTGTGTTGTGTCTGCGGAAAAGAATAAGGGTGGGGGTGGTCGGGGAGGAAACTGGGTAGGGGGGGGGGGGAAGAAGAGGTATAGAGGGGAAAGACGGAGGTGTAGTTTTAAGATGTACGTATTCGTAATGTGTGTGTGTGTGTGTGTGTGTGTGTGTGTGTGTGTGTGTGTGTGTGTGTGTGTGTGTGTGTGTGTGTGTGTGTGTGTGCGTGCGTGCGTGTGTGCATGTGTGCTTGTGTGTGTGTGTGTGTGTGTGTGTGTGTGTGGTGTGTGTGTGTGTGTGTGTGCACGTGCGCGTGTGCGAGTGTACGTGCGTGTGTGCGTGCATGCTTGTGTGTGTGTGTGTTGTGTGTGTGTGTGTGTGTGTGTGTGTGTGTGTGTGTGTGTGTGTGTGTGTGTGTGTGTCTGTGTGTGTGTCTGTGTGTGTCTGTGTGTGTGTGTATGTGTGTGTTGTGTGTCTGTGTGTGTGTCTGTGTGTGTATGTGTGTGTATATGTGTGTATGTGTATGCATGTGTGTGTGTGTGTGTGTGTGTGTGTGTGTGTGTGTGTGTGTGTGTGTGTATGCATGTGTGTGCGTGCGTGTTTGTGTGTGTGTGTGTGTGCGTGCGTGCGTGTGTGTGTGTGTGTGTGTGTGTGTGTGTGTGTGTGTGTGTGTGTGTGTGTGTGTGTGTGTGTGTGTGTGTGTGTGTGTGTGTGTGTGTGTGTGTGTGACAAAGCCATACGATACCGTAATGCATTACAACGCAATACGCTGATACAATACGATGCGTTACATTACAATGCAATAAAACAATACAATACGGTGCAACACATTACAATGCAATACGCTGATGGAATACATTACAAGACAATACACTGATATAATACGATGTAATATACAATGCGGTGCAATACATTACAATGCAATGCATTAATGCAATACGGTGCAATACATTACAATGTAATGCATTAATACAATACGGTGCAATACATTACAATGCAACACACTGACATTACAGTCCAATGCACTGATTACAATACGATGCACTTCATTACACTGCAAAGCATTGACGCAATTCGATGCAATATAACACAAAACGATTCACAGTAGTATGTAACATACCAATTGGCAATTCTATATAAAACAATAACACAGCAACCTGAAATTCTATATGAAACAATAACACAGCAAACTGAAATACTATATGATACAATACCACAGCAAACTGCAATACTGTATGATACAATAACACAGCAAACTGCAATACTATATGATGCAATAACACAGCAAACTGTAATGCCATATGATGCAATAACACAGCAAACTGCAATACTATATGATACAATAACACAGCAAACTGCAATACTACATGATACAATAACACAAGAAACTGCAATTCTATATGATACAATAACACAGCAAACTGTAATACTATATGATACAATGACACAGCAAACTGTAATACTATATGATACAATAACACAGCAAACTGCAATACTATATGATGCCATGACACAGCAAACTGCAATACTACATGATACAATAACACAGCAAACTGCAATTCTATATGATACAATAACACAGCAAACTGTAAAATTATATGATACAATGACACAGCAAACTGCAATACTATATGATACAATAACACAGCAAACTGCAATACTATATGATGCAATGACACAGCAAACTGCAATACTATATGATACAATAACACAGCAAACTGCAATTCTGTATTATACAATAACACGGCAAACTGCAATACTTATGATACAATAACACAGCAAACTGCAATACTATATGATGCAACAACACGTCAAACTGCAATACTATATGATACAATAACACGGCAAACTGCAATACTATATGATGCAATAACACGGCAAACTGCAATACTGTATGATACAATGACACAGCCAGCTGCAATACTATATGATACAATAGCACAGCAAACTGCAATACTATATGATGCAATAACACAGCAAACTGCAATACTATATGATACAATAGCACAGCAAACTGCAATACTATATGATACAATAACACAGCAAACTGCAATACTATATGATGCAATAACACAGCAAACTGCAATACTATATGATACAATAGCACAGCAAACTGTAATACTATATGATACAATAACACAGCAAACAGCAATACTACATAACACAATAACATAGCAAACCGCAATACTATATGATGCAAGAACACGGCAAACTTCAATACTATATGATACAATAGCACAGCAAACTGCAATACTATATGATACAATAGCACAGCAAACTACAATACTATATGATACAATAGCACAGCAAACTGCAATACTATATGATACAATAACACAGCAAACTGCAATACTATATGATACAATAACACAGCAAACTGCAATACTACATAACACAATAACACAGCAAACTGCAATACTACATAACACAATAACACAGCAAACTGCAATACTACATAACACAATAACACAGCAAACTGCAATACCACATAACACAATAACACAGCGAACTGCAATACTACATAACACAATAACACAGCGAACTGCAATACTGTATGATTCAATACGCTCAGGAATTTACAAAAAAAAACAAAAAAAAAAAGCAAATCTTAAAAAGGGTTAAAATACCTCCGGCGAACAACATGGACAAACTAATCACAAGACTAAACACGACGCGTTTCGACCTCTTAGGTCTTCTTCAGGCAAGAGAAACCCCACTCGGGGCAACGAGAATGAAGAACGAGCAATCACTGGCGCCGAAGTTGACCAAGCTTAATTAAGTGATTGCTCCTTCTTCATTTTCGCTGTCCTGAGTGTTGTGCATTTTGCCTGAAGAAGACCTAAGAGGTCGAAACGCGTGGTGTTTTGTCTCGTTGATTTGTGTCGTTCGCCTGAAGTATTTTAATCATGTTTCACGATTTGTTTGGATTTCCGCCTGCAGGCGCTTCAATTTGCCACTAGAAACTAAAAACAAA
>CM031613.1:37638497-37645997 GCA_018398815.1 Conus ventricosus
TTTTTGACGCAGTCAGTCCTAGCAATCCACAGGAAACATTCCGAATTAGGTCGCGAAAGGGTTCCCGACTGTGGGGACACTGCACTGCTGCTGAGTCACTTCCCTTTAGCGCTGCCTGTCCTGATCCAACACACGCGGGCCACCATCTACTGAACCATCTTCTAACAACAATAAATGTTTTAGCCGCAGAGTCTACTCTTACGATAGACCAGGTCCAGAATTTATCATATCACAGCCACCGTCCATCCAGCAAGAGTTCCCCCCCCCCCCCCCCCCCCCCCCCCCCCCCCCCCCCAAAAAAAAAAAAAAAAAAAATTGTCGGTTCTGAACATTTTCACGTGAGTGCATCACATCTCTGACGACGGAATGTAATTACCTTATTGTTTGGATTAAAAACGATGTATGTGCAAACAGCAATTGTAAACTCGGAATTCTAGCCGAGGAGCGGAGAGAGAGCGAGAAAGAGGAGAGAGAGAGAGAGGAGAGAGAGAGAGAGAGAGAAGAGAGAGAGAGGAGAGAGAGAGAGAGAGAGAGAGAGAGACAGGCAGGCAGACAGACAGACAGGCTGACAAACAGACAGACAGACAGACAGGGAGAGAGTGAGAGACAGAAAACTAATCACGGGTATAAACATATAGACGAAATAAACACCAACATTCGGTATGGCAGTAACGCAAGAAGGACCGCAGAATTTCAGGCTTTTTCCCCGGAATGATCAGAGGACGAGAAAGGCGAAGAAAATACCATGGAGTTGGTCAAAAACAACAAGACAAGGCCGCACTCTCCGCTTCCATTTATAATCCTTCTCAACATCAACAAAGCCCGAGAGATACAGACACCTGCAGTGTTGCTGCTGAAAGGGCTGTATTCTCCTTTTCCTTTATTATCAACATCAGCAGAGCCAAAGAGATACAGACGCCTGCAGTGTTGCTGCTGAAAGAGCTTTAATCTCCTCTTCCTTTATTATCAAAATCGACAGAGCCAAAGAGATACAGACATCTGCAGTGTTGTTCAAAAGGACTGAGGGAAAACCTCAGAGACGTGTCTGTTACTAGATGACGTTCGACTGTGTGGTATAGTAGGAGAATTCGCATAGCACAATAAATAACTTTGGGTCAAGACAAAACCTCACAAACATAATTATCGTTTTCACGGGATTCGAACCCAGACCTTCAAGTCACACGGAGCGATACAACCTTTGAGCCACAGTGGACAACTACTTTCTTCTTCTTCTTTTTTATGTCGGGTTGTTCATTTCAGTTTACATTACTTTGCTTTTATAGTCGTTTATTTCGTTCATTTTGTCTTATGTCAATAAAGTAATTTCATGTTGTTTCCTTTCATTTTACTTTTTTTCTTTTTTATTGTTATTATTTCCGTTGTTGTTCCCCTCTCGTTGTTTTGTTGTGGCGGGTGTTGTTTCGATCAAGTCTGTCATGTTATTCTGTTTTCATGAGTCTTTCACGCCCTACGTAATGTTCCCTCCAAGACATCAAGCGCCATCGCCCGACCATTCCGCCATGGATTTCTCCTCAGAACACACACACCACGCTCCTCGCGTTTCGCTTTCTTCACACATTACACCGTGACACACTAGCTCTTTATTGCTTTGCTAATAGCTGTCAACTCATGAATTACGCACCTTGGCTTGGCTGCCGGTCGTTGCACGTGAAACAGCTCTCCACGGTGTTGCTTTTCACACAGGCGACTGCCAACCGTACCCCTCCCTTGTATCGATTTTACACAGTGGCTGCACCACACAGTATGCGGTGGTTTTTCGCAGCTGCAGCCACACAGAATAGGACTTTTTTGGGGGTGGGTGGTGGGGGGGGGGGGGGGGGGGGGTGGTCGGGCTTCCGTTTCTGGGTTTTTGAGTGAAATAATAGAATCAATTAAATTTTTCATTAATTCTTCAAAAGAAAAGAAAGAGAAAGACAGAAGGACGTTAGTTAGTCTTTAGGTTCGTTCGTACGATGCCAAGCATTCGTTTGATCGTTCAGTTTGCTGTTGAGTACACATCCAGGTAATGATATGGTTAACGATAGTCATGTTCTTTCATGGAGCTGTTATTATAACAGAGTTTACATGTTCCATACCGATCACACACACACACACACACACACACACACACACACACACACTTCCCCACAAACGCAAGACACTGACATGTATTTTCATAATGGCGTCTACCGTTGTGGTATCTCAAGCGCTTGGTTTTTACTCCAAATTTGAGACAATTCTTTCCTATTTCATGACAGTATATGAAAGCTCAAACGCAGGCGTAACTGCCACGGATTTCTCACACGTGGCACAAATACACGCCTCACATTTCGCGTTGTTCACACTCCCACCACGTGGAACGCAACACCTTTTGTAGCTCTGTACGTAGCCGGCAACTCATCATGCATCACGCCCCATGACATGTGTCGCTTTGTCGGCAGTGGAAACGCATGAAAACAGCCCTCACCGTTTCCAGCTTTGAACCAAACCGACAATCGGACACCCCTCCTTTTGTATCGATTTCCAGACAGTTGTTGCACAACACGCGGTTCAAAGTCTTGGCTTTCACAGCTGCAGCTCAAACCGGGAGAGCCTCGCCTTTTTATTAGGTGTGAAAACAGACATTTGCCTCCGGCCTCATAAGCTAGCGGGCCTTCGCTAGAGCTGTTGGCATCATGGTGAGAACAGATCCACGAAGTGATGGTTTGTAGCAACGTGGATATTCGTTTGAAGTGTTCTTGATAAAAAACGCTGTGTTCTTTTCATGTCTATCGTCTAGCTGCATCACATAGACTAGTCAGACCGACCGGAAGAGTTCTCGTCAAATCAACGTTGTAGATAATCAATATTTTTTTTTCAACATGACCGCTTTAAAGAAATATTATGTAGTTATTATTCTCGACCATCCACCCACCCCTACCCTTACATCCCGCCTTTTGGCAGCTCCTTTCCTCTGGCCACCCCCCCCCCCCCCCCCCCCCCACCTCCCCTTTCTTCCCCTGCCCCAGTCGTTTCCTTCCATTCTCCTCCCGACTCCATTGTCAACACAGATTTTGCAGGCTGTGAACAGAGGACACATCAAATGACCCAATAGAAGGACAGTGGGGAGATCTAAGACCTCCACCAAGATTCTGCCATTAGTCCAGATCCACACCACAGATCCACACCACAGATCCACATCACAGGTCCACACCACAGGTCCACATCACAGGTCCACATCACAGGTCCACACCACAGGTCCACACCACAGGTCCACATCACAGGTCCACACCACAGGTCTAGACCACAGGTCCACACCACAGGTCCACACCACAGGTCCACACCACAGATCCACACCACAGATCCACACCACAGGTCTAGACCACAGGTCCACATCACAGGTCCACACCACAGGTCCAGACCACAGGTCCACACCACAGGTCCAGACCACAGGTCCACACCACAGATCCACACCACAGGTCTAGACCACAGGTCCACACCACAGGTCCACACCACAGTTCCACACCACAGATCCACACCACGGGTCCACACCACAGGTCCACACCACAGATCCACACCACAGGTCCACACCACAGGTCTAGACCACAGGTCCACACCACAGGTCTACACCACAGGTCCACACCACAGATCCACACCACGGGTCCACACCACAGGTCCACACCACAGATCCACACCACAGGTCCACACCACAGGTCCACATCACAGGACCACACCACAGGTCCACACCACAGGTCCACACCACAGGTCCACACCACACAGATCCACACCACAGATCCACACCACGGGTCCACACCACGGGTCCACACCATAGATCCACACCACAGGTCCATACCATAGATCCACATCACAGGTCCAGACCACAGGTCCAGACCACAGGTCCACACCACAGGTCCACACCATAGATCCACACCACAGATCCAGACCACAGGTCCACACCACAGGTCCACACCACATGTCCACACCATAGATCCACACCACAGATTCAGACCAAAGGTCCACACCACAGGTCCAGACCACAGGTCCACACCACAGGTCCAGACCACAGGTCCACACCACAGGTCCACATCACAGGTCCACACCACAGGTCCACACCACAGGTCCACACCACAGGTCCACATCACAGGTCCACACCACATGTCCACACCATAGATCCACACCACAGATCCAGACCAAAGGTCCACACCACAGGTCCAGACCACAGGTCCACACCACAGGTCCAGACCACAGGTCCACACCACAGGTCCACATCACAGGTCCACACCACAGGTCCACACCACAGGTCCACACCACAGGTCCACATCACAGGTCCACACCACAGGTCCACACCACAGGTCCACACCACAGGTCCAACCCACAGGTCCAGACCACAGGTCCACATCACAGGTCCACATCACAGGTCCACACCACAGGTCCACACCACAGGTCCACACCAAACCTCTTTGGAATCGTCCTTGGACCACTCCGTCTTTTCACACGTCTCCCCCCCCCCCCCCCCCCCCCCCCCCCCCCCCCCCCCCCCCCCCCCACACACACACACACACACACACACACACACACACACTTCCCTCCCTTCCCCCCCCCCCTTTTTTTTCTTCTTTTTTTTTTTTTCTTTTAATAAAATTGCTCCGTCAGTTTTCCGTCTTCATGCTGAGAGGCAAATCAACGACCAGAGCGAAGGTAGAGACACGATCTCCGCTGAGAGAAGTAGAAAATGTTGCTGGTCATAGCGTCTAGGCCTACGGGAATGAAATCATGGTTGTACCGGGGAGGAACGGATACCTTTCTGACCTCTGTCTTGTGTGTATCATGCACGAAATGGATTTGATAGCAAAGGAACTAATCTGAGACTACGTTACGTAAACTTCATGGTTCATTTGTGTACGTTACAAACATTTCATTTTTTGTCATTCCTATGTCAGTGCACGTGTCTGAGTATACGATTTGCTGAATTTTGTCATCTTTCTGGTAATTGGTAATTAATTGTTGTGGGGACGCACTTGGACGCATATGATAAGTCGTCGTTTAAAAGAAGTTTTTACTGAAACAGTCGTGTTTCACGAAACATTTGCGGAAAGAAAAAAATAATTTGTTGCATCTGGATTTTTAAAAAAAAGGGGGGGGGGGAGAGGGGGGGGGGGGGGGGGGTTGTTGAAACAGGCGACTTTCAGAAAATCTTCTAAAGTGCAACATAATTGAATCGTTGCTTCTGATATTTGTTTTCTAAATGCTTTTGTTAAAACAGGCGCTTTGTAGAATACCTTCAGGGATGGAGCAAACAAATGTTTGTTTCTGACTTTTGATGCATGAAAACGTCTCTAAGGCACATGTAGGCGAGTGTGTGTGGTGTGTGTAAGTTGCCTGGGATGCCGACACGTTACACCTTGCTGAAGTTTGCCCGAAACACTCTGCTTGTCTAGCAACGATGTATCTCACAGCTAAGCATTTTAAACGAAGGAAGGAAGGAAGAAAGAGATGCACCTGAAGATGAGAGTGGAACCCAGAGAAGTACCGTCTTCAGCTGCCAGACCAATCAGCCGGGAGCAGTCCTGCACCACTCTTGCAAGCCTGAGCTGTGTTCAAACAGGGAGCAGGCACGTACAGGGCATTCCATTAAGACATGAAAGGACGTAGCTGCTCCCTGGCATATGCCATTATGTGACCACAAGACGCGACAGAACTGAACCTCCACGGAATCATCTTCGGCTTCATTGTGTACCATCCCATAGTTCATAACTGCGAAGCCCATGGGGCGAAAGACGCCACCACCTCGTAAACTGCTGCGCTCTGTTCGTTGCTGGTTCGCTGATCGGTGAAAACAGTACGACTGCAGACACATCCAGCTTTCGCCAAATAGTCTAACGTGCCCTCTGAAGCACTTTCAATGAGCAGGTCACTGACTTGCAAGCTGTCGATTAGCGACCATTCTTATCCTTATTGAATGATATAGGAAGATAATGCGATCCAAACGGATCTGTAAATATTCAGCGAGATAGCGGTGCTACTGGAACTTAACAAATACCAGAAACAGAATTCCAAACGGATCTGTAAATATTCAGCGAGATAGTGGTGCTATTGGAACGTAACAAATACTAAAAACAGAATTCGAAACGGATCTGTAAATATTCAGCGAGATAGTGGTGCTATTGGAACTTAACAAATACCAGAAACAGAGTTCGAAACGGATCTGTAAATATTCAGCGAGATAGTGGTGCTATTGGAACTTAACAAATACCAGAAACAGAGTTCGAAACGGAAATATGAAACACAGAAACCCGATACGTTCGCCGCCACCTTAGTTGCCACTGCAAACTATCTCAAAACGTTTCAAGCACTCGCGGCAAACCGTTGTCTAAATAAATGAGCGCCAAACACGCTTCAGAACACTGGGCGTCCTCCGCCAGGTTTCGTTGTGTTATTCACACACAACAAACTAAAAGAACAGAACTGTTCGCTGATGATGACTGCAGCCCTTGTCAAGACGTCTGGCTTCGAATCATCCGGGCAACGTTGAACACTGTGCTACTGCAACCTAGTTATTGTTTACTTCACGAAAAACTTCCATCATACAATACCATACCCTTTATTTGACGTGGACGGCACTCACAACGTTAGAAACATGTTTAGTTGACATACACTATGCCCAATTACTTAATGTCTCGGTCGAATGTCGTGCAGGTAAAGGCACACACAGCTCCAAACCAACGCTGTTGACGTTTCCCCGTCATCTAGCACTCAGGTAAGCAAGAGGCACCCCAAACACACACACACACACACACACACACACACCACACACACACACACACACACACAAATGTTTAGAGTTGTCTGCCTTGAATTGTCTCACCACACTCCAAAAACAAAAATGTTTAGTTGTCTGCCTTGAATTGTCTCATCAACTCCATCAACAGGAATCAAAGACCCGTGTCCATCTTTGCGAGTGGATATCTTTCCAAGGTTTCTTTTCTACTTTTTTTTTTTTCTTTTTTCTTTTCATATTTCCTTCCATTGAACTGTTCGATGGATTTTGATATCTGATGTGGGTAGTTGTGAGCCGGAACAGCTCAGTTGGTAGAACTCCGTACATGTAATCCTGGTAATCCTAGGATAGCGGGTTCGAATCTCCACTAAGTCGTTTTGGTACAGAGGTTTCTCTTCTCTTCGCTGTGAGCGCAAATATAACACTTCGCACACACGTATAACCCCGTTTCCAACTTTCGGAAGATAAGGCCAATTTAGTGTCTTGTATAAATGACATTACACACAGCATACACCCCACATGAAATTTAGAAAGAATGAAGGGAAACACTGGCGGAGTGGTTGATATTGACTGAATGACGCGACAACAACTGAATGTGGTACCAGCTCTTCAGTCGGCTCTACCTTGGTAGGCAGGTAGGTGTAAACTAGGGTGCATTGTAAAGTGACTTAGGGCTTGGTCTCTAACTGAGGATAGGCGTAAAATAAGTACTCTCAATGATAATGATAATGATGATGATGATG
>CM031613.1:37655997-37658497 GCA_018398815.1 Conus ventricosus
TTCTCTTCTTCTTCTTCTTCTTCTTAATCTTCTTCTTCTTCTTCTTCTTCTTCTTCTTCTTCTTCTTCTTCTTATCTTCTTCTTCTTCTTCTTCTTCTTCTTCTTCTTCTTCTTAATCTTCTTATCTTCTCTTCTTCTTCTTCTTCTTCTTCTTCTTCTTTCTTCTTCTTCTTCTTCTTCTATCTTCTCTTCTCTTTCTTTATCTTCTTCTTCTTCTTCTTCTTCTTCTTCTTCTTAATCTTCTTCTTCTTCTTCTCTTCTTCTCTTCTTCTTCTCTTCTTCTTCTCTTCTTCTTCTTCTTCTTCTCTTCTTCTTCTCTCTTCTATCTCTTTCTCTTGCTCTCTCTGTCTGCTTCGGAAGCTGGCTTGTGCTCTCTCTTCTTCTCTCTCTCGCTGCTCTCTGCTCTCTCTCTCTCTCTCTCTTCTCTCGTCTCTCTCTCTCTCTGCTCTCTCTCTCTCTCTCTCTGTCTCTCCTCTCTCTTCTCTCTGTCTCTCTTCTCTGTCTCTCTCTCTCTTCTCTCTCTGTCTCTCGTCTCTCTCTCTCTCTCTCTCGCGCTCTCCATTCCTCTCTTCTCTCCTCAGAAGCGCTCTAGGTGCAAAGAAAGTCAAAACTATCACACAACGTAGAAGATCGCTCAGCATGGTGTTGCCACGATGGTCTTAATGATACTACACCCCAAGTTCACCGAGCGCTCTGCATGGGTAACATGGATGACGTCAGTCAGGTTGAGGAAGTTTGTTCCGCCTGGGACATCCCGGAGAAGCAGGAAAGGATGAGAGCTGGATCTCTCTCTCTCTCTCTGTCTCTCTCTCTGTCTCTGTCTCTCTCTGTCTCTCTCTCTCTCTCTCTCTCTGTCTCTGTCTCTCTGCCTCTCTCTCTCTCTCTGTGTCTGTCTGTCTCTCTGTCTCTGTCTCTGTCTCTGTCTCTCTCTCTCTCTCTCTCTCTCTTCTCTCTCTCTCTCTCTCTCTCTCTCTCTCTCTCTCTCTCTGTTTACTTGTTTTCGTGTTTGCTGTGTCTTTCTATTCCATGAAAATGGGTAAAGGCCTAAAGTCATTATACCATTATTCTGTCTGTTTGTCTGTCTGTCTCCGTCTCTGTTTGTCTGTCTGTCTGTCTCTCTCTCTCTTAGTCTCTGTCTGTCCCTATCTCTCTCCGTCTCTCTGCCTCTGTCTCTCTCTCTCTCTGTCTCTCTCCTCTCTCCATCTCTCCCTGTCTCTCTGTGTGTGTGTGTGTGTGTGTGTGTGTGTGTGTGTGTGTGTGTGTGTGTGTGTGTGTGTGTGTGTGTGTGTGTGGTGTGTGTGTGTGTGTGTGTGTGTGTGTGTGTGTGCGTGCGTGCTTGCTTTTCGTTTGCTTTTTGGTGTGTTTCTTTCTTTTGTATCTCGTTTCATTATCTAGCTTAGCAAGGATAGACTGGAACAGAAGGCTCTGCCTGGCATCTCAATTCTTGGTGGCATAAAAGTTTTCTGATCTCTCTCTCTCTCTCTCTCTCTCTCTCTCTCTCTCTCTCTCTCTCTCTCTCTCTCTCTCTCTCTCTTCTCTCTCTCTCTCTCTCTCTCTCTCTCTCTCGCTAGCTCTTGGAGGAGGCATGGAACGCTATTGTTTGTTGAGAGTTGTTTGCGCTGAAGGTACCGTGACTACCAGGCGTGTGCTGACTAGGTGAAGCAAAAGCGAATGTGGTTTGATGCCTTTCCTCCTCTTCACCCCCCTACACCCCTCCCCCCCCCCCCCCGGTCATCTTCTTCCCCTCCTCCTTCTCCCCCTCCTCTCCCAATCCCCCTAAGCCGATCCTCACCATCATTCTTCAACTCGGACGCAGTTCAGTTCAATTCTCTCAGCACCCTACAAGGTCCACAGCAGCCAATCCCCTCGCACTTCAAAGCTAATACTCATCTGGCACAAAGGGTAAACTTTTAAGAGAAGGTGGGAAGAATAAACCTGGCTTTTCTCTCCATCGTGTTAAACCTATAAACCTATGTAAACGATGACGGTGGCTGTGTGCTGGGGCGGGTGGGGGGGGGGGGGGGGGGGGGGGGGGAGCATACCACACTTTCATAAGCTCTGAGCTCTTGTTAGTTTGGTTCGGGTGGAGTGTTCGTATATTATGTCTAATGGCGTTTTATTGACGTTTGTCGATTTTTTTTAAAAATCCGCATGGTTCTTCTCTTTGAGGTGGAAGGTACAATGCATGAGTGGTAGGGTTGGTTGGCAGCAGTTTATTAGAAGATGGAGCCATACAGAGTTACGGTACTTGATTGATTGGTATATTGATGATGATCGCGACGAGGATGATGAAGATGGTTATGATGATAGTGATGATGATGCCGTATGTAGATGACGACTAAGATGGCAATGAGGAGGTGAGTAGTGACGATGGGGATGACAATATTGTGATGATTATGGTAATAATGAATATTGTCACTGCATCGATGATTATAACAACAATAACAACAACAATAATAATAATGATAATGATGATGATAATGATAATAGAAATGATGAT
>CM031613.1:37665997-37670997 GCA_018398815.1 Conus ventricosus
CTCTTTAACAAGAAAGGAATAAATCAAGCGTTACTTTTATTTTGCCAACGATTCCTACACTGTGACACATTCGTAACCAAACATTTGCTTCAAATGTTACTCGTTTGAAAACTTTTTTTATTACTTTCAGTGCGTAAGATGCAAGAATAAAACTAAGAGAGAGAGAGAGGAAGGGGAGGAGAGAAGAGAGAGAGAGAGAGAGAGAGAGAGAGGGGGGGGAGGGGAGGGGGAGAGAGAGAGGAGAGAAAAGAGAGAGAGAGAGAGAGAGAGAGAGAGAGAGAGAGAGAGAGAAAGATGAATGGGCCCAGTTGACACAAATAGACTTGACACTAGCATCACCCAAAGGAGCTGAGAACACCGTGACAGTGATTGACAGACACAGACAGCTTACGCCAATTAGTTGTCAATTAAGACAGGCAAACCGCTAGCAACACACGTAGCATCAACAGCAGCCGCAGCAACGGTAACAACCCGTGGCGGATCGATTCAGTGGTATTCAACGCGTTTCTCGTCTATTCCAATGCACAGTTAAAGGGGGGAAATAGAAGGGAACACAGAACGGCACAGACCTGGGCCATCTAGAAGGGGACACAGAGGAGTACAGACCTGAGCCATCTAGAAGGGGACACAGAGGAGTACAGACCTGGGCCATCTAGAAGGGGACACAGAGGAGTACAGACGTGGGCCAACTAGAAGGGGACACACAAGAGCGCAGAAGAGGACAGATCTCAGCCATCAGGAAAGGGACACAGAAGACCGCAGACCGGAACCCTCTAGAAGGGGACACAGCTAGAGGAACACAGACCTGAGCCATCTAGAAGGGGACACAGAAGACCGCAGACATGAGCCATCTAGAAGGGGACACAGAAGACCACAGACCTGAGCCATCTAGAAGGGGACACAGAAGACCACAGACCTGAGCCATCTAGAAGGGGACACAGAAGACCACAGACCTGAGCCATCTAGAAGGGGACACAGAGGAACACAGACCGGAGCCATCTAGAAGAGGACACAGAAGAGCACAGACCTGAGCCATCTAGAAGGAGACACAGAAGAGCACAGACGTAAGCCATCTAGAAGGGGACACAGAACACCACAGACCTGAGCCATCTAGAAGGGGACACAGAAGACCACAGACCTGAGCCATCTAGAAGGAGACACAGAAGAGCACAGACCGGAGCCATCTAGAAGGGGACACAGAAGACCACAGACCTGAGCCATCTAGAAGGGGACACAGAAGACCACAGACCTGAGCCATCTAGAAGGGGACACAGAAGACCACAGACCTGAGCCATCTAGAAGGAGACACAGAAGAGCACAGACGTAAGCCATCTACAAGGGGATACAGAAGACCGCAGACCTGAGCCATCTAGAAGGAGACACAGAAGAGCACAGACGTAAGCCATCTAGAAGGGGACACAGAGGAACACAGACGTAAGCCATCTAGAACGGGACACAGAAGACCACAGACCTGAGCCATCTAGAAGGGGATTCAGAGGAACACAGAGGTAAGCCATCTAGAAGGGGACACAGAAGACCACAGACCTGAGCCATCTAGAAGGGGACACAGAGGAACACAGACGTAAGCCATCTAGAAGGGGACACAGAAGACCACAGACCTGAGCCATCTAGAAGGAGACACAGAAGAGCACAGTCGTAAGCCATCTAGAAGAGGACACAGAAGACCACAGACCTGAGCCATCTAGAAGGAGACAAAGAAGACCACAGACCTGAGCCATCTAGAAGGGGACACAGAAGACCACAGACCTGAGCCATCTAGAAGGGGACACAGAGGAACACAGACCTGAGCCATCTAGAAGGAGACACACAAGAGCACAGACGTAAGCCATCTAGAAGGGGACAAAGAGGAACACAGACCGGAGCCATCTAGAAGGGGACACAGAAGAACACAAACCTGAGCCATCTAGAAGGAGACACAGAAGAGCACAGACGTAAGCCATCTAGAAGGGGACACAGAGGAGTACAGACTTGAGTCATCTAGAAGGGGACACAGAAGACCACAGACCTGAGCCATCTAGAAGGGGACAAGGAGGAGCACAGACTTAAGCCATCTAGAAGGGGACACAGAAGACCACAGACCTGAGCCATCTAGAAGAGGACACAGAAGACCGCAGACCTGAGCCATCTAGAAGGGGACACAGAAGACCACAGACCTGAGCCATCTAGAAGGGGACACAGAAGACCGCAGACCTGAGCCATCTAGAAGGGGACACAGAAGACCACAGACCTGAGCCATCTAGAAGGAGACACAGAAGACCGCAGACCTGAGCCATCTAGAAGGGGACACAGAAGACCGAAGACCTGAGCCATCTAGAAGGGGACACAGAAGACCGCAGACCTGAGCCATCTAGAAGGAGACACAGAGCAACACAGACCGGAGCCATCTAGAAGGGGACACAGAGGAACACAGACCTGAGCCATCTAGAAGGGGACACAGAAGACCACAGACCTGAGCCATCTAGAAGGGGACACAGAGGAGTACAGACTTAAGTCATCTAGAAGGGGACACAGAAGAGCAAAGATTTGAGCCATCTAGAAGGGGACACAGAAGACCACAGACCGGAGCCATCTAGGAGGGGACACAGAGGAGTACAGACTTAAGTCATCTAGAATGGGACACAGAGGAGTACAGCCTTAAGCCATCTAGAAGGGGACACAGAAGACCACAGACCTGAGCCATCTAGAAGGGGACACAGAAGACCACAGACCTGAGCCATCTAGAAGGGGACACAGAACACCACAGACCTGAGCCATCTAGAAGGGGACACAGAAGACCACAGACCTGATCCATCTAGAAGGGGACACAGAAGACCACAGACCTGAGCCATCTAGAAGGGGACACAGAGGAACACAGACTTAAGCCATCTAGAAGGGGACACAGAGGAACACAGACTTAAGCCATCTAGAAGGGGACGCAGAAGATCACAGACCTGAGCCATTTAGAAGGGGACACAGAAGACCACAGACCTAAGCCATCTAGAAGGGGACACAGAGGAACACAGACTTAAGCCATCTAGAAGGGGACACAGAGGAACACAGACTTAAGCCATCTAGAAGGGGACGCAGAAGACCACAGACCTGAGCCATTTAGAAGGGGACACAGAGGAGTACAGACCTAAGCCATCTAGAAGGGGACACAGAGGAGTACAGACTTAAGCCATCTAGAAAGGGACACAGAGGAGCACAGAATTAAGCCATCTAGAAGGGGACACAGAGGAGCACAGACTTAAGCTATCTAGAAGGGGACACAGAAGACCACAGACCTGAGCCATGTAGAAGTGGACACAGAAGAGTACAGACTTACGTCATCTAGAAGGGGACACAGAAGACCACAGACCGGAGCCATCTAGAAGGGGACACAGAGGAGTACAGACTTAAGTCATCTAGAAGGGGACACAGAGGAGTACAGCCTTAAGCCATCTAGAAGGGGACACAGAAGACCGCAGACCTGAGCCATCTAGAAGGAGACGCAGAAGACCGCAGACCTCAGCCATCTAGAAGGAGACGCAGAGAAGCAAAGATTTGAGCCATCTAGAAGGGGACACAGAAGACCACAGACCTGAGCCATCTAGAAGGGGACACAGAAGACCACAGACCTAAGCCATCTAGAAGGGGACACAGAAGACCACAGACCTGAGCCATCTAGAAGGGGACAGAGAGGAACAACAGACTTAAGCCATCTAGAAGGGGACACAGAAGACCACAGACCTGAGCCATTTAGAAGGGGACACAGAGGAGTACAGACTTACGCCATCTAGAAGGGGACACAGAGGAGTACAGACTTACGCCATCTAGAAGGGGACACAGAAGACCACAGACCTGAGCCATCTAGAAGGGGACACAGAAGACCACAGACCTAAGCCATCTAGAAGGGGACACAGAAGACCACAGACCTGAGCCATCTAGAAGGAGACACAGAAGACCACAGACCGGAGCCATCTAGAAGGGTACACAGAGGAGTACAGCCTTAAGCCATCTAGAAGGGGACACAGAAGACCACAGACCTGAGCCATCTAGAAGGGGACACAGAGTAGTACAGCCTTAAGCCATCTAGAAGGGGACACAGAAGACCACAGACCTGAGCCATCTAGAAGGGGACACAGAAGACCGCAGACCTGAGCCATCTAGAAGGAGACGCAGAAGAGCAACGATTTGAGCCATCTAGAAGGAGACACAGAAGGCTAAACACCTGAGCCATCTACAAGGGGACACAGAAGAGTTCAGACTCGATCGATCTAGAAGGGGACACAGAAGACCAAACACCTGAGCCATCCAGAAGGGGACACAGAAGACCAACCAACTGAGCCATCCAGAAGGGGACACAGAAGACCAACCAACTGAGCCATCCAGAAGGGGACACAGAAGACCAACCAACTGAGCCATCCAGAAGGGGACACAGAAGACCAACCAACTGAGCCATCCAGAAGGGGACACAGAAGACCAACCAACTGAGCCATCCAGAAGGGGACACAGAAGAACTGAGCCATCTAGAAGGGGACACAGAAAAACTCAGAAAAAGACCCGAGTCATCCAGAATGGGCGCAGAAGGATACAAAGCTCAGCATCTAGATGGGGACACGGAAGAGCACAGAGCAGAGCCATTAAGAAGGAGACGCTGAAGACCGGAGGAGACCTGAGACTACGTCAAACGAATCCTGGATCGGTCCTTTTCTTTAAATCTGTGCCGCAGATCCACATCGAGCTTCAACGGCTTTGTCCCCATGGACCCCATGTTGCATTTCGTTAGTTTTCTCTAAGTCATGTCATAGTCGGTTGCTAAGTCTTGGCGTCATCTGGCTGAATGGATTATGCATCCATTCTCTGATTCAGATCGGTTCCACAGATCCACACCCACATTTGAAGGATCCGTCCTCAAGCCAGATTCCTTTTTGGTTTTGTTTTGTTCCACCACCTTTTCTTGAAATCATTTTAGTAAGTTTTGGCAAAATCTGGCGTGTAAACAAACAAAGCAATGCATA
>CM031613.1:37688497-37690997 GCA_018398815.1 Conus ventricosus
TCCATTCGTGAAAATCAGTAATGAACAGATCATTGATCTGATGAACACCCGCAAAGGTGAGGGTAACAAGTGTGGCAGAAGTCTTTAGAATTGATGGATACAGTGTGTGTTTCACCAGCATACTTCGGTGAGGTCTTCATGGAAGGAACAATAAAACTCTGAGAAGTACAATCAGGTTCTGCAAGACCCTCTCCACCCATCTGTTCAGCGATTATTTCTCACAAGATGCTAGCTCCTCAAAGAACACGACGCCTCCGTTCACATGGTCCGTATTTCAGTTTCAGTTTCATCATGGAGGTGTCACTGCGTGCGGACTAGTCCATATTCGCTACACCACATCCGCTAAGTTTCGAGACCACAATGCGCATGATTTAAACCTGACAGATGAATGAATTAATGACTGAGATGGAGAGATTTACGAAGAGGGTCTCGTGGCTACGATTTGGCAAACGTCTGACCTACGCATCAGCCAAACGCGCTGGTCAGACCTTGGGTACCTACCTAACATTGGCTGTGCCATTATTATCAGTGTGTGTGTGTGTGTGTGTGTGTGTGTGTGTGTGTGTGTGTGTGTGTGTGTGTGTGATAAATGTGCACGTGTGTGGGTGTGTGGGCACAGGCCCATGCGTGTGTGCCAGTGTATCCGTTAGAACAGAAAAATGGAGGCGACAAGAGTCCATTCTACTGATCTTATCGTGGCCTGAGCTGTCACCCGGTCTCAATCTAGCCAGACATGACTGGGCCTTTTGGAAATTAAAAATAAAAATAAAAAAAAAGAACAAGTTTAGAATAAAGATTAAGAAGTCCGATACATTGCATTGGTACCCTAGTACATCTGAACTGTCTCCTCATACAATGAAGTGGAAGAGTTGCTTGTTTGGTGCCTTCAAAACATTTTTTTCCCTTCGCTATACCATCACGTTTTTCGGCTTGTTCTAAGTCAAAATAGCTAGCTGACCAGGTATCAAATCATTGCAGCTTCAAATAAGGTCAGACAAATAGTTTTATTTTTCAGCTGGTAAATCTTTGAAATTCGCTTTCATTTTTGGCCTCTTTATTAAAGCGCAGATCATGTAATTGATCTTTGATAAATGCCTGTGCAGCAAGACATAGACTTAGTTACTGACCTCCCTGATAATGCCTGTCTTTATATCAAAGCGCAGACCAGGTCACATGATCTCTGATTTCAAAAACACTGACCGGGTCAGTGATGTCTGATTGATGCCTGTCTGTGTATGAAGACACAGACCAAGTCACTGATCTTTGATAAAAGCCTGTCTTTATATCAAGACACAGACCAGGTCATTGATCTTTGATAAAAGCCTGTCTTTATATCAAGACACAGACCAAGTCACTGATCTTTGATAAAAGCCTGTCTTTATATCAAGACACAGATCAAGTCACTGATCTCTGCGATGACCTCTCTGATAAATGCCTGTGTCATATGTTAAGATATACACCAAGTCACTGATCTTTGATAAATGCCTGTCTTTATATCATGACACAGACCAAGTCACTGATCTTTGATAAAAGCCTGTCTTTATATCAAGACACAGACCAAGTCACTGATCTTTGATAAAAGCCTGTCTTTATATCATGACACAGACCAGGTCACAGACCTCTGTGATAAATGTCTGTCTTTATTTCAAGGCATAGTCCAAGTAACTGATCTCCGAGAAATGCCTGTCTTTATTTCAAGGCATAGTCCAAGTAACTGATCTCCGAGAAATGCCTGTCTTTATTTCAAAACACAGACTAGGTTTATGATTGCTGACAGTTACGTGTCTTTACATTAAGACACAGATCAAGTCGCTGACCTCTCTGATAAAAACCTGGTTAATATATCAAGACACAGACCAATTTAAGATCTCTGATCAATGCCTGGATATAGATCATGACACAGATCAAGTCACTGATCTCTGCGATGACCTCTCTGATAAATGCCTGTGTCATATGTTAAGATATACACCAAGTCACTGATCTCTCATAAATACCGGTATCTATATTGAGACACAGACAAAATCACTGCCCTCCCCCTCTCTCTCGCTCGACATAGACCAAGTAGACATAAACCAAGTCAATTTGCTAAAGTTTTTCTTTTTTTATTTCAGGTCCACGCCCACCACAAATGATGTGGCTGACGTGTATCACCAATTTCCGAAAGCATAAAACAGAAAGCTCGTATCACATCACACTGAAGTCTCTTAGAACGACAACACGTGTAGACGGGCAAAGAAAACCTGCCATTCTTATGTAAAGCACTAGAGGCATTCGAACTACTAGTATCAGACTACAAGCTATTCACTAAACATGTGATTGAACTCATAAAGACCACAGATGCACAGAAAAAGAAAAGATAGAGAGAGGATGTGGAGACACAAATTGAAGACCAACTACCCGTTTGGTCTCAATGTCTGGGATTAGTTGGTTTCACATGAACAATCTGCCCTGGGAACTTTGCCCTTCACTGAATCAAGACTTCACCCAGGCATCTCTATTT
>CM031613.1:37700997-37702941 GCA_018398815.1 Conus ventricosus
AAAAGAGAGAGAAAGAGCATCGTACAATGGGGAGGGAGGGGTGGGGTCGGGATATATGGAAAGGAGGGGTGGGGTGGGGAGGAGGTTGTGTGTGTATATGTGAGAGAGAAAAGCAGACACCAAGCATACACGGGGGAAGGGGGGGGGGGTATGGAGAGAGAGAGTGAAAGGGGGAGAGAGAAGAGAGAGAGAGAGAGAGAGAGAGAGAGAGGGGGGGGGGGGAAGGGGTGAGTGGGGGGGGGGGGGGTTTACAAGACTCGGATTATGTTGAACACACACACACACACACACACACACCACACACACACACACACACACACACACACAATCATTGACTTTTAAAAAACAAAACAAAACAAACAAAAAGAAAAGAACGAACAAACAAAAAAGCTTCCAAGAGATCAGTTCATTTATTTTGAAGACAGAGAGAGAGAGAGAGAGAGGGGAGAGAGAGAGAGAGGAGAGAGAGAGAGAGAGACAGACAGATAGACAGACAGACAAACAGAGAGGGGAAGGGAAGGACCTAGGCAGATTCAGAAAGAAAGCAAAATAATTATAGATAAATAAGTAAACAGAAAAAAAACATGAATAAAGTAATACTAACATCAAACCGACACGAACCAGAAGCATTCCTGCAAATGTCAGTACACACACGCGCGCGCGCGCACACACCACACACACACACACACACACACACACACACACACACAGATGCGCGGGCGCGCGCGCGCGCACATACACACACAAACACACACACACACACACACACACACACACACACACACACACACACACACTGAACTATCGTGGCAGGAAGGAAGGCGGGGAAGCACAGAGGAAGGAACTCAGGAAAGAAAGAAGGAATGAATGAATGAATGAAGGAAGGAAGGAAGGAAGGAAGGAAGGAAGGAAGGAAGGAAGGAAGGAAGGAAGGAAGGAAGGAAGGAGGGGAAGGTAGGAAGGAAGGAAGGAGGGAAGGTAGGAAGGAAAGAAGAAAGGAAACGGGAGGGTGTGGGTGGGGTGGTGGAGAAGAAATGGTTAAAAAAAAAAACATGCTTATTACTCTTAATTGTCAATCAATACCGGCAGACTGGCAGCAGCGTTTGCAGATGTCACTGGAACCGGCTCTTTAGCGAACCAAGCTGCTGCGACTGACATGAGCTCCCAACATCTGATACTGTTGCTGCCGCCACGATCGGTTAAAAGACAACCCGCCCGCCCTTACCCTCGCCCCCCCCCCCCCACCTTCTCCTCCTCACCCCCCATCTTTTCCGCCCCCTTTCTTCGTGCGTTCCCAATGGCGTAAAGGCCAAAGACAACAAGAAATGCCGACCCCCGCTCGCAAGACAGAAATGGGGAGGTGGTGGTGGTGGTGGGGGGGGGGGGGGGGGGGGAGCGAAAAAGAGAAAAACAAAAAACAAAAAAAGAAAGAAAGAAAGAAAAAAAGAGAAGAAAAAAATAAACGAAGAAAAAGAAAAGAAAAGAATGAAAGAAAATTAAAAAAGAAAGCTTCCGTTTGGTATTAAAAAAAAAAAAGCTGGGAGAAAAGAAAAAAAAAAAAAGAAAAATCTCTCAAGCAGCCCACAGTCGACATTTTGTACACAGGAAATAATATGTGGCTTGGGTGATAGGGAGGGAGAGGAGAAGAAGAATGGAGGGAGGGAAGGAAGGAACGAAGGAAAGAGGAGGAGGGAGGGTGGGTGGGGTCGGGGTGGGAGAAGCAGGCGGGATGGATAGTTGGCGAGCCGGGGATGCAGGACGAGGGGAGTGGGGGGGGGGGGGGGGCGAAGGCGAAGCAGATCTTGGGTAGACCTGGGGAGCGTTGGGTTATGAGGGTAAGACTACAGAAAATTTCAGCTAAAGATGAGTGAAAAAAGTAAACAAACAAAAATAGACATAGGGATCACAATTGCTCGCCTTTTTCTAATCTTAGAGGAAGGAGAG
>CM031613.1:37703941-37721441 GCA_018398815.1 Conus ventricosus
AGTGGGGACGATGCGGGAATAATGTATGATATAATAATGTATAATAGCAAATTATGATGATGATGATGATGATGTGAGATGATGATGAAAGATGAAAGTATAACAATAATATCAAAAGCAATAACAATAAAAATATAATGAGGATGAGGATGATGATAATAATCATAACAACAACAATGAGAAAGAACAACACAACAATAATTTTCACTGTTGATTTTGTTGTTGTTGTTGCTGTTGTTATCATCATCATCATCATCATCATCATATTAACAATAACTATAGCAATAATGATGCTAATAATCATATTAATAAGTGTTTAAGTGTGACGGCTAAAGAAGAATATTGATCGTGATAACAATTAACAAGAACAATGACATATATATTACACTCGTTACCATAGGCTAGACGTGATCAATCCAGATGGAAAAAAAGGAGAGAGAGAGAGAGAGGAGAGAGAGAGAGAGAGAGAGAGAGGAGAGAGAGAGAGTGGATTTGTGGTCGACACTTTCGTTAAATTAACTTATTCGTCGCCTACTAGGTCACTAAGCAGTTGATCGCTCATGCTAATGTTTCCACACAAGAAAGAAAATTAAAACAGAACAAAAAAAAAAAAAAAAAGAAAGTCGCATAATTTTAGCAGTTTATTCCTGGGCCTAACCTTTTTAAAAAAAAAATCGAAAACGTCACTTTTTGGGTAAGGAGGAAGATCATCATCATCATCATCATCAGTGTCATTGCCACCGCGATAACGACTTAATACCATGGAAAATATCGGTGGATGAACGCGAGAGAATACTGGGCGCATATATAAATACAGCACGCAAGCAAGCGAGCAGTCTAAAGGCGACGGACGAGCCTCCGGAGAACACACACACACACACACTCTACACTTTGTTTCGCAGAGCCCGAGTCATTCGGGGGTGGATGTTCCATTCAAGCGGAACTTCGGGGTGTATATAAGGCTCCTTTCCTCCGCTCCGTGGCTTTGGCTCACAGCAAGCTAGGCGGTGATCGAGGTCGATCCCTTTCGGGGCTAACTAGTTGGAACAGCTTGTGCTTATTATCGAAGCTTGAGACTTGGAACGGAAGCGGTTGTGTGTTGTGTGTGTGTGAGTGTGTGTGTTGTGTGTGTGTTGGGGGGGGGGGGGAGGAAGGAGGAGCTGGGGGGACGGGAGGGAAGGGGAGGAAGGAAGGGAGGAGATGAGAGGTGGGGGTGGGGGAGAGGTCGGGGCTACGGTGAAGAAAGTGTTCTGATGTTTCAGAGGGACTTCTGCAACAATACGTAAACAGCAATCCACTGGCAGCAGGACTTTAGCACCTTCAGTTTGTTTTTTTGTTTTTTTTCCCCTTCAGTAAATGACAATTTCGTTGGGATCAAAATCAGACAAGTGTTACGAACTTCAAAAACGTTCTGTAAGTGTGCCTCGAGTATTGATCCTTTGGCGATTTCCTGTACATAGGGTGATGAACTTCTGTCCATTTTTTCCCCTTTTTTTTCAATCGGACAAAGCCAGGAAAGTTTTGAATGACTCTACAGCGCTATTCTTCAGCATCGTGTGTTCTTCAAGAGTCTCGGACAGAGAAGCGACAGGTGGTCTACCGCCCCACACAAACATCGTCAATTGCTTCAGACTCTTGCACCGCCGCCTATCATACTCAAGGGCGGCAATCTGTCCGGGGTGTGTTCATCATTTGGAAAGTTCCCCGTCTTCCTGGACGGTTTTTTTTTTTTCTTAATTACTCGATACTCGATTCACCTTGGTTCGTCATCACGGGGTGGTTAGCTGAACCTAAGAATTGCATTGTGGAGGAATGCAGCAGATCGGCTAAGGAACACTTTGCAGTAGTTTACGTGCAACACTGGCCCCACTTTGATTTTTCCTGTAAAAAAAAACAAAAAAACAAAAACAAAAACCGCTGGAATGATTATATGGTCTACACTGGGGCAGCATTACTGGAACTATACAGGTATTGTAAAACGACATTTGTACAACCTATAACATGACACAAGACCCTTCTCACCATGCAGACAAGACCTGCCAGTAGTTTTGAAGAAAGAAAAAGGAATGTACCAAACAAAATCAACACAAATCTGCGGCGGGGGTTACTGCATGAAAACATAACTATGGCTACGCTGCTCGATGATAGAAGTCACACTGGGGTTCGTAACTGGGGGGGGCTGCTTGCTCGCTGCTCTGGAACGGCCAGCACCACTTGGAGCAGAACTGGAGGTGTTGTACGGAAACTGTGAGAGAGCGGCGTCCCTGAAAGTTGACAGTGCTTGAGTGCCGTGGTAGCTTCGTGAAAAGATGGTGTGTCACGACAAGAACAGACTGGACGCCCCGCAGCAATCAGTGGAATATGTTTCACGCTGTCCCCAAAAGTCTGGAATCGCTTTCGATTATTATGGCCGATGAGGTTGTTTGTTTGTGGGTTTTTTTACATATACCTGGGAGCTTCAAGACCCACCGGAACTAGTGGGCTATTTGGTCGTTCTGTTGGTTGCCCACTTGGTTTTTGGCAACACGAGGTGGGCGACTGGCAGTGCGGCAGTATGGCCATCTTTCTTTCAGCATAAGGACAATGTTTGCACACACAAAAAAAACTTGCTAGTGCCGTGCATAAAGAATAAATGGACCCATCTGGCTCTGTCGAACTGTCATAAAAAGCCATTTCAATAAATATTAAATTTGAAACTTCACAACAGACGCACAAACACGCTCTGACAATATGGTGGTGACAATTATGGTGGTGACAAAGCAGCGACGGTTTCGGTACTGCTTTGCTCGGGGGTAGGTAGGCAGAGGGCGGGGAGGTGGGGGGAGGGGGAAATCAGAGAAAAGAATTAACGTCATATTAACAATTTGCTGCGATTCACCTTTCATTTTAATTGACCTTGTTTTTACAGCCTAACATGGGCAAAAGGAGAGCACATATTTGGACTGCTAGCGTACCCAAGTATGTCCAAATTATGCACGTCCCCCCCCCCCCCCCATCCAAAGAAAAAAATCCAAATAAACTAAAATCGGCTAAAAAAACAAGATTCATCCCCCCCCCCCCCCCCCCCCCCCCCCCAATATCTTAGATCAAAAACAACGTATTCACCGCATATAAAAATCCAAAAAACCGTATGTGGTAAAACGAGGTCTCCGTGGAATCTGCGGTAAAATGTCCAAAAGTCGTGTAATTCTGAACGCTCTGTGAGAACTTTCATAGCGAATGTGGCTCAATAAAAGGTCTGTGTTCATGGACATTGTGTATTTCATAATATGTATATAAACTCCCGGGTGTTGTTTTCGCACGTCTATTCAGTAGTACATATTACAAATTGAATTCAAATCATGCACACTATCCAATCATTTTAAGATAGGCAATGACGGGCCATGGACACACACACACACACACACACACATACACACACACACACCAGCACACGCACGTGCAGACACACTTAATATTCCATTCACAGCGTTGCTAGTGGCTAGCTGCTGAACAGAACTCAAAATAAACCAACATTAAAACAGGAGAACCTGGGAAAAGCGGACGAGGGTAGCAAGGGTGGGGAGGGGAAGGGGAAGGGGGGGGGGCGGGTCAAGGGGCAAGGAAGGAAACGATAAAAGCAAAGACAACGTTTCCACAATCATGGAATGATAAACCCGGGGACACAATGATCACTGGTCTTGGAATGGTACAGCCCGACAGGTGGCGAATAACGATGGAATAATCAAGTAACGTAAACTGCCGATTCTGGTGGAACAAAATCATGTCATACAATAATAATAATAATAATGATAATTATAACAATTATGATCATTCATTCTGTCAACGTCGGTGGACCTGGGCTCCACACGGCACACAGCAGATGGCCGGGGGGGGGGGGGGGGGGGGGGTAGAATAAAACAAACAATCAAACAAATAAACGGACAGACAAACAGACGCACCAAATGATATACCGCAATCCTCAGTCCATCCCTCTCACTATGGCTGTCATGGCAGTGAATACATGAATATAAAACTGTTTATATATATATATATATATATATATATATATATATAATATATATTATATATATATATATATACATATATATATATATATATTAATATTGTAATTCCATTCATTAGGCATTAACTGACAAAGCGATTCATATTTCATTTTTGTTTTTTGGTTGTTGTTGTTTTTTCTGGCCCCTTTTAATGTCACTGACGGAGGGCTTTGTTGATGATGTTTGTCTTTTCTCCTTATTCTCCTCGTCTTGAGGTGGGGGGGGGGGGGGGGGGGGGAGGAAACTGGGGTGAGGATTTTAGCATCAATTATCGCCATCAGTGGGTAGCTACAATACTTGTACTTTGGATGGGCGGGGGGGGGGGGGGGGGGGGGGAGGAGGAGGGGGGGCTCAGTGGTAGAAAGGGGAATGGGGGAATATGGGGAAGGGAGAAAACGCGAAGTGGCCACATGTGCTTTAAAAAAAAAAAGTTTTAAAAACTGTGCGGGTGGCAATGAACTATTACATCTTCCCCAACGAGTGCTTTTTATTCCGTTCTCCCCCACCCACTCACCTCCTCACACACACACACACACAACACACACACACACACACACACACACACACACACACACACACACATGCGCGCACGCTGCTCTCAAGCGAAAGGAGAGAGAGAGAGAGAGAGAGAGAGAGAGAGGAGAGAGAGAGAGAGAGAGAGAGAGAGAGAGGAGGATCATGTGGTTATGCGGCAGAACTTTCATTGGCTCGAAGTTCCCTAGAACGTGGTGTATGATGTCAGTGATACATCAACCCTGAATTTTAACCGAGAGCAGGAGAAAATTCAAACAAAACACAGAATAAAAAAGAAGTAACATAGACTGAACAAAGTAATGACACAGAACGTAAAAAAAAAAAAAAAAAATGCCGACAAATTATTTTCCGTTTGTGTTGTTGTTTTTTCTCCAAATGAAGTCTTAGCTCCAACAGAATGAGGAATAAAGGTATTTTAAAGAAAAATCAATAAATAAATGGATGTATCAATAAATCAGTGATGTGGCTATTCATGTACTGGGCTTTGCTTTTTTTTGTGTTTTGTTTTGCTTCAGTTAGGTGATTCTGGCACCCCAATCTATCCATTTCACATAATTATCTTTGTCCACACCAATCTATCCATTTCACATAATTATCTTTGTCCACAACCAATCTATCCATTTCACATAATCATCTTTGTCCACACCAATCTATCCATTTCACATAATTATCTTTGTCCACAACCAATCTATCCATTTCACATAATCATCTTTGTCCACACCATCTATCCATTTCACATAATTATCGTTGTCCACACGAATCAAAATGGTACTGGATCATGTCCTGACTGGAATGACAAGAGCATTGTGATCCTATTGAAAACACGAATTTACAACAAAAAAAAAAAAAAAAAAAAAGAAGAAAGAAAGAAAAAAAAAACCCACACAACTCGTTCCCCAAAATATACTGATCAAATCATAACAAGTATAAAAAAAAAAGCCAAAAATCACCTGCAGTACATGAATCAATCAATCAGTGTGGAAAACCAAAACCAAAACGAAACAGCCAAAATACGGACATCTCTGATGATGCAGCGCGCTGCCTTAATCTGCAGTGAAGTCTTATTGTTGGTAGGACATCTGGTGGTCAATCCAAAACCTAAGCACCCCATTGGTCAAACATGGCACAGAGAGGAACGTCTCATTGGCCAGCTTCCTCTTTGGGTTCCATCCGTCGAGGTCGACGGATGGACCCTACAATTTAAAAAAAAATCTGTCGTTAGTTAGTAGTCCTGTCATGATAATAATATAATAAACAGCTGGAACACAATATCTCTTCATGTGGCTTACAATGATTTTAAAAAAAGTATGTTACAAAAAAAAAATCTTAGCAAATCGGATTGTGACAGGATGAAGATGTTTTGTCGAGAGATAAAGATAGACGTGTGTGTGTGTGTGTGTGTGTGTGTGTGTGTGTGTGTGCGTGCGTGCGTGCGTGCGTGCGTGCGTGCGCGCGCGCGCGCGTGCGTGTGCGTGTGTGCGTGTGTGTGTCTAAGTATGATTCAGTCTGGGCAAGTCAACAGTGCACGATGAACGATCAAACCCTCATATTTTTTTTTCTTTATTCATAATCGCTTACTTTCATAGCGACTGTGCAGTCACCACCGACCCTGACATTCATGGGCTTTCTATATATATATATATATATTTATTTATTTTTTGTCGTTCTCCCAGAAACTGTACCAAGCAAGCTGACGAGACGAACAGACGAGTACAGACGCAGACTGGCACACAGACGAAGAGAGAGACAGACAGCAAAGTGCTTGATGGGATATGTGTGTGTGTGTGTGTGTGTGTGTGTTGTGGACAAAGCTCCTGGGTTTCTCGCTCTTCCACACAGAAGGTTCAAGTCCATGGTCCCCCCACCACCCGTCTCCATCTCCGTCAGGGAGGAGAGGACGGGGCGGATGGGTGGTGGAGGGTGATGAGCGGAGAGAAGACGATCGAGGGGGTGGGTTGGGTGGGGGTAGGCAGGAGGGAGGCGAGCAGTCCTAACGTCGGGTGCACTAGTGCGAGTTGCCCCCACAGTGATCACGTGACATGGATCAACTCCCTTGGATGAGGCTGTCAGCACCTGACACTTGAACAAAAGTCTGTCGTAGAAAACACGTGGAGGGAGGTCGGTTCACCTCCCTCCTCCTCACCCCCACCCTTCTTCAGGGATTTGAGAGGGAGGGATACAAGACGTGGGGGAATTCAAATGTCCCCCTCCTCTCTCTCCTCCCCCCCCCCCCCCCCCATCTTCCCCTCCAATCCTCCTCCTCCAGCCTCGTCAGCCCGTGCACGTAGTAAGCAGATGCGCGCAGATGAGCCCCGCAAACGACAGCGCGTTTGGCTGCCAGTCAGACCTCTCTCAGACCGTCCTACCCTCCCGTCCTCAGAGATGCGGGTTCGTGCTATGCTGTGAGAGAAGCAAGCTTCTCTCTCTCTCTCTCTCTGTCTCTGTCTCTCCCACTCCACCACCTCACCCCCCTGCCACCCTCACCCCCCCTCCACCCCCAACCCCCCCCCCCCTTTTTTTTTTCTTCTTCTACAAAGCATCCTGAAGCCGGCTGTGGATTTGGAGCCGAGGGCCGCCCTCTCCATGTCCTCCTCCTCCTCCTCCTCCTCCTCCCCACGGTGCGATCAGGGTCTCCGGCAGACCTTGGGGCTCCGTGTCCCTCTACGGGTAGGGCACCTGGCGAGCGCTAACAGTTCCAGGATCCTGATGCGGAGCCCCGCCCTGCTGTCTACAGGTTGGCCGACCAGCTGGGACACACTCACACACCACCACGGTTCCAGCCCCGCGGCCCACCCGCCCCCCTAACCCCGCTCTCCACATCGGCAGGAGGTGGGGGTGGGGTAAGGGGGCTTGCACGAACGAGCGAGTGGAATTACCGTCACTTGCCTTAGACGTCAAGGCCGGCGGTCATAGGTAAAAGTGGTGGTGGAGGAGAGAGGGAGAGTGGGGGGTGGCGGGGGTGTGGAGAAAGCGAGAGGGAGAGAGACGGAGAGGGAGAGGGGGGTTGGAGGGGCGAGGGGGAGGAGCGGCAGCGTCACATGTGCGACAGCGGCACCGTGTTGCTGCTTCCAGCGTCCGCCGCTTGCGCCAGGCTGCTGGCGTACTGGGACTGCATGCGCTGCTGGTGCTGCGCAGCGAGGAGCGCGGCGTGTGTCATGTCCTGGGAGCCCTCCGTGCCGGGCGGCAGGTACATGCTGATCATCTGCCGCAGGTCCGTCTCCGGGTAGGCCTTGCTGCTGCCCTGGTGGGCCGGCGTCAGCCCCGGGGCGCTCCCCTGCGGTGTGTTGCTCTCCCTCTTGATGGAGCCGCGCGCCTGCGACGAGTGCTGCGGGGTCTGCCCCGGCATGGAGTACGGCGACATCTGCGCCATGGAGGCCGAGTAGGAGGAGCTGCCGTTCATGTAGGAGCCCGTGGTCATCTGGCTCTGCATCTGCGGAGGCATGTAGCCGTACTGGCTCAGTCCCATCTGCGCGCTGGCCATGTGCTGGTGGTAGGCGTTGGGGTCGGACATCATGTGGTGGTAGCCGTTCATCCCGTAGCCGTTCATGTGCGAGGGGTACATGGAGGTGGGGTCGCGCACGCCCTGGGCCATGGCCGGGCTCATGCCGGGCAGCGAGTACTTGTCCTTCTTCATCAGGGTCTTGGTCTTGCGGCGAGGTCTGTACTTGTAGTCCGGGTGCTCCTTCATGTGGATGGCCCTCAGCCGCTTGGCCTCATCGATGAAGGGCCGCTTCTCCGCGTCCGTCAGCAGCTTCCATTCCGCACCCAGCCGCTTGGAGATCTCCGAGTTGTGCATCTTGGGGTTCTCCTGCGCCATCTTGCGCCGCTGGCCCCTGGACCAGACCATGAAGGCGTTCATGGGCCGCTTGACGCGGGAGGCGTCCAGGTTCTTGGAGTTGTTGTTGTTGGCCGCGCCGTTCCCACCTCCCGCGCCGCCTGTGCCGCCGCCGCCTCCAGCCCCGGCGGATCCGTTGGGCGTGGTGCTGCCCGACATGTCGCTGCCCGAGTGGTGGTGCGGGGAGTGGCCCTGGCTCTGCGCCATGGGGAGGGGGGCAGGTGGTTGGCGGAGGGCGGCGTGTGCTGCTGGCCCATGGGCGGCTTGATGTCGTTCTCCATCATCCCTTTAGGCGACATCTGCCCCCGTGGCTGTAGTGCAGGTCCTGCCCGTGCGCCGGCTTGTACTCGTGCGCCTGTTTGTACTCGTGCGCCTGCTTGTATTCGTGCGCCTGCTTGTACTCGTGCGCCTGCTTGTAGTCCAGCGTCGGCTTGTAGTCCAGCGGCGCCTTGTAGTCCAGCGGCGCCTTGTAGTCCAGGGACTTGTTGTAGTCCAGCGTCTGCTTGTAGTAGTCCATGGCTACCGGCGAGCGCTGCTGGGAGCTGACAAACTGGCGGGCGTAGCTGGGGTGGTAGTAGGCCCCGTCCGGAGACAGGTTGGTGGCCGCCGTGGTCGTCGTGGTGGCGGTGGGGTGAGGACACTCGGGGAAGAAAATGAGAAAAGAGGAGAAGCAACAACCCGCGCGCGCGAGGTTGTTGCCCCTGTGGCTGGAAGAGCGGTCTGGGCGGTGGAGGCGGCGTCGACCTCAACAAGGCTGACCTGAGGGGACAGACAGACAGACGAACAGGTTAAGGCGTGAGTCATTCGGTATAAAGTTATTCGAGGGCTAAGCATCTTCGACTAGCATTATGGTGTCGCGCGCGCGCGCGCTCACACACACACACACACACACACACACACACACACACACACACACACACACACACAATACATTCACAAACACACACCCGGCACCGCCACTATCAAGGACACATCCCATTTAACCCCTTGTTTGCTGAACCTCATTCAGAGCACACCAACAATGTACGAAGACTAACAGTAACACACGTTGCTTCAAAGATGTCATTGCTTCAAGTGAGTCTACTTACACCGTCCCTTTTGATACTGGCCAAGACAGTCACTGACATCCGGCCACCCCATCTGTCAGTCTCGACCCATCACAAAGAAACTAACCAACGATCCCCCCCCCCCCCCCCCCCCCCCCCCCCCCCCCCCCCCCCCCGCAATCTGCATCCCCACCCCCGCCTGTCAAAGGGTTAACCCAATTCCAACCTCCCTCTGCAGCCCCGAACCCCACCGTCAGCACAGAATGATACAGGTCAGCACCACCACCCAGGCCAATCCCACCTCCAAGAACTGTTTCAAAGATCTACACCCTCAAACATGTTTAAGGAACACGTGAAAGTCCTCACTCTCGACATCTTCAGCCTCGGTGAATCAATATTTGTATTGTGTACAAATCCCCGCTATAAACACACCCTTGTGTGTGTTTTTCTACACACAGTCCGTCAGATGGTGACACAGTGATTCACATCTCTCGCGATTGTGAAAAAACCCTATCGCCGTTGACTATACAAATGCTGTGTAGGCTGACGTGAATATATATTGAAAGTGATGGTAAGAGAGAGAGAGAGAGAGAGAGAGAGAGAGAGAGAGAGAGAGAGAGAGAGAGAGAGAGAGAGAGGGGGGGGAGGAAGGGGGGGAGGAGAAGGAGGGTAGGCAGAGAGGGAGAGAAGTGGGCGAGATAGAGTAGAGGCAGAGGTGGTGCGCGCGCGCGCGTGTGTGCGTGTATGTGCGTGTGTGTGTGTGTGTGTGTGTGTGTGTGTGTGTGTGTGTGTGTGTGTGTGTGTGTGTGTACGTGTGTGTGTGTGTGTGTGTGTGTGTGTGTGCAAGGAGATGGGGAGAGAAAGAGACAGAGAAGAGTGGCAGATTATTACTTTTATCATCATCATAACCATTCTTGAAAGACAGACAGACAGATAGATAAACAGACAGAGACAGAGAGAACAATTGACAGACAGATCGAAATATAAAGAAAGAGGAGAAGGAGGAGGAAGAGAGAAACCCCTCTGCACCAAGAACAACCACTGCCCTGTAGACGATTCTTCGTACACATATTAGGTCAGCCGTTTGGACACACACACACACACACACACACACACACCACACGCACACAACCACCCCCACATCAGAAGCTAGCACCCCGCCCATCAGCTAAAACCAAGAGGCGCCCCGGACACAATATGATAAAGCCCATGCCACACTAAGAGAGTCAATCGCTCAAGCACTCGCTCTTGCGTTCGCCTTTTGACACGTGACAGGTGTGACCAGCAGGGTAAAAGCGAACGCGAGAGCGAATGCTTGTCCCGTTTAGCGAGGCTGGATCTGCTCAGTGTTGTTTTCTTTGTTTTGTTTTGCATTGTATTTTGTTTCGTTTTGTTTCGTTTTGTTTTGTTTCGTTCTGTTTTCAAGCGAGAACCTGGCACGGCAAAGGGGGATCATTCAATCAGCGCACAATTTAAAGGTCGTGTGTTGTGCTGTGAAGATGACAAATGGCGTCGTAGAACACTGGTTTTCATCAACCAAATAAACTCCCCCCCCCTCTCTCTCTCTCTCTCTCTCTCTCCTCTCTCTCTCTCTCTCTCTCTCTCTTTCTCTCTTTACTTTTTTTTAACCAGGGGTATCAAGTTTTCTGGAATATTCATTCCACATATTATTATAGAGACAGACACACGCGATTCTACATGCAATTTCGAACTCTTCACTGCAACAATTATGTCTCAACATCCCAGCGCGCATTGAACAAACAGCATGGAATGGAAACACCCAAGTAAAGAATGAGGTCCGCACTATATTTAAACGAGTCACGTGACCTGTCGATCGGCGTAACCGCTGTCCTGCAAATCGCTCGGTCCGATTACAAAACGGCCGCTCCAGGCGAGCGATGGAGCAGCTTTAAGAAGAAAATCGGCGAAAGTGGTAAAGGGAAGACAACAATAATAACAACAACAACAAAAGGCAAAGGTAATAAATGGTAGGCAAAAGTAGTTGAGGTTGGCAAACGTTAGAGAGAGAAAAATATATATGTAAAAGGTGGGCAAATAACCAAATAAAAAAGTAAGCAACAAAAACAAAATAAAACAAACAAAAAACAGACCATGAATGCAAAACTAACAATGAAGGAAATGAAAGGCAAAAACAATAAACGGTTGGCAAATGTAGTACAATGAAACAAAAATAATTAAAAAGAAAAGAAAAGAAAGGCGGAAACACAACAACAACAACAACAACAAAAGAAGGCCACCGCCATTTAAGGAAGGACAACACACACACACACACACACACACACACACACACACACACGGTTTTTTGTTTTTCAAATGCAAAAGTTCCATTAAAAGTAAAAACAAACGTAGAAGTAGATAGAAGAAGGGGAAACAATGTAAACTGTAGGCAAAAAAAGAGTAATAAGAGGCATGCCGAAGAAGTACAAGACGAGCAGAAAGAGTTCTGCGCTGAACACAAACTGAAATCAATAGCCACCTGCATGTCCGCGGGAACTTTCGACGACGATATCTCCAAGTGCTAATCACTATTGACCCAAACGCTAACCGCCTGTTAATTGGTTGGGTGGTGATGGAAAAGAGGGGCGGGAGGAGGAGAGGGAGGGGGCGGGGCAGAGAGAGAGAGAGAGAGAGAGAGAGAGAGAGAGAGAGAGAGAGAGGGCTAGCCGACAGATAATCACATCGTTATAACTGATGTCCCACAATGGGTACCTCCTCCTCCACCCCCCACCCCGTTCTCCCAACACACACGTTCACTGTCACGCGGTGTGTTTTTGTGTAATGTCAAGGGTCTTTTCAGATGACACGAAGTGTGGGAGTATAGGTGAAGGTTGGTCAGTGAATGCGTGGCATTATCATAATCATGTACGCGTACATAGGATACATAGGCTATATGCACCATCGTGTACAAGCAGATAAAGGATAGATCTATAGATAGATTGACTGACTGATTGACTGACAAGTAGATAAATATATAGATAAGACAGACAGAGTGAATGACTGATAAATAGACAGATGAGTGACTGATTGATAAATACATAAATAGGCATAAGGGCAGGCAAAAAGATAGGCAGATGGATGGAGAGAGAGAGAGAGAGAGAGAGAGAGAGAGAGAGAGAGAGAGAGAGAGAGAGAGAGAGAGAGAGAGACAGGTAGACGTATAGATAAATTAATTGATTGATCGGTTGAATAATATTTAGATAGATAGGCAGACAGACAGACAGGCAGACAGACAGACAGACAGACAGACAGACAGACAGACAGACATTTGTTGTGGTTGTCTTTGTTGCCGTAGTAGTAGTAGTAGTAGTAGTAGCAGCAGCAGCAGCAGCAGCAGCAGTAGTAGTAGTAGTAGTAGTAGCAGTAGCAGCAGCCGCAGCAGCAGCAATAGTAGTAGTAGTAGTAGCAGCAGCAGCAGCAGCAGTAGTAGTAGTAGTAGTGGTGGTGGTGGTGGTGGTGGTAGCAGTAGAAACAGCGGTAGAAGAAATGGAAAGAGTAACAGTAGTAGTGGTAGTAGTAGTAGTAGTAGTAGTAGTAGTAGTATCTTAATTTCTGCATCACAAGAAAGACGGATGTAGCATTGTCCGTTGTAATGTAGCATTGTCCGTTGTAATGTAGCATTGTCCGTTGTAATGTAGCATTGTCCGTTGTAATGTAGCATTGTCCGTTGTAATGTAGCATTGTCCGTTGTAATGTAGCATTGTCCGTTGTAATGTAGCATTGTCCGTTGTAATGTAGCATTGTCCGTTGTAATGTAGCATTGTCCGTTGTAATGTAGCATTGTCCGTTGTAATGTAGCATTGTCCGTTGTAATGTAGCATTGTCCGTTGTAATGTAGCATTGTCCGTTGTAATGTAGCATTGTCCGTTGTAATGTAGCATTGTCCGTTGTAATGTAGCATTGTCCGTTGTAATGTAGCATTGTCCGTTGTAATGTAGCATTGTCCGTTGTAATGTAGCATTGTCCGTTGTAATGTAGCATTGTCCGTTGTAATGTAGCATTGTCCGTTGTAATGTAGCATTGTCCGTTCGATTTGTTTGTTTGTTTGCTCGTTTCTTTCTTTCTGAACCTTTTTTTTTTTATGTCTTTCGGCATACAGTTTCTGACATCCTCCTCCCTATAATTCTCGACATCATTTCCATTACCCCCCCCCCCCCCCCCTCTCTTTCTCTCTCTCTCTCACCCCTCCCTCCATCCCTTCCTCATCCATATCCCCTCATTTGGTTATTATTTTTCGCCATTTCCTGTTTCGAAAAAAAAAAGCCCTTTTATATAGCGCTAAACAAGAGTTAGGACTTCCACACAAACAAGAGTTAGGACTTCCACACAAAATCGGCGTTTTTAAAGCCTATAAATCCTTCACTGAATCTGAGTTTTGAGAATCCTGAAAAAAAAATGACCCGTTTATAAGGTAATATACAAATAGCTATGAAGCACTAGATAAACAAACGAACGCTTGTGTCTACCACAGACAGAGATAATCTTTAATGCTGGCAGGGGTGGGGGTGGGGGTGGGGGGGGGGACTATTAAAAAAAAAGGAAAGAAACTAACCCCCATGCCCTCCATACTCCTTTCTCCCACACATTCCCCGCCCCCCCCCCCCCCACCCCCACCCCACCCCCACCCCACCCCACCCCGCAAAAAAACAACAACAAACAAACAAACAAACAACAAAAACGGAATAAAGGGAGGGGGGGGGGGGGGGTTGGGAGGGGGGATAAGGTTGCTCCCGAAAATGGCAATACCTGTGTCAAATACCTCTCCTCTCCTCCCATAATTATTTGTTTTATTTACCTGGCTTGATCCAAAGTATTTGCAATGCACCTGGCGTTTGTAAACCGACTCTGCGCAATTCTCTTTCCTTTCCTTTTTTTTCGCTGAGAGAGAGAGAGAGAGAGAGAGAGAGAGAGAGAGAGAGAGGTTGTGTTTCTCTTGCGCTATTAAATTTAAGGGTGGGAAACTGCGTCTTGTCTGTTACCATTAAAAAAACTGAAAGGGTGGAGGGTAGAAGTGAAGGAGGAGAGGGAGGCGGGGACAAGGGAAGTGAGGGACGTGAGGGCGAGTGGGTGGGAATGGCCCGTGTGCCTCTCCACTGTTAACAAAACAAACAAACAAACAAACAAACAAACAAACAAACAAAACCGCAAACTCTGTGTTATACTTTTCACCCCAAACTTCTTTGCCAGGTTCAAACCTTCCTCGTCTTCTACTTGCAAGTGGAAAGAAAAGACGACGACGAAGAGGGCGGTCACAGCGAAGGAGAAGAAGAAATGGAACAGAAGGAAAGAGAAAGATATGCGTGCCGTCGAGAGGCGGGGGGGGGGGGGGGGGGGGGGGGGGGGTGGAGGGGGAGGGGGGGGGGTAGGTAAAGATGGAGTGGACGAGGGTGGGGGAGGATTGAGGGCGGGACGGTGGGGATGGGGGAGAGAGGGGTGGGGGTCCAGAAGCATATCATTAACGTCGTGTCGGTGCACTCTGAAGGGTGGAAAGGGACAGACACAACGAAAGAGACACTTCGAGCACTTTGGTGGAATGTCCCCCCCCCCCCCCCCCCCTCTCCTCGCCTAAACCACCTCCCTCTGCCCTTCCCCTCCCTCCCCCTTCTCCTTTCCACCCCTCTTTTTCGCCCCACCCACGCCCTGCCCCACACTAATGTCCATCTTCCAAGGTTGTTTTTTTTAATTTTTTTTTTAAAATATATCTCCACACAATCTGATTTTCAGAATCGGTGTCACCATGTTCTCTATAAAGCAGTGCATTCCCGATGGGAAACTAAAACTAACGGTATAGTTTATTCTTTTGCGACTGCTGTTTAATAGACGAACAGAAGCACAAAGCAAAAGTAAACAAGCAAAATAACAAACAGAAAGATGGATAGCAGGATGCATAGACAGCGAAATTAATGATGTCATGAGATGAAGAAAAAGAACAAACAAACATAAGGTTAATAGAAAAAAAAAAGAGGTGTGCGGTGGAAAAGATAGTATCATATCGGAAAAGTTACTTGTATCTGCTTTACTGGGTAATTTTTTTTTCCAGCGGAAATTATAACAAACTTTGAACTAAAGTATGGCCAAATACCATGAAGTAGGAGACTCGAGACTCGAAAAATGCATTGTTTTTTAGGCTTCTTCCCCACGAAGTAGGTGAGAGAGAGAGAGAGAGAGAGAGAGAGAGGAGAGAGAAGAGAGAGAGAGAGAGAGAGAAGAGAGAGAGCAGAGAGAGAGAGAGAGAGAGACAGAGAGAGAGAGAGAGAGAGAGGAGGGAGAGAGAGTTGTCTTCCCTACCCCTCCATTTTGCTTTTTTTTTTTTTTTTTTTGGCTGCTGTTGCTGTTGCTGCTGCTGTTGTTGTTGTTGCTGCTACCGCTGCTGTTTTATTTATTTTTTAAACTTTTATTTTAACCCAGTATATCTCCTGTATTTGCTGAGACTTTGATTGTGTGAATTTGTCCAGACAGTCGATGGGAGTGAAATTTCTTTTCCTTTTTTTCTCCCCTTTTCTTTGTTATGTTGTTTCGTTTTTTGTATTTTGCTTCGTTTCAGTTTGGATCAGTGTTTTTCTTTCTTTGTTTCTGCGAAGTCAATGAACCTTTCTTTCTGCACGCGATCCGAAGGCGTCGTTGCGTAACTAACTTGGGGGCCATCAGGGATCGACCGTCTGGTGCTAAGATCAGTGTCGTTTCCCCCACAGAACCACGCCTAACTCCCCGCCAGACAAAACCTACTGGAATCTCTGTCTGCCTGCCTGCCTGTGTGTGTGTATGTGTGTGTGTGTGTGTGTGTGTGTGTGTGTGTGTGTGTGTGTATGTGTGTGTGTGTGTGTGTGTGTGTGTGTGTGTGTGTGTGTGTGTGTGTTCTGTCTCCTCTCTCTCTCTCTCTCTCTCTCTCTCTCTCTCTCTCTCTCTCTCTCTGTGTCTCTCTTCCTGTGTCTGTCTGTCTCTCTATGTCTGCATGTCTGTAAGGCGTGTACTTTTCTTTCCTTTGTTTTCTCATTTCCCGTTTGGTACTGGTATTGTTGTTTTGGGTTAGTTTGGTTTGGTTTGGTTTTTGTTTCATTTCTTTTCTTATTTCCGGTTTTTTTTTTCAACATCGATAGTCTTCCACGTGTATGTCTGCTTGCTTGCTGGCTTGCTTGCTTGTTTATTTTTCCTTATGGATTCTATGTTCTAAATAACTATGTTTGTACTTCAAGACCAAAACAAAATGCTTAAAACAACTTCATGTTAGAAAGGACGAAGAGAGAGAGAGAGAGAGAGAGGAGAGAGAGAGAGAGAGAGGAGAGAGGGAGAGAGAGAGAGGAGAGAGAGACAGACAGACAGACAGACAGGAAGAAAGAGACAGAGATAGAGAGTGAGAGAGACAGAGACAGAGACAGCAATATGCGAGTATGGGTGCGCGCATGCCTGCGTGCACGTGCGTGTATACGTGCGTGTGTGCGTGTATGTGTGTGCGTGTGTGTATGTGCACGCGCGCGCGTTTGTGTGCGTGCATGTGCATGTGTGTATCTGTGTTTCTATTTGTATGCAAATATGCCCTTTGAGCCAGTTTTCCTCTGTGTGTCTGTCTGTCTCTCTTCTCTCTCTCTCTCTCTCTCTCTCTCTCTCTCTCTCTCTCTCTCTCTCTCTCTCTTTCGGGTGATGGTGGTGGCAATTTTCTTTTGCTTATTAAAACATAATGCGAGTCAGAATCCTTGCCAGTTTAGATCAGATGGTGCAATCACCTGACGAGAGAAACGGGAGAAAGATCAGAAACGAGGAAAAGAAAAAAAAAGGTAAATGAAAGGGAAACGACCCTATCGATAATTTAAGAGTGTGAACAGCGGACAAAATTAATGGCTGACTACCAGTCAGATTCCAGTAATATTTAAGGTGTGTGGCTGGAACATGATGGCGACGAATACTTACAAAACAACCCAAAAACAAACAAACTAATACTTGACAAAATGACTGACTATACCAGTCAGCTTCTGATAATATCTGAGGTGTGGGAGGGGAACATAATGGCGATGAATAGTTACAAA
>CM031613.1:37726441-37728941 GCA_018398815.1 Conus ventricosus
GTGATTTAATTGATTTTCTTTTAATCACAAAGCTTAGTTCTTTTCTGTACTTGTGTTTTTGTTTTCTTCTGCTTTGTTGGTTTCTTTGTTTGTTTTCTCGTGCTGGCTCTGCCCCGGTGGGTTCAACGCTGATATTCTGTGCTGGAAATTTCCTCTCTCCTGTTACTCTCTCCAACTCCGCCTTGTTCGGCGGTTTGTGTGTGTGTGTGTGTGTGTGTGTGTGTGTGTGTGTGTGTGTGTGCGTGTGTGTGTGTGTGTGTGTGTGTTTTGTTTGGGTTTTTTTTTTTTTTGTTCTCCTTTTTCTTGTTCTACAATCTCCATCAACTGTTAAAACCAGCCCCCTTAATTGTTGTTTACAATTTTTTTTTTTTCCTCAGTGTCTGATTTGTAACCAATTCGCCTGATATACAACAAAAATCTGTTTAAGATAAGTCTTTACTTTTTTTTTCTTTTAATTCATAACATGCCAGGTTTTCTGTCATGGTCTCAGGGCTAGGACGAAAAACTTTACACACTGTCTAGAGTAGACACTAGCTGTCTCTTTGATAGTTTCTGTTTGACAATATCGTCTCTTTTTATGTATATACACTGGCGTTCATGTGTTGTTGTTGTCGGGGATTTTGTTTCTCCCTTTTCCCCCTTTTTTCGTACTTTCAACTTTTCCATCTGAACTAGTTTCTCTCAATCTAGCAGACAGACTAGCGCCATCTGCGCGGACGAATTTTACCTGAATGACGGATGATACCACTTCAGCTATTACGTCCCGATTTGCCGTAAATCATTAGGCCTATGTATGTATATGCATTGTTGGGTGTGATTGCTCTTTTCACGTTTATCCTCCCTTTTCCACTTAGTGACAGAAAGGTCAGCTGATATGCGATGCAACTGACACACAAACTGAACATGTTCATTGGACAGTTGTTCAAATGATTACGCCTGGGTTTATTTCCTGTCTTCATGTTGATTTATTGGAGGCTCTATTTTCTTCATTTACTTTTTTTTTTTTTTTTGCTTGTCGTTCTTTATATTCTACATCGTTTTTCGCATCTCAAACATAAACTGTCATTGAAAATTATAGCTATTGATTGAGAAAAGTATTCCGTTGGTTGTGAGAACAAAATGGAATCATAAACTGAAAGAAATTAAGGAGAAAAACTAACAAAACAACCACAAGAATTCTTCTTTTTCTTCTTTCTTAAGCATGTATACGTTTATAATTCAAAAGGTTGAAAAAAAACAACAACAAAAAACCTTGACAATACATCAAATTCTTAGTTTGAATTCTTAAAAAGTATTAAGTATTGCTTGTCCTGTCTCTTTGGTTTTACTTTTATGTTAGGCCTACTTTGTTCGTTTGTTTGACTGTTTTAGGTGTGTGTGTGTGTGTGTGTGTGTGTGTGTGTGTGTGTGTGTGTGGTGGTGTGTGGTGTGTGTTGGTGTGTGGTGTGTGGTGTGTGTGTCGTGCGTGCGTGCGTGCGTGCGGTGCGTGCGTGCGTGCGTGCGTGTGTGTGTGTCTGTGAATGATTTGCAATTATTCTTCTTCTACCTCCAGCACAAACCGCCCCCCCCCCCCCCCCTCTTTACTTATCATCACCGCTATCATCATCATATCATGATCATCATTATAATTACCGTTATTATCATTGATAATAAAATCAACCATTTTTATGAAGAATACGCATCTTTTCAGGAACCACTACCGCAAATTTGACTTCAGACCTTGATTGGGTCTGTCCACTCTGTGCGCTAGGGTTTCGCCTCATTTTTCGCCAGTTTCCGGGGGAAAAAAAAAAGAAAAAAAAAATCAAAATGTTTTAAAGCTTTTTCTTCCGGTCAAAAAAGTTCCATTGACCTATGTGACCTGTGACCTCTGTATACTTAACAAACGACTGCACTGGACGGCAACATACTTTGCCATAGCAGACCAATACGCAGGGCACGCAAGTTGCCTCGTGTATTACGCTATTTAATTATTGACTAAGTCGGAGCTAACCGGATTCAGGGCTACTAAACCTATATGGAACTGTAAACAAGTGGGGTATGTTTTGCTCCCATAAGGAAACCTAACACAGAGTAACTTTTATTCAAGACTGGCACAGCCTTTTAAACTTGAATAAAGTCAGACAAATACATAGACGAACAATCTAATAGTGGGGGAAAAACAAGCGCAGGCCAACAACTGAACTGTCTGGCAAACTTGAGGGGAGGGGAGAGGGGAGTTTGAAGATGGAGAAACTGGGAAAATGAAATTAAAAAAAAAAAAAAAAATATGTTACAGATATGAAAACTCTTCTCTAGCTGCATAAGGGAACCATCGCAATCCCTTTTGAAGGCAGATATATTTGTATTGCCTGCTCCGAGGCCTTTCGCCTTTTTTTTTTTTTTTTTTTTTAAATTTCATTTTCCCAGTTTCTCCATCTTCAAACTCCCCTCTCCCCTCCCCTCAAGTCCCAATCTTTGCGCAGACAGTTCAGTTGTTTGGCCTGCGCTTGTTTTTCCC
>CM031613.1:37741441-37743941 GCA_018398815.1 Conus ventricosus
TTGTTGTTCTCGTCATGTTAATGGGAATGGTTCGATTGATGGACGTGGCGAGAAAAGGAGACGAAGGAATGGGAAGGGAGAAGAAAGTGTGTGTGTGTGTGTGTGGTGGGGGGGGGGGGGGGGGGGGGGGGGGGTTAGTGAAGTAGAGGGAGGGGATGGACAGCAACAGGACAGTGGAGGAATTCACACACACACACACACACACACACACACACACACACACACACACACCACACACACACTAACGTGCAAGCTCGTGAAAGGTTACACACACACACACACACACACACGGGGGAGTAGGAGTGTGAGGCGGTGGTGGAGGGGCAGGGTCGGACGTCTTTTAGCCGAACTTGAAAGTTTGGACTTCCATTCTTAAAACGCACTCTAAATCAATCGATACTCAGAAAAAAAAAAAAATTTAAAAAGAGAAAAAAGGAAAGAAGAAAGAAAGAAAAGAAAAATGATCAGGGAAGAAAATAACACACGCAGAACTATGCTTCAATAAACCACAAACTAATGGGGGGGGGGGGGGGGGGGGGGGGGGGGATGGGGGGGGGGGGTGCATAAAAGAAAGCAAGACTATTTCATGACTGTCGTATGCAAGTCCTTGCTCGAGATTCAACCCGTTTTTTTTTTTTTTTCATCTGAAGTTGTCTGCCGCCTCGCTCTCTGTCCTCCTCTCCTTGCAACCCCCCACTCCACCCCGTCATTTTCTTCTCACCCTCTGTCTGTCTCTGTCTGTCTGTCTCCACACCCTCTGCCATCGTATTCCTTTCTTTCTCCCACCCCCCCCCCCCCCCACCCCCAATTCCCATACCCTCACCCATCCTCAGCCTTCGCCTTCCCCCCAATGTTCCCCATTTCTCTCATTTTTTGTTTCTCTCTACCTGCAACCCCTTGCGACGTTTTGCCCCCCTCCCCCCACCTCCCCCCCCCCTCTCTCCCTACACCCCCTCCTTCTCCTGCCAATACACATTCTCCCCCGTGCCTCATCATTGCTTTCTTTGCCTTTGCAAGTCCTTTTTTCTAGCTATTCCATCCTCTCTATGTTTAATAAATAACACACACACACACACACACACACAACACACACACACACAACACACACACACACACACACGCACACACACACACATACATACATACACGTGCTCGTGCACCGCTCACGCACGCCCATTCCCACAGGCCACCTTAATGTTTCCAACACGGGGCAGGCCAACCTGTCAAATAACTTCAGTTACCACCTTAAAACGATCCGAGGCTAACGATACCCCACCACCAGCCAGCACACGGATCAAACATTATTAACTTGCAGCCAGCCGTGCAGCCACGGCGGGAAACCTACCCCCCCCCCCCCCCCCCCCCCCCCCCCCCCACCATCCCCCACGCCAATCGATCTATCGGGCGCCCCAATCACCACACACACACACACACACACACAGATGGCAGGGCCAGGCTCCAGGTATGCATGCAGGCAGGCGGACCCGGGGGCTACAAGCAAGACAGACAGACAGACAGACAGACTGTTGAACCCACATGGCTCGTGCGGACCCACCCGAGTCAGGAGAGGGGTGGACACAGGTGGTTTGATGATGAACTGCTCCGCTGCCCTAGTCACTTTATAGTTATACCTCTGCCCCTCGCGCTCGACCCGTGGCCACTTTCTGTCCGTCAAGCTTGTTGTCACACCATAGCAGCAGTATAGCAGCAGCAACGTTTCTTCCACTGCACGACCTCGTAGCGGGGGTGGTGGTGGTGGTGGTGGGGGGGGGGGGGGGGGGGGGGGGGAGGAAGAGGAGAGAGGGGGTGGGGATGCTTTTTGCAGTCTTGGCCCACTGCGGTTTCAATAACTGGGAAATTTGGACATAGACAATGAGAGAAACATGAGGCTTAATACGGCTGACAGGCAAACTTGCAAGTAAAGGCAAGCAAGAAGAAAATCAAGAAAGAAAAAAAGAAAAGTCCCCCCCCCCTCACTCCTTTATTGACGGCTTTCGAGGTTTTTGCATCGCTGACGAAGCCACAGTATTCATTTTGGCCAGATATTTTTTAAGTTATTCAGCGTAGTGTCCACAACCTTCATACTTCAAATTTTCCCTGAATGGAGCCTACGGTGTGCATGCAAGTGTTGTCCAAGTTGAAATCGGTACCTGTCGACTGTCATCGCTCTTACGTAACGTGAACATTTAGCAGCAAAGCACCATCTCTGCTGTGCCATCACTATTTGGCAGCAAAGCACTATCTCTGCTGTGCCATCGCTATTTAGCAGCAAAGCACTATCCTCTGCTGTGCCATCACTATTTGGCAGCAAAGCACTATCTCTGCTGTGCCATCGCTATCTAGCAGCAAAGCACCATCTCTGCTGTGCCATCACTATTTGGCAGCAAAGCAGCATCTATACCGTGCCATCACTGAACATTTGGCGGAAAAAGCAGCATCTCTGCCGTGGCATCACTGTACAAGCCAGCCTTGCCCTTGTCGTACGCAAAGCTCTCCCCTT
>CM031613.1:37751441-37756441 GCA_018398815.1 Conus ventricosus
ACAGGAGACAGAGGAGTCTGGCTATTTCTGAATGAAAATACATCCGAAGCATCCGGTCACGCAATACACAAACTACCGGACACTGTCAAACGGGAACTAGCATTCACGCTCTCTCTCTGTTGTGGAAGGTGGTGGTGTGTGTGTGTGTGTGTTTTTTTTTTTTTTTTTTTTTTGCTGTCCACATAATGAGAAGGAAATGCCAAAACGCATTCAAGATATGGATTTACGTCACTGTACACCGCGCATACTTCAACTTGTATTGGTTTTTCCCATTAAATGCTAATGATCAGAGAACAAAGACCTGAATATTTCAATATTCTTTCTTTTCTTCATTCACTCTTATAGGATCTTGCATCTACTAAACTAACCACCCAGCGATTCAAACCGCAAATGTGCGTATCATAAAAATTCCGCATATCTCCAGGATCACTTGTTCCATAATGATTCATTCATTCACTCATTCATCCTTTCCTTCTCTCTCTCTCTCTCTCTCTCTCTCTCTCTCTCTCTCTCTCTCTCTCTCTCCTCTCCCTCTGAAGAAGTGCTGTTTTACTGCCAGAATTACACAAAGAATATCTGCAAGCGAGAGAAAAAAACAACATTCGGCTATAACGTCTGGTTAAAACTGATGTCCGGATAACTAACAAATTGAGGGTTTAAGATTACAGTATCGACTTTACCGAGGCCAAACAATGAATTAAATACCACAGCTGTGGCACAAATCGGCCCCTTACAATGGAGGTGGACAGCGTTGGGCGGTGGGAAGAACAAGTGTTTTCCTAATAAAAATGTAAGACGCAGAGCAATCGCCATGACTGATTCTATCCCACTACAACAGGCTCGTGCAACCTCGCACGTGATCCGTCCGGCTAAGAAGTATGGCATTCTGACTGGGCCATTCTGCAAATTTTCTTGGTGAACAAACAAATAAATGAATACGTGCATAAACAAAAAATAAGTAAATAAGTAATCACGATTTTTTTTTTCTCCATTTCATAGAGCGATTCATCAAGTGTTAGAGAGAGAGAGAGAGAGAGAGAGAGAGAGAGAGAGAGAGAGAGAGAGAGATAGAGAGACAGACAGACAGACAGACGGACAGACAGACAGACAGAGACAGACAGAAACAGAGAGTAAGGTCAAGAGCAAACACTCAAGCGAACAAAATCAAAAGGCAAGAGAGAAACAGAGGATTTTCGCTGCGATCAGTGAAGCACACCTACAAACTGGGTTTTTCTCTGGAATAAAACTGTACGGACAACGTATCGTTCCATGCTTTCCCGTTCTGCTGTAATCACCTTCGCCAGAAGGTAGCGAATGCTGTGTCATACCAGTTCAAAACGTAACGCCTTATAGTTCCCAAGCGGTCCTGTGCTTGGGATTTCGCTCACACCTCAACTGTGTGTTCGGCCCTTTTTGACACAACAGTGCAATAACACTTTCCGAACCGACTTCTCTTCACTTCACGTCACAGAGTTACCTTCCCTGTCGACACGTTCAGAAGTATCATTTTGGACATCAGCAACCATTTTTCTCTAATTTTAACCCAATTTGAGGCATTTTGTCATCAGCTCAACCCGCATTAATCACAGGGTTTGATCCATGTGACCTGAATGCTGTCAGTATGACAGACTCGGCACCCCAGGCGGAAACTTCGCAGCGGCGCGGGTGCCGCGGTCACGACAGCGTTAAAGGGGCCGACTGACGATCAGAGGCCGCCAAAAGAGTGGAGAGGAGAAACATGTGGTCGCCGACCCGATACCCGCGCGGCGGGCGGTGTGTTTATTGCATTGGAGTTGCGGAACATGGATAAAAAACAAAACAAAACAAAACAAAACTGGATGACGCTCTGTCCGACTTGGGATGTACAACCTCTTAACCCTAACCAGACCCTAACCCTAACCAGGCCCTAACCTTAACCCTAACCTTAACCCTAACCAGACCCTAACCTTAACCTTAACCCTAACCCTAACCAGACCCTTACCTTAACCCCTAACCAGACCCTAACCTTAACCCTAACCAGACCCTAACCTTAACCCCTAACCAGACCCTAACCTTAATTCTAACCTTAACCCTAACCAGACCCTAGCCTTAACCCCTAACCAGACCCTAACCTTAATTCTAACCTTAACCCTAACCAGACCCTAGCCTTAACCCCTAACCAGACCCTAACCAGACCCTAGCCTTAACCCCTAACCAGACCCTAGCCTGAACCCTAACCAGACCCCAACCCTGATCGTAACCCTGACATAACCCCGTTTGAATTTTTTTTTAATTAAGAAAGGGGGGGGGGGGGGGGGGGGGGGGGGGAGGGGAAAGAAAGAAAGAAAGAAAGCAAACAAAAAGAAAATCATTCGTAAACTGTGCTCGGTGTGGGGGCCAGAGGAGTTGTCTTTTCTTGTCGGCGTCCATAAAGGAAAGTACGTCGTCGTCCAGCTCCTCCAAATCTGTTCCCTAGGGTTATGAGCCATGTTGACACGGGTAACAGACATAAACAATGGCGTTCTGTCATGGGAGGTAAATTCACGGTAGGAAGCGTTCGAATCGGGATGCTTGGAGAAAAAGACGGAAAGAAAGAAAGAAAAAACTTACACAGTCATTCCTCAAATCTTAAATGTGATGGACAGTTACCAACATTTTTTTTTTTTTTTACTTTACTGAAAGACAGTATCCCCCACCCCTCCGCCTTCCGCCGTACCCCCACATGCATACTTTATTGATGGGGAAAAAAAAACAAAAAAAAATCCAACCTTGATGGCAACACTCACGTTTAACCTCCGCAGACCTGAAAAAAAAAAGTTTTTAAATGTTTCATAGAAAGAATGAAACTTAATACATGTACATTGCATCCACTGCTTCATATTTGAAGTTGTTCATGTCACACACGCACACACACACACACACACACACACACACACACACACACACACACACACGCGCGCTAAGGTGTAATGGTTCCCATATGCTCCTAGTGAAGGGTTTAATATTGAGAATGTACTTTCCTAAATTTTGTGTTCCCATTTTCTTTCTCGCCCTCACCCCCCCCCCCCTCACCCCTCCTGTTCCTTCTCGCCACTCCTCCCTTTTTTTTTAATGTGTATCTTTGCCAAGTTGTTAATGACGGAGGAATTGGTAGCCTGCACTTGTTTCCCACCACTGCTGAATTGTCCAACACACACACACACACACACACACACGCACACACACACACACACACACACACACACACTCATATATGTCACATCCACATATATGTGTGAGGGGGGGGTACATATATTTATATATATGTGTGTGCGTGCGTGCGTGCGTGTGTGTGTGTGTGTGTGTGTGTGTGTGTGTGTGTGTGTGTGTGTGTGTGTGTGTGTGTGTGTGTGTCACATCCACACCCACAGATAGATGGATAGATAGATATAATGAAATTTGTCAACTGCTGCCAACTTTCACCCGATTGGTGAGAACTACTGGCGCGGTTCACGTGCAGTGGGTAGCCTTGTGATTGGTGGCGGCGGTCTGTGTGGGCGGGCGAGTGGCGTGCACTGAGACAACAAACCCCCCAAATCAGCTGACTTCCTCTAATCAGCCATAGCCCCGTCTGGCACAAGGTCTGGCACCGATACGGTCGGTGCACGCGACGTTCGTTAATGTGGCTGTTGCGTTTGTCTTGGACAATTGGTATCGTGACACGACACCCTCTCGACACGCTACGGCGTTTAAAGCTCAGCTTTAAAGGGGCCGATAGACGACAGGACTCGCCGTACCACTACCACGTGCGCTCGTTTGCTAGTAGGAGTGTCCCGCATCGGGATGACTGTGGCTCAAGCTGACACAAGTTCTGTCGTTGCGTGCAAGATAAAAGAACAAATTCAGTATACATACAAGATTTATCTTCCAATTCAAAACATAGCGACCGAAGTATGGAAGACAAATACAGACGAGGTTTGCGCTACGAGCGGCATATTCTGCTTGATATTTTTTTTTTAAATAAAAGAATTGTTAGTAACTCCGCAAAACAATATAGACAAACAATTTACAAGACAAAACACGACGCGTTTTGACCTCTTAGGTCTTCTTCAGCTAAAACAAAACAACATTCAGGACAATGAAAACGAAGAAGGACCAATCACTTTTCTCATATTCGGCGCAAGATTTTTTTTTTTTTTTTTTAGATTAAAAGAAAAAAGCAATACACGAGTGGTTTTAGAATTAGAATAGAATAGATAAAGAAAACATACAAAAATACATTTAAACAACAACAAAAAAAGGTAAGGTGGCCAAAATAAGCACTGTAGAATGTACACCGCGTTCACGACAGACAAGCCGAAATGGTCTGAATTGTACAACAAGCCAGTTACTGGTGTTCACAGCTGGTAAAAAAAAAACGTGTGTAAACACTTACCCGAGTTTAAGACATGTGAATGGACCTTAATAATAATAACAACGACAACAAAAACAACGGTGATGATAATATTAACAATGATCATAATCATCATCACCGTCATAACAATAACGACAACAACCACACTAATAATGATAATAATAATAATAATAATAATAATAATAATAGTAATAGTAATATTGATAATGATGATAATAATAACAATGTCTCGCGATGTATTAGTGCGAGCCCAATGTCAAGTAACCGTTTACAGCTACGACTTAAAACAGGAAACTAACAGCATAGCTTATCAGCTGTTTCTTCCTTTTTTCTTTTTTTTTTCAGGAGTATCGTGCGGTGTGTCAGCGCCTGTCTTTATTCATCTGGTTATCTTACAGTCATTGGTTTAGTTTCATGGTGAGATGGCCAAGCTGGGCAGCGGGTGCTAGGTGTGGATGGGCATGCAGCACACAGAGGAGAACAGAACCGTGGGACCACATCGTCCACATCACACCACATCGTCCACATCACACCACATCGTCCCGCTGTCTTGGAATTTCTAATCCCAAATGTTTTAAGTGTGTGAAATGTGAAACAAAGCAGCTCTCTCAAGTAATTGTTGAACAGA
>CM031613.1:37763941-37771441 GCA_018398815.1 Conus ventricosus
GGTGCACAAACAACAACAGCAACAAAACTAACGGGTCCATTAGTGTAGACCCTCGACAATGATGATGACGTCATACTGTTTGACACCCGGACACAATACAGCAAGCGAACTGACACAATGACGTCATTCGACGTAGAACGTCGGCGACAAAACTACAGGAAATCATCGTAAGAATGACCGACATGCGAGGCTATTGTCAAGAACAAGGAGAACGCTTTTCCCAGTGGGGCTTTTGAAATTTTGCAACACTAAAGGTTTTGTTAGTAACTTAGGAAAAAAACACACACACACAAACAGAAAGAGTAGTTCCATTCTATCCCTGAGAAAGAGAGAGAGAGAGAGAGAGAGAGAGAGAGAGAGAGAGAGAGGGGAGAGCAAACATCATCCCCCAAAAAAAAACTACACACACACTTCCATTCAAAAGAACCATGCATACCCTGCCGTCAATTTCCGAGCACGAAACTGACCAGTCTGTCAACAACCCCCAAATACAGTGTCGCATGCAGCAAACTAACTGACAACAGCAGACGTTTCTGTCACTCACCCGCACGAGATGGCCGGTAGCACTTTCTCCTCGAGTTTTTAGAGCACTACTCCTTCACAAAAAACAAGGTTCAGGATAAGCGTTGACTGTTGTGCTGCTCAGTATTCAAGTAAAACAAAAAAACACATACGAAAAAAACCCCACCAGGTTCCAAGACAAGCCGTCAGTGTCTGTCCATTCCAACCGAAGTCCAGGCCGGTATGCCACCCATGCAGGTGAGAGAGCGCCGTGAAGAGTTGAAAAAAAAACAACCCAGGAGGTTAAAAACTCCTCACCCACAACACTCGTTAGTCCCCGGGTCTTCCTGTGTTGTTTGTGGCTCCTAACATAAAAGTGGCGCTCGCTAGAACAGGGCGCTCAACTTTTTGTTGTGGTGTTGTGTGTGTTTGTGTGTGTGAGCGCGTGCGTGTGCTGCGCTTGGATGTGTACGTGTGTGTATGTGTGTGTGTGTGTGTGTATATATATATGCTTGGCTGCTTGATGTTGTTAAAAGGTTTTCTCTTCCTCTCATCCGACACCTCCAGACTCGGGCTAGGAAGGAAACAGGAGGGTCGGGACGACCCGTTTCGGGAGGAAGCGAGAGACGACAGTCGTCGTTGTTGTCGCCTTCAAAAACCCCGGGCTGCGAGTGGCTTCTTTTCTCTCTCTCGCGCGCGCTCTCTCTCTTTCTCTCTCCTCTCCGGCACACAAGGAGAGCCCAGTTGTCAAAAGGGATAGATCTTTTAGCGGCTTTCACGACCACAAACTATCTATACGTCCGTTCACTGAGGCTTTCACCGCTTTCTATTCAAAGCCTAATATGCTTTGCTGCACATGGAGCTGGTCCACAACGAGTCCCCGCTGACGGGCGCGAGCAGCCAATGGGAACGCCGCTCAGCTCGAGACAGCTCTCAACTGGTTGACGCCGTCACGCGCAATCGCCGGGAAGGGGCCTAGGAGCGCAGCTGAAAGAGAAGGGGGCGGGGCTTAACGTCAGGGAGCTTTTGTCCCTCCGCCAACCACGCTGTGCGAGCATTGAGACTGGGCTGGGAGGGGGTCTAGTGGGAGCGGTGGGGGGAATTGCCTTGGGAGGGACGGTAGTGGTGGTAGGCGGGTGGGTGGGTGGGTAGAGGATTGAGGGGGGAAGGGGGGGGGTGGGAGTGGGGTGGGGTGGGGGCGTGTTAAGCACCGAGAGGTATGGGGTGGAAGGAGGAGAAGGAGAGGAGAGAAGGAGAGGTTGGACTTGAGGGGTAGGTGGGGGGGGGGGGGGGGGTGGGGAGGAGTGGGTGAGAGGGTGGGTGGGTGGGCGAGTGGGGGTGGTGGTGGTGGTGGCGGTGGTGGTGAGACAGGTAAAGAAGGCAGGTGAGAGAGCGAGGCATCTTTGGACAACTCTGTGTGTGTGTGTGTGTGTGTGTGTGTGTGTATGCTCGAAGTCTGTATGTATATCAGTACAACACACACACACACACACACACACACACACACTGCCCATCACGCCCTCAGTCTCATCTCGGCCGTACTGTCACCACCACCGCCACCCCCCCCCCCCCCACCACCACCACCACCACCACCATCGCCGCCCCTCCTCCCTCTCTACCACCATTCTAGCTGCCCGTTCCCGCGTCATCTCTGTCCTGTGTTTGGGTCAGAGAGGGTCTCTTCCCTCTGATCCGGTCACCACGTTTCATTGAGGAGGAGAGGGAAGTAGGCACGGGGAGGGTGGGGAAATTTGGGGGGGGGGGGGGGGGGGGATGTTAAAGGGGTGGCGTGGTGCGTTGGGGCGGAGAGAGAGGGGGCTTGATCTTCAGTCGGACAAGCCGAGAGCTACTGGCTATATCACAGAGAGAGAGAGAGAGAGAGAGAGAGAGAGAGAATAGGCTACACACACACACACTGATCTACCACGCATACTGCCTGTCCATGGACATTTACACGCAGGCAGACAAATTCACATGCGCAAAACGCACATTAGAGTCAGCATAAGGAATAAAAAAACCTATCGATATTTCTACACGCATACTCCATATACACCAGCGAAATTCGTACATCACTATGCAGTATAGAGTATAATCACGGAGAGAGAGAGAGAGAGAGAGAGAGAGAGAGAGAGAGAGAGAGAGAGAGAGAGATGAATTTAGTGTCGCTACTGGCAACGACCGTCTCTAACGGAACAACACGTTTAACTTTACAAATCTGACGCAACATATTCATCAGTAATTAATTCAGTGTTAACTGGCAACTCTTTTCCTATATCAGACATTGAAATCCATGCCAAATGCGAGAAAACAGATCGAAGCAAGAGAGACATGAACTAAAAAGCTCAGTCGAGACTTGCTTACTTCAAAATGTACCTTTTGTTATGTTAATAAGTTCAATGCCTGCACTATGCGAGAAAACGCGCGAACGATTCGACAGATGATGTACAAAAAAAGGAAAAAAGAAAGGTTAAACACAATCAAAACAGCAGCTAGTCTACAGTACTACGACAACAGCAGCTAACAGTACACACACACACACACACACACACACACACATCACACACACACACGCACACACGCGCGCGTGCCGCACACACACACACACACACACACACACACACTGCAGGAATATATTCACTACGTTCTGGCAGTTCCAGCATTCGCACAGAGCCGAGTCTTGGCTGCAGCAACATTCCCGCACTTCTACTCATGGTGCCCACGGGTCAGAGAGAGAGAGAGAGCGAGGCATTAAGTGTCCCGTCCCCTGCCCCACGCCCTCTTTGACAGGCTGTCACATTTCTCGTTCTATCGCCATCCACGTCGCGTCTCTTGTCGCTGCAGTGGCTGTTGAGCTCTATTGGAACGCGTGTGGCTGGTACAGTCAATGGATAGTCGTCTTTCCTTGTCGGACTTTTTCTTTTCCCGTCTCTCTCTCTCTCTCTCTCTCTCTCTCTCTCTCTCTCTCTCTCTCTCTCTCTCTCTCTCTCTTATTTTTTTCTTCCTTTCTTTCGGGTTCTTTCTTTGTCTTTTCTTTCCCTTTCTTCCGTCATTTCTTTCATTCTTTCTTTCTTCCTCCTTCTCTTTCCTTCTTTCTTTCTTCGTTTATTTTCTATTCCTTTCCATTCATTTCCCTCTTTTCTTTTTCTTTTCTCGCCCCTTTTATCCCTTCCCTTTCTCTTTCTTTTCTTTGGTTTAAACAAGTTTTATTTGTTCGAGAACAATTTTGCAGCAATGTTCATCAAATCATGGAGTACAACAAGCATAGGCTTATAAACCGTACTCTTACCTCCCCCTCCCCCACTTTTTTGTTTGTTTGTTTGTTTGTTTTTTTGTTGTTCTCCACTGCCTTCCTTTAAAGAGTCTTGTAACGAAGTGGTCAGAGCGCTTGGCTACTGACAGTATTCGAACCAGCACGTGGGGTCAGATTTTTGCCGAAAGACCATCCAGCATTAAATGGTCATTATTAAAAAATGTATTTGACCCGATGAACAAATGGAAAGAAATCGTCACTAGTGTCTCATTATCGGCTCAACGCCGACGGAAGCTGCATTATGATATTCATCAAATAAAAACCATCCGCACAACGACAATAGACTAAGAATAACGATAGTAACAATGAAATGAAGATGACGATGATCACGATGATGATAATGATCAGGAATGACCTAATTTTGAAGATAGGTTCGGTGATGTGAAATAACCGATGATCTTTTTAAGGAAATACTTCATTATGTTTATTTTTTTCAATCACATAATAAACAAACTGAATCATTGTTAGGCCTATCATTTCAGATATATCAAAATGACCACTATTCCAATTCATCCAGGTATCAAGTGAGCCGTCATTTAACAAGATTAATGTTTCTGCAAGACACCTCTTCTCCTATTATAGTGATGATGATGATAATGAGATGATGATGATGATGATATAACAATCATAACAATCATCATTATCATTACAATAATCAGTAGAAAGAAACTCGTGGAGAGCGTGGCGCAGAGAGTCCTCAGAAGAGAAGCCCCCTTCAAGCAAGTGTTTCGGCCCTTATCTCCTGACACTCTAGGGGGGTTGGGCCACCCGGTTCATGACTCCGGATGTCCCTCTGCTGCCCCCTTTTTTTTTTCCCATCTTGGGACGAGCCATGGCTGGGATTCGAACCCATGACCCTCTGGACATGCTCATTTTCTACTTAATGACTCGCGCTTTAACCACTGAGCCACAGGGACACCTGATATTTGTAGGGAAATTAAGCCTTATGAAGTTCACTTTTGTTCCTCCTTGACCAGATCCAGCTTGAACACCTCTCTGCCGCTTCTGCCATTGCTATCAGGGCTCTGGTTTTTTCTTCCCTGCAACTGAGAGCTGTTTCATGAGGCTGTATGCAGACGTTCCTACAAATCCCCTAGCTCCAATTTCTGCAGTGAGGACTTTGACCTGATAGCCTTCTCTCCTCAGGCTGTTTGCCAGATCAGCATACTTTTCAGTCTTGTAGATTTGAGCTGCCTCCATTCTGTTCTCATATGGCACCGTGAGCTCGATCATGATCAGCTGCTTGGTTGACTTAGAGTGGACTACTATGTCTGGTCTCATGCCACTCTTGCTGATGATCCTGGGTGACTCTTCCATTCTGGGAGGTCTGCAGTGCACTCCCAGTCATCTGCCCCATCCAGCAGACTCTGCCTGCATGTTTCGAGTGGCACTGTTGTTCTTGGCCACGATTTGCTGCCTCCTGCCGTGAAGAATGTTGCGGGTGCTTTTGGAGTCCTGATTCTCCCTTTTGTGGTGTTTTGGGACTAGCCCAGACTACTTGTACAATTTCTTTGAGCACTTTGGGTTGGCCTCCATGTGTACCTTCCTTGAGCCAGGGCTACTTTACATGAGCTTAGAACATGCTCCACTGTTTGTTTTCCATGGCAGAGGGGGCATGCAGGATCGTCTGTTTTCCCCCACTTCACCAGGTTTTGCATTTGAGGGCAGAAGGTCATATGCAGATCTGAGAATGAAGCTGAAACTGAGAGGGGCCATGTGCCAAATGTCATTCCAAGTTAGACTTCTTTGGATGTGCATTCTCCCACGTTGTCCATTGCCTTGCTGGCTCTGCTGGACTGCTTTTGGAGTCGTTTTTGGTCTTCTTCTTTTCTCATTCTGAATCATCATGTCTCTTTTGGCTTTTCCTTTGGCCTTTGACCACCATTCAGTTTTGGTCACCCCCATCATTATCATTACAAAAATCAAAATTAGGAATAGAGTTTGTTTAGAATTTACCCCCAATGACATAGACAAACAAAGCACATGACAAGACACGATGCATTTCAACCACTTGGGTCTTCTTCAGGCGAAAAAATAAATCACATTTGACATGTGGGACAGTACAAACAAAGAACGAAAAAAGGAGAAAGAAAAATGACTCATCCGTTTTCGTCCATGTGGTCGGTGGGCGGAAATGACATGGGCCAGGGGGATTATGGAGAGGAAACGGAGGGGGGGGGGGGGGGTTGCGTCGGGGAGGTGTGTGTGGTGATAGATTTGGGTTGTGTGTTAGTTTTTGGGAGGGGTTTGGAAATTTGTAGGTTTGGGGAATGGGGAGAAAAGGGGGTGGGGGGGGGGGGGGGGGGGGGGGAACTGAGGGAAAAAAAAAAAAAAAGGGGGGGGGAATTTTGGGGGGAAAGGGATAAAAAAAAATTAAGATTAATAAGGAGGGTTTGTAAAACTGTATAAATTGGAAGGGGGATGGGGGGGGTTGTATTTTTGGTGTGTTTTGTGTGTGTGTTGGAGGGATTTGCCAATGAGGGGGGAAGTGGTGGTAGGTTTGGGTTTTGTTGGAATTATCCCTTGGGGGGGGTTAGTGTGCCTTTTGGCAATGAATGGGATTCCTGAGTTGTGCGTTAAAAGTTCACTTGTGACTGCCAGGGGCCCATAACTTTGCATGGTCGATGTTTTTTGTGGGGGGGTTGAAGTGTGGGGAGGGGTTGGGTGGGGGGCAATACCAGGTGTTCAGAGATGGGTTTCAAGTGTGGTGCGTTTCCCCCAGAAATCTTGCCACACAGCTGGCAGTGGAAGGGCATATATAATTTTGCGGCTCTGCAGGGAAAATGGCGTTTGACGTGAAGGAGTCTTGGGGCCCTGTAAGAGGGGTTTTGGGTTTGGTGAGGGGGCAGATTTTGCATTGGGTTTGAGCGGGGGTGGTCCCTGGTGGTGAAGCTGTATTCTGTTCAAAAAGGACCCCACGAGGAGGTCTTTTAGGTTTTTGTCAGTTTGAATGTGATCATGGGTTTGGTTAGACCCCAAAAACCCCCCGTGCGGGCCAGTTTTTTAAAAAAGAAATACAGCTACACCCCCCAGGGGACCCACCCCTGTCTAAACCCCAATGCAAAATCTGCCCCTCACCAAACCGACACCATTTACAGGGCCCCCAAACCCTTACAGTCAAACGACATTTTCATGTCAAGGGCCCCAACATTATATATCCCCCACTGCAGTGTGTGGCAAGATTACTAGGGGAAAAAGTCACGCACACTTGAAAACGCATCTTGAACACCTGGCTGATATCGCCACCCCCGACCCAAAACCCTCCCCTACACTTTAACCACACCCAAAAACCACATCGACCAGTAAAGTTATGGGACTTGGCAGTCACAAGTGACAGTTTGAACGCAAATCAGGAATCCCAATTTATTTCCAAAAGGGGACATACACCCCCCAAGGGACAATATCCAACAATAACAAACACACATACCCACCCCTTCCCATCAGTTGCAATATCCCCTACCCCACAACACATACACACACCATACATTTCACCACCCCCCCACATCCCTTCACTCATTCATACAGTAGTTACGCAAAAACCCCCATTTTTTAATCTTAATTTTGTTTTATCCTTCCCCTTAAATTTCCCCCCCCCCTTTTTTTTTTTTTTTTTTTTTCCCCCAGTCCCCCCCCCCCCCCCTTTTTTTTCCCCTTCCTTTAAAATCAATCCACATTAACACAAACAACAA
>CM031613.1:37776441-37780043 GCA_018398815.1 Conus ventricosus
AAACTGTCTGCTTAAAAAGTACAACAATTTTCGAAAACTTGGGAGAGTTACTCAGAAACATTTTCGAATACCAAAGGGTGAAACACCAGTATGTGTATACAGATAAAGTGGTGTTGTGTTGTAAATGATCATCATTGCCTCATTGTAAACGGTCGTCATTACCTCGATGTAAATGGTAGGCATCACCTCAGTGTAAACCGTCATTACCTCAAAGCAAATGGTCGCCATTGCCTAAATGTATGCGGTCGTCATTACCAAAATGTGAAAGGTCATGATTGCTCCAATGTAAATGATCGTTATTACATCAATGTAAATGGTCGTGATTACGCCAATGTAAACAGTCTTCATTACCTGAACGTAAACGGCTGTCAGCGCCTCGGTCGTCTTTACCTCAATCTAAACGATCGTTATTGCATCAATGTAAACTGTAGGCATAACTTGAATGCATACTTTGGTCAATACCTCAGTGTAAATGATAGGTATTATGTCAATGTAAACGGTCGTCATTACCTGAACGCAAATGGTCGTCATTACCTCAATGTAAACGGTTGTCGTTCCCTCAATGTATAGGATCATTATTACCTCATTGTAAACGGTCGTCATTTCCTCACGGTAAACGGTTATCACGACCTCAGTGTAAACGGTCGCCATGATCTCAATGTGAATGCCATGATCTGACACTCGCACGCGCGCATACACACACGCACGCACGCACGCGCACGCACGCACGCATGCACGCACGCACGCACACACACACACACACACACACACACACACACACACATCGATTTGTTCCAGACGGGATCCCCAGTGGCAAGTCAATCGAGCATTTTCACGTGTTCGCACTTAGCAAGAAGTGCATCACACATTGTCTTTGAGGTGACTGTGACAGACGTGTGTCATGTTGTGACCCTAACTGGCCCAGTAACCCTAACTGGAATGAGGTACCAAATCGATGTTGGACTAGTTTCAAAGCACTTCTGAACTTATTAGCATAGCATCTGATTTCATGTGTGACGTCTAATTTTGTTTGTTTGTTTGTTTGGATGAAACGAAGACATTGAGCAGTATTTTTACAGCGAAGATATCAGTCGAACGCATGCTTGCGTGCGCTCACAAAGCAAACAACTAAACAGAAAAGAACCCCAACAAAAGCAACACACACACACACACACACACACACACACACACACACACACGCACACACACGTACACACATTCTCTCTCTCTCTCTCTCTCTCTCTCTCTCTCTCTCTCTCTCTCACACACACACACACACACACACACACCACACACACACACAACATCGCAGAACAACGGACCTAAACTCAAGAACAAAGGTTCCAGTCAGTCGTAATTCAGTCAGCCGTGACCCATCCATTCAATTTTGGCATGGTTCCGAATCGAACGATGGACCCACAATCCAACTTTGTTGGAAGACTGCGGTCTCCCTACCGCTCTTCCAGTTTTCAATTTATAAAGTTTCAAATTCTCTTCAGTTCATCTGGGACCTACTTACTCTCAGTTAGTTTCAGTTTCAGTTTCAGACATGTGAGCGCGTTTCAGTCTTTACTCCAGAGGCCGTCACACAAGAATCGCCATCTTTTGACGCGCATGGCGTCACAGTTCTCCGCCACCATCCTGAACCTCGAACTGACAGGCACGTCAGGCCGAAGAAAACTGACAAGCCAACGACAGCGATGAAATTGACGAGAAAGCCAGCTTTGTTGGCGCGGGAAAGGACTGACAGTGGAGGCGCGTGTGCAATGTCAATTTTCGTTTCAGGAAGGCGGTTTTTTTTTTTTTTTTTTTTTTTTTTTTTTTTTTTGCACGTGAACGAAACATGGGTGCGTGCGCACTATCTGTGCGACCTAGCACGCACACACATACACACACACACGATACACGCAAGATGGCGGCGACAGTCAACCACTAGGTTAAAAGCTGCTGAGTATTTAGCAAAAATCTCTGAGAAGATGACTAGAACCAAAAGCAATAACCTGATGAGTAAGACGGCTAAAGAACATTCGATTGAGAAAAAACGCAACAACCAGCCCCAGAAGGACGAGGTCTTCCTCTACAAGGAAAAGTTCTTTTCCAGTCGACAACGACCGTTTGGACGGGCCCGAAACAACAGTGCAAACAGAGTCAGTCAGCGATGAAAAAAAGGAAGAAAACGAAGCCGTAAGTAGAATCATACTCCTTGAAAGAACCGTATCAACACTAAATGAAAAAGTGTCTAAACTAGAAGACACAATTCAAGCGCAAACGGAACTGATGAAAAGATATTTTAATCAAGAGAGAAAAAAAGTAGGCCTATCGTTTCAGAACGCGGAAACACAGACTGAAACCGACCGACTATCACACGCGTCTTATGCCGAAGCTGCCAAGGCTGGGACATCGTTATCGTCCGCTAAACAGCCCTCACTTTCTAACCTCCTATCCAAAACGGCAGCAAAACAAAATCCACAGAAAGAAGGAAAGAAATGCCATGAAGGCAGAAAGAAGACTGAAGAAAAAAGAACTGATGACGCAAAAGCAAAGACCGACCACTTACGTCATGGGGAAAATTTCAAAGAACAAAAACCTTCCCAGAAGAACGAGAAGAACGTAAAATCAGATCTGCCACGGGTGTTGTTTCTACACGATTCCATAGCCAACAAAATCGATAGCAAGAGGTTGGGAAATTCGTACTGCTTCAGAGCAACATCCAAAAAGGCGTATGTAACAGAGGAGCTTCCAAGAATGTTCAAGGCTGAAAGCGATTCTACAAAACCCATGAAATATGACGCTCTAGTCATCCACACAGCAATAAATGACCTGAAAAAGAAGTCCCCTGAAGACTGCTGTAGAGACTTTGCTGTGAGCATTAAAGCAATTGTTAGAGTCATCCTGATCTCAAAGTAGGCTAGTGGTCAGCAAAGTGTGCCCTACCAGAAACAAAGATCTAAACATCAAGGCAGAACTGTTCAGTGCTCTCGTCATGCAACAGCTAGCTGATTTCAACAACATCAGTTTCGTGGGGCATTCTAATCTACCAACCAGCTCGCGACATCTTCAGGATGGTCTTTGTCATGAGTCGGCCGAATGTTCTCGAGCATTTAGGCAAATTAAGGTAGTTTTGCTGTTGTTGAGAGCAAGTTCCTTGGGTTGTTCAAGTGTGCGAACTCAGGCATCACCAGAGGGGAATACCCCGAGTCGTATACTGAAGGAGGGAGAGTTACTGGGAAGTGTTTCGCATGTCCGAGGGATAGTGACAAGGAGTTGCGACCTGCCGGTCCTGGGTAGAGGAGTGTCCAGTCCGACCACTGCCTGGCTATTCACTGGTTCTCCAGTGGGCCTGAAGGGAAGGCGATCGTGTCAGGTGACCGTCACGGGTAGGTGACCGTCAGCCTGCAGGCAGAGTACAGCGACCATTCAGTCGTCCCTGTTCTGAGGAATGAATGGAAGGCTTCGGCCTATTGAGTGGTTTGCACCTTGTTGTCTATAGAGGTAGTAACTACTCGAAGCATCAGTCCTGCTGTAGAGAGTCCAGGCTGTTAGTACAATGGGTAGCTTCGGGAATCGAAATGAGTTTGAATAGGAGGTTATGCATTAACCAC
>CM031613.1:37781043-37803543 GCA_018398815.1 Conus ventricosus
GGGTTGTGGTGCATGAGTAAACCCCGGATTGTGGGGAAACAAAATAAACATGGTAGAGCAATGCTAGGGGCTGCTGTTGTTGTGGTGTGGTGTGAGCATCATCCGTTGCGACAGCTACTGTGTAAATAATGTAGCTGGCCAGTTATGTTATTGATTTTGATTCCCCCAGTAAAGGGCGGGGTTAAGCCTATGTTCATGTTAATTTTCATTTTTTGATAATGTTTACCTGAAATGTGTTGCTTTTGTTCATTGCCCATTATGGGGCGGGGTTGATACATGCTCACGTGTTATGATTTTCATTTTTCGGGTTCATATCTATTTGCAAATGTTGTTTGTCACACTGGGTAAAGTGTGAAAATGTTATAATTTTGTGAAATCAGGATAAATGTTTGATTTGCATACTGTGTGTGAGACCAGTGAGCATTTTGGGGCCACACGCCAAATTTTGATTTTGATGTTACGTAAGTTGGGGCCACCGCCTGAATTTGAATGTTTTCTTAATCATGGCTGTGCTTTTATTTGAAGTGGATGGAATAAATTAATTAATATGTATGGACATGCTGATAGCTAATGCTATAGAGAGAGTTTGGATTATGTGAGCCAGTTTAGATTTTAAATGTTGTCACAAGTCGGCTTATGACTGACCAAAGAGTGATTCAAGGGATTATCTGATTGATTTTTTGGTTTTATTGGGATACATATCCATGTTAGAGATTTTGATGGAAGTGATGTCTTAAAGCATAGAGGTAGTACTGTTATATTGATCCATGCTACTGAGTTCTTTTATCCAAATTTTGAGAACATTCGTCCTTGAGGAAATGTTGTTTGGGAAAACAACATTTAGGTACGGGGGTGTCATAGTCGGCCGAATGTTCTCGAGCTTTTAGGCAAATTAAGGGTAGTTTTGCGTTGTTGAGAGCAAGTTCCTTGGTTGTTCAAGTGTGCGAACTCAGGCATCACCAAGGGGAATACCCCGAGTCGTAAAACTAAAGGAGGGAGATTTACTGGGAAGTGTTTCGCAGTCCGAGGGATAGTGACAAGGAGTTGCCGACCTGCCAGTCCGGGGTAGAGGAGTGTCCAGCCCCGCCCCACTCCCTGGCTATTCACGGGGTTCTCCGTGGGCCTGAAGGGAAGGCGATCGTGTCAGGTGACCCGTCGGGAAAGGTGACCGTCAGCCTGCAGGCAGAGTACAGCGACCTTTTCAGTCTCCCTGTTCTGAGGAATGAATGGAAGGCTTCGGGCCTTTGAGTGGTTTGCACCTTGTTTCTATAGAGGTAGTAACTACTCGAAGCATCAGTCCTGCTGGTAGAGAAGTCCAGGCTTTTAAAGTACAATGGGTAGCTTCGGGGAATCGAACATAGTTTGAATAGGGGTTTTATGCATTAACCAACGGGGTTTGCCCAAGTCTTTTGGCGCTAGCAGCGTGGTGTGTGTGTATGTGTAGGTGACTTGTGATTCCATTGGTGGAATACAAATAAATTGGGATTTATTGGTACAAATCGTTGATGTGTGTGTGCCAGTGATTCCATTGGTTGAGCCAGTTAAACTCGGGTTCTCTTTTGTTGAGAATGAATATAAGGTGCTTGGGAAAAACCCGAAGAGTGTGACTCACTTAAGGAAAGTGAACTCGCCCTCTTGCTGAGGGCCAAGAAAATACAGCGTGAAGCAGAGGTAGCTGTCGCCTTGTTGTCTCCTGGGTGGGACGTAAGACAGTGGAGGTTGCTGTAGCCTCGGGGGCCGACGACGAGAAGAATTGTCTCCCGTGTGGGGGCGGTCGAAAAGCAAGACGTGTCAGCCTGTTGGAGCCTAGACAGGAGCTGCCAGATATGGTGGGGTGTTTGCAGCCAGAGAAGACTGTGGAGAGGCCGACAGAGCCCTTTCAGTGGAGAGGGTGAAGTACGGTGGAGTCCGGGAGACTCGGTGTGAGGGTGCGACCAAGCTACGTGGCCAGTTCCCCCAACTGGGATTTGGCCAATCGGAGGACACAACAGTGTGTAGCTTCAGCTCAATAGTCGCACCGTGGGATGAGGAAAACCCCAAGATCAACCAAGGAATGCGGCAAGTACGGACGATTTATTTGTTCTTAAGTTTACAAAGTGTGCAAACAGAATTGTGGAATATTTTCTTTCCTGTTTAAAGAAGAGTAATGAAGGAAAGGGGATGCGATTTATGAGATTGTCTGTATGATGTTTACATTGTTTTTATGATACAGATAGTTTTGTTGTATAGTGACGGGTGGGGGCTCGGAGTCAAGTTAAATAAAGTTGATTAATTTTCTAAAGAAATGTTATTGGTTTCCCGTCACCTTTGTGCGGGGCCCCATGTGAGTACAGAGTGCGGTGTGCCTAGCGAGAGCGCATTTTGGGGTTTTGAAAGCGTAAATACTTCTGTCTATAACCCCCTGCATCCCTGAATATGAAAATCATATTTTAATAACGAGGGGAAGCGTCGGAGACCCGTCACAGTCTTCACCCCACCTTCCTCGGAACCAGTAAGATGGCAGCTAACATCGGCGCCACGTGGGGAGACCTGTTCTGGAGGGAAGCCCAGGAAAGCAACCAGGTTCCAGCACCACCCACCCAGACCCTTCCCCATGTACTACACGACCTGTTGTTCGCTCCCAATTCATGGATGAACAGATTTGCTGTGCTGAGTGATTATTGATCCATTTTCTGGGGACTTCTTTCTGAGAGAGGGTGGAATATTTTTTTGCTAAATTCCAGCACCTTTTTGACTGTTAGTTTTGTTTTGAACAAGGTGCCATCTTGTGATCTCATCATTTTGTAATTAACCTCATTATCATAAGAACATCAATACGTTAAATTAATTCGTTATTACTGCGAATACTATTATATTGGTTGGGTTAATTGACACAGTTTGTTATTTTTGTTATTTGCTATTTTTAATATTATAAAAGTTGCTGTATATTTGTGCTTTTTTTCTATTTAGGATAATACATTTTTTTCGTTCTTCAGAGAACATGACAAAACATTCGAATTTGAAAATATTGCAATGGAACTGCAGATCAATATCAACAAATATTCACGAACTGATTCAACATCTCTCAGATCATTCGTATCAAGTGTTGATATTATACAGTCTTTAAATACAACTGAACACAAAATTCCAAATTACAAAACTTTTATTACCCTCCAATACTCCAAACTAACAACGAAACAAGGAAGGTTAGTACTGCAATATATATATATTCAAGAAAAGGTTGAATATTTTGAAATAGAGCCACCCTTTTCAAAGAATGTTAAAAACATTAATGCATGTGCAGAAAAACTGAAACTCAACGAATTACTTACATTAAACGTTGTTTCCATTTATTTGCCAAAAGGTCCTGACAATGAAAACACAGAATGGCTTCGCGCTATACCGGACCAGCATGAAAAATGGTTAATAGCAGGTGATTTTAACTCACATGCCCCGTTTTGGGATAATGAATGCGAAATAGTAACACACGATCGTTTTGTTGGAAATATAGTAGACTCTTCAATGAGTCTGTTAAATGATGGCAGTGTAACAAGAATACCTGATATTTCACACTGTCAACCTCGGGTGATGTCGATGGAGGAAGGACTAGCGCACAGCCCAAATACACTCACAGCTTGCTTACGATCTCATTCATATATCATGCATTCGTCACATCAAACCACTAGTAAAGTCTATAACTTTACTACACATGATCATAGAACGAAACATCAATGCATATGGAATCAAACAAAATAAAACATTCTCTCTTTCCTGAACTTCACAAAATCATTTATCTAAAACATCATTAACTAACCCGGGTATAAATAGATTTCTACTTTACCTGGCCAGGTGATCCTAACTATTCACGAATCACTGTCTTTTTCTTTTCCTTTTTTTTTCTTTTCACTGTCACTTTCACAAGCACGACACAACTGCTGGCACTGGTGTTGGTCTGCTCGCCCTGGTCAGGTTAGACTGCTGGCACTGGCGTTGGTCTGTGGTTCTGCTTGACGAAGTGACGCTGCCAGGTATGAGGTCGAACCCCCGGTTCAGATGGAACAGTGACTATCAACATCGATCTGTTCTCCTATCTTTCTTCCTGCATTAACGCATTGCACTCTCTCTCTCTCTTCTAGTCTGCTCTATCAAATGGACATGGTTGCTTTTCTTTTCCTTTTCTTTTCTTTCTTTTTCTCTTCATTAGTTAGCAACTCTCTCTCTCCACATCTCTCTTTAGTCCCTCCTCTGCAGACTATCTCTGGTGCTAAATGCTACAACTTGGTTCTCTCCTCTCTCCTTATCTCTCTCTCTCTGCCCCTCTCTCCTGCAGAGCTTACACTCAGAACCTCTCTCTCTCTCTGTCTCTCTGTTCGTCCTCTTTTCCTCCTCCTCTCTTCATCTCTCTGCCTTTTTCTCTCGTGTAGAGACTACCCCCAGAACCTCCTCATCTCTCTCTCCCTGTTCTGTCTTCCTCCTTCTCTCTTCATCTCTCTGCCTTTTCTCTCGTGCAGAGACTACACCCAGAACCTCCTCATCTCTCTCTCCCTGTTCGTTCTCTTTCTCTCTCACTCACGCATTACTTTATACCCTAACTCCGTGTCCAAGGGCCAGTACCATTGGTCAGTATTTTTACCACCTCGTACCCGAAGTTATCTCCCTCTAATTCCATTGGATATTCAAATCATGACAGTCACGCCTACACGCCTTGCTCTCTGTGGTGGTCAATTGGTCATTTAATTGATTAGCTTGATTTCACCCCCACCACACACTACCTTCTCCCTCTCCCTTTCCGGCGTCGTCGACCTAATGGTGGGCATTGGTCGTAAATTGGCTAGATCAGTCTGGCCCAGACCTGTTGAGACGTTGGTCAGCCACTCCGACTGTCTACTTGGCCGATGCTGTCTCCGTGGAAGATTAGGATTAGCCTCTCGCTGTGCTCAAATTGGCCGGATGAGTCTGATCGGGGCGTCGAGACTCGTTTGACCAGACATCGAGGCGTCGGTCAGCTACTTAGTCCGTCTGGCTGGACAGACTGTCTCCGTGGAGCCTCTCCCCTATGCTTAATTGGCTGGATCCGACACATGGGGCCGTCTGCCTGACGCCCAGAATATTTGAGTTAGAGCTTATGTCCAACCAACTTGGCTGGCGACGGACCACGACTTTGGTTGTGTTTATTTTTGACCGTGACACACACCATCGAGCAACAGCAATTGATTTAACACTTATATCTCCTGCCATAGCTCCAAGCTGTGAGTGGTCTACTTTCAAAGATCCTCTTGGTAGTGATCATTTGCCAATAATTATTACCATAAAGGGTAAACAATCCGTTCAAACTGCGCTAAAGATAAGATCCCAAAATATAATTATAATAAAGCAGTTTGGGATAAATTTGAAAACATACTCTCTACTTACAATTGTGAAGAGATAATGTCTGATAACATTGACACAAGCTACGCGAATTTTGTTGATATTGTTTTACATGCAGCTGATCTCTCAATACCAAGGTGCAATTCTGATGCATCAAACAAATATGCAGGGAATGTATGGTGGAATGCTACTTGTGAAGAAGCAGAGAAAAAAAGATGCAGGCCTATAAAATATATTTAAAAGATAAGAAAGATCCTGACAAAATTGCTGAAAAGAACAGAGCAAAAACCATAGTAACAGAGTAATCGAAAAAGTCAAGGAGCAATATTGCTCAAATTTCTGTGAAAATGAAATACATGACCACAACGATCTTCAGAAAAAATGGAAAAAATTAAAAGACATGAAAAACGGAATCAGTCTTCCTGAATATCCCATAACATTAGAAAATAATGAGTTTCCTTCAAAATTTGAAAAGGCTGAAGCATTTGCAAATATTTTTGCAAAAAATAGCAATAATGAGGGCCTGACAGAAAAGCAAAAGATATACAGAAAGAAAATGGAGGATAAGGAAACGCATGAAAAAAGTCCCAATAATAGTCACTATACAAACGCTCCCCTTACATTTCAAGAAGTAAAGGATGCAATTTTCTCTATTGGTTCGAAAAGAAAGTCAGTGGGACCAGATGCGATTTCCAATGAAATGATAAAGCATTTGCCAGTTAATTTCACAATGTTTCTGAACTTATTATTTTCAGAAATGTTGGTCTGAAGGGCTTCAAGCATCTTTGTGGAAAAAATCAATTGTAACCCCTATCCCTAAAGGGCAAGTCAAAATCAGACAAAAATAACTACAGGCCAATTGCTCTGACTTCACATGTGGGAAAACTTATGAAAAGAATTATTCTAAAAAGACTTGAACATCATTGTGGAAAAAAATGGTATAATACCAATACAACAGGCGGGCTTTAGAAAGGGTTTAGATCTACAGTTGACCATTTTGTAAAAATTACCACACAAGTTAAATATCGGTTTGCACGCAGAAAAAATGTGCTTGCCACGTTTTTTGACATTAGAAAAGGCATATGACCAGTCTGGCATTCAAAACTTCTGAACAAATTGAAGGTAATTGGTCTCTCAGGATGTATGTACAATTATTTAAAAACCTTTTTAAGTGATAGAACAATACAGACGAAGGTAGGAAATGTATACTCTAATGAAAGACATATCCAGATGGGAATCCCGCAAGGAGCTGTGATAGCTCCTATCCTTTTTAATATTTTGATCCATGATCTTCCTAAATCATTATCAAAAACTGTTGAACTAGCACAATATGCGGATGATATCTGCATACGGATGAAAGTTACTTTAAAACGTCACACACCACTTAGATCAATCAACTATATTAAAAAGATATATCAAAATGAACTAGATAAAATTAGTAAGTACATGACTGAAAATGGATTGGCCCTTTCAGCTGAAAAATCGCATATGGTTCTGTTCAATACTGGTTATGATCCTAACCCTCTGCCTTCATTTCAAATAGATGGATTGTCCCTTGAATATAAAAAAAAGTTGTAAAATTTTTAGGAGTAAATTTAACTTCTAAATTGAGCTGGAATAATCACATACAAACTATTCTAACAAAAGCTAAGAAAACTTTAAATTTCTTGAAAATGGTGAGTCAACAATCCTTGGGTAAAGACAGTAAAGTATTAACACATTTAGTACTGCGCTTGTACAATCAAAACTATCCTATGCCCAGGAGACATTTTTTTCAGCCCCAAAATATTTAATTAAAAAGTTGCAGAGTATCGATAGTAAAGCTTACAAGATAGCTCTTGGTGTCCCGGTTCATACATCAACTGTAAGAACATATATGGAGATCGGAATATTGCCTTTTGAAGAAAATATGAAACTTGCATCTGCAAAATATATTTTAAGAAGTCATACACTACAAAATCTTAATACCAATGAAACTGAATTAAAATCAGAAATAGATTTTCCTAAACGGGCACAAAAAAAATTGATTCTCTAAAATCGATAGCCTCACACACATCTGACTTATTTACAAAAGCCTCATACACATCTGACTTATTTACAAAAGCCTCATACACATCTGACTTATTTACAAAAGCCTCATACACATCTGACTTATTTACAAAAGCAGGCACTGCACCTCAAAACGTAGCTCCTCGGGTGTCTTTTAGCACTATCCCGGAATGGGAACTTAGTAAAGCAAATTATGACATAGACTATACAGTTTAAGAAAAAGTGATGGACCCTTGCTGCCAACGTATGTTAAATCACATATAAATGAAACTTATATAATCACCTTAAAATCTATACAGATGGTTCCGTCCTAGACAATCATTTGTCTGGTTCAGCATTCATAATCCATCCTTAAAATAGAGGAAGGTTACCACCTTGGTAAGAATATTTCCATATTTACTGCGGAACTTGTTGCCATTATTATGGCATTAAACTTTCTTCTTGATTTTCGATTTCCTGTATTTCAAATACTACTTTGTGTTGATTCAAAATCAGTCCTACAAGCTCTAAAATGTTCGAATACAAGTGTGAGAGCAGAACTTATATCAGAAGTGTACCACTTAATTCATTTTTTTGCATTTACGTGGTTCTCATGTCGATTTTGTTGGGTTCCATCTCACTGTGGATTATCTGCTAATGAAAGGGTAGACACATTAGCCAAAAAGGCGGCTATCACTGAAACTGATTTAACAAAGATATACATTCCTTTATCCTTACATGAGAGTTATAGTCTTTTAAAAGACGCAGCCTGGAACTCTATTTTAAATAAGGGAAAAGGCACCAAAAACAAAAAGGGGATATTATTTAACAAGATATCAGACAATAAAACAGGTATCAAGAATCTCTTCCAAGAGAGGATTTTAAAAGGTTTGATTTTTAGATTGAGGCTTAATGCCTTTAAAACCAAATTCTGTAAGCATGTGACTTGTATCTGTGGCCAGCAAATCACTCCGTTCCATCTACGTTTTTTGTGCGATAGAATGAAACCCTATTTACCTGCTTGGTTGTTGAACACTGAACCGTCGATGTCAGTCTTTGAAGACGTCATGTCTAACGAATCAAACATTTTTGAAGTTGTTCAAGGACTGATTAAGAGCCCAATTGGACATTACTTTAACGTCTATGTTATTTTCCCCATCTTGGTGTTAGTTGCTTATTTAGTGTTTCTTTTATAGTTTTGGATTCAGTTATGTGTGTGTATTTTTATTTTATATTTTTATTTTATTTATTTATTTTTTTTTTATCTAGGCCTAATTGCATTATACATACCTACGTACGCCCAAAATCAACACCAACCGTTCGCATGCATACACCCAAAATACATCACATGCACACACACATAACACTTACATTTCTGTCTAAGATCACTGTCAGGTGGATAGACGTTAAATTAAAGAACGAACGAACACACACACACACACACACACAACACACACACACACACACACACACACACACACACACACACACACACGCACACACACGCACGCACGCACACACACACGCACACACGCACGCACACACACGCACACACACACGCACACCACACACACTCTCTCTCTCTCTCTCTCCTCTCTCTCTCTCTGAGTTTGATGAGTTTAAATTTGTGTGTGTACGATTGTAAAAATAAGTTGAAAGACGTCACATCTCTGGGCAACAGACACTCGAAAGAAGCAATAACTGTCTCATTTACGAACTTATGGAATTTTTTCTCTCTTTCTTGTTTCGTTTTATTAATGCGTTGATGAAATTCTGTCGTTGTAATAATAAGCTTGAAATAGAAAAAAAAAAGAAAAAAAAAAAAGGAAAAAAGATTGACGATGGATGCTGAGAGAGAGAGAGAGAGAGAGAGAGAGGAGAGAGAGAGAGAGAGAGAGAGAGAGAGAGAGAGGAGAGAGAAACTGCAATATCAGAATTAAGAGAGAGAGAGACGTTGTAGAAACTGCAACATCAGTATTGAATAGTGGGTGAGCCGCAGAGAGTAGAGAGAGAGAGGAGAGAGAGAGAGAGAGAGAGAGAGAGAGAGAGAGAGACACACACACACACACACACACACACACACACACACACACACACACACACACACACACACACACACACACACACACACGTACTGGCTGAGAATCGATCGGGGACACAACAACAAACAAGTCGTAATCTAAAACAGATGGCAGCAAACGGGGGTACCAGCATGCATGAGCGTTTGCCTCCAGCCGAACGGATCATCTATGAGCGCGTCTTAAGTTTCTTTTGTGAGATGCCTGATACAGAAATCGCGAAACGGTCAAATTTGACCAAATGAGGTTCCAGTTTGAATGAGGAAAGGGAGAGAATCACTGGATGGAATGCAGGAAACTGATATCAGATCTCTTGACTGGTCTTTTTGAGATGTGCGCGTCTTAGCTCTGAGGTGGTGCTGTAATGACAGTCATCACATAACTGAGTGAAATTGAGCTTGAACCATGCTGGCGACGTATCCTTATTCGATATTCTTTGTGCAGGCAACGTAACTTTTTTTTTCTTCTTATCTTTCTTTTTTTTTTTTTTTAAATTGTCCGGGGAAACTGACATACAGTGTCTTTTTCAACATTTACTAGGACAGAACTGGCCTCACTTTCAGCAAGTGCCCAAGAGCGTCTCAGAACCGAGAGAACTGGAAGAAGCTGGTTGCGAAGTCTTCTGTGGCGCCCCAACGATCTTCACGACCCCGGGGATAGGTGAACGGTTGTCACGAGTTTGTCACGAGGCCTACGACGTTCGACCCACCTAGGTGGCGGAATTACTTATTTGTTTATTGTCGTTGCTGTCGTCGTGTACCCGTCCCTTAGTGTGGCTTGTGGTGCGGTTGCACCTTGGTATAGTTCAGCTCAACTTCGGTTTGCTTTCTCTCTCTCTCTCTCTAATTCCACCGCCCGTGCTATTCATCCTGCAAGTTCACGGGTGGCCGGTACCTTTCTCTCGAACTTTCTGTCTATCGGCCTCTCGCTGTCTTTTTACCTGTCGCACGTGCTTCGTTTTTTTTAGTTTGAAGTATGCTCACTCTGTGACGCAGCTGGCATGTTGGCCGCCATTGCTGAGGGAGGTTAGCTCTTGACTCGAGCGGAAGATGTCTCTGGGAGCGCCTGCTCCAGTCTCGGTTCTTTACCGTATCATCGAGAGTACAGTCAGTACTTTCAATTCCTGCAGTCGGCCTGTAGGAGAGGGACATCATCACTTCTATTTCCGCATCTTCGCCTCTGTCCTCTCGACTGGACAGGGTAGAGAGAGGTCCTTTGACCCGCCTCTTCGGGGTCACCCACGGGTAGCTGTACCCTTCTTCCTTCCTCCTTCCTTCTTCTTTTTCTCCTCTTCGACTCTCCTCCCAGCTACGTCCTCCCCCCCTCCGGGGGCTTCACCTGGAGCACGATCTGGATGGTGCCACGTACTGGTCGAGGCCACGTTCTGGTTGAGACCACGGACGGGATGTGTGCCACACGCTGATCGAGGCCACGCCTTGGTCGGGACGAGGGCTGGTAGAGACGCCCGCCGCTCTTGACTGGCCGGCCTGGACCCCCGTCCAGGACCTCCAGTAACAGCTACGCCCCCCCCCCCCCCCCCCCCCCCCCCCGGGACACGCTCTTCACTGCCCGCTTGGAAGTCGAGGGTGTCGGCTTTGAGCGACTCCCTGCGAGAACCAACCCGGCTCGGAGCACCTAGTGCGACAGGGTGCTCCCGCAGACTCGACAGGGGCAGGGGTGTGCAGCACTCCATGGTGTTAGGAAGGGTCAATGCTGGAAATATTTCCTTATAATTGTGTATTTGTCATATGTGCTGGAATGCTGTAAGTGTGATCATGTGCGTCGTATGGCGAAATACTTATTTATAATCGTGCATGTTGTGGGTGGCGGGAGTGCTTGATTGTGATTGTGCATGTTGTGTGCGTTGGAGTGCTTGATCGTGATTGTGCATGTTGTGTGCGTTGGAGTGCTTGATCGTGATTGTGCATGTTGTGTGCGTTGGAGTGCTTTATTGTGATCGTGCATGGTGCGTGTGTTGGAATGTTTATTTGCTGGTGTGAATAAATGGGGTGTTGTATCGTAATCTTTATTGTGTGGTCTCTTGCGGAGCGTGTGAGGTCAGTCACTCCCTTCACTCCCACCTAGACCGATCCTGTCAGGGCAGACCTCCAGGGGTCGGTCGTGACAATTGTGGGGGCTCGTCCGGGATGTGAAGGGCTCTGGCTGTCTCTCTCTCGTTTCGCAGAGTACCTGTTTAGTTTTGTCTGTTTTGTATATGTTTAGTCAGTTTGTCGTGTTTGTTCGTGGGTGGTTGGCTGGGTGGACTCTAGAGTGAAGGGAGTTCTTTTGGTGGCCGGAGGGAACATCCGGCGTGACTCGGGAGTCGAGGTTGAGACCAGGGGGAGTCGACCGCGTCCAGACCTCCTTCCGCCGGGTACCTCACGCAGGTACGGCCGTAAGTCTTGCCCTTTCTGTTGCCGTTCAGTCTTCCATTCCTGTTTGTATTTAGCCAGTTTGTGTTTTTTTCTCTACCGGGTTGTTGAGTACAGGGGGTTGTATCGGACGCTAGTGTCTCTTTTTTCCCCTCTCCGGATTCCGTCTGCTAGTTTTTTTTTTTTTTTTTTTTTTTTCGGCCAGCCCCACCGCACTGTTGCTCGTGCTGTAGAGCGCGGTGTTGCCAGAGTGGGGGCAGCCGGACATAGTTTTTGTTTTGTTTTTTTTTCGGTGAGCCCCACCGCACTGTTGCTCGTGCTGTAGAGCGCGGTGTTGCCAGAGTGGGAGCAGCCGGAACTTGTCCGCACACACGCACACACACACATACACACATATACACACGCCCCTAAAATATTTGTTTTTTTTCTCTAGTGGAATTGTTTTTCCCCTGTATTGGAAAACTGTAGGATATGTTGTCATGGCGACGTCCGGCGCTGGTGGTATGGCGACGCGGGCGTCGAAGAAGAAGGGTATTCAAAATGTTACTGTAGTCCCTACTATTAGTACCAGTACTTCGACTACGGTAACTTCTACCTATTCCAGTGCTGTAGCAGGTAGTCCAGTGAGTACTTTTACTACCTCTTCGCTGGGGGGTCTTCCTGTTGAGACCCCGACTGGCACTTCCGTCGGAGGCGTCAGAGCATAGCGAAGCAACTGTGGGCTTCTGTTGAGTCGCAGAGACCGAAAACCTTCTCCTCTCCAGGCTTCCCTCGTAAGGCGCATGCCCCAGAAGACTTTCCTTATGGGAAAGTCGAGACCAAGGGACGGGTCAGACGGGTCTTCCTCCCGTGTCGGGAGTGGTGAACCCCGCTCAGGATATCACCTCTGTCCTATGTTTCTGGAGCGGCAGCGTAGTGAAGAGGTTGCTAGGCAGGAAGCTCTACGTAGGGAAGAGGCAAGGCTCCGTAGGGAAGAGCTAGACAGAATGGAGGCCTGCGCAGAGAGGAGACTGACAGGCAGGAGATTATAGCACAAGGAAGAGGCTATTCTTCGTAGAGAGGAGGCTGCTCAGCGTAGGGAAGAGGCTGCCAGACAGGAGGCTCAGCGTAGAGAGGAGGCTGCTCAGCGTAGAGAGGAGGCTGCCAGACAGGAGGATCGGCGTAGGAAGAGGCTGACAGGCAGGAAGCCCTCCGTAGGGAAGAACTAGACAGGATGGAGGCTCTGCGTAGGGAGGAGATGGAACAACTTCTTTCGCGGCCTCCCGCTTCTGTAAACCAGGGGGTTAATCACCAGGCAGGTGATAGAGTTAGAGGCCCAAAGTTAAAGCTTCCAGAGTTCAGACCTAGTGAGGACATTGACATGTTCTTAGAGCATTTTGACAAGGTTGCTTGTTCATACCAATTGTCTGAGGAACAAAAGGCTATGCCCTTTTTTTCTGGATTATCTGGTGCTGCAAGGGAGTGTGTGCTCACTCTAAATGAAGGCGCGTCTTATGCAGACATGACGTTGGCACTGCGTAAGCGTTTCCACCTTACCCCAGAGACCTACAGGAGGAAGTTTAGGTCCATGAAGAAGAATAATGATGAGACCTTCGTGCAGTTTGGTGATAGGCTGCGCAAAACGCTAGGGTACTGGCGTCAGTTAGCTAAGTTGGAGCTGGAGGATCTGATCCTCATGAACAGCTCACCAACACTGTGTCCCCAGAGTTGAGGATCCGGATAGGCGAGACAGCACCTCAGGATTTCGCGGCTGCGATTCACACCGCTGAGGTGTTTGCTGAAGCTCGCAGGGCTATGGGCATCGCCCAGATACGGAGAGGAACCCTCCACAGGATTTAGTGGCGGTAAGGCGCCGACAACTGCTAGCGGGGTGAACAAGGCAGGCAGTTCATCGGGGATTTCAGCGCCCCGACTGTGTTTTCTTTGTGGTCGTCCTGGCCATATTAGGAAAGATTGTCCTAAAGCCGCTGGTAGTCGTGGGGCTGGTCCTTTTCCCACGCCCTCGTGCCTCGGCTAACGTGGGTTCCATCCCAGCTTCTGGTGATTCAGAGTGCCCAGTGTTCTCTCCGTTGTTGGTTCTCCTTGGTCGACACCATCAGGGATTCGGGAGCATCAACGATCTTTGTTGATAAGGATTTAGTTTCCCTAAGGCCGGCGGGGCGCCAGTTACGATGTGTGCGGTTGGAGGCTGGTTTTACCTCCACCCGTCCTCTGTACTTGTTTCTATCTCCACCCCCTACTTCTGTGGCGAAGTGTGGGCCATCGCGGTGGAGCGACCTCTGTATTCCTTATCATAGGGAATACTATCACCTTCACAGACGGACGCAGTCAGTCCGTGTCTACGGATCTGCCCGTACAGGCGTGTGTGGGAGTCACCACACGCGCCAAAGCTAAGAAGCAGGCACAGGAATTGCGTCCCGTTCTTCAGCCGATCTCTAACGAGGTTCTGGCAAGGGCCGATCCTGCTAGCATTATCCGTCTTCAGGCCAGGACTTGGATGTCCAACGCCTACGAGAACTTGTGGATCGTCCCGCTCAGTCGGCCCGACACGCCAAGGTGAGCTTCAAGCTCCACAAGGGGATCCTCTTTAGGTTTCCACTCAGGCAGATCGTGTGGCCAAGCAGCTTGTCGTTCCCAAAGCTTGAGAGGATCTGTTCTCCGGCAGGCCCACGATTCCCCCATGGCAGGTCATATGGGCTCAAAGCGGACTCTCGAGCGGGTAAGACAAGACTTCTTTTGGCCAGGGATGAACTCACAGGTTAGGCAGTACTGCCGCAGTTGCGATGTCTGCAGCGGACAATGCCTAAGGGTCGCTTGAAGCGTGTTCCCCTAGGGTCAGTGCCACTGGTTGGGGAGGCATTCAGCAAGGTTGGGGTTGACCTGGTGGGACCCATTAATCCTCCATCCGATCGCGGTCACCGCTACACTTCGGTAGTGGTAGAATCTGCGAGTCGATGCCCAGAGGCTGCCCCGCTTAGGACTATCGATACCCCTACTATCGCTGAAGCTCTCGGCAGATTTGGACGCGCACAGGCGTGCCCAGGAAGAAAGTACGGCCGGAAGTTAGTACTGGAGAGCGATCATCTCCTCTCCAGTGCTTGGACCGGATCCGGCCAGTCAGTCGTCGACTCATGAGTTAGGCAGTGGAAACTGCAGAGTCATGCGTTCACTTTCGTCATATCAAGGGTTCCTGTAATACGGATGCTGACTATCTTAGCCGAGCTCCGTAGTCAGCACGTTGGGAAATCAGTCAGAGGGACACCTCCCCTCAACCAGGGTTATATCCCCTTTTGGTCTCTGTATCAGGTGCAGTGACAGTTTTTCACTTCAGTGATGTTAACGATAGTGAATCACCAATGGTTCGGATTGTTACCTTCATGGTTGGAAGGTTTGCTTAGTTGTTTGATAAATGTAGTATTATGTATCTCCCCGTGTGATTCTATCGTGGAATGTTTGTATTGGATTCATCGTACTCTGTCGATCACAGAGAGTTGGGTTCGGTTCCCATTGTTGTGAGGTTGCACATGCGACAAGGTTCAAAGGAGCACTGTATCTCAGAGAAACAGATGCTTTTAGAAGGGGGGTTTGTCACGAGTTTGTCACGAGGCCTACGAACGTTCGACCCACCTAGGGTGGCGGAATTACTTATTTGTTTATTGTCGTTGCTGTCGTCGTGTACCCGTCCCTTAGTGTGCTTGTGGTGCGGTTGCACCTTGGTATAGTTCAGCTCAACTTCGGTTTTGCTTTCTCTCTCTCTCTCTCTAATTCCACCGCCCGTGCTATTCATCCTGCAAGTTCACGGGTGGCCGGTACCTTTTCTCTCGAACTTTCTGTCTATCGGCCTCTCGCCTGTCTTTTTACCTGTCGCACGTGCTTCGTTTTTTTAGTTTGAAGTATGCTCACTCTGTGACGCAGCATGGTATGTTGGCCGCCATTGCTGAGGGAGGTTAGCTCTTGACTCGAGCGGAAGATGTCTCTGGGAGCGCCTGCTCCAGTCTCGGTTCTTTACCGTATCATCGAGAGTACAGTCAGTACTTTCAATTCCTGCAGTCGGCCTGTAGGAGAGGGACATCATCACTTCTATTTCCGCATCTTCGCCTCTGTCCTCTCGACTGGACAGAGGGTAGAGAGAGTCCTTTGACCCGCCTCTTCGGGGTCACCCACGGGTAGCTGTACCCTTCTTCCTTCCTCCTTCCTTCTTCTTTTTCTCCTCTTCGACTCTCCTCCCAGCTACGTCTCCCCCCTCCCGGGGGCTTCACCTGGAGCACGATCTGGATGGTGCCACGTACTGGTCGAGGCCACGTTCTGGTTGAGACCACGGACGGGATGGTGCCACACGCTGATCGAGGCCACGCCTTGGTCGGGACCGAGGGCTGGTAGAGAGACGCCCGCCGTCTTGACTGGCCGGCCTGGACCCCGTCCAGGACCTCCAGTAACAGCTACGTCCCCCCCCCCCCCCGGGACACGCTCTTCACTGCCCGCTTGGAAGTCGAGGGTGTCGGCTTTGAGCGACTCCCTGCGAGAACCAACCCGGCTCGGAGCACCTAGTGCGACAGGGTGCTCCCAGCAGACTCGACAGGGGCAGGGGTGTGCACGCACTCCATGGTGTTTAGGAAGGGTCAATGCTGGAAATATTTCCTTATAATTGTGTATTTGTCATATGTGCTGGAATGCTGTAAGTGTGATCATGTGCGTCGATATGGCGAAATACTTATTTATAATCGTGCATGTTGTTGGGTGCGGGAGTGCTTGATTGTGATTGTGCATGTTGTGTGCGTTGGAGTGCTTGATCGTGATTGTGCATGTTGTGTGCGTTGGAGTGCTTGATCGTGATGTGCATGTTGTGTGCGTTGGAGTGCTTTATTGTGATCGTGCATGGTGCGTGTGTTGGAATGTTTATTTTGCTGTGTGAATAAATGGGTGTTGTATCGTAATCTTTATTGTGTGGTTCTTGCGGAGCGTGTGAGGTCAGTCACTCCCTTCACTCCCACCTAGACCGATCCTGTCAGGGCAGACCTCCAGGGGTCGGTCGTGACAACGGTAATAGGTGATAGAAAAAGGCTTAGGATTTAGGTCATGGGCTAACAGGATCATGATATGTACGTTGCTGGAACCTTTCTAGTTTTTAGAATAGCAACGGAAGTTTATAACAGCAACGGAATCAAAACTTTATTTCATACAGCGTAAATAACCTTTTCGGGGGGAGGGGAGGGGGGGGGGATGAGGTATAAAACGTTTCTTTCACATTAGCATGATTAAGCTTATAAGAGTCACGAGGGCGGTACCGCCAAATCAATAGATTACTTGTTACTTATACAATCGGCTTCTGTTTCTTTGTTTCTTTGTTGGTATGTCAGCAGGTTACGTTTCTTAGAGAGAAAAAAAAAATTGTTTACACCAAGGTCATCAAAAGATGGAATGCAGTTGTGGCGAATCCAATTAATTGTTAGGAGAAGGGAGGGGGGGGGGGGGGGGGGAGAAAGGCAGGGAATTCATAGTGTGAATCTGGATCTAACATTATACCCAGGGAAAAGATACACCCGAAGGTGCGGATGGGACGCAGGAAAGTGCTGTCCTCAACTGGCGAACAAACCAGCTTGGAGCAATCCTGCACTGACCCTTGGAAGCCTGTGCTGCCGTTCACATATATGGGGTAGCAGGCGCGCACATGGCATTCCTTTTAAACAAGTCAAGGGACATAACTGCTCCCTGGCACATGCCGTTGTGTCATAACCACTGGATGTATGTCATTCGACAGAGATCCACGGGAGAGCTCCAAACCTTTATCATACCTAAGACTGGACTGGCACGTCACCATCGGATTGAATTCGTCATAAAATATTATGATTATAGCGCGACTTCGAGGTCAAAGTGCATAATTGTCAACCTCGGTGTAATGTCAGTGGAGAAGGACTAGCGCACAGCCCAAACACACTCACAGCTTGCTTACAATCTCATTCATATATCATGCATTCGTCACATCAAACCACTAGTAAAGTCTATAACTTTACTATACATGATCATAGAAAGAACATCAATGCATATAGAATCAAACAAAATAAAACATTCTCTCTTTCCTGAACTTCACAAAATCATTTATCTAAAACATCATTAACTAACCCGGGTATAAACAGATTTCTACTTTACCTGGCCAGGTGATCTTAACTATTCACGAATCACTGTCTTTTCTTTTCTTTTCTTTTTCTTTTCACTGTCACTTTCACAACACACACAACTGCCGGCACTGGTGTTGGTCTGGTGGCGCCTGGTCAGGTGAGACTGTTGGCGTTGGTCTGTGGTTCTGCTTGCGAAGTGACGCTGCCAGGTATGAGGTCGAACCCCCGGTTAGGGTAGAACAGTGACTATCAACATCGATCTGTTCTCCTTTCTTTCTTCCTGCATTAACGCATTGCACTCTCTCTCTCTCTCTCTCTTCTAGTCTGCTCTTATCAAATGGACATGGTTGCTTTTCTTTTTTCTTTTCTTTCTTTTCTTCTTCATAAATTAGCAACTCTCTTTCTCTCTCCACATCTCTCCTCAGTCCTTCCTCTGCAGCCCTATCTCATGCTAATCTCTCAACTTGGTTCCTTTCTCTCCTCCCCTCATCTCCTGCTTTCTCTCAAGCAGACCTAGAACCCTCTCCCTCTGCTCTGTCCTCTCTCTTCGTTCTTCCCCTCGTTTCCCCTCTCTTCATCTCTCGTGCCTTTTCCCTCGTGCAGAGACTACACCTAAAACCTCCTCATCTCTCTGTCTCTGTTCGTTCTCATCTCCCTGCCTTCCTGTAGGCGAGAGCCTACTCCCCAGACTTCTCCCCCTCTCTCTCTGTCTGTTCGTTTTTTTTCTCCAAGTTAGTGTGTTCATTTTTTGTCCGTGACAATTTCCCCTTGCAAAAGACCATGCTCCGCATTGTCTCAAAACAACGGTACAAAAAGGAAAACCCAACCGAATTTGCTGACACACAGCTACACGTGCAAAGTTTGAAAAATACTTTACAACAACCCGGTTTACAAATTATAAAATATATCATTAGTGGATATCACTCCAATGAGTTATCATTGACGTGCGCTCTTGCGTTATTTCACTCATTTTATAACGACCTCTGTGCGCACTTTATGCGATTCCCCTACCTGCGGATTTAGCCACATCTTCTCTTCACAATTCTTATGAAAAGCACAATATAATATGATCACGATCCATGACACTTCACTGAGGAATCTCCATCCTCACTTATTGCAAATAATGCATCACTACACAAGCGACTGTATGCTCCAAGCATAACTACATTCACATGAACAAGTCTCACAAAGAAAATATGAACAAGTCTCACACAAAAAAAAATATGAACCATAGCCAACTGGGAATGACCATATCCGATCAACATAACTGGAATCAACACATATTATCAACAATGCACCCTGGATATGACTGACTTCCTCTGAGTTGCAGCTTGCTAGACTACACGACTTAAATAGTCAGCTCCGACATTCTGTCGACCGGAATGTACTGCACTCGATACCTGTAGGGCTGCAGTGCCATTGCCCAACGCAGCACTCTGCTGTTTTTTCAACTGCGCCTCTGCAGGAATTTGAGTGGTTGATGATCCGTCTCGATCACGAACTCTTTCCCATACAAGTATTTGTGGAACTTCTGCACGGCCCACACGACAGCTAAACACTCCTTCTCCACCGTTGCGTACCCTTCTTCACACTTTGTCAACTTCCTGCTAGCATATCTCACAGGAACTCGACCTCTTCATGCTCCTGCAACAATACTGCACCTATCCCACCACCTGATGCATCTGTCCGCAACAAAATGGTTTTGACATATCTGGTAGCTTCAAGATGGGACGGGAACCTAGTCTTTCCAACACCGTCTGCAGTGCTTGCTCTGCAGCGTCTGACCACTCGACCACTGCCGGTTTCCCTGCCTTGACCAAATCACTGAGAGGACTCGTGATTGCAGCAAAATTTGGGACAAACTCCCTATAGAACCCAACAAAACCTAGCAGACTCCTGACTTCTGTTTTGGTCTTTGGTCTCTCTGAATTCATCATCTTCTCCACCTTCCTCTTTCCGGCTGCTTTGTGTCGCTCCGACAACAAAACCTAGGAACTCCTACTGTCTAGCCCTTCATACAGTGACACATCCTGTATGACTCTTCTCCTGGAAACTCAGGCAACAAAATCTCCCCTTCTTCTGCTGGGTCTCTTTCACCTCATCAATGATTGCTGCTGCGCCTATGAAAATCATCAAAGACTCGGTCAGCCGTTTTACGGTGCCGAGATGACTCGCCATGAGCGACTCGTGACCCACTGACATGACAGTGTCACGATAACATGCTGGTACCTCTAACTGAGTGGTCACCTCACCTGTCTTCCCCTTGGTGAACACTCGGTACAACAGCCCGCCTTTCACAAGAAATTCTGTCTCACCTCCTCTAACCTCCTGTTTCTCTCCACCTCTCGCCAACTCCCAAGACTTCACGAGCGAAGGGTCTTGTTCCTGCGCTGCCCTAAACTCATCAGGCGACACATCTATGCCCGACTTCCTTCCTGGAACAACTAACGGTTTATCAACCCTTTCCTCTTCTTGCTCCGTGTTTGAACTGCTGCCCCTGTAGCAGTCAACAACTCAGGACCCCCTGGATCCCTTGCACCTGGAATATTTCCAATGATCAAATCATGAAGGGGTTTCTCCATCACCAACGCAGACAACTCGCCTGAGAAGTAAGGGGTACGTACTTCTATCTTAGCAACTGGAAACTCCCTCACAGTGCCATCGATTAGAGTACAGGTCTGGATTTGCCCTGTCAAATCCCCTTTATCGACCAGCGTTGTTCGTACTACACCGCATGAACAACCAGTGTCTCGTAACACTTTCACCTCTGCTGGCCAATCCACCCTTCTTCCACTGGTAACGAACCACTCAGCCTAGTGCCCTCCATCCCTGACACTGACTGCTGCCAGTGCTAGCCATAGGCTGCACTCTACCCTCTTCCGACTGAATCCCTTTTGGTTCCACTGCAGGTCGTTTCCCTTGACGACCCTTATCCACCTCTTGCAAGGCTGCTGCTTTCTGGAACCTCATGCGACAATCCCTCGCCACATGTCCCTTCTTGTGACAAATGAAACACCTAATTTCCCTTTGCCCTTCCTTCTGCCCACCACTGGGTTTGCAGACTTTGCAGAAAACTCTCCTAGTCTCCTTGCACTCTTCTCACCTGTGCCTAGCACCTGTTTCTCCTGCACCTTCGTGCCCAAACGTGCCTCTCTATACACCTCTGCGAACTTCAACAACTCTCCTGCTGTCTCTGGCTGTCTCTCTTTCAAATGTATGGTTAGCTCAGGCCGCAACCTGACAAAATCTGTTCTTTCATAACTAGCTCTTTCAACTCGGCGAACTCCTTCTTCGTACCACTCAACTCTAACCATTTCTCAAAATAGTGATCTAGACGTGCACCAAACTGAGTGTACGTTTCCCCTGCTTGCAATCTAGCTGAACGAAATTTCTTCCTGAACCCTTCCTCTGTGAGGTCAAATCCCTTCATTAAAGACTCCTTCACAGCACCAAAATCGGACTGTTGTTCTGCTGGTAACGCAGTGAAAATCTGCAATGCCTTACCGTCAATAGCGCCGACAAAATGACTGCCCACTCTTCTGGAGGCCAACCCTGACTGGTTGCAAACGTTTCGAAACGACTGATGTATGCATCAATCGAATCGGTCCCTTCCGAGAATTTTGGCAACTTGGGTCGGGGGGCATAGCTGCGCACAGAGTCACTGGAAAGTGAGCTACCATCATCGGTGGCTTCCCTCTGTATTCTCACTTTCTCTAGCTCTAATTGAACCTTTAATCTTTCTGTTTCCTGCGCTTCCTTTAGTCTTTCTGTTTTCCTGCGTTTCCCTAGCTTTAATCCTTTCTGTTTCCTGCTTCATTCTTTCTGTTTCCCGCGCTTGCTTTATTCTTTCTGTTTCCTGCGTTTCGCTAGCTTTTAATCTTTCCTGCTCTGCTTATTGCTATCTCTGCTGCGACACGGCGTCTTTCGGCGCGTTCATCCCTTTCCATCTTTTGTTGGTTTTCAACGAACGCACGCAACTCATCTCCTGAGTAACCTAAATCACGAGCGACGCTCACAAGTTGTTCAATAGGGGTGTTTCTTTTCTTCCGCCATTATATCTACTCTTTTTTTTTTTTTTTTGAACAAGATTTTATAACAACGACAGCCAAACTGGTGGTTACCGACACGCGTGACGTAATAGCACAATCCTATGAACGATAATATTAGCTTGGGACAACGTAGTTAGTTTTTATAAGACGCCCAGCGCCTGACCCAACTATGAGAGCGAATTATAGGAAATCTGTGCGAAATGAGTACTCTGGGGCTGAAATGCCAAGCCTAGTATTAACTATCTTGGAAGCAATGCCAAGCCTAGTATTTAACTATCTTGGGAACATACAGTAAGACAACCCCTTGTCTTAGGATTACAATACTTGAATCCCACCCAGCTTCCTCTCTGAGAAGTTGAACAATTATAATAAATGGGCCAGAATATCCTGGCAAGCTCGCCAATAAATTGTCAACCTCGGTGTAATGTCAGTGGAGGAAGGACTAGCGCACAGCCCAAACACACTCACAGCTTGCTTACAATCTCATTCATATATCATGCATTCGTCACAT
>CM031613.1:37808543-37813543 GCA_018398815.1 Conus ventricosus
AACTAAAACCCCGGGTATAAATAGATTCCACTTTACCTGGCCAGGTGATCTTAACTATTCACGAATCACTGTCTTTTTTTTTCCCCTTTTTTTTTTTCTCACTGTCACTTTCACAACACGACACAACTGCTGGCATGGTGTTGGTCTGCTTGCACCGTCAAGCTGGACTGCTGGCACGGTCAGGCTGGACTGCTGGCGTTGGTCAGGTTGGACTGCCGATGAAAGTGGCGCTGGCCAAGTATGAGGTCGAACCCCGGTTCAGATAGAACGTGACTATCACATCGATCTGTTCTCCTTTCTTTCTTCCTGCATTAACGCATTGCACTCTCTCTCTCTCTCCTAGTCTGCTCTATTAAATGGACATGGTTGCTTTTCTTTCCTTTTCTTTTCTTTCTTTTTCTCTTCATTGTTTAGCAACTCTCTCTTTCACATCTCCTTTTAGGTCCTCCCTTTGCAGACTATATCTGGTGCTAATGCTAAAACTTCACTCCTCATCTCTCTGCCTTTCTCCTGCAAGACTACACCCCAGAACCTCTCTCTCTCTCTGCTCTCTGTTCGTTCTCCCTCATCTCTCTGCTTCTCTCTCGTCAGAGCTTACACAGACCCTTTTCCCTCTGTCTCTCCTGTTCTTTCTGTGCGGGACTATCTGGTGCTAATGCTTAAACTTCATTTCCTCTAAATCTCTCTGCCTTTCTCCTGCAGAGACTACACCCCGAACCTCTCTCTCTCTCTGTCTCTCTTTTCGTTCCCATCTCCTGCTTCCTGTAGGCGAGAGCCTACTCCCCCGAACTTCTTCCTCCCCCTTTCCTGCTTAACCTGCGACGTCCGACTAACATGGCGCTGGTTCCACAATTGGCTAGATGAGCCTGAGCCAGGCGCTACGACTCGTCTCGCTAGACATCGAGGCGTCGGTCAAAGCTGCTTAGTCCTTTCTAGCCGAACAGACCGTCTCGGGTGGAGCCTCTCCCCTATGCTTAATTGGCTGGATCCGAACCATGGGCCGGTCACGTGGCGCCTAGAATATTTGAGGTTAGGCTTATGTCCAAACAACCTGGACCACGACTTGGTTTGTCTATTTTTGACCGTGACAATTTCCCCCTTGCAAAAGACTATGCACCGCATCGTCTCAAAACCACGGTCCCAAAAAAACAACAACCGAATTTGCTAAACACACAGCTACACGTCCCAAAGTTTAAAAAAATACTTTACAACCAAGGTTTATAAATTATAAAATTTATCATTGTGAATACCACTCCAATGAGTTATCATTACGTGCGCTCTTGCGTTATTTCAACTCATTTTATAACGACCTCTGTGCGCACTTATGCAATCCCCTACCTGCGATTTGTCATCTCTCCTTTTCACAATTCTTATGAAAAGCACAATAAAATATGATCACGATCATGACACTTCACTGAGGAATCTCCATCCTCACTTATTGCAAATAATGCATCACCACACAAGCGACTGTATGCTCTAAGCATAACTACTTTTACATGAACAAATCTCACAAAAAAAATATGAACCATAGCCAACTGGGAATGAACCCATATCCAATCAACATAACTGTAATCAACACATACTATCAACAAAGCACCCCGATAGGGACTGACTTCCTCTGAGTTGCAGCTTGCTAGACTACACGGCTTAAATGGGTCAGCTCCGACATTCTGTCGACCGGGAATTTTACTGCACTCGGTACCTGTAGGGCTGCAGTGCCAGTGCCCAACCAGAACCCTGCTTTTTTTTCAGCTGGGGCCTCCTGCAGGAATTTGAGTGGTTGATGATCAGTCTCTATCACGAACTCTTTCCCATACAAGTATTGTGGGAACTTCTGCACGGCCCACACGACAGCTAAACATCCTTCTCCACCGTTGCGTCCCCTTCTTCACACTTTGTCAACTTCTGCTAGCATACCTCACAGGAAACTCGACCCCCTTCATGCTCCTGTAACAATACTGCACCTCCCACCACCTGATGCATCTGTCCGAAACAAAAATGGTTTGGACATATTGGTAGCTTCAAGATGGGACGGGAACCTAGTCTTTCCAACACCGTCTGCAGTGCTTGCTCTGCAGGTCGGGACCATTCGACCACTGCCGGTTTCCCTGCCTTGACCAAATCACTGAGAGGACTCGTGATTGCAGCAAAATTTGGGACAAACTCCCTATGAACCCAATAAAACCTAGCAGACTCTGACTTCTTTTTTGGTCTTTGGTCTCTCTGAATTCATCATCTTCTCCCCCTTTTCCCTCTTTCCGGCTTTTTTTGTGTCGCCTCGACAACAAAAACCTGGAACTCCTACTGTCTAGCCCTTTCATACAGTGACACATCCCTGTATGACTCTTCGGAAACTTAGGCAACAAAATCTCCCTTCTTCTGTGGGTCTCTTTCACCTCATCAATGATTGCTGCTGCGCCTATGTGCTGGTCTCACGCTAAAATATATTTGCGGAGAAAAATTCGCATGGAAAAGTTTTGGTTTCCCATTCACATCATCCGGTAATCCCGATCGAACCCTTTTCAGTGATGGTGAATGGTCCCTTCCAATGCATCAGCAGCTTGTTGTGACCGTGGGAAGCTAGAACCAGGACTTGATCTCCCACCTTGAGGATTGCTTCCTCACCTTCCTGTCATATTGCTTCTTCTAAACGACCCTAGCCTCCTGCAAACCTTTCCCCTTGCAACTTGCATGTCTCATACCTGTGCCCACCTTTGGAACAGGGCGAGATTGGGCCAATCAGATCAACAGCCACTCTCCTGAATGGTGTGTCAATTAAGGGGGATTTTTAAAGAGGCGCCTTCCTCTTCACCCCTCTTGTGGCTGACTTTGACACACGTCACATGACAATGCAGAAACGCTTGATGTCTGCCATTGCTCCTGGCCAATGAAAGTCATCAAAGATTCGGTCAGCTGTTTTGGGTGCCGAGATGACCCGCCATGAGCGACTCGTGACCCACTGACATGACAGTGTCACGATAACCTCTGGTACCTCTAACTGAGTGGTCACCTTACCGTTTCCCCTTGGTGAACACTCGGTTACAACAGTCCGCCTTTCACAAGAAATTCTGTTCTCACCTCCTCTAACCTCCTGTTTCTCTCCACCTCTTGCCAACTCCCAAGACTTCACGAGCGAAGGGTCTTGTTCCTGCGCTGCCCTAAACTCTCAGGCGACACATCTATGCCTGACTTCCTTTGCCGGAACGACTAACGGTTTATCAACCTTTTCCTCCTTCTTGCTCCGTGTTTGAACTGCTTTCCCCTGTAGCAGTCAACAACTCAGGATCCCCTGGATCCCTTGCCCTGGAAATTTCCAATGATCAAACATGAAGGGGTTTCTCCATCACCAACGCAGACAACTCGCCTGAGAAGTAAGGGTACGTACTTCTATCTTAGCAACTGGAAACTCCCCCCAGTGCCATCGATTAGAGTACAGTTTGGATTTGCCCCGTCAAATCCCCTTTTTCGACCAGGTTGTTCGTACTACACCGCATGAAAACCATGTCTCGTAACACTTCACCCTCTGCTGGCCAATCCACCCTTCTTCCCTGGTAACGAAACCACTCAGCCTAGTGCCCTCCATCCCTGACACTGACTGCTGTCCCGTGCTAGCCATAGGCTGCACTCCACCCTCTTCGACTGAATCCCTTTTGGTTCCACTGCAGGTCGTTTCCCTTGACGACCTTTTCCACCTCTTGCAAGGCTGCTGCCTTCTGGAACCTCATGCGACAATCCCTCGCCACATGTCCCTTCCTGTGACAAATGAAACACCTAATGTCCCTTTGCCCTTCCTTCTGCCCCACCACTGGGTTTGCAGATTTGCAGAAAACTCCCCTGGTCTCCTTGCACTCTTCTCACCTGTTGCCTAGCACCTGTTTCTTCCTGCACCTTAGTGCCCCAGACGTGCCTCTCTATACACCTCTGCGAACTTCAACAACTCCCCCGCTGTCTCTGGCTGTCTCTCTTTAAATGTATGGTTAACTCAGGGCCGCAACCTGACAAAATCGTTCTTTCATAACTAGCTCTTTCAACTCAGCGAACTCCTTCTTCGTACCGCTCAACTTAACCACTTCTCAAAATAGTGATCTAGACGTGCACCAAACTGAGTGTCGTCTCCCCTGCTTGCAATCTAGCTGAAAAGAAATTTCTTTCTGAACCCCTCCTCTGTGAGGTCAAAAACCCCTTCATCAAAGCTCCTTCACAGCACCAAAATCAGACTGTTGTTTTGTGGTAACGCAGTGAAAATCTGCAATGCCTTACCCGTCAATAGCGCTGACAAAATGACTGCCCCCCTCTTCTGGAGGCCAACCCGATGGTCGCAAACGTTTCGAAACGACTGATGTATGCGTCAATCGAATCGGGCCCTTCCGAGAATTTTTGGCAACTTGGGTCGGGGGCATAGCTGCGCACCAGAGTCACTGGGAAAATGAACTCCCATCCTCGGGGGTCTCCCTTTGTATTCTCACTTTCTCTAACTCTATTGAACCTTTAATCTTTCTGTCTCCTGCGCTTCCCTTATTTTTTCTGTCTCCTGCGTTCTTTATCATTGTTAGCCTGAATCCTTAATTTTTCTGTTTCCTGCTTCATTCTTTCTGTCTCCTGCGTCTCGCTAGCTTTTAATCTTTCCTGCTCTGCTTTTCTACAGCGACACGTCGTCTTTCTGATCGCTCATCCCTTTCCATCTTTTGCTGGTTTTCAACGATGCTCGCAACTCTTCTCCCGAATAGCCTAAATCACGAGCGACGCTCACAAGTTGTTCAATGGGGTGTTCTTTTCTTCCGCCATTATATCTTCTTTTTTTTTTCTTTTTTTTTGAAACAAGTTTTACTACTACGACAGCCAAACTGGTGGTTTCCGACACGAGTGACGTAAAAGCACAATCCTATGAATGATAATATTAGCTTGGGACAACGTAGTTAGTTTTATAAGACGCCGCGCCTGACCCAACTATGAGAGCGAATTATAGGTAATCTGTGCGAAATAAGTACTCTGGGGCTGAA
>CM031613.1:37817204-37824704 GCA_018398815.1 Conus ventricosus
AAAAAAAAGAAAATGAGACGAAAATTAACATTGGTGACCTGTCCAAAAATGCCGACTTTCTCGGAGAAAGGCCTTACCCCAAAGCCACAAGGGAACCATGATCAGAGTACATTCTTGATGCGGCTCTTTTCGCATAAAACCCCGGGAAAGGATGACACCTTTTGAAGAAATGAAAAACCTACCCAACTATGCCCCAAACAAAAATACAAACCGCCTCTATTTTTTTGAGGGCTCACAGGGGCACGACCAAAAAAATTAACTCATTTGCGGTGTTCATGGATGGTGGGGCCCACCCGTTTCGCCCAAATGGTCTGCAATGCGGAAGGAACTTTTTCTACCAAATTTCCAGAAAAAGCAGCATTTTACAGTACGGGCGAATTTTTACAAGGGATGGGTGCAAGTTCTGCATGCAAAAGGGGATCAATACACCATCGCAGTAATGCTTTTTCCAGTGCGGCAACAAAAATACAGTTTCATTGGAAAGAACATTTTTTTACTTGTTTGTTTTCATCTGCAGATCTACACAACAACCGTCTGCGAAATCGAACTGAAGACCAAAAAGCAAAGGAAATAAACATTCGGGGATGAAAACTCATCAGTCCAGAATCTCCACTTTACCCCCTTTCTTCATCTATAAAGGGATGCACACCACACCAGATTGTTTGGACTGGGAAAAGGATTGCCTTTGAAGAAAATCAAAACGACGCAAGCTTCAAATGGCCGCTAACCCTTTCTGCCCGTAAAAAGGGCTCAACATCTCGGCAGGGAAAACACACTCTCTAGGGGGGACGAAACAATCTGGACACCTGCGTTCCATCGTTCTGGAAAAGGGGTACTCCACGTCACAACTGTCCAAGTCTTCCCTGCCCCCAACTTCAGCAGCAGAAAAACCCACATCTCCGCTGTACCACAAAGGCGGTAATTACCTCTCCATCTCTGTTTCTGCCATCTGTCTTCTTCGCCTCTCTTTTCTCTCTGGTTTTAAAAATGCACCTTTTGGGCAAACAACTTCCCTATTTTTGTTTGTGGGCACCTATGTGTTGTTGTGGGGTTTTTGTTGTGTGGGTGTGGTGTGGGGTTGCGGTGCGTGTTTTTGTTATAATTTGTGTAAATCCAAACTGACTGAAAATGCTTTTTTTTTTCTGTTTCCCAAACTGGATGTCAGTACGTGACCTCCAGCCTGAGTTGTGCGGATGGGCTTTGTCATCTGGCAGAAAAGGATCCCTGTACAACTGATCTCCCCCCCCGCCCAACTTTTTTGAAAAAAGAACCGGTGCAAATGCAAACAATTTTCATCAAAGCGTTTGGACATCAGAAAACATGGACGAAGTTCTTGGGCCTTGGGAGATGAAAGGGGAATTGGGGGCTCTAACCCCCCCCTCCCTCAAAAATGGCCCGATATGACATTCGGATCTGCCCCGAAGAAGCCTTTTGTGCCCCCTTTGACATCTCTATGTAATTACATATTTGATATGGACAAAGGAAAATCATTTTTAAAAATTTACAACTCTATTCGGAATTACCGCTGAATTTTTTTGGAAAAATTTCTTCCCCCAAAACGATGTCAAAACTATAATTCGAGATGGTGGTAAAGAAACCAAACAAAAAGGGGGGTTAAAAGGAAACAAAAAAAGCAAAAACTTCGACTCCAATCTTTTTTTAATGCTGAAAACGAGGGCACAGGAATTTTTTCAACAAATCGAAGTGACAAGAACTCAAAAGCAAACAACACACATAAAGGGGGAAAGGGAAGGGATGTTTTCAACAAATCGAAGGGTAAGAAACTCAAAAACCCGCACACACACCCCACACCACCACACCAAACCCACGCACGCCCCACAAACCCCCCCCCCCCTTTTTCCCCCCCCCCCCCACCCTTTTTTTTTTTTTTTTTTTTTTTTTTTTTTTTTTTTTTTTTTTTTTTTCCCCCCCCCCCCCCCCCCCACCCCAAAAAAAAAAAACCCCCCACAACCCCAGTTTTGCATGTTTGTTTTGGATGGGGACCATCAATTCTCCTTGATGTTCATCCCTGGGGAGGGAAAATCAAGGACTGAAGTGATGATCCCCCAACTATACCAGCAACGGGTTGTGTGGGGGTTGGGGGGGGGGGGGGGGGGGGGGGGAGGAAAAAAAAAAAAAAAAAAAAAAAAAAAAAAAAAAAAGGTGGGGGTGGGGGGAAGAGGGGGGGGTGTTCTGTGGGCGTGCGTGGGTTTGTGTGTGTGTGTGTGTGTGGGTGTGTGTGCGGAGTTTTCTGAGTTCTTATCACTTCAGATTTGTTGAAACAATCCCCTTGCCTTCCCCTTTATGTGTGTGTGTTTGCTTTATGAGTTCTTGTCACTTCAGATTTGTTGAAACAATTCCTGTGTCCTCAGTTTCATGCCACTTGAAAAAGACTCTAGGAGTCGAAACGTTGTGCTTTGCTTTTGTTTCCTCTTTAACCCCCCCTTTTTGTTTCGGTCTTTACCACCCATCCTCGAATTATACAGTTGTTCAGAAAAAGACCCAGTCAAGTGTTATCAATTTTTGATGTCAAAAGCGCTATGGCTCCACCCTCAAAAACATTACCGGGACAACATATTTATCATTTTTTATCATACTATTATAAATATCTTTATTTGCTTAATGAATATGAATGTATCTCGTCAAGACCTTTCGAACGACATGCTACATGATGGTATTTGCGTTAATATCAGAAATGTTAGTGTTTCGTTCCATTGTGATGACGTCATTTTGTTTATTAGACCCCCTTCCGATATTCCTATCAATGTACTTTTTCATATGTTGTTTCAGTGCTAGTACTCAAACTATTGAACATAAATTCAAAACTTTTGCAATTAATCCTATGTTTGAGACTTATTTTACATTTCTGGACTCCACTATATGGTTATGGTAGATAAGACAGATGCGAGGAAGGCACATCACTCTCTTTGATTTCTTGCCCCCAACTTTCACCACCACCACCCCTACCCCTCTCTTAACCCCACATCTGAAAGAAAGGGACTTTACTCTCTTTTGATTTCTTGCTCACAACTTTCACACTCCTCCTCCTCCCTTCTCTCCCAACAGACAGAAGGAAGGGACTTTACTCTCTTTTGACGTTTTGCTCTCAACTTCCACATTCCCCTTCCTTCTCCCTCCCCCCCCCTCCCCCTCCCCACCCTCAACAGGTAGAAGGAAGAGATTTGCACTCTCTTTGATTTCTTGCTCTCAACTTTCATGTTCATCCTTCCCCCTCCCCGCCCCCTCCCCTCTCTCCCTTGGCAGTCACATTCTCAGGCTCGGCCTCATTCGCAGGGTTACCCGTGTGTGTGTGGGTGTGTGTGTGTGTGTGTGTGTGTGTGTGTGTGGTGTGTGTGTGTGTGTGAAGTTAGTGGTCGTTGGCTATTGCCCAAGCTCCGAAGCGTCATCGCGAGCCGATGGTCAGTCCGGTTTTCTGCGGGCGAGGTCTTTGAAGCGGGGGGTAGTGTTGGGTGGGGAGGGAACGCTGGTGCGAAGCTTTGCACCCCATGTCGTTCCCCCAGTGAGTTCCCTTTCATCTTGTACCGCTCGCTTCTCAGGTGTGTGCGTGTTAAGGTGTGCGTGAGAGGCGTGGGGGTAGGTGGGAGGGCGGGGGGAGGGTGGTATAGATGTGTGTGTGTGTGTGTGTGTGTGTGTTGTGTGTGTGTGTGTGTAGGGAAAGGAGAAAGGGGTGGGTGGGGTGGGGGTGGAGCGCAAAATCGTAAACGAGAGGTGAGTAGCGAGTGGCCTCGGTGGGCGCTTTTGTGGTTACAGCTGTGACTGCAACCGGTGTGTGGTGTCTTGTGACGGGCTTGCGCTGCCAACTGCCCGGTCCGTTATCTTTCACTTTCTTTGGCTGCTCAAGACAAGCTCATGGAGAAAGTGTACCTTTCAATGATAGCCACCCTCCCCCCCTCCCTTCCTCCCTCCCCCAACCTCCAACCCCCGCCCTCAGAATTGCTGCCTCAGGACGTTCCATTAACCATTACTTAAATCAGACGTCATTTCTACATATTACATTTCTTTATCAAGATAATGGTATATTACTTTTCCAGGCATGCTGAACCAGCTGTTAGGGCAGGATATATATATATATATATGTGTGTGTGTATGTATGTATGTATGTATGTATGTATCTATCTATCTATCTATATCTATATCTCTATATATCTATATATATATCTATATATATATATATATATATATATATATAAATATATATATATATATATATATATATATATATGTGTGTGTGTGTGTGTGTGTGTGTGTGTGTGTTGTGTGTGTGTGTGTGTGTGTGTGTGTGTGTGTGTGAGAGAGAGAGAGACACAGAGAGAGAGAGAGAGAGAGAGAGAGAGAGAGAGTGTATGTGTGTGTGTGCGTGCGTGTGTGTGTGTGTGTGTGTGTGTGTGTGTGTGTGTGTGTGTGTGTGTGTGTGTGTGTGTGTGTGTGTGTGAAGAACTTTGTAAGCACCGTGTATAGATTGAGCATTTCAATACGCATTTGTGGAAATAGTTATATAGCTATGTAATGATCATGATAATAATAATAGTAATAATAATAATAATAATAATAATAATAATGAGAATAATGATGATGATAACAGCAACAACAACAATGAGAACAACAACATTAATGCTAATTCTACCACTACTACTACTACTACTACTACTACTACTACTACTACTACTACTAAAAATTTTATACAGTGATGATCATCATCCCCATCCTCATCCTCATAATGGTCATCATCGTCAGCAGCAGCAGCAGCTGCAGTAGTAGTAGTAGTAGTAGTAGTAGTAGTAGTAGTAGTAGAAGAAGTATTTGTAGTAGTAGTAGTATTTGTAGTAGTAGCAGCAGCAGCAGTAGTACTAGTAGTAATAGTAGTAGCTCTACTAATATTGCTTTCATTCTTTCATTAGTACTATTGTTATTAGTATGAATATCAGTAGTAGTAGTAGCAGTAGTGGCAGCAGCAGCAGCAGCAGTAGCAGTAGTACTAGTAGTAGTAGTAGTAGTAGTAATAGTAGTGATTGTACCGAAGAGCTGAATCTACCATAGTGAAACATGAAGAAAGGGAGTTCACTTAATGTCTAATCATCCTGTTTCGGGAGGGGGGGGGGGGGGGGCAGGACCATAGCGCTACCTTAATGCCGAATTACTCATTTTCGTAAACAAAAACAAAAACAAAACAAAAAGCTTCCTGGCTGCTGACCCATTCGGTCAGTGAAATATCAGAGAAACTTAGCGCTCACCAAACTATGGATGATTCGTTCGGTGATGCGACAGTGAGAAGTAGCGCTCAGCGTCGAATTCTACATTTAGTGAAATATAGAATACATAGGCGCTGGAAAATTAATTACGTAAACTATAAGAGGGGAAAAAAAAATCCCGCTACTTCAGCTCAGCGTCCCTCCACATGCATTCATGTCTTGTCCGTTAATCTGAGCTACCCCACCCCTATTGATTGTATGGGGGACAACCCCTGAGCGACTGATGTCCCCCCCCCCCCCACCCCCCCCCCCCCCTGCCCCCCCACCACCACCACCACCCACCTTACCTCGACAAAATGAAACCCCAGACAACTTTTTTTTTTTAAAACAGGAATCAATCTCTGCCTTTGTCTTAACGGGACGTAGAATTTTCTCTCTGTCCTCTTCTTTCTTCGTCAATCTCCCCCCCCCCTCCCCCTCCCCATCCCCCATCCCCGCTTCCCCCCCATCCCCCGTCCCCCCCCCCCCCCCCCCCCGCCCCCCCCCCCCCCCATCCACAACACCGAAACTGGTTGGCTGACGGTAATAAGACAGAAGAGAAAGGGACTTAACTCTCTTTGCCTTCTTTCTCTTTCCTCCCCAACTTCCTTCCGCCATATCCTCCCGCTCTTCCACCATCCACCCCACCCACCCCACCCTCCAATACGACCGACAACATCTCCCTGTTCCCCCATTCCCCACCATACTCTGCAGTCACGGGCGGCAGGCTCAGCCTTACACGCGGACTATAACCCCGAGTGTGAGTTTAGCCTGCGGTTTGTCGCCCCTGCGCTCCAAAAAACGTTACGGCGCTCAATGGTCATCAGTCTTTGACCGGGTGTTTGAAGAGGTCAAGTTTGAGAAGGGGTGGGGTGGTGAGGGGTAGGGCAACCCAGTGTCGAAGCTTTGCGCCCTGATTCCCTTCCCATAGGCGAGTTCCCTTTCAATCCCTGTACCGCTGTTCAGGTATGTTGCCTGGATGATGAATATAATAATAAAGCATGAAGATTGATATGTGTGAAAACCTCCCCTTGTTCCTACTGTAAAGAAACGCACAAGGGGAGATCGTGTTTGGGAGAAGTCGGACAGGTTCATCCAAAAAAAACAAAGATCAGGCCCAGTGGAAGCTTTCTTTCTTTTAATTTGTGTCCTACGGCTTTTGGCACATAAAGGGAGCTGGTGACAATGCCACAAAAAGGGAATAGGGAAAAAATTAAAGTAAAGAAAATTAAAAGGAAAAATAAAGAGGAGTAAGAAAAAGGGCTCTAGCAACCGTGGCCTGAAAATGAAAATGCAAACGAACGTTAACCACAAAATGCATCTTACAACATTGCCTAGTCTCACAACATCCGAATCATTTCATAAGTCTTCCACGGACAGAAAAAACAGCTGGGGGGGGGGGGCAAACTACGAAGCTAGGTCAGTCTCAGGGATAAGGTATACCCCATTCTGACTGCGAGCCAGAGCATATCATTCCGGAGACACATAATCAGGAATGTGCTATACTATGGTATTCAGAATCATAGATTCAACCACTATAGCTCTTTTAGTCTCTTGCATTGGATTTGCGCAGAGGTTATCAACAATGATAACCTATCCAAACAAGAACTAACCGAGTGACAAAACGACCACTCTGAAACCAGGGTAAACCTAACCTCAAAGACACGGTTCAACCCTGTGCTGCCCTAAGTCAGAACAGCAACTGCCAATTATGTGGGATTCACATCCCTAACACAATTATTCCATCTCGTTCCATGTGTTCCATCATAACTGCTCATCCTTCGCTTCTATAATTAAGCAACATGGGATAACAGACTGCATCCCCAAATTACAAAACAGTCAAAGGAATCGACTGTGAACATAATCAAGCGCAACACTTCGACTCATGAAATGAAAAAAGCATGAAACAGCAACAAAGAAACATGCGAATTTCAGTCGACATTAAATGCAAACAGCCTATATAGGCAATAAACCTGTAACCTTCATCATGCATATAAGCAGACAGATACCTTTAGCCGGTATGGTAACATGTTCTTCAGAAAAGAAATATACTTAGTAGGGAGAGAGAGAGAGATAGAGAGAGAAAGAGAGAGAGAGAGGGGAAGAGAGAGAGAGAGAGAGAGAGAGAGAGAGAGAGAGAGAGAGAGAGAGAGAGAGAGAAGAGAGTTATGGCTTATCGCTCCCGGTCAAAAAGCACTGCAAAATCATCTACTACAATAGCCCATAAGCCAATAACACACAGCAATATTGC
>CM031613.1:37832204-37837204 GCA_018398815.1 Conus ventricosus
TACCATAACAGGTGGACTGGAGCAATCTAAGCAGTTCAATTGACTGTTGTCAGCCTCTGTACCCACTCATGCCAACACTTTCATGTTCAGCTTTAAAGCTAAAGATGGAGGCTAGTGGTCCCATGGGCAATTCCGGAGGCAGGGGCAGTGGGCTGATGATTGACCGAGTCAAGGGCACAGTATCGGGCGATGGAGCCCATCCTTCTCCCTCCACCACCTCCACCTGCCCCCAACCCAAGTCAGCCACCCATTTACACCTGGGTGGAGTAAGGTACCAACAGTAAAGTCTCTTTCCCAGGAATACATCAATGAGTCTAACAGGGATACGAACCGCAATCTTCAGATATGCTCTAGCCGACTAATCCACTCGACCACGGCAACTCATGCACAGCCTCAAATACAGATAATAAACACGGGTCAACAAACCACCACTATACCGCCCACTCCAACGCACACACTGCCACCAATCCATGTAATGCACGCGTGCTCACACGTCCACACCACACACACACACACACACACACACACACACACACACACACACACACACACACACACACACACACACACACACACACGCACGCACGCACAGAAGCACGGACGCACACATGCTCGCACGCACGAACGCACACACACACACACACACACACACACACACACACACACACACACACACACACTGGGTAGCACTCGTACGCAAAAAAACCAAAACTAACACACACACACACACACACACACACACACACACACACACACACACACACACACACACACACACACACGCACACACACACAATTGCGCGCGCGCGCGCACACGCGCACTCACTCTCGCAAACATTTGTTTGCAAACAACAAGTTTTAACATTAATCTAGACTGCATGCCCAGGTGATCATCTTTTAAAGCTTACGACTCTCAAACATGGTATCTTGTTCGTAAGCAATGTTTAAAAAATAAATAAATAAATCAGGAACGCCTTTGATATCGCGCGGCGTGCAAGACTGTTGTGTTGTTTTGCTAGTGGTGCTATGATGCGTCACTTGATCGCAACTGATTCAATCCAACTCTATTTTCCTTGTATTTCTTTTGGGAATTTTCACGCCATTTGTTTTTTTTTTTTTTCGCTCTTAAGAAAAACAGTTTCTTAAATATAGTCCTATATCAAGGCATTTTGGTCTGTGTGTATGTGTTTGCTTCAGCATTTACTTTTGGTTTAAACAGCTGGGCACTGAGTTGTTTGTTGTGTCTGTAAAAAGAGTTGACTGTTTGTCATGGACAAAAACTGGGGTTTTTTTAACCTCTAATCTTGACCTTCAGTAGCAGGTGGCAGAAATTCTTTCTCATTCTGACAGATCTATAAAAAGAAAAACAAAGTGTATTATTATCTCTTTATGTGTGCCAGTCCTCTTCCTAGAGGTTTATGATATAACTATGAACTATCAATACACACACACACACGTGCGTGCTCGCGCGCTTGCACACACACACACACACACACACACACACACACACACACACACACACACACACACACACACACACACACACACACACACACACCACAACACACATGCACACACAAACACCACAGAGAGAGAGAGAGAGAGAGAGAGAGAGAGAGAGAGAGAGAGAGAGAGAGAGACAGACAGACAGACAGACAGACAGACAGACAGACAGACAGACAGACACAGACAGACAGACAGACATGTCTACAAAAAAGTGTATTATCTTGTGTGTTCCAGTTTTCTTCCCACTATCTGTGGTAAAACTATAAACTTTTCACACACACACACATACACACACACACACACACACACACACACACACACACACACACACACACACACACACACACACACACACACACACACACACACACACACACACACACACACGCCCGCGCGCATGCACGGACGTACACACACATATATGAAGAGAGAGAGAGAGAGAGAGAGAGAGAGGAGAGAGAGAGAGAGAGAGAGAGAGAGGGAGACAAACAGGCAGGCAAGCAGAGACAGAGACAGAGAGAAGACGGGACTTAGAAAATGTTTTATTTTTGTATGTGTTCCAGTCGTCTTCCTTACATAACTATGAAGTTTGCACACACACACACACACACACACACACACACACACACACACACACACACACACACACACCACACACACACACACACACACACACACACACACACACACACACTACACGCAAACACACACACGCACACTACACGCAAACCACACACACACAAACATGGCACGCACGCACACACACACACACACACACACACACACACACACACACACACACACACACACACACACACACACACACACACACACACACAACACACTGCGTGCTTGCAATCCCTCCCCCTTTTCCTTGGAGCCCGAAAACCTGTGCAAAACGTGACTCATATCATTGTTTTCGGGGCGACCAGCCCAGTTCGTCCTGTACCCGTTTCTAGGAGAAGCGGGGGGTGTACGCGGGGCCGAATGGTGTCAGGTGTCACCCATAAACCTTCCTACCTACCCTGTCTACACCTGCAGAAGCCAGCTCCAAACCAGTATGCTCAACTTTTCGCGTCAAAAGTCCGTTTCTGCAACTGAGTACAAGTTACTAATTTGGGGGAAGTATTCTTCTTGCTAATTCATGTTGAGAATGAAGAAGTGGATAATAATAAGATTTGTCAGGTCACACTTCCTGCTGTCACCCTGTCTTTGCTTGCAACATTATGGAATTTCAATGGCCGGTGGACGAAGCCTCGCTGTCTTGATCCCAAAGGTCAAGGGTTCGATCCTGGCCTGCTTAAGGTGGTTTGGGTCTGAAGAGATGCTTTCTTCAGAGTCAGTATTTGCGCAAGGTCCAATCTTCTTCGAGTGTATCCGATGGATTTGATTGTGAGGCACCGTGTGTGAATGTTCATACGAAAAAAATAAATTGCTACATAATGACAGTGGTGATAACGAACGTGAAATTTCTTGTCATCTTTCGTGGCAGTGTAGGACATCGTATGCCTGTGGTATGAATCTCTCTCTCTCTCTCTCTCTCTCTCTCTCTCTTCTCTCTCTCTCTCTCTCTCTCTCTCTCTCTCTCTCTCTCTCGTACATATTCACATCCACACCACAAACACACGCAGGCACACCCACATACTCCCACCTCCACCCTCTACCCCACCTTGAGAGAGAGAGAGGGAGAGAGAGAGAGAGAGAGAGAGAGGAGAGAGAGAGAGAGAGAGGGAGAGAGAGGGAGGGAGAGGAGAGAGAGAGAGAGAGAGAAGGGAGAGGAGAGAGAGAGAGAGAGAGAGAGAGAGAGAGAGAGAGAGAGAGAGAGAGAGAGAGAAATATACGCAGTAGTGTGTTCAGCCATCTTCCACACTAACAAAATATGAAGACCTATTCAAATATCATTGAGCGTGGTTGTAGCCTGTGGCCCGCTGCTTGTCTGGCATGGCGGTACCGCGGCTGGGACCGTTGGCCGATCGGCAACTTAGCTGGTAGGTTGGCTTGTTGGTTGGTCGGCGGGGCGCGGCTGTGGTGTAGCGATGTCATATTGGTAGCGGGCTTAAGAGCATATAATTAACTTTCTTTTGATTGTTAAAGAAATATGAAGACACAGATGGACGGGATTTCGGTGCTGATGTGTACAATCAGCTGGGAAATGCTTAAGTCTGTTTAAATCTATATTTTGCAGCTGGGAAATGCTTAAGTCTGTTTAAATCTATATTTTGAAGGACCATTGCAGTGAACATAATTATGTTATGCGTTATATACAACAGCTATCGCATGGTACCGCACGGAGAAAACATTACTTCATTAATTAAATTGTATAGCAATGTATATTGTTTAAGTATTATGAATTCATAAGAAGAGAGAAAGTGGAGGTGTGGGTGGGTGGGGAGGGGAGGGGGTGTGAGTGGAGTGAGCGGGTGTGTTTGGTTGCCTTTATGTGCTTGTAGTTTGTAAGAACTCAGAGGATTAAATTGTGCTCAGTGTGTTTTGTTTGTTTGTGTATGTGTGTATATCCAACAAAAAAGAAAACAACCTTTCCTCGGCATACATTGAACTCTCACTCAAATCCATTCAAATCGAAAAAAAAAAACTCATTTCTAATAACTTTCACGGACTATTTACTACAATATTGTCAAACATATACAAATATGATTAATAACAAAAAATATATGGTAATTTGCATCCGGAAATGTACAGCAAAGAGAAAGATCATGGTGATGAAAGAATGGAGAAGAGAGAAAGAAGGAACTGTGGAATGGAAGACAGAATGAGGAAAGAAATTTTTTTTTTAAGTATTAAAAAAATGAAGACCTTTCTAGTGGGATACGGGGGGGGGGGGGTGTGCGGGAGGGGAGAACGGAGGGGGTCCCTTACACACCGTACCAATGGTAAATCTGGGAGTTCTAGCCGAGGCGCGGCAGTGTTCTCACCTTCATCAAATAAAGAAGGCGTCACTGGGCGAGGACTTAGTCCACATAGGCTGCACCACGTTTGCTATACCATTGATTTCCCTGTGCAACGCTGTTACAAAGAAACAGACCGATAAGTGAGTAGACACATAGGCCAGTGAACTGGAAAAGGCGGTCACGAGACAAAAATGGACTTACGCCGAACAAAATGCTACAGGTATAATTACACTTTTTAATTATTCTAGCACAACCTGTTCATGGGGGCTTTTTCGAGGCTATCTAACACACACAGGACGAAAGGTCACAACCTAAACCAAAAAATGAAGCAAACAAACTGAATCCTTCAACCAAGTTATATCTTTAAGACAAACAAACAAACACACAACAAAAGCACTACACATCGAATGACGTGCTTGCTAAACGATTGCCATCTTTAAGGCGAATAAAGCCAGACTGCTGTCAGGGTACTAGGCAGACTGCTGTCAGGGTACTAGGCAGACTGCAGTCAGGGTACTAGGCAGACTGCTGTCAGGGTACTAGGCAGACTGCTGTCAGGGTACTAGGCAGACTGCTGTCAGGGTA
>CM031613.1:37849704-37857204 GCA_018398815.1 Conus ventricosus
GTCCACACCAAGGGCCAAACTGGCCTTGTCTCCCAAAAGTTAGTGATGAGATTGTTACGTATGCACTAGACCTTTCGCGTGCGTTGATACACGGAACCTCGATTCATGGTCTCATTCGAAGGACTTTTCAGGAAATGGAGTCAGTATCAATGTTAACTCCGAGGGGAAAATTCTCTCTTCCTTCTACATTCCCAAAACCACATATCAAACATATCAAAGCAAGCTGCACTTTTGAATTCGAAGGGGCGGATGGGAGCGGGGGTGGGTGGGGGGGGGGGGGTGGGGGGGGGTGGAGATGGCCAGATCTACCCACTCTGGTTTACACTCACGCCCCAGTTAGTGATTCGGCGCATAGTCCAGAAACATCTCGCGCAGTGAAATGGATACGTGCCACCAAACTCATACGCACTTGTGGAAGGGCGGTCGAAATGGGCACACGCCTATATTCATTTCGGGGGTGGGGGGGAGGGGGTGGGGGGGCGGGAGGGGGGTTCTAGACCATGTCCAAAATCATTCCTCGGGGCCGAGCTGTTCTGGAACAGGAACTGGCGGCAGTTCTCACTCAGACCCAGATCCACTGTCCTCAAAGTCACGTGCAGTGTGTTTTATCCACGTCTTATCGTTTTGGACATTGTGAGAATGTTGGAGAAGGGAAGTGATGCTGGAACAAAGAGGGAGGCCTGTCTGGAGTTGTCCCCAAGGGATGAGTTCGGGTCCATGTCCTTTCTCACCCGTCAGGGGTGTAATTCTGGGAGCGTGAGGTGATTTGAGCACGTTACAGCGGATTCCCGCACAGACCTGCACAACATGGGCCCACTCTTGGTCTGCGATTTCTTTTTCGTTCCAATCGGTCCCGACGTTTTAGCTCACAGATTGTGCTGACAGGCAAACACTGACAGACGAGCATGAGCAAACAACTATCTCCCTTAGCGGAAGTAAAACGGAGAAACAGTGAAAATCTTTCTTTTACCAAGCCTCAGCAAATGACATAAGCTCCCTCTCTTTTTTCATGGATTCGGTCACTATATTCCAGACAAGAACAAAAACACATCTTTTCCTGAATGAAAAAAATGTGCACGATACCTGCATGAATACATATTGCTTATGTAGAAGGCGGAAGGTTGTTTATACAAAATGCTTATGCCCATCACACATGTAACGTACACGTGAAAGAATGTTTGAATACAACTTAGTAGTAGTATAGCTACTATATCTTGTGGAATGAGTGGTGCGCTTTACATTGCTGGAGAGTTTTCATGTCTGTCTGTCCGTCTGTGTGCCCTCAAACACAGGCCTGATCCGGTTTGCGTCAAAGTCAAATTGGAACATGGACGGAAAGAAGCTGGTTGAAAACATGGGTTTACTCATCTTTGTCTTTTCGCTTCTGTCTTTTTTTATGTACATTAATGTATGCGTCAGTCTACGTGGTTCGCCTCAAAACTGCAAACTACCTTACGATTGGTAGCCGGTTAGTTCGGTGTTCACCTGTCTGTTTCTCATACCGTGTTTTGGTATCGTTGTCATCACACGATACAGAAAGAAGAGACACGTGAAACCAAATCATCACTGCCAAACATCAACAGTTCTCTCTCTCTCTCTCTCTCTCTCTCTCTCTCCTCTCTCTCTCTCTCTCTCTCTCTCTCTCTCTCTCTCTCTCTCTCTCTCTCTCTCTCTCTCTTCCCCCTCCTCTCTCTCTCTCTCTCTCTCTCTCTCTCTCTCTCTCTCTCTCTCTCTCTCTCTTTCTCTCTCGACTGCCCCCACCTCCTCCCCTCCCGCGTTTTATTTTCTCCCTATTGCCATCTCACATATCACGTCTCATCCGCTGACAAAACTGCTGTGGTTCTTTTACGAGCAGACTAATCTGGGCTGTTAATCTGCCGAGGATAGACCCCGACATGTGGAGGAAGAGGTGGGGGAGTGAGGGAGCGAGAGAGAGAGAGAAAGGAAGAAGAGATGAGAGAGTGATACGAAGGGGAAAGACGGCAAGAGAGAGAGAGAGAGAGAGAGAGAGAGAGAGAGAGAGAGAGAGAGAGAGAGAGAGAGAGAGAGAGAGAGGGTAGGGGGGGGGTAGGGCAAGGAGGGGGTGGAGATAGCATGGCCATCAAAGCGTAATCCATACCTCAGCGCACTGAAGCTAAAATGAGAGGAGATGGGTGGAAGGGAGGAAGGGGGGGGGGGGTGGAGGCAAGAGAGCGGAGAATGAAGGAAAGAGACATGGGGGGTGGGGGCGAAGAAGGAAGGAAAGGTGAGAGAGTAGGAAGGGGAAGTAGAGAGAGAGAGAGAGAGAGAGAGAGAGAGAGAGAGGAGAGAGAGAGAGAGAGAGGGGGGGGGAGGGGCAGACAGACAGACAGACAGACAGACAGATAGAGACAGGGAGAGAGAGAGAGAACAAAGGAATTTCTGTTCACCAACGCCCCCACAGGGATCTCTCTCTCTCTCTCTCTCTCTCTCTCTCTCTCTCTCTCTCTCTCTCTCTCTCTCTCTCTCTCTCTGTGGCCTTGGAGCGCTGAAACCCAAACCGCAGGGCATACGTGTAGCCTCTGCACGGGTTAGTCGTATCAGGTCTACTCTGCCGCGTGCCTCTCTGCGTCACGCTCCTCAGCTCTTTTAGCATACCTGCCTGCGGCTTGCAGCGCATCCGCTTGTTCGATCAAGCAGCCAGGGGTACGTTTAGTACCCGGAACTGCGCAGTGTCATCGTCCCTCTCACGAAACCGTTCCAAAGATTTATGTTGCTTGGCTTGTCGTTCACGGCAACGCATACGGAAGCGCGTGCAGGCACCTGCGTTGGCAGAAAGGAGTTGTGTGTGTGTGTGTGTGTGTGTGTGTGTGTGGTGTGTGTGTGTGTGTGTGTGTGTGTGTGTGTGTGTGTGTGTGTGTGTGTGTGTGTGTGTGAGAGAGAGTGGGGTGTGTGTGTGTGTGTGTGTGTGTGTGTGTGTGTGTGTGTGTGTGTGTGTGTGTGTGTGTGTGTGTGTGTGTGTGTGTTTGTGTGCATGTGTGTGTGTGTGTGTGTGTGTGTGTGTGTGTGTGTGTGTGTGTGTGTGTGTGTGTGTGTGTGCACTCATGTTTAAAGGGGGTTTTACCAACTCATAAAACAACCGGGAAGTTTGTTGTGTTTCTTTTTAACCCACCTTTTCCTCGTAAACTGTTTTGGCATAGATCCACGCGCATTTTTATCGTCGAAAACATTTGAAATACAAATCAGACCTTGCACATGCTTCAAAGAGAAAATCACCGCCGCTGCCAGTTCTCCATTTCTATCATAGAGTCAGTCATTCCAACAAACTAACGTTCAAACTCTTTCTGAATAGATTACAACCGAAAGCAGGTACCGTTATTCCTAAAGCACAGGCTGGATTTCGCCAAGGGAGAAGTAGCATTCATAGACATCAAGAAGGCGTTCGACAGAGTGTGGCACGGTGTTTATAGCCACAATAAAGGAACTGAACAGAGGGCAAAAGCTTATCAAAACTATCCAGCAACTATACTTAAACGAAGGTGTTTTGGTGGAAAGATTCCATATTTCAGTTGGAGTTTGCTGGGGCTGCCTTCATTTTCCCACACTATTTCTGCATATTCCTGGAACACATTATGACCAGTACAACTGAAGATAATATCAGCATGGTCAGCATTGGAGGAAAAAAAACAAACATCACACAAACTTTCGTTTTGCAGACAATGTTAATGGCTTGACAGGCATTGAAGAAGAACCGGACAAGGTTTTTGTAAGACAGGATGAAACATCAGTAGGCTTTGCCATGGGAAATCAGCGTTGGCTGGCCAGCCACAATAACACTATCCAAACTGATATAACGGTCAGTGAACTGAAGCTAAGAACTATTCAAAGATTCATTTACCTGGGATCCATCACTGATTAGCAGTGAGGAACCCAAACCAGAAATCCTCTCTAATGGTAGAACGTGAGCTGGCACAATCTAACAATGGAAGCTGGATCAGGATATTCCAACAATGGAATTTGTGTCGGGACAATCTAACGACAGAACTTGGTTCCAGACAGTCTGATAGCACAGCTCGGACCGGGATGATATACTAGTGGACCTTTAGTTCTGACAATGCAATGGAAGAACTTGGGCCGGAATAACAGAATAGCATTGCTTTGGTCGGGGCAACCTGAAGTCAGAACTTGCGACAGGACGACCTAATGGCAGAACTTGGGAGGAGACGACCTAATGGCAGAAGGTGGGTCGGAACGATCTAATTACAGAACTTTGGTTGGTAAAATCTAATGGCAGAACTTTGGTTGGCACAAATTAATGGCAGAACTTGGATCAGGACAGTCTTATGGCAGAACTTTGGTTGGCACAAATTAATGGCAGAACTTGGATCAGGGCAGTCTTATGGCAGAATTTGGGAGAGGACGATCTAATGGCAGAACGTGGGTCGGAACGATCTAATTGCAGAACTTTGGCTGGTGCAGTCTAATGGCAGAACTTCGGTTGGCACAAATTAATGGCAGAACTTGGATCAGGACAGTCTTATGGCAGAACGTGGATCAGGACAGTCTTATGGCAGAACGTGGATCAGGACAGTCTTATGGCAGAACGTGGATCAGGACAGTCTAATGGCAGAACTTTGGTTGGCACAAATTAATGGCAGAACTTGGATCAGGACAGTCTTATGGCAGAACTTTGGTTGGCACAAATTAATGGCAGAACTTGGCTCAGGACAGTCTTATGGCAGAACGTGGATCAGGACAGTCTTATGGCAGAACGTGGATCAGGACAGTCTAATGGCAGAACTTTGGTTGGCACAAATTAATGGCAGAACGTGGATCAGGACAGTCTTATGGCAGAACTTGGGAGAGGACGATCTGTCCCCTGTCGGTCTTTTTCATTTTTAGATCAGAAAATAGAAACCTATCAGAATGTTTCATTGTCAAAAGCTTGGGCAATAGAAGCCCATTCGTATATTTCATCGTTAAAATTCCTAATCGATGATCTGTCCCCTGACGGTCTTTTTCATTTTTAGATCAGAAAATAGAAACCCTGTCAGAATGTTTCATTGTCAAAAGCTTGGGCAATAGAAACCCATTCGTATATTTCATCATTAACATTTCTGATCCCCGTTAGTAAGTTTCAAAGGTCAGTCAACAAAAAACCCATCAATATATTTCATTGTTATAAACCAAGGAAAAGAGTCTCCGTGCTATCTCTCATCGTTGAAAGATCAGGTAATAGAAACACATACATACGTTTCATTCTGAGGTAAGGGAACAAAACCTAGTTTGTATGTTTCATTGTTATAAGATCCTGGAATGGAACCCAACCAGTATTTGGCATTGCTAGTAATGCAGGAAATAGAACCCCATCAATATGTTTCGTCGCAAGAAGGTCAAGGAAAAAAGAAATATCATCAGTGTGTTCCATTATTAGCTCAAGGAATAGAATATCATTAGTGCGGTTTAATGTTAGAGGGTCAGAGAATAGAACTGCATAGTATAATTCGTTGTTACGAGGTCAGGGAATAGAACACCATTAGTTATAATACGTAATTAGATCAGAGCATAGAACGCTGCCAGTATATTTCATGGCTGAAAGGTCAAGAAACAGAAGGTCAGCATTATGTTATATTATTACACCATGGAATAGAATACAATCGGTCTGTTCCATTGCTGAGTCAGGAAAAAGAACGTCATCAGTATGTTTCATAGTTAAAAGGTCAGGAAATAGAGTGACTTGGGCATGCTTCACTGTTAGAAGGTTAGGGAATAGAACCACATCAGTATGTTTCATCGTTGGAAGTTCAGGAAATAGAATGACTTGAGTATGTTTCACTGTTAGAAGGTTAGGGAATAGAACCACATCAGTACGGCCATTTTCAGTTAATGGAAAACGACCCAGTTAGCTTGTTTCATCGTTAGAGTGTCGGGGGAATAGAATCCTAGCAGTATAAATCATCATGAAGTCAGATAATAGAACCCTGTCAGTATGATAAATTGTTAAAACACCAAGGAATAGGACTCTATGAACGTGTGTTATTGTTAAAATGCCGGCAATAAGACATCATAAGTATGTTTCATTATTTGAGGGGGGAAAAACAGAAAAACAGGGAACAGGACTTCAGGGAATAAAACTCCGTTTGTCTGTTGAATCGTTAGAAGGTCAATGAACAAGACTCCGTCAATATAATTTATTGTTGGGATTTCCCGGACCGGTCGGTTCTGTCCAGATTTTAATGACACTTTTTTTTTTTAAGTCAAAGACCTGGACTCCTTCGAGGGGCGGAATTCCCCTCCGCACGGAGAATGTGGCTTCTGTTACCATCCCAACACTGCAGGTCTCTGTTTCTCCCGGGCCTGTAGGAGGCCAAGACATTAGTCACTGCCATGAAAATAAGTGCTAGGTGTAGGTGCAGTCTTGTCACGCAGCCATAAACCAAAATGGGTTTTCTTTACCTCTAATAAACATTGGTATGCTCTATCCATCACCATAAAAATACACAGATTAAAGTGTAAGATCGGTGACTTGTGCGACGTGTTTTTTTTTTTTTTTTTTTTTTTTTTTTCCCGATGACCCCCCAGTGTCTGTTTCCTTTATACTTCCCAGTCTTCGTTGATTCATTGACAAAATATTTTGTTAGCATGGTTACACGGGGATGGGAGGAGGGGTGGGTGGGTGAGGAGGAATAGGAGGACAGGAAGGTGGAAGGGGGTTAAGAGAGCAACGCCATTGGTTCTAAGAAAGACGAAGGTGGCCGAAAAGAAAAACATGAACAATGTCAGCCGTCGCATTCCTCAGAGTTATAGCTGGACCTTTGTTTTGTGTAACACACCCTTCTCCCCCTATATATGTATTTATGAAGCGGCTGTAAAAAGGTCCAAGCTTAGAACAATGAAGCACATGAAATCAGTGTAACATTATACGAAAACAGCATAATCTCTCTCTCTGTCTCTGTCTGTCTGTCTATCTGTCTGTCTGTCTGTCTCTCTCTCTCTCTCTCTCTCTCTATATATATATATATATACACACACACCACACACACACACACACACACACACACACACACACACACACACACACACACACACACACACACACACACACACACACACACACACAGATAGATAGATAGATAGAGACATACATACATACATACAGACATACAGATAGATGGGTAGATAGATGGCTAGATAGATAGATAGATAGATAGATAGATAGATAGATAGATAGATAGATAGATGTGTGTGTGTGTGTGTGTGTGTGTGTGTGTGTGTGTGTGTGTGTGTGTGTGTGTGTGTGTGTGTGTGTGTGTGTGTGTGCAGACAGATAGTCAGACAGACAGACAGGCAGACGGACAGAGCCACTCCAACAAAGCAAGGCCTGACACAACAGGAACAGAAGGATTTAAGGCTGGCCAAATACGAGTAGGACTAAAGGCCTCGTGCCATTAGACACTGTCACAACACAGCCCGGGATTTGGAGCGGGGTGTTTTTACCACGTGTTGACACCAAACGCTTGGTGCCGGAACCCGAAAATCTGT
>CM031613.1:37862204-37867204 GCA_018398815.1 Conus ventricosus
CAGCACACTATTTTAGAGATGTCTTGAGTGGCCTCTTGTTCCCACAGAAATAACATCTCATGACAAAACTTCGACTGGAAGTTATGCACACAGAAGAAGCTACGGCATGTGTTATTTCCTGCACACCACAAAATTCAGCACATAATATTTCGCAAAGAAAATTTTATACATCAATATTTTACAAAAATCACATTCCCGTTGGAAATTTACTCGGTGCACTTTTGGTAAGAGCTTTTACAAATCCAGCTCTCAGTGGGCAGAACCTCATACAATACAGGCTTTTGATTACAACCCCAAAAATAATGAGAAAATATTTCACGATGTATCTTTCATCAAGCATTTCATTTTCATTGCGTAGACTAGGCCTACAGCGTCTATGAGACACCGTCATTCTCGACTCGGACCCCACAGACACCATCTGCCATACTGTCATCTTCGACAGACAATATTTTTCACTACACGATTTTCATGAGACTGCAATTCACATTGTGTACTCTTCATCAACCTGTTTTTCTGTGTGATTTTTTTTTTAGCAAAATAATAGATAAGGAAAGTGACTTTTTTCCCCAAGGGGAAGCAACCGAAGATTAATCAGAAGGTAAAAGTCACTTAGCCTTTAGCCATAGAGGCAGTAATCAGAAGGTAAAAGTCACTTAGCCTTTAGCTATATAGGCAGTAATCAGAAGGTAAAAGTCACTTAGCCTTTAGCCATAGAGGCAGTAAAACGAATCAGAGGTTCCACTTGTACATAGCTCAGCGTTAGGGAAGTTGGAGCCCAATCTTCATCCGCCGCTTTTACCTTCCCTGAACAGAATCAGGTACTGGCTTACTGCTGGAAGGACAGAGAGAGAGTGTTCACACAGTGACTGGCTTACTGCTGGAAGGACAGAGAGAGTTTTCACACAGTGACTGGCTTACTGCTGGAAGGACAGAGAGAGTTTTCACACAGTGACTGGCTTACTGCTGGAAGGACAGAGAGAGAGTTTTCACACAGTGACTGGCTTACTGCTGGAAGGACAGAGAGAGAGTTTTCACACAGTGACTGGCTTACCGCTGGAAGGACAGAGAGAGTTTTCACACAGTGACTGGCTTACTGCTGGAAGGACAGAGAGAGTTTTCACACAGTGACTGGCTTACTGCTGGAAGGACAGAGAGAGTTTTCACACAGTGACTGGCTTACTGCTGGAAGGACACAGAGAGAGAGTTTTCACACAGTGACTGGCTTACTGCTGGAAGGACAGAGAGAGTTTTCACACAGTGACTGGCTTACTGCTGGAAGGACACAGAGAGAGAGTTTTCACACAGTGACTGGCTTACCGCTGGAAGGACAGAGAGAGTTTTCATACAGTGACTGGTTTACTGCTGGAAGGACAGAGAGAGAGTTTTCACACAGTGACTGGCTTACCGCTGGAAGGACAGAGAGAGTTTTCACACAGTGAATGGCTTACTGCTGGAAGGACAGAGAGAGAGAGTGTTTACACAGTGACTGGCTTACTGCTGGAAGGACAGAGAGAGAGTTTTCACACAGTGACTGGCTTACTGCTGGAAGGACAGAGAGAGTTTTCACACAGTGACTGGCTTACTGCTGGAAGGACAGAGAGAGTTTTCAGACAGTGACTGGCTTACTGCTGGAAGGACAGAGAGAGAGTGTTCACACAGTGACTGGCTTACTGCTGGAAGGACAGAGAGAGTTTTCACACAGTGACTGGCTTACTGCTGGAAGGACACAGAGAGAGAGTTTTCACACAGTGACTGGCTTACCGCTGGAAGGACAGAGAGAGTTTTCATACAGTGACTGGTTTACTGCTGGAAGGACAGAGAGAGAGAGTTTTCACACAGTGACTGGCTTACCGCTGGAAGGACAGAGAGAGTTTTCACACAGTGAATGGCTTACTGCTGGAAGGACAGAGAGAGAGAGTGTGTTACACAGTGACTGGCTTACTGCTGGAAGGACAGAGAGAGAGTTTTCACACAGTGACTGGCTTACTGCTGGAAGGACAGAGAGAGTTTTCACACAGTGACTGGCTTACTGCTGGAAGGACAGAGAGAGTTTTCACACAGTGACTGGCTTACTGCTGGAAGGACAGAGAGAGAGTGTTCACACAGTGACTGGCTTACTGCTGGAAGGACAGAGAGAGTTTTCACACAGTGACTGGCTTACTGCTGGAAGGACAGAGAGAGTTTTCACACAGTGACTGGCTTACTGCTGGAAGGACAGAGAGAGAGTGTTCACACAGTGACTGGCTTACTGCTGGAAGGACAGAGAGAGTTTTCACACAGTGACTGGCTTACGGCTGGAAGGACACAGAGAGAGTGTTCACACAGTGACTGGCTTACTGCTGGAAGGACAGAGAGAGAGTTTTCACACAGTGACTGGCTTACTGCTGGAAGGACAGAGAGAGTTTTCCCACAGTGACTGGCTTACTGCTGGAAGGACAGAGAGAGTTTTCACACAGTGACTGGCTTACTGCTGGAAGGACAGAGAGAGAGTTTTCACACAGTGAATGGCTTACTGCTGGAAGGACAGAGAGAGTTTTCACACAGTGACTGGCTTACTGCTGGAAGGACACAGAGAGAGTTTTCACACAGTGACTGGCTTACTGCTGGAAGGACAGAGAGAGAGTTTTCACACAGTGACTGGCTTACTGCTGGAAGGACAGAGAGAGTTTTCACACAGTGACTGGCTTACTGCTGGAAGGACAGAGAGAGAGAGTTTTCACAGTGACTGGCTTACTGCTGGAAGGACAGAGAGAGAGAGTGTTCACACAGTGACATGTACGAGAGAGAGAGAGAGAGAGAGAGAGAGGAGAGAGAGAGAGAGAGAGAGAGAGAGAGGAGAGAGAGAGAGAGAGAGAGAGAGAGAGAGAGAGAGAGAGCTGTTATGATGTGTGTATTAAAATTTGTGAAGCGCCTGTAGCCACCACTATTTTAATGCGTTTATTGCTTATCACATTCTGGAAGAGGATTGTCAACTTAAGTGGTATAAAAAAAAAAGCAAATATGAGAAGAAAAAGAAATACAGATAAACTCAATTCAGCTAATATGGAACGGACCCATGTGACATGAAACTCAAGTGGCATTATGTTCTCAGTTATACGTACATTATCATTTCGCCATGGTAGGAAAGAGTTAGCTCCCTTGTTTATTATTTAGCGTTTACATCCCCCCGTCCGTCCTTTATCACTTTAAATATCCTGTTTATTACAAACAAACCCTCAACGGACAATATTTCATCAGCAGACACAATTTTCTTCCCTGTGCAGTTTTCACGATGACTATAGGTCTTCTTCTTGCGAAGGGACATAAAATCTCATCTGCCTGTTAATCTTGACATGTAAAGGATACTCTTTTCTCTGCGTGTGGGAGAGTGGACGGAGAGGGTATTGGGATGGAAGAGAGAGGCGAAGGGTTCGGATATTGGTGAGTGTGAGGAGTATTGTATTTCTGCCTGCCTGCCTGCCTGCCTGCCTGCGCGCGCGCGCGCGCGTGGTGTGTGTGTGTGGTGTGTGTGTGTGTGTGTGTGTGTGTGTGTGTGGTGTGGTGTGTGTGTGTGTGTGTGTGTGTGTGTTGTGTGTGTGTGTGTGTGTGTGTGTGTGTGTGTGTGTGTGTGTGTGTGTGTGTGTGTGTGTGTGTATGTGTGCAGGTGTGTGAAAGAGAGAGAGAGAGAGAGAGAGAGAGAGAGAGAGAGAGAGAGAGAGAGAGACAGACAGACAGACAGACAGACAGACAGACAGACAGACAGAGACGAAGACAGAGACAGAGAGAAACAGAGAGAGAGAGAGAGACAGAGAGAGAGAGACAGACAGAGACAGAGACAGAGACAAAGAGAGTTTCGTCAATCTTCGCCGCCATCTGGAAAAGTTATTGGAACATAAACATCAGATCGTCAGTAAATCATTTTTCTCTTTGACGAATGGAAGAAAAACTACTACTTGGATTCTGTTGGAAATCTAATTCCTAACGGGATAATAAGGAAGACCTTTTGTTCTGATTTTCTTCGATTTGGTTTTCATTATTCAGTACAATACAAAACAGCATTTTCTGTGATGGCTTGGATCGAGTCTCAAGATTTGGGGAGTCGTTAAAAACATCCCACCTCCAACTATCTCTTCCTCTCTTCGTATTTTGTTGTTGTTGTTGTTGTTGTTTTCCACTTTGTCTTATTCGTTGCCGGCATTGGTCTGTTTCGCTCTCTCGGTCTGTCATTATATCCTCGTCTCTGTGTTTGTCCATGAATGCATCAGTTTATCTAATTATCCATCTACCTACCTACCTACCTACCTGCATACTTAGCTATGTTCTGGTCTATAATTTGTGTGTGTGTGTGTGTGTGTGTGTGTGTGTGTTTTCCTTCTGTCACTTATGTTCTGTTTCGTCTTCGTTGTTTTGGTTGATTCTTTCTCTTTGCCTCGTACCTTCGCTCAGGTGAGAAGAGTACCACCACCATCACCACTCTTCTCCCCCCCCCCACCCCCCTTTCTCCTCTTTATCTTGTCTCCGTCTCTTCCTATCCTGACCCAACCAGAACCCCACACCCCTCCCCCTCTCCATCCATTTACCACCTCCACCACCATAACCACCCCTCCCCACCCCTCCACCCATCCCCCAACACCCCCCCCCCCTCCCAAACCGCCCTCCACCCCCAACCCCAAACTCCCCTACACACGATCTACCAACCAAGCGCACTAGCGCCGGAATAACATTAGACAAGGCGTTTTAATTGCCCCGCCAGCCAGGCTGTCTTCAGGCGGTAGTCCTGGGTGAGATCGCCTCCCCTGATAGGCTTACGGACAAGTGTGCACATGCCAGCCACCGGTCGGCACTCGGGGGCGGCGAAGCAATGGCGTGGAACCACTCTCCCGGTGTAGGGGCCAGGCGATGCACCCCCCTCTCTCTCTCTCTCGCTCTCTTCCTTCACAGTGTGATAGTTCACATTACACAAGAGTGAGGGGGGGGGGGGGCATATTTAGGAATGGAACTTCAGAGCTAAGATCGCAGCA
>CM031613.1:37872204-37879704 GCA_018398815.1 Conus ventricosus
CTTGTTCGCCGTCTGCTGTTCTCATTCTATCTCTTCAGTGTGTTTTCCTGTCTTGTTCGCCGTCTGCTGTTCTCATTCTATCTCTTCAGGGTGTTTTCCTGTCTTGTTCGCCGTCTGCTGTTCTCATTCTATCTCTTCAGGGTGTTTTCCTGTCTTGTTCGCCGTCTGCTGTTCTCATTCTATCTCTTCAGGGTGTTTTCCTGTCTTGTTCGCCGTCTGCTGTTCTCATTCTATCTCTTCAGGGTGTTTTCCTGTCTTGTTCGCCGTCTGCTGTTCTCATTCTATCTCTTCAGGGTGTTTTCCTGTCTTGTTCGCCGTCTGCTGTTCTCATTCTATCTCTTCAGTGTGTTTTCCTGTCTTGTTCGCCGTCTGCTGTTCTCATTCTATCTCTTCAGGGTGTTTTCCTGTCTTGTTCGCCGTCTGCTGTTCTCATTCTATCTCTTCAGGGTGTTTTACTGTCTTGTTCGCTGTCTGCTGTTCTCATTCTATCTCTTCAGGGTGTTTTCCTGTCTTGTTCGCCGTCTGCTGTTCTCATTCTATCTCTTCAGGGTGTTTTCCTGTCTTGTTCGCCGTCTGCTGTTCTCATTCTATCTCTTCAGGGTGTTTTCCTGTCTTGTTCGCCGTCTGCTGTTCTCATTCTATCTCTTCAGGGTGTTTTCCTGTCTTGTTCGCCGTCTGCTGTTCTCATTCTATCTCTTCAGGGTGTTTTCCTGTCTTGTTCGCCGTCTGCTGTTCTCATTCTATCTCTTCAGGGTGTTTTCCTGTCTTGTTCGCCGTCTGCTGTTCTCATTCTATCTCTTCAGGGTGTTTTCCTGTCTTGTTCGCCGTCTGCTGTTCTCATTCTATCTCTTCAGGGTGTTTTCCTGTCTTGTTCGCCGTCTGCTGTTCTCATTCTATCTCTTCAGTGTGTTTTCCTGTCTTGTTCGCCGTCTGCTGTTCTCATTCTATCTCTTCAGGGTGTTTTCCTGTCTTGTTCGCCGTCTGCTGTTCTCATTCTATCTCTTGAGGGTGTTTTCCTGTCTTGTTCGCCGTCTGCTGTTCTCATTCTATCTCTTCAGGGTGTTTTCCTGTCTTGTTCGCCGTCTGCTGTTCTCATTCTATCTCTTCAGGGTGTTTTCTGTCTTGTTCGCCGTCTGCTGTTCTCATTCTATCTCTTCAGGGTGTTTTCCTGTCTTGTTCGCCGTCTGCTGTTCTCATTCTATCTCTTCAGGGTGTTTCCCTGTCTTGTTCGCCGTCTGCTGTTCTCATTCTATCTCTTCAGGGTGTTTTCCTGTCTTGTTCGCCGTCTGCTGTTCTCATTCTATCTCTTCAGGGTGTTTTTCCTGTCTCGTTCGCCGTCTGCTGTTCTCATTCTATCTCTTCAGGGTGTTTCCCTGTCTTGTTCGCCGTCTGCTGTTCTCATTCTATCTCTTCAGGGTGTTTTCCTGTCTTGTTCGCCGTCTGCTGTTCTCATTCTATCTCTTCAGGGTGTTTTCCTGTCTTGTTCGCCGTCTGCTGTTCTCATTCTATCTCTTCAGGGTGTTTTCCTGTCTTGTTCGCCGTCTGCTGTTCTCATTCTATCTCTTCAGGGTGTTTTCCTGTCTTGTTCGCCGTCTGCTGTTCTCTTCTGGTGTTCTTTCTTCATTTATGCACTGTTCTATTCCTTCGTCATACTCCACCCCCACCCCCACCGCCACCCCCACCCAACCCCACCCCACACTTTACTCACTCTCATTTCATCTCAGTACACCTCATAGTAACTCATTCCATGTCTCATCATTTCGTCATAGTACACATCATTTCTCGTCTCCTCATCCTATCTCACGACATCTCATCGACACACATTACATGCCATGGCATCCCCCGCTTTTACCACCTTCCTCCGTTCTCGTGCTTACCAGTGTTGCCAAACCTCGTGTTGTTTTTCTCTTCAGCAGTAGCTCCGACAAGGCTAAAGACTAGGTGGGTTTTTTGTTTTTGTTTTTTTGTTTTTTGTCTATTCCAGAAATTTTACACGCTAGCACTAAGATGCGTCTGTTGTGGCACTGTCTGGGCCCTGGCACCAACCTGAAAGCACGAAATGAAAAGAATTGCCACTTCCTGGCGGTTTGATCGAATAACTCAGTTAGTTTTTGTCATTTGTCACGTGCATGGAAACCTCGCTGTGATGTCCTTGCTCAGCAGAATGAAACTGATGAACTGGATGAAAATAACAGGTGTCTGTCATTTCTGAGCATGTGCAGTCATGCACTCGACTAATATTGTAAATGCAAAAGAAAATTGCTCTTCGTTTCTATCAAACAAAATTATATACCCATACATCAGATCAGGAGTTAGTCACTTGTAAGATACCTTGGAACCAGTTTAACATCGATTTAGTCACTGCCTAATTCCTGCTGGTGATGGCAGGGTCAGTTAGTAGGTACCACGAAATGCGTCACTGAACACGAATCTCCTTTTCGAGTTAGGTCCCTTCTTTCGGGCGTGTTCAAACGTGCTGCTTCCACCGTGAGAGAGAACCGGCGGAGAGCACTGCAATGCGACCATCTGCTCCAGTTCTTGCTACAAGACATCTTTCTATGGGATGTCGGCTTTCAAACTGCCAAAGGATCAGTCAATGTATGTGCTTGGATAATTTTACTCTTTTAAACACTCAGAAATGATGTTCACGTCATGTGATACTCGATCAGCATAACAAACATTGGTTAAAAAATACACACACACACACATATGTGGTGACAGCCCTGATGTGGCCCTTTGCGGTCGGCTGGGCTATAAGCAACATTATCTTATCTCATACACACATACACACACACGAGTACACGTTGTACTAATGTAGGCCTACATGCATTTCGTGGGAGATTCTTCCATCCTGGATTGCCGTCATATTTCCATAGATAGTGTTTGAAATTACAAATTTAGATTTATGATAAGTAGAACCAAAACACCATGAGAGCTTGTGTCGGCTAGACCGGAGAATGTACCGACATCTCGACTTACAAGAGTTCCCTTCAAAGTGAACTAATAATTAGAACGTCATTCTGAGTCAACTTTAGTGTGAAACACAATGACGAAAAGGATTTCAATGACGTAAAATTGAGTGCCAGAGTAGAAGGGGCAGGAGGGGGTGCCAGGATGTAAGTGGAGGTGTCATAGGGGAGGGGGAGGGAGGATAAGAACAATGAAATATCCGAAACGGAAGAAAGAAAATAGAATATAAACAAATAAAGAAAGAAGTAAAGAAAATAAGTTATAATGATAAAACAAAAAAAATGAAGTGCTGAAAATGAGAGAGGGTAGGGGCATCGGAAGGGATGTGGAGTGGAAGAAGGGGAAAATACGCGCGTGAAAAAAAAATCCATATTAGCAGTGAAGGGGATTTGCGGACAGAGGGAAGGAGTGAAAAGACACACACACACACACACACACACACACACACACACACACACACACACGCACACGCACACACGCACGCACGCACGCACGCACACACACACACACACACACACACACACACACACACACACACACACACACACACACACACACACACACACACGTATGAGAAGGTGATATCAGGGAGTGGTCTGGCCTCGTTTTCACCAGCTTTCACAGTGCTATTATAGGGAACAATACATACATACTTACTTTCTTGCTTATTCACTCATTCATCTTCTTTATTACTTACTTGGTTACGTACTTACCTACCTACTTACATATTTACTTCCTTACTTGTATATACTTACAGACTCAGCTACTTACTTACTCGCTGACTATATTGAATGGGCCAGGGAGAACGGAAGTCTATCCGCTGCACTCGTCTTTCGGGTCGTTCATTCATGGTATTTGAACCATAGCTTGAGTTTGGAGAGAAGCTGTGGGGATCGGCGATGTCGCTGAGGCTGACAGCGGACTTTGCCCACAACACTACACTGTCTGTTTTGCATGGCTTGGAACGCAAAAGAAGAAGAAGAAGAAGAAGAAGAGAGAAGAAGAAGAAGAACTGACTGACTGGCTTACTGACTGACTTATTTACTTACTGACTGACTGACTTACTTACTTCATTGTTCACTCATTTACCCACTTACACGATTACAACATAATAACCAACTGACCAACTTACTTAGCTTGCTCAGGCCATTCACCTCCAGTGCAGCAGAAGCCATCAACAGCATTTCTCCAGTGTTCTAGAATCTGGGCTGTATTTTCTGCCTCTGGTTCTGCAGCTGGTTCAGCTCTGCTTCAGTTGTCTCTTCTCCAGCTGTCTGTCTCCTGGTTGTCCCCTCTCCCTTTTTCCCTGACTTCCAGGTCAGAGTCTGACGACTGGTTGTGAAATGAGAGTGCATCCTGTCTACTACCGTGTCCTCCTCAAGGTGGTGTTGGATGAGGAGGTATCCTACCCATCACCTGTTTCTTCTCAAGGTGGTGCTGGAGGAAAGTATATCCTGTTTATCAGTATTTCCTCCCCGAGGTGGTTTGAATGATGGTGTAACTTCTCCGTCACATTTTCCTCCTCAAGGTGATGGTGTTGGATGAAGATAAATCGAATCCATCACCTTTTTCCTCCTCAATGTTATGTTGAATGAAGATAAATCCAATCCATCACCTTTTCCTCCTCAAATTGATGTTGGATGAAGATAAATCCAATCCATCACCTTTTTCTCCCGAAGAAGATGTTGGATGAAGGTAAATCCAATCCATCACCTTTTCCTCCTGAAGATGTTGAATGAAGATAAATCCAATTCTTCACCTTTTTCTCCTGACGAAGATGTTGGATGAAGATAAATCCAATCCATCACCTTTTTCCTCCTTACTGTGACGTTGGATGGAGATAAATCCAATCCATCACCTTTTCCTCCTTACTTTGACGTTGGATGCATGGAGATAAATCCAATCCATCACCTTTTCCTCCTCAAATTGATGTTGGATGAAGATAGATCTAATCCATCACCTTTTCCTCCTTACTGTGACGTTGGATGGAGAAAAATCCAATCCTTCACCTTTTTCTCCTCAAGCTGGATGAGGATATATTCCACTCATCACAATGGATGGACGAGATGATCGATCGTCTTCCTCTGTGGAAGAACACTCACTCACGCTCGTTCCACGACTAAACGATTACTACCATCAGGTAGGAGCTTTGTAGGTGGTGTCCTACGCCGGATGGATCAGGACAGGCAACACCTTAACACCACAAATATAGCTCAGCTGCGGTGCAGGGTCTCCTATGATGAATTGCCTGAAAGCGGAATCTTATTGGTATCACCCTGTGAAGTAACTGCTCGCGCAGGAAAGGCGACAGGTTTTTCATGGGTGTAGCTTTGCGTAGAAGAGTCAGAAAGAACAGTGTGGGAGTAATGCCCCTGAAAGAACAGGGAAGAGGAGACAGCAAAGTATCTATTAAAAAAAAAGGAGAGAGAGAGAGAGAGAGAGAGAGAGAGAGAGAGAGAGAGAGAGAGAGAGAGAGAGAGAGAGAGAGAGAGAGAGAGAGAGAGAGATGAACGGACGAACCAAAAACCAAACCTCCAACAGCATTTCAGAGATTTCTCCCAGGGTGGCAATATTGGAAGGGGTGGACTGTAGCGTGGGTAGCCGGGTAGGAGTGGAGGGAGATGGTATCGAGGTTACACAGCAAGAACAACGAGGTAATTTCCTCTGATACCCGAGCTTTGTGGCCGACAGGGAAAAGTCTGTCGCCCTGCGTGTGTGTGTGTGTGTGTGTGTGTGTGTGTGTGTGTGTGTGTGTGTGTGTGTGTGTGTGTGTGTGTGTGTGTGTGTGTGTGTGTGTGTGTGTGTGTGTGTGTGTGTGTGCGTGTGTGTGTGTGTGTGTGTGTGTGTGTGTGTGTGTGTGTGTGTGTGTGTGTGTGTGTGTGTGTGTGTGTGTGTGCGTGAGTGCGTGTGTGCGTGCGTGAGTGCGTGTGTGTGTGTATGTGTGTGTGTGTGTGTGTGTGTGTGTGTGTGTGTGTGTTGTGTGTGTGTGTGTGTCTGTGTCTGTGTGTCTGTGTGTGTGCGTGTGTCCGTGTCTGCGTCTGTCTGTCTATGGGTGTGTGTGTTGTGTTTATACATGCGTGGATGCGTATATGCTTTCGTGTGTGTGTGTGTGTGTATGTGTGTGTGTGTGTGTGTGTGTGTGTGTGTGTGTGTGTGTGTGTGTGTGTGTGTGTGTGTGTGTGTGTGTGTGTGTGTGTGTGTGTGTGTGTGTGTGTGTGTGTGTGTGTGTGTGTGGATACCTAAGGTAGTACTGTACACGTAATGCAATGCAAGTCGGGACGATACAAAGCAAGTCAGTGCAATATATGACAAGGTAGGAATATAGTATGATCGAATACAGTACAATGTAATATGATACCGTGGGATAAAACATAGTGCAGTACAATGCTATATTGAATTACAATACAGCAAATTATGCAATATTCATTCACAAAACAAAGCAATGGAACGAAATAAAATATAACACAATGCAATAGCAAAAAAAAAAAAAAGCCTCGCAATGGAATGGATTAGAGCAAAAATACCTGTATACCCATTATCGAGGCATAATGCAAAGCGTCGCAGTATAGTGCAGGGCCTTGAAATCAACGAATGTTACACAATTACGAACAACAACTCAAACATAAATCCGATTTAAATCGATGCAACAAACGTCAGCGCAGCAGAGAACAACACAGCATGAAAAACCACAGCACGACATTCCACAACTCAACACAACACAACACCTCACAGTGCAACGTGCCACAACAACACAACACGCCGCACCATGCCACACTGACACCACAACATAGTGCAGCGCGCCACACCACATCACAACGCACCATGCCACACTCAGCACAAGTAAAAGCAACAACAACACTGTTTGACAAAACAAAACAAACACATCAGAATGCAATAAGACAATACAACACAGGACATCGACACTTATGACTTACAACATGACAAAATTCAGCATAGCATATCACAATTCATCATTTGATACCACATCACTCCTAAAACACACCGAAACACCACGTACTGCAACACATCATTTTCTTTATTTCAATTTCCATTGTCTGGAATCAGATATAATTGGAACTCTTAATTTTGCTGGATTTTGGACATCTCAGACTCAACTGCATCGCTGTGTCATTTTGGGGAATCAGCGCATGTGGATTTCAACGGATCAAAAACTATCATCGACATTTTATTTCAAGTACACTGTACGTATTCATTGACGATTCATTGGCAACACAGTACCCCTACTCTGCAATAACTTATCTTGCCGGCAGTTCTGTACAACTTCAATGACGTGGCCTCAAGATCGATAACTCTGGAGGCAAGACAAGGGGAGATAACGAAGTGGGCGGAAAGGGCGTGGAACACGAAGACAAGGCCCAGGATGTAATGGGCGCTACTGTGATTCATGTCGATGTTGTTAAGTAAAGGAGCGGAAACTCGTCGTGGTTTGGGGCCTCAGTCAGGATTCACTCTTTTGTGTGATGTTATGGCGCATATACATACATGTGGGTCTTCTTTTCCCCTCCCCTA
>CM031613.1:37889704-37899704 GCA_018398815.1 Conus ventricosus
AGAGAGAGAGAGAGGAGAGAGAGAGAGAGAGAGAGAGAGAGAGAGGAGAGAGAGAGGAGAGAGAGAGAGAGAGAGAGAGAGGAGCAACGGACAGATCAGGGGAAAAAGAACAGGCGGAGGGCAGTCTGGTAGAAATGATACAGGAAGACTGACAGGTGGAAGGCAGACAAAGGGAAGTGGGGGGGGGGGGGGGGGGGGGTGGAAGGAGGGGGGAAGAGAGGAGGATGCAAGAAGGAGAGGAGAAGGAGGGTTGGGGTGGGGCGGAGGGAGGGGAATGGGAAGGTGGGTGGGGGAGGGGGGGTGGTGTGGGAGGGGATCGGGGCCGGGACAGACCCCGCTGTCAGTGACCAGGTAAAACAATACCTGACACTCCATGCACCGGCTATCCCCCACTGCCGATGGCTCTCTCTCTCCTCTCTCTCTCTCTCTCTCTCTCTCTCTCTCTCTTCTCTCTCTCTCTCTCTCTCTCTCTCTCTCTCTCTCTCTGTGCATTCGTGCTCACACACCTCTGTGTGTGTGTGTGTGTGTGTGTGTGTGTGTGTGTGTGTGTGTGTGTGTGTGTGTGTGTGTGTGTGTGTGTGTGTGTGTGTGTGTGTACGTGATGTACATGCAAGTGTGCGCCGTGTGTGTGTGTGTGTGTGTGTGGTGTGTGTGTGTGTGTGTGTGTGTGTGTGTGTGTGTGTGTTGTGTGTGTGTGTGTGTGGTGTGTGTGTGTGTGTGAGAGAGAGAGAGAGAGAGAGAGAGAGGAACTAGAGAGAGAGGTGGAAATGGTTGGTAGGGATAGGATGGAGGGTTGTGTGGGGAGGGTGGGGCATGGGGTGGTGGTAAATAGAGCCTTAATACTCGATTATATTGATGGAGGAAGGCATGTGTCTTTTACTGAAAGGATATGGACACCTAACGGAGCAAAACAATATAAACCAGTTGCATGAGCAAACGAAACAAATCAATCGAATCGCGTTCGACATAATATAAACTGAAACTGAAAGCAACATCCGGAAACGTCACAATCTGCAACTTCTTGAGTGTCTGCTAAACAGACATAAGCTAAATTTAGGAACTCTTCAAGGAGACAGAGAACGTTTAGACAGTAAGTAACAACCAAGTAGGATAACTCTCGCTCCCATCGTGAGATAATTACACGCCTATAACTCCAAAGGAAGTCTGCTTATGATACCAAATCGTCTAGCACAAATACCAGCACAAGAGCATACAGGACGAACAAGGAGAGACATCCCGCGGCCCCCAAACAGAATGTTCCAAGCTTGCCCATATATAATATCCTGCACCTTGCAATAAGTACATAATAACAACAACAACGGAAGAAATGAACAAGCACAAAGCAACATTTATTCCAAGCTGCACAGGCGTTTTTGATGTTGCATATTATAGTCAAACAGAAGACTAGTGGCTAAATGTTAAACAGACTCATGACTGAGCAAATGTAATCCAAAATGTACATGAATGCTCGCAGTGTGTGTGTGTGTGTGTGTGTGTGTGTGTGTGTGTGTGTGTGTGTGTGTGTGTGTGTGTGTGTGTGTGTGTGTGTGTGTGTGTGTGTGTGTATGTGTGTGTGTGTGTGTGTGTGTGTGTGTGCGTGCGTGTGCGTGTGTGTGAATGTGTGTGTGTGTGTGTGTGTGAGTGCGTGCGTGCGTGCGTGCGTGCGTGCGTGTGTGTGTGTGTGTGTGTGGTGTGTGTGTGTGTGTGTGTGTGTGTGTGTGTGTGTGTGTGTGTGTGTGTGTGTGTGTGTGTGTGTGTGTGTGTGTGTGTGTGTGTGTTGGCTCCATGAAATGAATGTCTGTTGAGCAGAGACAAAGACAGTACAAAGTGAAATCAATCCCGTGTGGTGGAATCAGGAAGTGAAACGAGAGAGAGAGAGAGAGAGAGAGAGAGAGAGAGAGAGAGAGAGAGAGAGAGAGAGAGAGAGAGAGAGAGAACAACAACAAGAACTGACATGGAAGAAGCGGCGGGACTGGAATGGATAGGGGGCAGGATGGCAGATGGGGGGTGGAGGAGGGGGGTTAGGGAGGGAGGAATGATTGGTGAATTTGGGAGAGGGAAGCATTATCAAGCTGTGACGCTAATATTAAAAAAGAGGGGGTAGGGTGGGTAGGGGGAGAATAAAACCACCTAACAGGGCGATTTGAGAGAGGGAAGACCACCTACAAGATTGAAAAGATCATTGATCTGCCCTTTGAACCGGATCTGAACTTGAATTCAACAGAATGAGAATCGTCCATGAGCCAAAATCATGTTTCCGCCCAATTTCGCTAAAATCAGTGCAGAAAATGTAGCGAATTTTTTTTAACCTACAGACAAAGCGACAAACTCCACTTCATTCTCTGTTTCATTCACCAGACATGACCTCTATGGCGGAAGTGACGTGATCCAAAAGCACACTCTTACTAACATCATGGAACTGTGACCCCAAAAAATATCTCCAGACTGCTGTTTCGTGCTGTACTCATTCAACAGGCATACGGCAAGGAGAGAACCATCATTGGTTTGCCCTGTCACTACTGACATAATCACCATCTGTCGAAGATCGATGACAACAGTATTGACGTTGATTTTCATAATGAGAATTAAGTATTAGGTGGCGCGGACTGAGAGGAATGGGTGGGGGATGCAGCGGTACTGGAAACACCAACTTCACCTCCCAGGCCTTTTCTGAATCAATGCAAACTAATACACACACGAAGAAAAAAACCAGAAAGTTGAAGAAAAAGCATAAAGCAAGTTTGTTCTGTGAGACTGGTACTGAACCCGCACACCCCCCTTCCCCACTCCATCCACCCCTTCCCCCCTACACTGACCTCTCAACTCCCAACCCTACCTTTAGATACACACGCACGCACGCACGCACACACACACACACACACACACACACACACACACACACACACACACACACACACACACACACACACACACACACACGCACGCACGCACACACACACACACACACACACGTGTGTGTGCGCAAATATATATATATGTATGAAAAATACAAACACCAAACAGAATTATGTAAACATATATGGGATCTTAAGAAAACAAATACAGATTTTAACACCACATGGAAAATAATCAGGAAAGCAGCAGCATATAATAATAGCACAAAGAGATGTAATTTGTGCACAACAGAAAAGTGGATGATTCTGTGCAAACCTAGTATGGCAACACTGAATACAAGAGTTGAAATCGTAGACAGTTGCAGGCACAAAAGGAAATTTTTATCAACAAGTATAAAATAGCAACCCTGATAGGACCCCCCCTCCCCCATACAGTAATACTCAATAAAGAAAGCCTTACAACCTTGACAGGGCCCCCCTTGCACAACACGTGCAACACAACCCAACTGGACCACAGTTCACAACCCAAAACGCATATATACGATTGAGGCCAGTAGCAGGGATTGGCACGGGATCTGAAGAGAGGAAGGACCTCGAAACAAGCCTGTCATCCCGGTTTTAAGATTTGCTTTTAATCATTATTTTAGCTGCTCCCGCATGGTTGAGCACTCTTTCAAAAAAAGCCGGAAAATATATTATCAGCTAGAGAAACAGCTCCATACGTCGAGCACTTTAAACCTGGCTAGCACTTTTTTTGAAAAAGAAAATGGAGAAAGTAAATTTTAACCTATCAACCAAGAATATCCCCTATGCTACACCAGAGAGCTACGTAAAAAGGCTAATTGAACAAACGGAAAAATTTGTACGCAATTTAAGATGGAGGGCTTTCTTTTACCTTAACCCTAAAGCACAGCAGGAAAAGACAGAAACATATGGAATCAACTCATGGAGATCTCCACCAGTCATTGAAGAGATGAGGAGTTTTGAGGAAAGATTAAAAAGTATGATTTCCACCATCAAATTTAGGAAAATAAACAACAACTTCCAAAAATCTCTGAGCTGCAATATAAAAGATATAACGCATGATAAAAGAATATTTGTTAAAGCAGACAAAACTAGTAACTTTTACAAAATGGAAGTAAAAGATTACGAGCAGCTCCTCAGTAAAAACATCCAAAAGAACTACAAGAAAGCTGAAGAGGAAACATGTACTATCATCAGAGAAGAAGAAAAGAAACTGGTGGAACGCATAGAACTAAGTGACAGGATAGAACCACGGCAAAAAGAGAAGCGTTTATAACACTCAAAGATCATAAACCTAATTTCCAAAACAACCCCTCATGTAGACTGATCAACCCCACAAAGTCTGAACTAGGAAGAGTAAGTAAGCAGATTCTAGAAAAATAGTAACTGACGCCAAATCAAATCTTGAACTGAACCTTTGGAAAAATACTAATGAGGTGGTGCAATGGTTCCAAAAGTTAAACAAACAAAACAGAACAACCTTTATCGCATTCGACATTGTGGACTTTTATCCATCCATCAATGAAGAACTGCTCAGGAAAGCTTTGGAATTCACTACTAAATACACTGAGATATCAAATTCGGAATTGGAAATTATATTCCACACAAAAAAAACACTGTTGTATAACAAAAAGGAGCCTTACATGAAAAAAGCAGATTTTAATTCCACTTTTGACGTTACAATGGGTTCATTCGATGGTGCAGAAGCATGTGAGATAGTGGGCCTGTTGCTATTGTCAAAAATGCACAAACTACTTGGGCATAAAGTCGGGCTGTACAGAGATGACGGATTGGCGGCACTGGACAATACACCTAGAGAGGTAGAGAATAAAAAGAAAGAACTGTGTAAGTTGTTCCAAAATCACAACTTAAAAATTACAATAGAAGCCAACAAAAAAGTAGTCAACTACTTGGATGTAACACTAGATTTAAACAAAAACCAATACAGACCATACAAAAAACCCAATGATACACCATTATATGTAAATTCCATGAGTAACCACCCACCAACAATCATAAAACTATACCACAAGGGATAAACAAGAGGTTATCCAACCTTTCCTGCAATGAAGAAATATTCAACGATGCAGCAACAGACTACCAAGAAGCACTGTTGAAAAGTGGATACAACTACAAGTTGAAATATGAACCTGAAAGTACCACTGGAAGCAGGAAGAAAAACAGAAAGAGGAAAATAACCTGGTATAACCCACCATATGATGGTAGAGTGAAAAGCAACATTGGCAAAGAATTCTTCAAAATATTAACAGAATCGTTCCAGAAAGACCAAAACTTTTCAAAATATTCAATAGGAACACTATCAAACTATCTTATTCTTGTATGCCAAATCTTAAAAAAATAATTGATGCTTCAAACAAAAAGAAAACCAACGTCAAAAACGAGGGTGACAAACGGAAAACTTGCAACTGCACGATCAAAGAGCAATGCCCTCTGAACAACCAATGTCTCTTTGATAACATCGTATACCAAGCCACTGTGACAACGAAAAGCAGCAAAGAGACATACATAGGGATTACAGAAAACAAATTCAAAGCTAGGTACGCCAATCACAAGCAATCTTTCAAGTATGAAAAATACAAACACCAAACAGAATTAAGTAAACATATATGGGATCTTAAGAAAACAAATACAGATTTTAACACCACATGGAAAATAATCAGGAAAGCAGCAGCATATAATAATAGCACAAAGAGATGTAATTTGTGCACAACAGAAAAGTGGATGATTCTGTGCAAACCTAGTATGGCAACACTGAATACAAGAGTTGAAATCGTAGACAGTTGCAGGCACAAAAGGAAATTTTTATCAACAAGTATAAAATAGCAACCCTGATAGGACCCCCCCTCCCCCACACAGTAATACTCAATAAAGAAAGCCTTACAACCTTGACAGGGCCCCCCTTGCACAACACGTGCAACACAACCCAACTGGACCACAGTTCACAACCCAAAACGCATATATACGATTGAGGCCAGTAGCAGGGGATTGGCACGGGATCTGAAGAGAGGAAGGACCTCGAAACAAGCCTGTCATCCCGGTTTTAAGATTTGCTTTTAATCATTATTTTAGCTGCTCCCGCATGGTTGAGCACTCTTTCAAAAAAAGCCGGAAAATATATTATCAGCTATATATATATATATATATATATTATATAATATGTGTGTGTGTGTGTGTGTGTGTGTTGGAAAATATGTAGGCACACCACAGCAAGTGATGAGATTTTTTCTTCATCCCCCAACCACCTCCACACCCATGTGTTTTTATGTCATGTTCGTGCGTTTTTCACGTGGACAGGACAGCGAGTTTAAAAAATATAAACGTGAAAACATCGTACTCATTAACTTCTTCAAAAAACATGAAGTCACTGAAGTGCAAGCCCACTGATCTTTGCTCCATCGTTACTTGACAGTTATCATAAAAGAAGACCAATGTGTGTGTGTGTGTGTGTGTGTGTGTGTGTGTGTGTGTGTGTGTGTGTGTGTGTGTGTGTTCGTGAGTTTGCTCGCGCGCGCGCGTGTGTGTATGTATGTGTTTGTATGTACGCCCGCGCGCGTATGTGTGTGTGTGTGTGTGTGTGTGTGTGTGTGTGTGTGTGTGTGTGTGTGTGTGTGTGTGTGTGTGTGTGTGCGTGCGCGCGTGCGTGCGTGCGTGCGTGCGCGCGTGCTGGTTGGTGTGCTTGCATGTGTGTGAGTGTATGTGAAATGATTGGCCATGTACATTTACATTTGTGGCCTTGTGAAAAAGTGTAACCGTGGGACGAAAATTCTCAGGATCTAAGTTCAAAGGGCCAGAGTCCACTTCTACTGGCAAGTGAGTCTACTACCCCCTCTACTACCTCCTCTACTACCCCCTCTACTATCCCCTCTTCCCGTCTCCTCCCCACCCCTCACCCCTCCTCCCCCAAATCCTTCCTTCCGTTCCTCCCCCTTTTCCCCCATCCTCACTCTCACCTGCCGACTTTACCTCTTCCTTCCCGCTGCCTCCCTCCCCCCCCCCCCCTTCTTCCCCCTCCCCTCCCCTCCTGCTCTGTCCTCCCCTATCCTCTGTCCCCAGTTGCTCTGTGATGTTAGTCGTGGGGCATGAAATGAGATCCTCTTTCTCCCTACCCTAGTCCTGTTATATTTCCTTATACATGAACCGATGAATGGCTGCGGTGTACACATCTTCAGAGAAATCCTGAAGCGGTCCTTATGGGTAACAATGAATGATAAAATAGAACAGAATAACCTAGAATAGAACAAAATGTATCATGACTTAATGATGAAGATTGCGATGGAAATAGCTTTCAGTAACAAAGTGCAGGTACATATAACTATGAAAATGGTCATAACCATGTCAGTGATCATAGTTAAGCTTAGTAATCATGATATGAATATATACCAACAACATCAACAACAACCGAAATAACCACCACCACAACAACAACCGACGTACCACTGTCTAAGTCATGCAGTTCCTGATTGGTGGAACATTTTAGCGGGCAAACGTGCGTTCTCCGGATTTGAACAGGAGCAGACCCGGTAGTCAGAAAGAAAGATCTGGGGAGTTAAGAGATGCCCATTGTCAAACAGTATGAGCGTTCGGTTGTGGTGCTGACGGCCGACAGTAATTGTCTTCGAGGTTGTTTTGGGGCTTATTTGGTTGGCTGGTTGGTAGGTTGGTTGGTTGGTTGGTTGGTTGGTTGGTCGGTTATTTTCTTTGTTTGTTTGCATGGGTATTTTTATTTCTTTGTATTATTTTTTTAAATTTCATTTTACTTGTCTGATTCTATTTCTTCCCCAGTGTCTTGTAGAGCTATGTAACTTACTTGTGTAGTAGCTGATAGGTGCCTCTTCTTCATTATAAGTTATCAATATTATCATAATCAGTACCATTATTAATAGCAGCAGCAGCAGCGGCAGCAGAAGCAGCAGCAGCAGCAGCAGCAGCAGTAGTAGTAGTAGTAATAGTGGTGGTGGTGGTGGTGGTGGTGGTAGTAACATCATTAATGTTGCTGCTGTTGTTGTTGTTTTATTATCATTACTATCATCATCATCATCATTATCATCATCATCATCATCTTCTTCGATGTTGTTGTTGTTGTTGCTGCTGCTGTTGTTGTTGTTGTTGTTGTTGTTGTTGTTGTTGTTGTTGTTGTTGCCAAAGACAACGCTATATTTGCTATGTGATCGTCGCAGACTTAAAATGTCCCAGATAAAGGACACGAAGATTCACAAACGCAAGCTCGAACTCGAGTCCCCAACCTACGAGATCGTGTCAGTTATATCAGAGTCACTACTGTATCTGTTGTCCGAGAAGTTAACACAGTGTTGCTTAGAGTCACAGCGAGTTTAAAACAACAACAACAACAACAACAACAACAACAGCAACAACAACAACACAAAACAACGATGAAAACCAACCCAGGACCTTTAAGTTCACGAAGTATTTTTTCAAAATATCACGAGGAATACGTTCAGGCTTTAAGGACCGTCCCAAACAGTCACACCTGTCCAACGCCCACGGAAACAACAAGACACCACCACCCCCACCACCACCACCACCCCCCTCCACCACCACCCAGCGATCTGCTAGCCCTACCCTATCTCACCAGCCCAACTCCACCCGCCCACACCGCTACCACCACACCCCACCCCCACCCCCACATCTCTCCTCTTTTCCTCCTTATTTCCCCATGGGCCCACGACAACCGTTAAAAACAAAAAGCGACGGTGAGGCAGTGACATAACTCGACGTCATTAGACACCGAAGAAAACGTCTTCGATCATGTCATGTCATACTGCCCTTTACCCCTCCCCACACTCCCTCCCTTGACTCTCTTCCCATGCCCCCTATCCCCCCCCCCCTCTCTCTCTCTCTCTCTCTCTTTCTCTCTCACCCCCCCCCCCTCCCTCTCCCTCCCCCTAACCCTGGCTCCGAGCCCAAAAAGAGAGGAGCGTCAACATGGCGGACACGCGTCATCTAGTAGCGCCACCTAGTGTCAAAACAAAGGCGCCGGTGTCGGGTTTCCCCGATAGCATCTACGGATAGGTGTAGTCTCAGGAAGACGGGTTGCGGTGTCTCGTAAATTTTGTCACCCCCTGATATTAATCTTCTCCCTTTCCCCTCACTCCCCTCTTTTTATTTTCTCCTTTCGGTCGTGATAAAACGAGATAATGCGGGGGTTTGTGTTCACAAGCCTCGTACTTATTACTGAGCGGCGAAGGCTGTGGACTGTCTTGGAGGAACTTCTCAGCGCGGGGTTTATACAAGCTGTGTGACTTGCATCTTCTGTTTTCTTCTTCTGTCTTTCGTTTTCACACCCCTCCATCCCCACCCCCTTTACCCTCTACCGCTTTCCTTCCCCTTTCTTTCCGTCTGTCTGTGTGTCTGTCTGTCTGTCTCTCTCTCTGTCTCTCTCTCACTCTCTCAGTCTCTCGCTCTGTCTGTCTCTATCTCTGCCTCGCTGTCTGTCTCTGTCTCTGTCCTCTCTCTCTTTCTCTCTCTCCCTCCCTCTCTGTCTCATCAATCTTTTTTTATCGTCTGTCTCTCCTCCTCCTCCTCCTACTCCTCCTCCTCCTCCTCCTCCTCCTCCTCCTCCTCCTCCTCCTCCTCCTACACCTCTTCTTCTTCTTCTTCTTCTTCTTCTTCTTCTTCTTCTTCTTCTTCTTCTTCTTCTTCTTCTTCCAAATCAAACAATCGTGGTTCGCGTAACCGATGAATTTACCAATACAGCTTGCACAGAACGTCTGTCAATGGACCAGTTAAGCAGAATCAATGCGTCCAGATCCAGAATGAGAAAAGACTGAACAGTACCGGATCAAAGCGGTTCTAGACTGCACAATGTTCCAGAAATGATCCCGCAGTTGACCTTCTGTCAGCACCACCATCACCACCCTCCCCCTCTCTTCCCACTTATTCCCCCCCTCCTCCCCCACCATCGCATTCCACTATAACCTAACTTGAACCGAAACTCCTATTCAGTATACATATGGGAAGATCAAACATTGTACCATTGTCTCTGTGTTTCTGGTCTTCGGGATCGGAGGGAAAGGGAGGGGCGGAGAGGGGTGGGTGGGGAGGGGGTGGAGGTGTATGGCCGAGTAGGTAAAGCGTCAGAC
>CM031613.1:37907204-37909704 GCA_018398815.1 Conus ventricosus
TTTCTTCTTTTCTTTGATTGGGGTTTTTTTTTTAAACGGTCTATCTTTTAACTGCCAACGGCCTGTGTTTGATTTCTTTATCACACGCGCACACGTGTACAACTTATAAGAGCCTGTAACAATATATTTTTCCATACAAGTCCTATAACAACAATAGTCAGTCAATGAATTAGTAAATAAATAAATAAATGAAATTTTTAAAAAGAATTTCTTTTTTTAATCCTTTTCAGCGAAGGAATCACTTAAGGAGCACAGTAAACACGGAAAATCAAAGAAGCCAGGTTTACATTGCATAAACTTTTTAGAAGTTGGACAGAAGAGCGAAGGCAAGATTATAGAATGAGAGCCAAGACGACTCACAGAGAGACAGTGAGAGTGGAGAATGCAAGGGAGGATTACTTATGGCACCCTGAGCTGATAGAAGAGCTTTCATTGTGATGTTTTCTGGACAGAAATGAGTTGTTGCTTTATGTAATATCATGGACGAACACACTGTGGATGTGTACAGATCCAGTCAAAAGATACTTTACGCACATGCGCATTACAATGGAGGGAAACCAAGTAACCGTCACAGAAGCTTAGCTCCTGCACTTTAAAGTATTGTTTCTTAATTATTCAAATCTATCTCCATCCTTGCCCAACCAAGACAGCAGTTTGATCTGCATGGGGGTTGGGAGGATGGGGTGGGCCGTGGGCGGGGGGGGGGGGGAGGGGTGTCTCTACAACCGGTTTTATGTGTGCATGCGGGGAAGGGGGGGGGGGGGGGTAGCTCATCTTCCTTGCCACCTCAGTGGCAATCCACCCACACCATTCATTCCGGCTCCCCGCTCACAGCCACAGCCTATGGTTTGTCCTGCCGCAGCCCCGGTACCGGCAGTCCGCAGGGGGCAGCCAGTGTCAAGCCGTTATGAGGCAACCCAACAGAGGAGACACTGCACTGCTGCCGAGTCACTTCGGTGGTGTGCAGTAGTGCTTGTTCTGACCCAACATACGCAGGACACAACTTTCTAAGCCGATATCTGAAGAAAATAACTACTTAGTCGCAGATCCATTGTAAGTGAGCTCTCCCTTTGAAGGGCGCCACCACGTCCATCCAAGACGGTTCCCATGAATTTGCTGATACCGGTGACCCCGACAGAACTTCACAAAGGGCGTAGATGTGGAGAGAGAAATTCGAATTAGGATCACCATGAATATAGGCCATAAAGGGCCAAAGAAATCGAGACATTCTTTATGCAGATCGGTGAGGATGAGGATAATGAAGATGCTGCTACGGATTTCCATTCTTGTCTGAGACTGCACACTACGCTTACATTCACAATATATCCCGGCGACAACCAGGCCCAAAAGATACAGATCCCTGCAATGTTGGTCAGAAAATTTGAGCAACACTGGCAAAGACGCATCCATTAAGTGGTTGAAAGTTACTGTGCCATTCGTTCCTGTCGAGCCCACAGCGACTCAACTCTGGGTAGAAGACGGTCAGGGCAGAACAATCTCACAAATAAATGGGCTGTGATGAGAATCGAGCCCGCCACCTCCCAGCCGGTAATCCGTGTCGTTTACCACTTGGCCATGGCAGCTGGTGACTCTACAACTGATCGCCGTGGATGAGAAAGATGGGTGCGCAGCTTTGAACCTTCTATGCCACTGCATCTGAGTTTGACCATCATCAATATGGAGGACAATTGCTGCTACAGTTTGCCGGCGTGCCGCGCCAGAATCACGGTACCCAAGAAAATCCATCAAAGTCACCGAAGCTTTCAGTGGCTTACGCTCTGAAAACTATCATAGTGACTGTGACTTACGCCAAAACCACGACCGTGTTTATAGCGAATGAATACACCACGACTCCAGCACACGCGGATCATACTATCCATTCAATGTGGAAACATCACCATAGAAAACTGCGAGGTGGCACGTGTGCCCAGGATGTCTGTTTGACACCAGGTAGTCTCCAGGCGCATTGAAGTGTTCCACTTCTGCATGCTGGATTGGTTATTCTGGATTAGTGTCCCCTGATTTTTCTTCTTCGAAAATAAACGGAATTCTTTTCAGTGTACATAAACGGAATTCTTTTCATAAACGAAATTCTTTTCAGTGTAACTAAAGATTTTTTTAAATGTATAGACTTTACTGCTAACCAAACTCAAGTTGTCAAGGTCAGTGGAAGGAGTCAAAATAAAGTCCCTGGGAAACGGCTGGAGCAGCGAGGGGTAGATTATTCTACGCGGGTATAACTTATTCTTCACGGTATATCTGATGAAGCGGGTTTGCGATAGTTCTTACAGCGTAAGAATAAAGTTCACAGCGAACGCGAAAATCCACACCACAGTGTTCAGGGTTAATGTATGCAGCAGGCCCTGGGGTATAGTTTTGGCAGGGGAGTATCGACAGCTTGTTACACCGGAACTGAAATCTGAGACGTGTATTTTGTCCCGGTTTGCTACTTACAACATACAATGGCCCCCAAAACGGCGCTCACAACAAATTATTTCAA
>CM031613.1:37917204-37919704 GCA_018398815.1 Conus ventricosus
GCTATCGAAAGTTACTCCTAAATCTTTTCTTCTTTTAAGGTCTTTATCTTCTGTAAGCTGCCATTGTGTCTCATATAATAAGCATGTTCCTGGTTGTTCTTTCCAATATGTAGCCACACCACATTTAGAGATATTGAAGTACAGATTCCATACATCAGACCAATTTTGGAGTTTATAAAGATCGTTTGTAAATCTGAGAATTGCGAAGTTTTATCGTACAGTTTTGTATCATCAGCAAATATTTTACAGGTGCTTTTGAATGATAAGGCAAGTCGTTTATAAACACATGTGAATAATATTGGGCCCAAGATGCTACCCTGAGTATACCACTTAGAACCTTGGCTTTATTAGAGCTTTCACTACCTACTCTTACACGCTGTACCCGATTTGTCAAAAATCCTTGTATCCATTTTAATAGTTTGCCAGATATACCATAAGCAGATAGTTTTAACAAGTAGCCTTTCATGTGGCACAGTAATCAAAAGCCTTCTTAAAATCTAAGTATATAGCATCGACACTGTGACCATCATCCAATAATTTTGTCATAACCTCTACAACTTCAAGCAACTGAGTAACACAAGAACTTTTTTAACGAACCCATGCTGACATTTTGCATGTAAATTATATCTGTAAAATGAGCTACAATTGAATCTCTAATTATGCTTTCTAACACTTTACATATTACGCAAGTCAGGCTGACTGGTCTATAGTTACCTGGATCTGCTTTTGACCCCTTTTTAAACAAGGCTGTTACTTCAGCTGTCTTCCAGTCTTGGGGTAAGGTACCCGATTCTAATGTTTTTGTTGAATAATGAACAAAGTGGGACAGATAATTCATTTCCTAATTCTTTTAAAACTTTTGAGGGGATTTGATCAGGTCCTTGTGCTTTATTTGGGTTTAAGTGACCAGTCTATCTCTCACTGCTTTTGGGGTAACTCTTACCTCTGACAAGGATATCCCACTTGAATATGCACATTCATCCAATAATGGTATATTTGTTAAATCTTCATGTGTAAAACACTAGCAAAGAAATCATTTAATGTGTCCGCTTTTTCTTTATCACTTACTGCCAAGGAACCATCTGGTTTATTTAGGGCACCAATACTTGTATTAACTTTTAATCTATTTTGAACATACTTCCAAAATAATTTAGGATTAATCTTTACTATTTTTTGCAAACCATTTTTTCATATTCCCTTTTAGTTACTTTTAATAACTTCCAACATTTATTCCTTTCCCGTATGTACTTCATGTAATTTATTTCCTGATTAGTACATAGGTGTTTTTTAAATAATTTATATTCTTTTTAATACCTCTCATAGCTTTATTATTCATCCAGACTGGAGTGAATTTCCTCTTTGCATTTTTCTTTATTTTGGGAATACACTTATCCATTCCCTCATGTATAGTATTCTTGATATACCTCCAGTTTTCTTCTATATCCATGTCTGATATCCCTTTCCAATCATGATCGGCCATAATATTTCTAAATTTTTGATAGTCCCCCTGGTTTCAATTTATACGTAAATTCTTCTTGAACTGTATCATTAAGCTTTTCCAAATTCAGTTGAAATGATAAAACATCATGGTCACTTTTACCCAACGGATCAAGATGAACAACTTCTGAAATAAAACCATCATCATTTACCAATATCCAATCATCAAGGGTTGGGTTCTGCCCTAGTCTTCGTCTTGTTGGTTTGGTCACTTTTTGGATTAAAAATGCATCATGCACCTGTCTTAATGATCTCGTTTCCCTTACCCCTGACCATCTCCCATCCCAATAAACATTCGGATAATTAAAATCCCCCATTAAGTATATTTTGTCATACTTTAACATTTATCAGATTTTAGTATTTCAAATAGTTTATTATTATTTTGTTCTGTACTACTATTGGGGTTTCTATACACACAACCAATCAACACTTACCATTACACTCACTATCAAATGTACACCAAACACTTTCTTGATACTCGTATTCATCAAAATCATTAACACTCTCTAGCATTTAAATAACTACCCCATATATAAAGCTAACCCCGCGTTGGTGGTTTCTATTAATGAACATATCATAATCAGGAATGCAAAACTCTTTCTCACTGAAATTTTGTAAATTCTTTGGTATCAATTCGGTCACTGCAATTACACATGGATGTATATCATCATCCTGGAAAGCAACTCTTCTCTTTTGTTCAAAAAACCCATCAACGTTAGAATATAATACATGGAAAAGATCTGAGCATTTGTTATTTACACTATGTACACATTCTCTGTTGAGTCAATTTCTAGAAGAAACTGTTCCTTTGGTGTCCTCAGACCCTCCGCCAGAGTGAGGTTGGGTTTTGGACCTGTCTAAGTTCCACTATCTTCCAGTTTCTTATGGCTAAGTTTTGTTCTCCTGCCTGACTCTCCGTCGCAACTCCTCTCTCAGTACTTTATGTTTGTCACGTTGGTTCCTTGTTAGATCATGATTTATGTAAACCTTTGTGTCCCCTGGA
>CM031613.1:37929704-37934704 GCA_018398815.1 Conus ventricosus
CAAAGCAGCCATAACCATGAAGCATGTAACAATTGTAACGTTGCATGTGCAACACAATGTGTAACGAAGCAGCCATGGCCATGAAAATGTAACAATTGTAACGTTGCATGTGCAACACAAAGTATAGTGAAGCAGCATTGTCCTTGAAAATGGAACAATTGTAACATTGCATGCGAGACGCAAAGTGTAACAAAGCAGCCATAGCCATGAAGCATGTAACAATTGTAACATTGCATGGCAACACAAAGTGTAACAAAGTAGACATGCCCATGAAAAATGCAACAATTGTGACGTTGCATGTGCACTACAAAGTGTAGCGAAGCAGCCATAGCCATAAAAAAAAAATACAAAAATACAGGTGTCTGGACCAATAAATGCAACACTTGTTCCCCTTTTTTTCTGAATTAATCCAGACTGCTGTGTATATGTTTACTTTTTTTTTTCCTTGGAGATTGCTACATTGTTGCATATCACGTTGTAACACATTTCCTGTCTGCCTTGTGTTTCAACGATCGTGGGGTGTCTGACGTGAGAAATCCAAACACCAGTGTGCTGTGGTAGACTTTTGTTGGGTCACCGTTTTTTGTTTTTTTTTTATCCTGGTATAGCACAACGGTACTATTAACCATCTTTTTTTCATGAATAATTTGGCATTGGGGCATGAGGGGCCCAGCAGGCTTACTAATTATTCATTAGTTGAAATTTTGATAATTATACCCCAGCCGACTGCTCAGAGGGTTTTTTTTTTTTTTTTTTTTTTTTGTTAGGGCTGTCAAACTAGCGCTAGAAAAAAAAATTCACACAACAAAATTGAATGAGACCATCTAAGAAAAACACCATAGCCTAAAACACACACACACACACACACACACACACACACACACACACACACACACACACACACACAACGCGGTTATAACATGGTAGCTTAAAAACTGACATTTGAAAGCTTATAAAATTAGTTCGTACTAAGAGCTCCAAACTTTCCTCTTAGTTGAATATTTCCAGATTTAAAAAAAAAAAAAATTCAGTTTGAAAAAAATAATAAATGAATGAATAAAATTACCATTATCTAGAAATACAAAAAAAAAAAACAAAAAAAAAAAACCAACAACGAACAAATAAATAACTGTATAATTCGAGGATTGGTGGTAAAGACCGAAACAAAACAAAAAGGGGGGGGGGGGGGGGTTAAAGAGGAAACAAAAGCAATGCACAACGTTTCGACTCTTAGAGTCTTTTTCAAGTGGCATGAAACCGAGGACACAGGAATTGTTTCAACAAATCTGAAGTGACAAGAACTCAAAACACAAACAAACACACATAAAGGGGGAAGACAAGGGGATTGTTTCAACAAATCTGAAGTGATAAGAACTCAGAAAACCCCGCACACACACCCACACACACACACACACACACACACACCACGCACTCCCACAGATGCACGCTCCCGCCCTCATCCACGCCCCCCCCCCTTTTTTTCTCCCTTTTTTTTTTCCCCCCCCCCCCCCCCCCCCCCCCCCCCCCCCCCACCCACACAAAACCCCAGTTCGCATGGTATAGTTCGGATGGTCACTCCATCACTTCAGTCCTTGATGTTCAGTCCGTGGGGAGTGATCGTACCTAGCCTAGAGATCAGAGATGATTCAAGGAATTTGCGGTGTATGGCATCTGAGTGGTTTTGGTGAACAGCAGAGATTGACATATGAAACACGTTATGTCCAGGGCTATTGAAATGTGTACCTATGGGGGTGTCCTTATTCAAGTTGACAGCCTGGAGATGTTCCCTGAATCTTTCATCCAGGGTCCGGTAGGTCTCGCCACAGTAGAGTTTGGAACAGAGGCTGCATGAAAGAATGTACACCAGGTTGGAGGATCGGCAAGTGAAGGGGGATCTGATGGTGAAACGTTTGCCTGATGGGCCCCTGAGGGTGTTAGTGGTTGTATTTTAAAAGGGGCAGGTTTTGCATCGGGGTTCGTTGCAGCGGTGGTTTCCTGGTGGAGAGCTACTCGGTGAGTCTTTGTAGGTGGCTCGTACTAGATGATCCCTGAGGTTGGTGTCACGCAGGTATGCCACTAATGGAGGTTTGTCGAAGGTTGACTTGAGTTTAGGGTCTTTCCTCAGGATGTCAAATTTTTTCACAAGGATGTTTATAACTGGGAGGTTGTGTGGGTGGTAGGTCAGAGTAAGGACTGGTCGGTCAAACTGATCTTTGTTCTGAGATGGGGTCATGGCCTGAGTCCTGGGGGTGCGGAGGGCACGATTGGTGGCATCGATGATGACTGCTTCAGGGTACCCGCGCTTTCGGAAGAAGGAACACATCCAGTTGACCTGCAGTTTGAAGTCGTCGTCATTGCTGCACAGTCTTCTGAGGCGACAGAATTGAGAGTAAGGGATGCTCTTCTTGGTAGACTGTGGGTGGCTAGATGTGAACTTGAGGTAAGAATGTGAATCAGTTGCTTTGTAGAACACTGATGTTTTCAGTTGATCTGTGCTGGTGATGGTTACTTGAATGTCTAGAAAAGATACAGTTGTTTCAGAGATGGTGTAGGTGAATTTCAGGGCTGGGTGGAATGAAGACACAAAGTGTATGAAATCTAGAAGTTCAGCCTTGGTGCTTGTGGTGATACCTATGATGTCGTCTATGAAGCGTCTGAAAAATGGAGGGACACGTCCAGGATACGAAGAGAGTATCTGCTCCTCGATGAAACCCATAAAGAGGCATGCGTAACTCGGCCCCATCTTGGTGCCCATAGCCCCCCCTCGGGTTTGAACGAAGTGGCAATCGCCGAAACAGAAACTGTTCAGTGTCAGGACCAGTTCTGCCAGCCTTAGGATGGTTGTGATGTCGATGTCAAAGGTGCTGTTCTTCAGAAAATGTTTTATGGCCTGTAGACCCTCATTGTGGGGGATGCTCGTGTACAGAGAAGTGACATCCATGGTAAATAAGAAACGGTCAGATCCATCCGGTGGAAAATGGAATTGGTCAAACAGTTGAAGGGCGTGATTGGTGTCCTTGACAAAGGTTGGCAGAGACGTAACAAGTGGTTGCAGGAGAGAGTCGATGAATTGTGAAATAAGAGTTGTCGGACAGGAACAGGCGGATACTATGGGACGTCCAGGGTTGTTGGCCTTGTGAAGTTTTGGAAGGGCATAGAATTTGGACTCCCGGGGTTCTCGAACCACAGCTCTTGAGGCTTCAGTTGGGAGATGACCCGATGCAATAGCTCCATTGACAATTTTCCTTACGAGGGCGTTGTCCTTTTTTACTGTTGGTTTCTTCAATGGGGTGTAGAAAGGCGTGTCAGACAGCTGTTTTTTTTACTTCCTTTTCATAGTAGTCCCTTTGCCACACCACTATCGCACCACCCTTATCGGCAGGTTTGATTACCACATCTGTTCTTTTCTTCAAATCATGTAGTGCTCTCCACTCATCATCGGACAGGTTGGAGTGTTTCAGAGGTTGGAAGCTTAGTTGTTGGATTTCCTGTGTGCACTTGTCAATGTAAAAATCAACGGAAGAGAATTCTCCTGGTTTGGGTGTCCATATTCCACGCTCCTTTGGGAAGAGATGAGCGATGTCATTGTTGTTTGTACTTGTCGAGAGGGAGCACTGGTCCTGAAAATGTGCTGCAAGGCGTAATCTGCGGAAAAATTGTTGGCAGTGATAGAGTGTGGACAGGAAGTTTGTTCGGGGTTTCAGAGGGACAAACTTTAAACCATGGCTTAAAAGTGCTTTCTGTTTGTCTGGGAGATGAACATCATCAGGAATGGTCACTACCAGTTTGTCAGAGTCCACTGGTGCTTGGGAAGTGGGCTGTGGGTCACTTGTATTTCCTTTTGGCAAAAGTTGGTTTAGTTTCGTTGCTTTTCTTTTCTTCAGGCTTTCATGTAGGTCCTGGTTGGCGTTCTTCACAGTGTTGATGATGAACTGTGATGTCTCTTCTGAACACAGGTAAGCCATTTGGTGGCGGCAGGCTTTGATGAGTTCATTGCTTTTGTCCGTTTGGGTGTAAAAACTACTGGTTGCTTGCGACATCAGGTTTGAGCTTGCTTTGAAAAGAATCTTCTGAGTTTCACGTTCTTCTCTTTTTGATGAAGGGATGGAGTGAAATTTCAAACGAAAACCATATGGAATGACCTTGTGTCTTTGGCACTGATGGATAAAAAACAATATGACTGGAAAATCTTGTCTTATCCAATGTTGCTTTGAGGTAGGCCACACCCAGTCCCTGTGGAATAGGTGGGAGAGTTCGTAACTTTGGGAGCGCAGAGCTGAAGAATGGTGATGAGAGCGGCATAACACAGAGGGAAAATAAACGAAGACAGACGATCAATGTTGACATGGAGTATACACAATACAGGTGCAGTCTGGTAGGCTGGTACATAAAAATTGATAACACTTGACTGGGTCTTTTTCTGAACAACTGTATAATTCGAGGATTGGTGGCAAAGACCGAAACAAAACAACAACAAAAAGGGGGGGGGGGGAGGGTTAAAGAGGAAACAAAAGCAATGCACAACGTTTCGACTCTTAGAGTCTTTTTCAAGTGGCATGAAACTGAGGACACAGGAATTGTTTCAACAAATCTGAAGTGACAAGAACTCAAAACACAAACAAACACACATAAAGGGGGAAGACAAGGGGATTGTTTCAACAAATCTGAAGTGATAAGAACTCAGAAAACCCCGCACACACCCACACACACACACACACACACACACACGCACACACACACCCACGCACGCCCACAGATGCACGCTTCCGCCCTCATCCCCCGCCCCCCCTTTTTTTTTTTCTCTCCCCCCCCCCCCCCCCCCACCAACACAACCCCAGTTCGCATGGTATAGTTCGGATGGTCACTCCATCACTTCAGTCCTTGATGTTCAGTCCATGGGGAGTGATCGTACCTAGCCTAGAGATCAGAGATGATTCAAGGAATTTGCGGTGTATGGCATCTGAGTGGTTTTGGTGAACAGCAGAGATTGACATATGAAA